>CM053585.1:45297709-45402129 GCA_028646515.1 Pseudochirops corinnae
CTCTCTCTCTCTCTCTCTCTCTCTCTCTCTTCCCACCCATCAGCCTCTGATCAGGCCTGTGAGCTCCTTGAGAACAGGTACTGTTTTTTCCTTTTGTTTCTTCCCCCAGTATTCAGTATAAGACCTGGCACATAGAAGGGGCTTAACAGATGCTCATTGACTTAATGACTCCATCTGTTAACGTCATGGAAATTGATCTGCATCTCCTTTTATGGATCCAACCCAGAGAAGTAACTGAGCTGACAAGTCAAGACGTCCAGTCAATGTCCGTGGTTTGGTCAGAGAGAGTCAGTCAATCAACAAGCATTTACTAACCACCTACCATCATTGTGTGAAGCACTGGGGATACAAAAGAAGGTGGAAGATAATCCCCGCTCTTAAGGAGCTCACAGGCTAATAGGGAAGATAAATTCAAACAACTATGTACAAACAAGATATAGACAGAATATATCAGAGACACTCCCAGAGGGAAGGCACTAAGGTTAAGGAGGGCCAGGAAAGGAGCCTTCAGAAAGAAGGATTTTAACTGAGATTTGGAAGAAACCAAGGAAGCCATAAGGCAGAGATGAGGAGGGAAAGAAGCCCAGCAATGGGAGACAGGCAGTGAAGATACTTAGAGTAAGGAAATGGGGTGTCTTGTTTAAGGAACAGCATGGAGGCCAGTGTCACTGAATCCCAAAGCATATGCTTTGGGTGGGAGTGGAGTAAGGTGTAACGAGACTGGACAGGTAGAAAGGTGCCAGGTTGTGAAGGATTTTATAAGCCAAACAGAAGATTTTCTATTTGATCCTATGAATAATAGGAAGCCATAGGGGTTCATTGAATAGGGAAGTGGGGATAGGTGACGAGTTCAGGCCTGAAATTTAGGAAGATCAATTTTCTAGCTAAGTGAAGGGTAGACTGGAATGGGGAGAGATCTGAAGCATGGAGAGAGATCACCCCCTTTGTCTGAGATTTCACCATTCATTCTAAATGAAGTGTGTTTATGCCTACAAATACTCAGATCCAGAAAATATCCTCAATTCAAGGAAGGTCAACCCTCAGCAGCAACAGCAGCAACAGTATAAATATGAATATGATGTTCCAAAAGGAAAAGAGATGAGATTACAACCAAAAATAATCTACCCAGCAAAACTGAGTATAGTCTTTCAAGGGTAAAAATGAATATTTAATGAAAGAGAGGACTTTCAAGCATTCCTGATGAAAAGACCAGAACTGAATAAAAGAAGTTGCTATAGCAATAAGACAAGAAAAAGAAATGAAAGGAATAAAAATAGGCAATGAGGAAACAAAACTATCACTCTTTGCAGATGATAGGATGCTACATTTAGGGAACCCTAGAGAATCAACTAAAAAACTAGTTGAAATAGTCATATCCTCAAAGTTGCAGAATATAAAATAAGCCCACATAAATCATCAGTATTTCTATATATTATCAATAAGACCCAGCAGGAAGAGATAAAAAGAGGAATTTCATTTAAAATAACTGCAGACAATATAAAATACTCATGAATCTACCTGCCAGACAAACCCAGGGATTATATGAACACAATTACAAAACACTTGTCATACAAATAGAGACAGAGTTAGACAATTGGAGAAATATTAATTGCTTATGGGTGGGCTTAGCCAAAATAATAAAAATGATAATTCTACCTAAGTTAATTTACTTATTCAGTGACATACCAATCAAACTACTGAAGAACTATCTTACAGAGCTAAAAAAAAATACTAATAAAATTCATCTGGAAGAAGAAAAGGTCAAGAATATCAAGGAAATCAATGAAAAAATGTTAAGGAAGGCAGACTAACAATTTCAGATTTAAAACTATATTACAAAGTGGTAATCATCAAAATCTGGTACTAAGAAATAGAGTGGTAAAATAGTAGAATAGATTAGGTACACAATACACAGTAGTAAATGATTATACTAATCTCACATTAGATAATTTTTAAGGAATTATTTTCTTCAGTGAGTTTTTGTACCTCTTTCCATTTGGCTAATTCTATTTGTTTAAGATGATATTTTCTTCAGTATTTTTTTGTGCCTCAGCGAGCTGTTCATTTTCTTTTCATAATTTTCTTCCTTTGCTTTCATTTACCTAATTTTACCTCCATCATTCTTATTTGATTTTGAAAATCATTTTTTTTAGCTCTTCTAGGAATTCTTTTTTTTTTTTGCTTGTTTTTTGGAGGGGTCAGGGCAGGGCAATTGGGGGTAAGTGACTTGCCCAAGGTCTCACAGGTAGTAAGTGTTAAGTGTCTGAGGCCAAATTTGAACTGAGGTCCTCCTTACTCCAGGGTCAGTGCTCTATTCACTGTGCCATGTAGCCACCCCATCTTCTAGGAATTCTTGCTGGGTTTGTGTCCAATTCACAGCTGTCTTTTTTTTTTCTTTTGAGGCTTTGCTTATAGCTATTTTGATTTTATTGTCTTCCTCTGAATTTGTCCTTTTCATTATTGTTTGCTCATTTTCCCACCCTATTTCTTGATTTGGATCTTTATGCTAAGGTTGGGGACTGTTCTTAGGACGGGGTGGGGAGAGGGAGGAAGGTCTTTCTCAGTCTTCAGGTTTTTTCACAACTAGTTCTGAGGGTTTGGAGTTCTTTGGTGCTTGCAAAGTTGTGTGATCTGGGGAGAGGTGTGGTCCTTTCTCCCTGGGTCTATGATTTGATCCTTACCCAGAAAACACCCCTGATCTCTTGGAATGAAATGATGCTATTCCTTAGGGTCTCTGACCTTTTGGAGCTTCCACTCCCTCGTGATGGAAAGTGCTCTTCTCTGTCATTGAACTTTTACTCATTGGAGTTGTCAAACAATGTCTGTCCCATGTCCAGTGTTTGTATAGGGGTCCCCTGTCATCTCTTTCTGACCATTTTCCAGTTCACTTAACCATCTCTGATTTGAGGGTTCCTAAAGCTGCTGCTGTTTCTGTTACACCAGTGGTTCTGAACCTTCCTAATGCCACGACTTTTTAATACTCGTATGTGGGTGTATCTGCATGTGGGCGAACCTGCCTGGAGATGGACAGAGTTGCGGTGTCTTGGTTCCTAAGACCATCGGAAATATGTGTTTTCTGATGGTCTTAGGCCACCCCTGTGGCCCCTGTGAAAGGGTCGTTCGACCCCCAAAGGGGTCACAACCCACAGGTTGAGAACCACTATACATCCTAGTCCCACCACTGGTGTTTCATCCATGTGGGCTCCAAGCCAGCCTCCTCTTTCCTTTTCACAGATCTCTCTTTCTGACCTCTTATGTTGTCTTGGGCTGCAAGAATGTCTCACTGACCTTTTATTGGCTCTGCCATTTCAGAATTCAATTTGGGACATTATTTTAAAGTTATTTGAAGGGGAATGTTGGGAGAGCTCAGCTTTCTCCACTCCACCATCTTGGCTCCACTCCTGGAAGTCTATCACTTTTTTCCATAGCTCTTTGAACATCAGAATCAACTGCACTAATGGGCATCCCTGTAATTGGATGAGAGGGACCCATGAGGAGTGAGAGCTGTGAAGGATCTTATGAATCATGAAGACTGATTCTGTCATTTTACAGACTATGGAATTGAGGTCCAGAAAAAGGAGTGACTTGTCTAATGCCATTGAGGTGCTGTATCTTTCAAAGGACTTCACATTTTGTCACTAGGCTATGTGGAAGGGAGGAAGTTACAGCCAGAGTATATAGAAAACATCAAAAGGTTTCATGTGTTCCACCAAAGGAAGGATGCTCCCCCACCCCATGCACCTGTTCCACTATAGAAGGAAGCAAAGAAACCCACACATACCTGGAACCCTGCTTGGTTTTCAGCCTAGCCAGCTGTGTACTTTCCATGGCCTACAGATGGATGTGCATGTGATCACAGCTTGGGCTGGTTTGAATGCTTAGGCACCTCATATAGATCTCCATTCCCTAACTCAACAAAGACCTTTTGAGCTCCTACTATGTGCAAGAAAGACCCTGTGCTAGGCTGTAAAGAGGAATAAGACATGGTTTCTGTCCTCAAGGAGTTGCTAGTCAAGTAGAGGAGACAACATGACCAGAAGGCAAAGAGTAATAGAAGAAGAGTCAATTTATGGAAATCCCTAATCAGGGTAGAGGGGAGAAGAGGAATGAGCATTACAATGTCTAGAGAAATGTGCCTCCACCACCACCAAACTGAGTGATGGATCAATCCACATCCCCAGTGGAAGTTCAGGTGTAGACATGCGCCTTATTCTACATAGGCTCAATCTACACACATCCAATGGTGCAACCACAACTATTGTCTTGGAAGCAAATAAGTCACAGGATCATGGACCATTAGAGCTAAAAGGGCTTTCAGGGATCCCCTAAATTTTTTATATTAGAAATCTAAAGCCCAGAGAGAAGTGATTCACCCACAGTCTCATGAGAAATAAATAACAAAACTATGATTCAAATCCTGGTCTTCTGATTCCAAGTCTAGCCATACCTTTGTAGCTCAGACTAAAAGACCCTGCCCCAAGAATGGGGAATACGAGGTGGGAATGGGACAATGTGATATATAGTAGAAAGAACACTGGACAGAGTCAAGCTGCTAGCCTAGGCTATGCCCGAGGTGACCATGAGTGAGCACATTTCCCCCTCTGAGCTTGTAAAAAATAAAGGGGGAGGACAAGATGATCTCTAAGGTCCTTTCCAGCCTGAAATCTTATTAGCCTATGACCACATAATAAAAATGTCATATTATTTACTGAGAAGAACCATAGAAAGAGGGAGAGAGTGAACAGTCCAGTCATAGAGGTGAGAGTACTTTCTCTCTCACATCCCCAATTTGGTTTCTTTGGATGATGAATACTGAGAAAAGAGGTAATGACTGGTCAAGTCATATTTCTCCTTTGAGGGACAAAGGGTTTCCTTTCTCTTCTTTCTACTTCCACCCTGGTAGTTTATCACATCACCATCTCCTAATGTGTCTTCCTTCTGAGATTAGCTCCCATTTGTCCAGGCTATTTCTTGTATGTACGTGGTCACTGGCATTTGTCTCACTCTGGAAAGACTATGAATTCCTTGATGGCACAGACTCCTTTGTCTTTCTTTGTGTCCCCAGTGCTTAGTACAGAGACACATAGTAAATACCTAATAAATTCTAATTGTTGTTAGCAAGAGCAACTGCTTAATCAGCAGCAACACACTAAATTTCATCACTTTTGAACCCCAGCTAACTACTACAAAATTCCCCCTTCCATTTATCTAGTGTTTTTTGGTTTGCAAAGTACTTTACATATCACAACACATTTGATCCCCACAATAACCTTGTTAGAAAGGTGTATTTATTGTGCCCATTTTACAGATGACCTAACTGAGAGGTTAAGTGATGGCTAGGTAGTATCCAAGATAGAATTTGAACTCTAACTCCAGGCACCGTACTCCCTCTACAGCAGTGGTTCTCAACCTTCCTAATGCCTCGACCCTTTAATACTCATATGTGGGTATATCTGCATGTAGGCAGACCTGCCTGGAGATGGATAGAGGAGCAGTGTCTCAGTTCCTAAGACCATCGGAAATATGTGTTTTCTGATGGTGTTAGGTGACCCCTGTGACCCCTGTGAAAGGGTCATTCGACCCCCAAAGGCGTCACAACCCACAGGTTGAGAATCTCTGCTCTACAGCATAACAATGTGGCACCACCAGCCTGTGTCTAGGAAGTTACATTGTGCAAACCCAGGAGTATCAGCAACACAGCAATGTAAGATAGGAACATGCAAGTCCATAGCTTTCTAATTCAGTCATGAGCCAGGACCATCACTAGAGTCAATGAGACTTAGAATCCTTGAGACATAGAATGTTGCAACTGAAGAGTCATCTAACCCAGTTTCCTCAAGAAGACCTGAATTCAGATGCTGCCTGTTTATTAGCTGGGTGACTGTGGGCAAGTCATCCTGTTTCTTTACCAATAAAATTAAGGGGATTATTGGACTCAATGATCTCTAAGGCCCTTTTCTATTCAAGATCAACAATCTAAGATTTTTAATCAAAGAATTTAATAAGGTATGAGGTAGACGCCAGCAGAGTCAGGTGCATTAGGATCAAAGAACTGTCAGTAATAAGTTGGTGTCACCAGATTAAAGGAACAGATGACAAGATGAACAAATTCACAGGAAGCAAAGAGCTGTGAGGAATAGCTGCAAACACATTGGATATCATAGAATTAGGATCCAAAAAGATCTTTACAAACTACAACGCTGAGCCATGAAAGATGAAACACTGAATATCCCAAAATTCCTAGCAGTTTTAGACCTTAATAGTTTAAAATGCACCAAGATTTTTAGAACGTTCTATGTGGAATGAATACTTATAATGGCCTATATGGGGCTTCAAAAAATCTACCTTACAAGCACAAAATAAAGGGTGTGGGATGAGACAGCTGCTCATCTGAAGAGAGCTTAGGGTTTTAGAAGGTGTTGAAGTCATTATGAGTCAACAATTTGACTTGACACTCCCAAAGATCTGATATTATCTTAGTCTTCCTGGGCAAGACTAGGGAGGGGATTATGCTGCTGGTCAGACCATGTCTGGAGTTCTGTATCAACTCTGGATGCCACATCTTAGGAAGGACATTGATGATTTAGAGAGCCCAGAAGAGGGCAACCGGGAAAGTGAAGGGTCTCTGTATCGTCATATTGGGATCAATTGAAGGAACTGAGTTTGTTTAGTCTCAGTTAGAGAGGGCTAGGGGGTGAATGAGATAACTGCCTTCTAGTATTTAAAGGGTCTCAGACAGAAGAAAGATTATACTTATCCTGCTTGGGCAAAGAAAGTAGGTTTGGTTGCATGTAAGCTCATTTGTGTTTTTTGTATCCCTAGACTTGATGTCCTATAGACAACAGGCACTTAATATGTGTTGAATTACATTTAATTGTTGATTCTGTGGGCAAGGGATGGAAGTTGCAAATAGGAAACTGCAGGCTTCATGTAAAGACAGCCTGCACAACATATGGCCTGCAAAGGATTTCAGGTGGCTGTCACCTCACCCATAGCAACCATCCTCAGTCTGTCTCATGCAGACCATATGTTGTGTAGGCCTGGTATAACGAAATACTTCCTAACAAGAGCAAATGGAATGTTGTGCAGGGCCTGGCATACAACAGGCACTTAATAAATGCTTGTTGAATGATTAACCAACCCCTTACTGCAAGTTTTCAGGCAAAGGCTGGGGGACCACTTTTAGAAGATATTGCACAAAGAATTCTTGTTCAGATATTGGTGGAACTAGATGACCTCTAAGATCCCTCCAACTCTGTGGTTCTGTGAATCTCTGATTAGATGATGTCTAAGATATTGTCTAGCTCTGAGTCTACATGTTTGAGATTTCCCACAGACTCTAGGAAACTATAATATACATTACGTGATACATTTGTTAGATTGATACGAACCATGAGCTAAGGGAGAAGGTCATTGCTAACTGGGTGAGAAGAGGGAAGACTTTCTAAAAGTGGAATTGGAGTTGGGATTTCAATGGCAGGAAGGAATGCAACAAGCAAAGGCAGAGTATGTGATTATAGCATGAGCTGTGGTAACTAATGGTCAGGAGAGATTCCTTCTGGCCAGACACATCAAGAAAGACTTAACAGAGGAAATGGCATTTAAAATAGACCTTGAGGGGTGGCTAGTTGGTACAGTGAATAGAGCACCAGCCCTGGAGTCAGGAGGACCTGAGTTCAAATGTGGCCTCAGACACTTAACACAAAACTAGCTGTGTGACCTTAGGCAAGTAGCTTAACCTCAATTGCCCTCCAAAGCAAAAAAACAAACTATAAGATAGACCTTGAGGGGTGGCTAGGTGGTGCAGTGAATACAGCACCAGTCCTGGAATCAGAAGGACTTGAATTCAAATCCAGCCTCAGACACTTAACACTTACTGTATGATGTTGGACAAGTCACTTAACGCCAATTGCCTTGCATTCCCCTGTCCAAAAAAAAAAAGAAAATAAATAGAATAGAATAAAATGGACCTTAAGAAATGGGATAGGAATTAAATGGGCAAAAACTGGATCTCCAGAAATCAGGCATTATATACATGACCTATGCAGTACTTTCTACAATATATCTTTTTTTACTCTCCATGTGGTTGTGAGTCTTTTGCACTGAAGGCATGAAATGGAAAAGGCTTTGTGCAAACAAAATTAGTGCCATTAGAATAAAAAGGGATGTGGTCAACTGGGGGAAATTTTGAAGCAAGTATCTCTGATAAGGGTCTGATACTCAAGCTATGAGTATTATATAATATAATATATAATATTATATATATAATAATATAATATAATATAATATATATAATATATAATATATATATTACATATATATATATGTAAGACCAAGACCCATTTCCCAATAAATAAATGGCTAAAGGATGTAACATCAACAATAATAGCTAGTGTTTAAATAGCACCTACTATGTGTTGGGCACTATGCTAAGCACTTTACAACTTTTACCACATTTGATCTTCACAACAACCTTGGGAGGATGGGAGGATAATCCTATTATCATACTCATTTTTGGTAAAAGAAATTGAGGCAAATAGAGACTTTTCATAATAACAAATATCTAACATTTATATAGTATTTATTAGGTATCAGGCATTGTGCTAAGCACTTTACAATTATTGTCTCATTTGGTCCTCACAATAACCCTACAGAGTAACTGCTATTAATTGTTGATTCTGTGGACCAGGGATGGAAGTTGCAAACAGGCAACTGAAAAGAAATTGAAGCACAATTTAAGTGACTTGCCAGGGGTCACACAGCTAGTAAATATGTGAGGCTGGATTTGAACTCAGTTCTTTCTAACTCCACTCCCAACAATCTATCCCCAGTACCACCTAGCTATAAGTTCTCAAAAGAAAAATTGCAAATCATATCATATACTGCTCCAAATCACTAACAAGAGAAATGCAAATAAAGAAAATTCTGCCTCACACACAAAGAATTCACAAAGATGACAAAAAAGATGTGAATGGACAAAATCAGCTGGATTGTGGAAATGCAGGAACACTAATGATCACTAATGGAACCGAATTGCACAGAGAGCCTAGAAGGCAATTTAGAATTATTCAAATAAAGTGATTAAAATGGCCAACCCTTTGAGCTAGATATGTCATGCTACTCAGATACCGCAAGGAGGTCAAAGCTCGAAAGGTTGCACACACAATAAAATATCAACTGCAGCATTTTTTTTTTGTCATAGTAAAGAAATGCAATCAGATTAGGTGTCCTTCAGATGGGAATGGCTAAAGGAGTTGTGGTACATGAAAGTAATGGAAATTGCTACATTATAGGAAATGACAAATATAATGAATACAGAGAAGCATGGGAAGATTTATGAATCGTTACAAAGTTAAATAAGCAGGACCAGAGAAAAAATGTACCCAGTGACTCCAACAACATAAATAACATCATCATTAGTGGCAACAACAATGAAATTCAATGTGGTAAAAGTATAATGGCCCAATGACCTAAGAGGAAGATAGGAGAAGATCCCTCTCTCCTTTCTTTGAGGTGGTCTGGGACTGTGACTATAAAACTCTGTATACTTGGGTGATGTGTTGATTAAATTTGCTCAGCAGACTTTTTTTCTCTCTCCTTTTTTTTTTTTTTTTTTAAGGAAAGGCTTTCTGGGAGGAGAAGGGAGAGAGATATGGTATATAATATAGGAAATACAAAAACAGGAGATATCAATAAAAAATTTAAACAACAACGATAACAAAAAAGAAAGCTCCCTCTTGACTCCCAGTGGAAGTGTCCAGTGGGTAACCCCCAACTCCCTCCCTTCTTCAGAACTCTTGTTTCCCAGAATTCTCTCTCCCTTCTTAGGCCACTTTAGCCACATAGAGAGTACAATCCAGGGCATTTTTGAGTCTACAAAGACCCTTGGATAGAGCCCAACTTGCATGCTTGTTTTATTTTTTTTTCCTTTTAATACCATTACAAATGCTTTTCTTGCATAGAAGATGTGCCCTTCCAGACAATCTACTACACAGTAGAGCATCGGGGGAAATGTGTCCCCAGTTGTTCTATGAGAATTGTATGTTTCACACTGACTCATGGTCTCATTGTAAATGCTCAAAACCAGAAGCACATCTTAAAACCAACTTCTTATATAACTAAACTCCTTCTTCCTTTAAATGTGGTCAGAGTTTTCTAGCTCTCACTAGGCTGCTTTAGACTCTTCTGGTTTTGATGTGTGTGTCTTCAGTCCCTGAAAGAGGAAATGGTCAGAAGGCCTCAGTGATTTGACACTGGCATAAATGCAGATGTTGATGGCTGTTTTCTGAATATTGCTATAGGAAGGAAAGATCTGGGTATCCCTAAAGTGAGGACACAGTGAATAGCCAAGGTATAAAAATCATAAGTTTGCAATAGATCCTGAAATAAGACTTCTACATTTAATAGGTTTGCGCTCACTAGAAGCACAGTTCATTTTACCAGTATGCCCTGTGTTGCATAGGTTCTAGTATGGAGAGAGTATGGAAAACATCTTATAGTATGTTGGCCAGTTAATGCACAACTATTTACTGAGTGGGAATACAGAGGGGTGGAAAAAGCAGTACACCCATGGTTAGCTCCAATCTACATTGGGTGTCTCTGAGCAAGTCACTTCTCCCTGGGCTTCAGTTTTTCTCATATGTAAATGAAACGACTAGGTAGGTGGCACAGTGGAGAGAGTATTGGAGCCAGGTGGGCCTGAGTTCATAGGTGGCCTCAGACATTTACGAGCTGTATGACCATGGGCAAGTCACCTAACCCTGTTTGCATCAGTTCCTCATCTGTAAAGTGAGGTAGAGAAGAAAATGTCAAACCACTCCAATATCTCTTCCAAGAAAACTTCCAATGGAGTCATGGAGAATTAGAGATGACTGAATAACAACAACAACAATGAAAAGATAAAACTAAATGATATGCAAGGCTTCTTCCAGTCCTAAATCCTAGGATCTTCCTAGAATGATGAGAGGAAAGAGGATACCTTCAGTTCTTTGTAGGTAAAATAATCTAGATGGGGAGATAAGCAACATATCACCCAACTTCGACATTCAGATTCCTGGAGTCCATATCAGTCAAATTTACGGTTATAAGCTTTCATTTCTGCAAATATTCTTCCTTCTTCCCATCCCCACCCCAGGTGAGCAAGACTAAAATCAATACATAACATCATAGACAAATAAAGGGCATTTACTTAAAAAGCGGTTGTTATTTTGTTGTCGTCCAGTCAGGTCCGACTCTCCACGACTTCATTTGGGGTTTTCGTGGCAGAGATACTGAAGTGGTTGGCCATTTCCTTCCCTAGCTAATTTTACAAATGAGGAAACTGAGGCAACCAGGGTTAAGTGACTTGCCCAGGGTCACACAGCTAGCAAGTGTCTGAGGCCAGATTTGAACTCAGGAAGGTGAGTCTTCCTGACTTCAAACTCAGTAGCCTATCTACTGCACCACATAGCCAACAACAAGAAAATCAACAACAACTTAAAATTCAGGTAAGTGGTCTAATGAATAGACCACTATAATAGCAACCACACTGGCAAACCCAAGATGACTTCTAGCACAGGTTCTTAGATCTGCTTTAGGAGGAAAGATAGCTGTTTAAGGGGTCAACAATCTTTTTTAATCACATTCACTAGCTCAGGGGAAAATTCAGCACCCTGAACTTCAGAGAAAATACAAGCAGAGAAATAAAGACCAACAGACATGGCTTCTAACTGTCTGAGAAATTAGCATAGATCAACAGATAGGTCCAATTGTCTGACAAAGGCAATACATACAGAATTTCCAGAGAGAAAAGCACCAACATCTGAGTTTTTCAAAGGGGGGGAGCACTCCTTAAGGATTACCCAGAGTCTCATCTGGTCAAATCACAAGAACATTCTTCCAATAAGTGAGTTCCAAAGCAAAATGCTAACCTCAGGGTATATATACAGGTTTTTTAGAGCCAGAGGGCATTACCACCCTCCTGACTCAGTGTCTAATTAGAAATTAACAAAAGGTGTGAAAGCCTTCCTACAAGCAAGCCTACCCTAAGCAAGCTTCCCTTAATGGGCTCCACCTGAGATCTATTAATGAGTGAGGAAGATCTTAGGTCCTATTAATATTACAAACACCAGCCCAGGAAGACCTAAGTTCAAATCTTTTTTCTGACACTATCCATTCAGCCTAAAGCAAATCACTTAGCTTCTCTCAGTCTGTTTCCTCTTCTGGGCAATGGGGATAATAGATAAGATCTACCTCATCGGTCTGTTATAAGGATCCAATAAGATAGCTCTATGCCTAGCACTACTGTTAGTGATTCTTACTATGAAGATGATTCAAAAGGCACCATAAACAAGGAGCTGAAATCAGAGAGCAAACACCCCCCATTTTCCAAAATGATTACTTCTCACACCCCCAGTGTTAGAAGGGTCTGAATCTGGTTGTCTCTGCTCCCTGGGCGCCCTCATCAGCACAACAGGACAAGTTATAGAAAAAAGAGAGCATTAAGAACTTCTCTGCTGGATGACTGATGAAGCCCAGGTACCCAGGATAGCCCTACAACAAACATTAGTCTCTCATGGCCTCTTCTCTCTAGTACTGATAGAATCCTAATAAAGCTGCCTCCAGTCTCAGTATTCTAACTTCCTTATGGGCCTCACCGAACAACAAGTATGTCTTGATTTGACCACACAGTCTGACTTTAACCACACCTCAGGCCCCCAGACTCAACATAGATACTGCCCCTAACTAGCCACTGCTCTCAGATCCAATTCACATGTTTAAATAGATGTGTCCTTGTCCTCAAACACAATCACATCATCCATTTAACTCAAGACAGGACCACAATACCTAATTATCCATCCTGGCCCAACAGGACCACAAATACCAATCACAAAGAAGCACAACCAGAATATTTGACCACCAAACACAGAAGGGACCCTTCCTCTATTACCTAATCCCTTAATAAATCCCTCATGCCTTTGTAATATTCACAATTTCTGTTGCGCAAGCAGCATCACTACACTATAAATTTGCCTGTGTTGTCTTACTAAGTTGCTGGTTCTTCTAGCCTGCTTCTGAGGAGCATCAATCCTCAATCAATGTCCATATTTGGATTAGAGTTGGTCTGACTCTGAATTCTTTGAGAAGACCCCCACAACATACCATGAAACCTCAACATTTCCACCAGTATAGAGTCCAGGGAAAGTGGACTCAACCTCAGAGAGCACATGTCAAAGGAGTAATTCACAGCCCTTGGATGTCTCTTCACTAGAATCCTCAGGATGTTTTCCTTAAGTGTGAGACAGCTTTTCTGCTGGGTTTCTTGTCAAGGCTAGAGTTTGTGTCTAGCCTATCTTTGTCTCCACATGCAGGCGTTAGTCAACTGTTGGGGGTGGGGGGGACACTATTTAAATAACAATGAATGAAGCAAGCCAAAACGTTTGATCCTGGGGGTCAGTTCACATACAGATGCTTTGGAGAAGCAGTTTTGGCATAGATTTGTGTTAAACAAACCTAAACACTTTGAAACCTGCTCTCATTTGCATCATCCTATAAAATGGTAACTGACTTCCAAAGACCTGTTGGATTTCCAAAGACTTTTGGTGCCTAGAATTCTCAAAGCTTCAGATAAGACAAACCTTTCCTGTTTTGGTACCAAGGTATAGCAGATTCAAGACAATGATTTACAAAATCTAGATGTTTGAAGGCCTGCTCTGGCCTTTGAATCCTCTTTGTTAATGCCTTTAAAAATGTTAATCGACTTCCCAAAGACCTGATGAATGCCTCCAGACTCTTGAATCGTAGAAAACAGAAATTTTGATTTTATCTGAGTTTTACTTCCAGGATGCAGTAGACTATTGTAACGATAAAACTATGATAATATCCCAGGATGTGAAAAACTAAGTCTATTGATGAGAATGCTTGAATCTTTGTCCTTTGGATCTTTTAAAACTTTGTTCAAATCATCATTAAACAGAGTTCATGGTTCTTTCTTGAACTACCCACATTATCTGGCTACTTTCTCTCTCTCTCTCTCTCTCTCTCTCTCTCTCTCTCTCTCTCTCTCTCTCTCTCTCTCACATTTCCACCCACACTTGGGGCTGGTACCCAGGTGGCTCCCAATAAATGAAAAGATGGGGAGTCTAAAGTCTTCTGCACCTTTAGGGTCTAGAAAAGCTTATAAAATTCTTCTCTAGTTGTATGTAGAGTGAGAAGGAAGAGATCTAGGCTAAGACTAAGATAGGCCCCCTCCTACCCCAGTACTTTCTCCTCAAGGGCAGCCCTTTTTTCTCTCTGCCACCAGACATTCATACCCTTCTGAACTAGCTCCCTCTTTATGGACAGAATCTTCAGGACATTATCAAGTCCCTTACCCAACAGTGACAAGTTTCCTATCAAACCTGGCCAAATCAGCTTTGAATTATTCAAGTTTGCTATTCTTGTTCCCATTTGTTCAGAGTGTTAAGGTTTTCAAAGCACTTTACTTTCTTATCTCATTGAATCCACATGACAACTCAGGGAGTGAGGTCCATTGATAATTTCCATGTTCAGATGAGGCATTTTAGCCTGAAAAAGAGGTTAGGTACCTTGTCCAAGGTCAAATAGCTAATATTTGGATATGGTAAACATTTAATAGATGCTTGTTGAATTGATTGGAATTGAATCCAATGATATTTCCTCTTGGGTGAATGGCTACATTTTGGAGAGTTGATATGATGTAGTGGGAAGTCAGGGGACTAGAATTCATCTTCTTTCTTGGATACTTACTCACTGTATGACCTTTAACAACCTCTCTTCACCTGGGGGTCATATATAAAATGTGGATGTTGAACTTGGTGGCTTACAAGGTCCCTTCGAGCTCTAAATCAAGCATTTGATAATCTTCCTTCAAGGTCTCAATTTTCAAATGACTAAGATGTATGGGTTGGACCAGAGAATCTTTCCTGGCCCTTTCAGCTCTACTATGCTATGACCCATGAGATAACCTATGGAAACAGCTTTGCAAACCTTCTAGCACTGCCTAATCATAGTGATTGGCAAGAATACAGAAATGTGATAAAAATGAAAAATATCCACTATTATATCACATCCTTAAGATTATGTATGTGGCTATTATGGGGGCACAAGCAGAGATGGCCCCTTGACAACAATGGACACTCCTACCACTACCTTCGTTTTCTCAGAAGTTCTACGAAGGGGAAGTGAGGAAGGAAGTGAGGAAGGAAGGAAGGAAGGAAGGAAGAAGGAAGGAAGGAAGGAAGGAAGGAAGGAAGGAAGGAAGGAAGGAAGGAAGGAAGGAAGGAAATGAGTAAAAGAAGTGAAAACTTCTCAGACTATACTCTAAAATCTAGTAAGGCTTTTCGTGGGAAACAGGCCCAAGTTCCCCTTCACCAGAAATCACATTATTTACAAGGACTCAAAACTTAGAATGGTAGGGAGTCACCCCTCTCCTCAGTGCCACCCCACCATAAGACATGCCAAATAAAGACAGAAATGCTTTCTCAAATGTACATTCGGTGGTCTACTCTTTCCTTGTTCCTGAACTTGAGGTAGATTGCTGCACTTAGATTGCACACCTAACTTCTAGCCAATGGAAGAAAAGGGTCAGAAGCGGGGTGGGGGAGAATTCTGCATTAGGGCTTTATAACTTCGCCATTTCCTTTTGTAAATTGCTTCTCCTCCCTGACTATTTGTCAGGAGGGTGGCCCTTTCTCGAGATTGTAATAAACCATTCTTTCCTGCTCCCTACCTTGAGAAGCCTCTGAGTGTTATTTGGGTAAGGATCTCTGTTGCACACAGTTTTGGGGTGCACACAGAAGGAACGAGAGGGGGAGAGAGACAGACAGACAGACAGATAGACAGAGACTTAGTGGTATTCAAAGCTAGGGGATCTGCCTCATTCCTCTCAGATTAGAATTTGGCTTCCTTCCACTCCTGACAGAGCTGGCTATTTTGGATACCAAAACTACAGCACTTTTTGGATATTGAGGCTTTTGTACTGTTGCAGTTTCATAGTGTGTTTTGGGGTTCATCTCAAAGAATTCAGAGGCAGACCACCTCTAACTCAACAGGCATTGTCTGAGGATTGATGACCCTCAGAAGCAGGCTAGGTTCCAAGAAGAATCAGCAACTTAACAAGACAACACACGTAAATTTATAGTGCAATGATGCTGATTACACAACAGAAATTATTAATATTAAAAAGGCAGGAGGGATTTGTTAAGGGATTAGGTAATAGGGAAAGGGGCCCTTCCATGGTTTGGTGGTCACACATGCTGGTTGTGCTGCTTTCTGATTGATTAGTTATTGTGGTCCTGTTTGGTCAAGATGGATAGTTAGGTATTGTGGTCCTGTCTTGAGATAAAGGGATGATGTGATTGTGGTTGAGTAAAAAGACATATCTATTCAAATATGTGAATTGGATCTGAGGTCAGTGGCTAGCTAGGGGCAGTATCTATATTGAGTCTGGAGGACTGAGGTGTGGTTAAAGCCAGATTGTGTGGTCAAATTAGCGCATGCCTACTGTTCAGTGAGACCCATAAGGAAGTCAGAATATTGGAGCTGGGGGTAGCTTTATTAGGATTCTCTCAGAAGAGTATGTCTTGGAGGAGGGAGGTGGCATGTTTTATACCAACTGTTCATATTATACCATGTTAGTAAATATACATTTCCTAAAAGCTAATTAAGGCTGGCTACTTAATATCAACTCTTAAACAAAGGAAAATCACACTAGTGGGGGCTTGGAAGCAATAATAGAAATCAGAAAAATACCCCCCCCCCCAACCCCCTCAGGATGAACCCTAAAGCCCTAAGGGAATTCAATAGACATTCTCTGGGGAGCTTACTCATCAATGTGTGGAGCAGTTGAGACAGTTGCTCAGAGTATGTGCTCTGTGTAGGAGCCTCATCTGGGAAAATCACTGGGCTCTTTATGTTTGTGGTGACCCTCTAGATTTTTGAGTCAGGACTTTTTCGTACCCTGGTGTTCATATTTTTTCTCACTTTTCTTTTAGATTGCAATGATATGGCACAGTCTGAGGTCTGTTTTAATATATTGTCTGGTATTTGGTATGATTGCTTTCTTATAGTCAGACAAATGCTTCTGAGATAAATTATACATAGTTGAATGCATAAGTACCAATATCTATACTATCATTATAACCTGTTGTAAGTATTGCAGCAAATATGAGAATTATAGATTTTGCATCCATAATTATAGCACCTAGAGGTTTGTCTAGACTTTAGAGCATCAGTTCTCAACCTGTGGGTCGCGACCCCTTTGGGGGTGGAATGACCCTTTCACAGGAGTCATAGGGGTCGCCTAAGACCATTGGAAAACACATATTTCCAATGATCTTAGGAACCAAGACACGGCTCCTCTATCCGTCTCCAGGCAGGTCCGCCCACATGCAGATACGCCCACATACAAATATTAAAGGGTCGCGGCACTAGGAAGGTTAAGAACCACTGCTCTAGAGCCTGCTATTATAACTAATAAATGTTCAAGTATTTTTCCTTTTTACTTTTAAGCCAGCAGTTCTCAACCTGTGGGTTATGTTCAATTTGTAACAATGAAAATACATCCTGCGTATCAGATATTTACATTACGATTCATAACAGTAGCAAAATTACAGTTATGCGGTAGCAACGAAAATAATTTTATGGTTGGGGGTCACCACAACATGAGGAACTGTATTAAAGGGTCGCGGCATTAAGAAGGTTGCGAACCACTGTTTAGAAGACTTGTCTTATTGTGACTTGAGGACAGTTTGTCTGAGATCTCTAGGGGCTGCAGATCCTAAGGAAGGAAGATTCCTAATAGCCTGGAAACCCAAAGTAATCCCCAACTGGTGAGAGAAGACTCCTCTTTGTAAGACTGTTCTCTCTCCCCTTGCTAGAGTGAAGAGCATATCTTTCTTGTTGGCAAAGAATTCCTTCGCTTCTTTTTTTTAAATCTTGAAGTCTAAGTTTATTGTTGTTTTTGGTCGCATTATCTCCAAGACAAATCTCATAACATATTGGACCACCATGGATCCTTTAGCCCTTTGGTCATGTGCTATTTCTAGAGCCTTTGTTATTCTTGAATGATGAAAGTAATGGAAAAAAACATCTCAAGGTTTTTCATGGAATCAGAAAATATCAGTTTGGGAAGCACCTGAAAGACAGGTCTTTCTAGTCCCCAAGTGTGGTTCTTTGACTGTATCCAAACTTCATAGAAAAAAATCATTGAATCGCTGGATACAGTCAAAGGGCCACACTTGGGGACCTACAGAGCCACGTGGGGCCTCAAGGCTGCAGGTTCCCTACCCCTGACCTAGTCCAACTCCAACCAACTAACAGGTAAGGAAATTTAGGTCAGAGAAGTGAATTAAGTGAATACAGCTATTTAGAAGCAGAGTCACAAAAGGCTTTCTTTATTTCTGTACATTCTCTGGTCTATGCTGGGCTATTTATTTTGATAAAGAGAGGCATTAGCTGGTTTGTGATGATTTTTTGCATAATCAACATTTGATGGGAAGGAGCTAAGCTGGAAAGTACATGTGCTATTCTCCCCGTAAGAGCCATCAAGGAAAATGACATTGATCTTTCACCCCTCCAAAAACAGTGTACCCTTAGGCTACTAATATTTGAGGTATGATGGATAGATATAGATATAATTTTAGCTCAGTACTGCTCAGTACTGCATCCTGCACAGCCTTCCTCCAAATCCATACCAAAGCAGAAATCACAGTCTCCCTTGGAGAAGGGTAGCCAGATTCCACATTTTAGTCACTTTGAGTAATTCCATCATGATTCTTCTACTAACTCACAACTTAAGCAAGTCCCCTCTGCTGGGCATCCATCTTCTCCTCCATAGAAGGACCTCCATAGATTAGATGATCTTTGATTCTTCTGCATCTGCCAGTTCATGGTTGTATAATTGAGGAAATGTGTTGAAAATGACATATGTCAGCAGTCCCTGACCACAAGGATGGACATATTTTCTGCTTGACCCAACCCAAGGAAAACTGGAAATAACCGGACAATGACCAAAAATGACCATCACTTCATCCAGATCTAAAGACAGCCCTAGAATCTAACACCACTGTTAACCAAAAGCACAGCTTCCTATGCGATCTGGTGTGTGTCTGACACACACCATTGATTTCTATTCAAAAATGAAAATGTCTGCATGGTTTAGTTAGCTAGCTGTAAAAGTGTGGCCCGAGAAAAACCTATGATAATAGGGAAAAAGAAAAATATCTTTTTTTGTTCCTTTCTGGTGACAGGCTATTCTGAAGACACTTCTTCTTCCTGTCTGGTACCACACCCTGCCCTTTCTCTGCTACCTCCCACCTCCCATATCTGAATACTTTACTTGGAGTGTTCAAAGCTAAAAGCATTGGGTGGCTAGGTAGTGCAGTGAATAGAGCACTGGCTCTGAAGTCAGGAGGACCTGAGTTCAAATCTAGCCTCCTATACTTAGCACTCACTTAGCTATGTGACCTTGGGCAAGTCACTTAGCCTCAATTGTCCTTCCTCTCCCCCAACATCAGATGTGCCCAAGTAAATCCCTCCCCTTCCTTTATCATCCTTGGCCCTCTTTTGGATCTTTACTTAACTCTTTTGAATGGTGCCCCACACTGCAGAATTGGAATGGTGACCAAAACTCTGGCATAACCTGGAGATCAGGGCAGGAGACACCATTCACCTGGATAACTTCTCTCTTTTGTCTTCCTGCCAGGCCTGAAGATCATCACTCTCTAGACCGGGAGCCAGTGTACTTGTCCCATCCAGAGAGCTGATTGTGCCTTTTATATAAGGTCACCATCCCTTAGGTGATACAAAATGTAGCCCTAATAAAAACCTGTTTTCTTGAAACATTGTTTGTTACTTTTCCCTAGTGGAAATCTAAACCCTCCCAAAGTAGCTTAAATGGACTGGAACAGAGTTAGGGTATGATCATAGAGGAGGCAGACTTGATTATGGCATGACCGAGTCTTGTAAACAAAAACAGACTCTTCCATAAAGCTCATGAGAAAAAAAAAAACATGCTATAACTCTTGTGTCATAGACTAGAGTGGAACAAAGAGCCCAAATTCCCTCTGGGGGATTTCTTACTCCCTGAGCTCATAACCTTCACCCAGGAAACCAGAAATAATAGATGCCTCCTGTCTTTCCCCTACTCCCTTGCTGAAACCAACCACTACTTTACACAAGCGTAGATCATGACATCACTGGGAGTGGGGGGGAAGCTTTATTAAAAGAAAGAAGAAAACAAAGCAATCTTTGAATGAGCAACCATGAGTCTGAAAGATGCATGAAAATCCCAAGAGTCATTTATATAGTTCCCAATATGAGTCCTCTGTCTTCATTCGGTTCACTTTCTTACCATTTGAGGATAGATGTGAGATATTCTGACTGTCTGTATTTCTGTCTCTGTCTCTGTCTCTCTCTGTTTCTCTATCTCTCCATCTCTATATCTGTTTCTCTGTGTGTTTGTCTGTCCCTGTGTCTCTCTGTGTCTCTGTGTCTCCCTGTTTCTGTCTCTGTGTGTTTCTCTCTGTTTCTCTGTCTCTGTCTCTGTCTCCCTCTGTTTCTCTGTCTGTTTCTTTGTCTCTGTCTCTCTACCTCTCTCTCTCTCTGTTTCTGTCTCTCTGTCTCTCCTTCTGTCTCTCTCTCTGTGTCTCTGTCTCTCTGTTTCTCTTTCTCTCTATTTCTCTGTCTCTGTCTCTCTGTCTCTCTCCCCCCTCTCTCTTTCCATCTCTGTCTTTCTTTTTCTTTCTCTCTGTCTCTTCCCCCCCACCCCGCTCTGTTGTTTCTCACACCTCCATGGCATGGCATCCCATTCACCAATGTACAATACATGATCTAGGTCTGCAGTCCCAACTGCCCCTCACACAGAAGAATCTGTCCCCAGAGTGTAGCTCCTATGCCATCTCAGGGCTCTAGGATTGGCAGGGGGAAGGTATCTTGCTAATACTATTGCTATCAAGCCTTCACTGATGTGCTTCTCCCCATAATTGATATGATGTTATTGGTAGAAGTTGATAGATTAATCAACTACCTTAAATTAGCTTTCTAAAAGGGTTATTTGCTAAGGTGGTAAAGTAAGAACAAAATATTCCCCCCTCAAAATCTCCCACTAGATCCCCCACCAGTACACAAAGTCCAGGAAAATGTAGGCTCATGCTTAGAGAACACATGTAGTAAAGGTCCTGGTTCCCAGAAGCCTGTTCTCCTCTGTGGGTACTCAAGATGTTCCTCCTAAGCATAGTATAGCTTTTTGGCCAAGCTCTTTGTAGAGTTCCAGATACAGACACTGTCATCAGCTGTTCCAAGGATATGGCATCCAGGGGTGCAGCACGGATCCAGGACACTAATGGGAAGATAGGTAGTGGAAAATCCTCTAGTCCTTCAAAGCTCACAAGGTCCTCCCCTGACCAAGAGGGGAGAGGGAAGGAGATCAAGGCCAAGACTGAAGTACTCCCTCCCTCCCCACTCCTAAATAACTCCTCACCAGGGACTCAGGGAACTACTCTCCCTCCTAGCTCCCAGATCATTCACCAATTTGATTCCAAATAGCTCAATAGTTTTCTTCACACTTTGCAAGGCATGAACAAGTCCCTCAGCCAATCTGCACAAACTTCCCATTTCACCTTGGCTAAGTGTCCTGGTTTTGTTCACACCTAGTAAACCATAATTGATCAATGTGCCAGGGCTAGCTGGAATGAGAAGTCAACTTCATATTTACATGGGTCTCAGGTCAGGCTAGAATAGGTCTCTAGGATGTTCTAATCTTCCATTCATCTCTCCAAAGCAGAATAAGGGCAAAATTTTCCAGTGTCTCTCTCTTTTCCCTAATTACCATCGATATACCCTTCCTGGTCTTTCCTCCCCTCCAGTTTCTGCCATTTCTCCCACTTGCAAGCCCTTACACATCACCATACGTATCTTTGAAGTAGACATACTTTATTTTCTCCAGTTACTAAGAGTGAGAAAGGATGAAGAAAGGAGAAAAATGCTAGCATTCCCATGTGAGTTATTTCTACATCATCAGAGGAAATACCGACATTGATGAGATCCGTCATCCCTTCAAGTAAATACTACATTCACCTTCCTCAATGGAAGGTTTCTGGAAAGGCACAGGTCAGAGTTACACAGGATGTGAAGATTTAAATGGGTCACAATTGGTACCAGTGAAGGACGTGCCCACACTGATGAGATCAGGGAATCTTTGAAGTAAGTATTCCCCTGCAGGTTACCCAGGTAGTATATTGAAAGTTGTGACCTTTTATGCTGATATTATGTTCACTATTACTGACCCCGGTGAGAGAGATGAGAAGTGACTCACTTAGGGTCATACAGCAAGTTAGCGGCAGAGCACAAATTAGAACCAGTTGTCCTAGTTTCTATTTCAGGGTGATTTTTACTATATCATGCTATCTTTCAGAATAAGATATTGTACAGAATTAACATTACACAGGAAAGAAAAGTGATTTGGCTGAGCTAGGTAGGGACTTAAAGGCAGAACTCGAGCATAATTATACCTTCCAAAGTAAATTGGTAAGTATTATTACCCCCATTTTAAAGATTCAATGACTGAGGCTCAGAATGCAGTGCCTTGGCTGTTGACATATAGCCTCAGTTCTCCTGACTCCTAAGCCAATCCTCTTTACACTACCCTTGTCTTCTGGTCTTCTTTCTATCACCCAAGTTTCCCAGAGAGTAGAAATAATTTACAAGCTATATGACCTTGGCCCAGTCACCTCACCCTGTCACTTTCACCTCAGTTTCCTTATCTGTAAAATGAGGGGGCCATATTATATGTTTTCTAAGACTCCTCCCAGATCTAAATCTATGATCCTATGACCTGCCCAAATGCAGAGGAAGTGAGTAGCAAATCCCAACTAGAACCCAGATGGTCCAGCCTCCTAGCCCTCAGGTTCTTTTCCCCATTCCGTTACGTACCTGGGGATGACTAAACCAGTAGGGGACAGTACCTATCCAGCAGGTAATCACTGGCTGGAACACCACTTAGAACCCTAGGGGAAAGCCTATGCAAATTGTAACCTAGCAGCTACATCTGGTGTGAGACCTTTTACAAAGATAGTTCTTGCTCTCCCCAACAAAGGAAGAAAAGGCTAATCACCCTGAAGGTATTTTTAACGGGGTGGAGGTATGTGTTTTGCATAGTTTAGCTTTTCAGTTTGTGGCTCAGAGCCCTAACCTAAGCCGAGTTGTTTGTTTATGCAGGTAAAATCCCCAGTCACAACTTCCACCTAGGGACAGCCACTATCTTTAGCTGAATTATAAATTGGGTGTAATGAAGTTGTCAAAGTCACTTTTCCAGTTGTGGGCACTGTAGCTGACAAAAATCCTGAGATTTAGCAATAGGAGAGATCTTCTGACCTACCCTCCATCTTTTACAAAGGAGAAAACAGGTCCCTAGAGACAGATTTCCCTACAATTTGACCAAAGTCACATAGAAACCAAATATTGTTAGAATTAGAACCTGGGTCTGCCTATTCAAAGTCCAATGTTTCCTATACTACACCAGAAGAGCACAGGCAAAGCTTCTGTCAACACTGTCTGAGCAAGTGAAGAGAATTTAACAATAAGGGAAGTACCTTCAGCATAACCCCAGCCTCTACTTCTTATCTCTTTTGACCTACTGGGCTTTTTGGTAGACTGTAATTAGATTTGAGGGATTTGTTTTATGGAGGGGGGCAGAAATTAGATGAGATGCTTTGAGTGGGGTGGGAAGTCTACACCACATATTCTCACAGATGTTGGACCATATGAGAGAGTAATTAAAGCTTCGGAAACCAGGATAGGGTGATGAGGGCTTTGCTCCAGGACAGAGAGAAACTTAAAGGGCTTCTGATAGCCCTTACATGCTTCTAAGGCAGTGGTTCTCAACCTTCCTAAAGCCGCGACCCTTTAAGACAGTTGCTCATGTTGTGGTGACCCCCAACCATAAAATTATTTTCGTTGCTACTTCATAACTGTAATTTTGCTACTGCTATGAATCATAATGTAAATATCTGATATGCAGGATACATTTTCATTGTTACAAATCAAACATAACCCACAGGATGAGAACCGCTGTCCTAATGAATAAAGCGAGGAAAGACAGATCTAGGGAGTGGGAAAGGCAATGAAAGGGATCAATTCACAACCAAATGTAGAGGCCAGGGAAAATTTTCACTATGCCAAGCTCTGGACCAACCTTGAAGTGGGAGGTGAAGCCTGGCCCTGGCCCAGTAAGCTAATGTCCTCGGCTCCAATAACAGCAGTTCTTCAATGTCTGCAGCACATTCTACCAAGGGAAAGAGAATAGTAACACTTCCAGACACTTAGACTGTGCAGCCGCCTACTCCCCAGAGTTGGGGGTAGGATGGGAAGATGTGGAAAGTACTTAGCAGGAGGAGGAGGAGGAGGAGTGATGGTGGTGATGGTAGTGATGGTGGTGGTGGTAATGGGAATAGCAGTAGTAATAGTAACGGTGGTGGGGTGGTAGTGGTGGTAGTAGTAGTTAACATTTATAGTGTTTATTATGTGCCAGATACTATGCTATGCCCTTTACAAATAATTCTCTTATTTGGTCCTCATCCTACTAGGGTAGATACTATTTATAGTCCTCATTTTACATATGAGGAAACTGGGACAAATGGAGTTTAAGTGACTTGCCCAAGGTCATACAGCTAGTGTCTAAAGAAAAAATTTAGTTAGCAAATAATCCTTTATTAAACAGTTACGTGCCAATTATGCTAAGCTCCAGGGATATATGTGTGTGTGTATGTATATGTATCTATATGTATGCATACATGTATGTATATGTGTACATTATATGTGTATATGTATCTATATGTGTGCATACATATATGTGTATGTGTGTATGTGTACATTATGTGTGTGTGTGTGTGTGTATATATATATATACATATAGTCTACAGGTCTATGTCTGATGGGAGTTCTAATATGGTTGGCCCTAAAAACAGAATTCACCCCCTGCTAGACTGAAGGTACGTAAGGACAGGAACCATGTCTTAACCAAACTTTTCTCCTCCCACACAACACAGTGCTTTTAACAAAGGTGTTATTTAATCATTGTTTTGATTAAATTAAATTTGGCTTGAGTTGAACAGAATAAATGAAGTAGAATATCCATTACCTCAAGGTCAAGTATAGAGAGAGTCAACATGGTTCCATGGGCTAAGATGGGAATCAGAGATGTGTGTTGTGAATCTCCTGCAGCTCCTAGCACAACATTCTAGCATGGCAGCTAGGTGACACGGAGGATAGAAGGCTGGACTTGGAGTCAACAAGGTGTTGGTCTACCTCTTTACTTACCAGCTATGTGACCCTGGATCAGTCAACTTAACTCCAGTTTCTTAGGTCATAAAATGGGGATTAAAAACAGCACATATATTACAAAATGGTCATGAAGACTAAGGTAACTTAAGTAAAGTGCTTTATAATGAATGCTGATCTCTGCTCTGACACTAACTGGATCATATGAGTCAATCTTGTCTCCTTTCACCCTGAATTGGTAAATCCCTGTGCTTCTGAGATCTCAGAAACCAAGCTGTCTCGAGGCAAGCCTCCCATTCTGCTCCAAGTCCATGTTTCCTAAAAGTTTCTGGCTCAATGGGGCTTCTCATGAAAGCATTCATATTCAGTAGCTCCCAGAGCCCCTCCTCACATCCGGACCCCAGGCTCTCCAAGAGGGCCAGCAACAGGGCTGTGTTTAGAGATGTGAAGCATGCTGGAAAGGGAACTGGACCAAACCCATCAAATTTCGTTTCATCTCACAGGTCGCCACAACCCACTCACCAAAAACCACATCTATGTGTCAGGTCAGATTGGTCTTTCACCTGTAGAGGCCATAATGATCACTGCCTCCCCGCTCCCTTAGATCCCATTCCAAAGAAGAGATTCTGAAGATGTGTTTATGTTGTTCTTTTTTAAAATCTGCCTACAAAGAAACAAAGATACTTCAGTTTATGCATGGGGGGGGGGGGTTGGAATAGGAAAAAAAAATCAGATGTAGGAGAAGCATTTTCCATAGAATCATTACAGCGAAAAGGATTTCAGACATCATGTTGTCAAATTTGCTCACTTTACAGACAAGGAAACTGAGGTTTAGGAGGGTAATGTGAGAAAGAAAATCAAGGTCTCTCAGGCTTATTAATAGTTGAAACCAACTTCCCTGACTCCCAGTTTCATAGTCTTCTCTCTGTAGATATTAGATAAAAATCTAATCTTTGATGGATTCATGATCTTATCCAGGTGCGTATAACCTCTACCAATTTGGATAATAACCCCCCTGAACCCCCATCCCTTCCCTTCATGTACTACTCTTACCCATGTCCTTCTGCTGACATGGACCCACTCCCTCACTGTAACACTGCCTCTGAGAATTCTCAAGTTCTTTTCCTATGCAGGGAGCTCACAACAGAGGAGTCATTTCCATGCTAATTGGATATCTGACTTTGCTAGAGTATCTTAATCCAGCCCCTGTGATGTGGAGGGAACATCTTTTGGGAACCGACATTGTGACCTGGCACCCTCAATCTCTCAAGCTGAATGTTCGCTACGGGCAGCTGCCTCTGTGTACTGCCTTAATTCATAATCACCCCCAACAATTCTAAATGGAGGTTCATCCAGGGGAGATTGGGTAATCACTTCTAAGGATCCACACCTGCATTTTTCTACTACTAATCATTTCTAGAGTGATTTGCTTGGAAGCTGATGAGGAAATTCAGCCTCAAATTACCTAAGGATTCAGCCCTTAAGTCTACATTCCGTATATGTGCATAGATGGACACACACACACACGTGCACACACTGACTTCTGCTATTGACACTCACATAGGTAACTACCTAATCTCTCTCTGCTTCTGCACACTCTCCTTGCAAACAAACCCACAGGATACAAATGGCAAGGATCAGCTTCAAAGTAAAACCACAAATTACTAGCATCAGAAAATTTTCCTAATGGTTCTCTTGTATAGGATTTGTTGTTTAGTCATTTTCAGTCACATTCAACTCTTTGTGACTCCATCTAGGGTTTTTCTTGGCAAAGATAACTGGAGTGCTTTGCCATTTTCTTCTCCAACTCATTTTACAGATGAGGAAACTGAGGCAAACAGGATTAAGTGACTTGCCCAGAGTCACGTAGCTAGTAAGTGTCGGAGGTCAGATTTGAACTCAGAAAGATGAATTTTCCTGACTCCAGGACCGGTACTCTACCCACTGTGCACCTAGCTGTCTATTTATGTATGATAGGATCATAAATTTCAAAACTGGAAAGGACGCTAGAGGCCATTAAATATAATTCTTCTCATTTCAGGAAACAGAAACTGAAGAAAGTGACTTGCCCAAGGTCACACAAATGGTAAGTGGAAGAGGTGAAATTTGAAATCCGATCTTCTGACTCTAGGGAAATAATCAATCACTACTTTAGGCTGCCCTAAACCTACACAACTCACTGCATTTTAATTCAGCATCCCCAGAGGCTAGCATTTGTGCATCTCCCACAGAGGATCCATGAAACTAATTAAAGATCTTCCTCTATATTTTTTTAATATCTCAAGAGTACCAGCTTCTCACTTAGACTATCTATCTACCATCTCCATTTTCCCCACGGGATCCGAACACCTCCTTTCTGGTTGTTAGTATCTTTTACAATGAGGCAAATCAGCATTTATACTAGGCTGGAGCATCCTTACACGCACATCATCTGCCCTCATGGCCACTCATAATTCTGAGTTGGACTCTTCTGAGATTATATTGTCCAACGATTTGCAAAACAGAGTCTCCCTGGAAGAAACATGTTGAGGACACGGGTTTTTATAGTGGTGGCGGCTGGGACCCTTTATAATTCTCAAATGGGATTGAGCCCAGTCTCCTCCCCCTATTCATCTCTGGATTCAGTTCACTGTCCATCTGCAATGCTTTGCCAAGGGAGGGAGAAAAGGAGAGGGAGAGACAGCTAGAAAGTCAGAGACTAAAAGAGACGAAGAGAGAAACACAGAGATAAAGACAAACAGAAACAGAGACAGAGAGGTTTCCATAGCACACACTCTCAAGAAGAATATCGCCCTCCTTCCAAGTAGTCATCTTGCAAAACAACATTTATTCAGACGGAATGGAAATTGCTCCCTGAGGTATGTTCTCCTCTTTGTTCTCAAATGTTATTTCCAATTTATGAGCTTCTGAAGATCATTTTCTTTAGCGATGACAGTCATACCAAAAACATATCACTTATTCCCTAACTCCACATTTCCATAAAACTTGGCTCCTAATAACCTGTGATTGTTTCCTTTTTGTTTTTTGGTTGGTTTTTTTTTTTTTTTTTTTGGAGGGGAGAAGGCAAGGCAGTTGGAGTTAAGTGATTTGCCCAAGGTCATACAGCTAGTTAAGTGTCAACTGTCTGAGGTCGGATTTGAATTCAGGCCCTCCTGACTTCAGGAGCTACAAGTCCTTTTTTATTTTAATCAATAAAAACCCTCCTTCGCTTCTTCCCACTTTTCCTCTACCCCACACTGACCAATGACTGATTCCAACGCCCGAGCCCACCCTCAAACGATGAAGATTCATCACTAAGGAGGAGATTTAGGGGAATGTACTGAAAGTTCTGAAAACGAGTCCCACTGAGAGGTCTGGAGCTTCCTTATAGTTTCTCAGGGGAACGCTACTCATTTCGATGAGGAACCTCTGGTCTGTTTGTTAAAAAATCAATCACATCTCTTTAGTCACACTTCATACTACTTGGTTTTATGGGTGAACCACATTATTATTATTTTTCATATTCTCAAACTGAGGGGTTGGTGATGTGGTTGGGGGGAGGGGGAAGAATGAAAATAGCGAAGTTGTTTCCATCTCATCAGGGAAGGATTATATTCTCAGCCACATGGATTCAGTTCTTCATTCAAAATCCCATCCCTCCCTTTTATGTCTATTGTCACAAATGAGTATGAATAGTTAGTTCCCTTCACTATTACTACAGAGTGGTCCACTTCAGAAACAAGGGGCTAGCTGATGTCTCCCATCAGCTGGGTGACTTGGGCCCTCTGAGCCTCACTTTCTTCCTCCGTAAAATGTAGGGATTGGTCCAGGTAGCCTTTGATCAATATTTTACTGTCTTTCATTTGAGTTTGACTCATTGTGACTCCATTTTGGGGTTCTTGGCAAGGATATTGGAGTGGTTTGCCATTTCCTTCTCCAGCTCATTTGACAGATGAGGAAACTGAGGCAAACAGGGTTAAGTGACTTGCCCAAGGTCGCACAGCTAGTTAAGTGTCCGAGGCCAGATTTTAACTCAGGTTCTCCTGACACTGGTAGAGCTCCACCTGGCTAGGAAAAACTATTTTTGTCAGTCTCCATTTCCAGCACAAAAATTATTCAATTACTCTCTGTTGACTACAGACATAAAGTCTAAATTCTTTCAAATGTCATTCTAGACCATTCCTAATTTGGTCTTAACTTCCTTTTCTGCTTGATTTTCACCTGTTTCAGGGGTGTGCCGAAACCAGCTCATGCCAGGTAACAAGAGCCAATTGGTAAATTTTCAGTGTGACCATGTACACCTCGGGAATTGGCAAATGCTATGTTATCATATGTTTATTTTATATATTATATATTCATTATACATTATATTATATTTATTGCTTTGTTGGTTGTCTAGACATAAGAGTGATGGAAACACTTCAATAATGCACATTAAACTTAAAAGGATGTCACACAGGCATTTTTTCAAAGAGCCAACTATTAAACATTTATGAACACATCCCTGAATGTCCCACAACTCGCACATTCTCCTCTCACCAAGCCAGCCTACTCAGTGTTCACAGGATCACGGAATTTCCAACTGATAGTCTAAGCTAGTTTCAGAGCCTACTCCCTGGAAATTTAGGTGCTTTGATTCCCAAGATTCATGCACCCTCATCCCTCCAAATGCAATGCCCTGCATGTTCTGGGACAGGTTCCACTGCCTCTCTCTGACTCAGTGGTCTCAGTCAAATAGAAAACTCCCATACAGAGAGCCCCAGTCTTTTGGGGAAGAGAATATGCTATTCATTTGAAATCGTCAGGGTTGATGGGAGGGGAATAGAAATGGAGAAATACCTCAGCTGAGGAGATGGAAGTGGACAGTCTTGTCAGTTATATCTCTCTCCATCACACACACACACACACACGCACACACACACACACACCCCATCTCTGCACTGAACATCCTGGAGATCTGAGAAGAGGGCCATGGAGATGTCAAGTTTGGAATTGGGAAGACCTAAGTTCCAGCCTTCCCTCAGACACTTCCTAGCTGTGTAAGCCTGAGCAAGCATCTTCACAACTCTCAACTTAGGTTTCCTCATCTGTAAAAGAGAGGGTTGGACTCTATGGTCAGTAAGATTCTTTGAGCTCTAAATCCCTGATTCTATGGTCAATAGGTGGTTCATCCATCTCTATAGAACCTCTCTTCATGGCCTCAACCAGGGACATTTAAGGGGAAAGCATAAGAGAGATGACATCAAAAAGGTTAGGAATATACCTCAATTTTCCCCTCACCACCTGGTATCATCTGGTACCTCGTGCTATTACCCCTGAAGATGATTAACTTCTTCAGTTTACGTACAAAGGAATCCTAACAGGAACATCATAGAATGTTATGGATGGAAAGGAATCAGGACTCCTGTGGCCCAGGAGAGAGGCAGTGTGGGTTGATCAAAAGATCAGAGCTCAAGCCGCAGCTCTGCAATTCACTACATTTGTGAATTTGGGCAAATTCACGTCTCCCCAAACCTCAACTGAACTAGATAATTTTTAAGGAAGCAGTATGGGCCAGTAGAAAGGGGAAGTCTTGGAATCAGAGGACCTAAGATAAAATCTCACCTCTGACATTTCTTATTGGCCTTGGCAAGATGCATAATAATTGTTTGCATTTATATGAAGCTTTAGGGCAGGTAGGTGGCACAGTGGAGAGGGTCCTGAGCCTGGAGTCAGGAACACCCGAGTTCTAATTTAGCCTCAGACACTCATTAGCTGTGTGACCCTGGATAAGTCACTTAACCCTCTTTGCCTCAGTTTCCTCATTTGTAAAATGAGCTGGAAAAGGAAATGGTGAATCATTCCAGTATTTTTGCCAAGAAAACCTTAAATGAGGTCATGAAGAATTTGAAACGATTGAACAATAACAGCAACACGAAACCTTAAGGATCTTATTTGGTCCCCACAATAGCCTACAAGGTAGTTGCTATTATTATTGTTCCTATATTGCAGATGAAGAAATTGAGGCAGAGGTTAAATGACTTGCCCGAGGTCACACAGTTAGTAAATGCCTGAGGCAGGATTTGAATTCAAATCTTGCTGACACCAAATCCAGGATCCTGTAGCATACAGCTCGGCTCCAACATCCAGGGGCAAAGTTTTGTCAAATGAAGAGTTTGGATTAGGTGACCCTTTGAGATCCTTTCTGGCTCTTGATATTTGATCCTTTCACCATTAAATCCAATAATTTCCTTTAAGACTTGGGGAAGTCCTCTCAGTACTAATGTTTTAGGTGTTGATTAATAAGCTTGTGTTGACATTAACCACGATGTCTGTGACTTCACATACTTGGAGCATGTCGGGGAAGGGCTGTTCAGGAGCAAAGCTGCATCGAAACACTCTATTGAGTATATGGGCATCAGAGCTGGAAAGGACCTTGCAATATAGAAAGGTGCCAACCAGAAGAGATCCTAGAACATAGACTGTTAGATCTGGAAGAGATCCTGTAACGAAGAGGGTCAGAGCCAGAAAGGACCTGACACCTCACCTATTCACACACTTTCCTTTTGCAGATGGGGAAACTGAGGCCAAGAGAGACAAAAACCACTTACTCAAAATCATAGAGCTTGTCAGTGACCAAGGTGGAAGGAGAACCTGGTGTCTGGTGCTTTATCTAATGTTTGTCTGCTTTTTGCATTCTAAAATTGACTTGTTACAAGACTTTAAGAAAAGGAAGTCAGCACCCAGGCTCAAGCAGAGAAGGAAATAAGAGTGTTGTTTTCTAATTTCTAAGTAACAGATTAAAAAACCCTAAGATTTATATTGTACTTTGATGTTTGAAAAGCATTTTGTGTGCCTTATCATTAGCTGTGTGACTCTGGGCAAGTCACTTAACTTCACATACCCCTAGTTTCTTCCTCTATAAAATGAGAATAAAAAGAACATCTACCTTATTTAAGTGTAAAGAGTTTTGCAATGAGGAAACTGAGGTTCAAAGGGCTGAGTGACTTAACCAGGGTCTCACAGGCAGTAAATGTCTGAGGTGAAATTTGAACTCAGATCACTCTGACTCTAATTCCAGTGCACCAACCTGCTATAATAGATGCTGTATGTAATGAGCATGACCAACTAGGGTTAAGATGAGAGCAGCATAATATAGTGGAAGGAGAATTGGTCTTACAGGCAGAAGATCTAGGTTCAGGTCCTAGCTGTGACTCTCTGCATGATGCTGGGCAGGTAGTGTAACCCCACTGAGTTTCAGTTTCTTCATCTGTAAGACAGGAGTGATGACAATGTTTCACAACAGAGAGAGAGAGAGAGAGAGAGAGAGAGAGAGAGAGAAGGAGGAGGAGGAGGAGGCAGGAAGAGAGAGAGAGGAGAGGAGAGGAGAGGAGAGGAGAGGAGAGCAGAGGAGAGGAGAGCAGAGGAGAACAGAGGAGAGGAGAGCAGAGGAGAGGAGAGGGAAAGGAAGACAGAAATGGAGAGGAGACAGAGAAGAGGGAGAGACAGAGAGATGGAATAGAGAAGGAGTGAGGGAGAGAAACACAGAGAGAAACAAAGACAGAGAGGAATATTGTTGTGAGGAAACCACTCTAAACCTTTAAACATTCACAACTGTGAATTCTGTGAAGTCAGTATTATAATCAGTGGCTAGAACAGACAATGCATGACGACTGCCTCTCACTATGCCTTTTTGGTGTGGGCTTCAATGCAGCCTGTGGTTTCTTTGGGTATTACCCAGGGAGATGTGCAATGTGAAGAATGATTCAATGTCTCTGCAGTGATGGGTGTTTCCAACAATTTGGAGCTAGTCCAGTCTAAGTGGCCAGTGACTACATGAGATCCCCCTCTGGACTCTCCAATTCCATGGGGAAAATTCAGTTGAAGGTCATTCTTCTTTTGGTAAAGTTTGGGGGAAGACAGATGCCCTTATCATGCAAGTTGGCTGGTCTGTGGAAACCCTAAGACATCCTACAGAGTTCTGAGAAAAAGTTTCCTACCATCCTCACCAAGTTGACATGAAAGAGCCCAAAATGTAGGAGTCCAAGTGCCCACACTCTAGGTCCTGGGGCTTGTTAATAGGACGTAGAGCCAGAAAGGCTCCAATCAGTCATTTAGTTCAGCCTCCACTCCCCTCCCCATTTTCTAGACGAATAAACCAAGGGTCAGAGTTTAAACCTTATCTAGACAGCACATTGGCAGAGCAAGAATTCACAACTCAAATCTCCTACTCCCTTCTCTTACATTTGTCCAAGTTAGTGTCCCATCCAGACCCAGTGATTATTGGCACCATTCTGATTGATCTCCAAATGTAACCAGGTCCTAGTGTTTGAAAATCAAAGATTCAGGATTAGAACTAGAGAGTAGTCTGGAAGGAGGGAAGGAGACCTACAAGGTCTACACACTCTACAGCATTGACTTGGCTCTCATCAAAGGCAACCGGGTGGTCCCACAACCTCGACATCATTATAATGCAATCCCCATAATTAACGCATGTGAGTGCTCTCTACTCAACTAAATTGTGAGGTGGGGTGGCTACATGGCACATTGAATAGAGCACTGGCCCTGGAGTCAGGAGGACCTGAGTTCAAATCTGGCATCAGACACTTGACACACTTACTAGCCGTGTGACTTTGGGCAAGTCACTTAACCCCAATTGCCCTCCAAAAAGCCAAAAAAAAAAAATCCCTCCAACTGAATTGTGAGCTCCTCAGGCATAGTGCCCATAGTAGGCACATAATAAATGCTTAGTGAGTCCACATCCTATACTTCTCTGGGACTATCCACAGACACTGAAGAATATATAGGACTTGGATTTTACAATTAAGTAAACTGAGGACCAGAAAAGTTAAATGATTTGCCCAGGGTCACACAGTTAGTATATATCTGACCCAGGATTTTAATCCAGATCTTCCTCACTCTAAGTGCAGCACCACTGGTCTATTTGCTGTTCCTGAAAAAAAAAACCAATATCACATCTCCTATCTCCCACCTCCATGCCTTTGCACTAGTCCTTAATGCCAAGAATGCCCTCCCTCCTCCCCTCCACCTTTTAGCTTCCCTGATTTCTTTCAAGACTCGCCTCTTCCAGGAGATGTTTCTCAGCCCCCACACCTCCTCCCCAGCTGATGGTACCTTCCCCTCCTAGTATACCTCCTATTTTTTGTCTATCTATTTTATTCACTTTTTAAAGTTTCATTGATATGAAACATCTACAGACTACCCTCATTCTGTGAGAGATCTCTTATAATAAAATTAAACAATCGTCTGGAACTGTGTGCAACATTTCACAACTGTAGCAACACCTTTATTCTATTTTTTAAAATTTTACTTAATAGAAATCTATTTCATCTCCCTCCATCCAAACCCCAGCCCACTGAAAAGAGAAAGAAAAAATTCCTCATAACAAATATTCAGACAAGAAAAACAAATTCCCTCAATGCTTGTATACTATATATATACACATATATGTATATATGTATTTTTATACACTGATACTTGTTTATTATATGTGCACATTGATGTTTTATATGTATATACACATGCATATACATACATAAATACAGATGTACATATATATGTATACACACATATTTTTATACCCTAAATCTGTCATCTCTCTAACATGGATAGTTTATTTCATCATTGGTCCTCTAGAATCATGAATTGTCACATTATCAGTCAGGGTTCTTACAGCTTTCATAGGTGTTTGTCTTTATAGTGTTATTATCATATAAATGATTCAGGTTCTGCTCATTTCATTCTTCATCATCTTACAAAAGCCCCCCAATTTTTCTAATACTGATTTCTAATATTTTTATAATATTGATGTTACAGTATAGATTTTCTTCGGGTTTTGCTTATATCACGTTGCATCAGTCCTTAGAAGTCTTTCTATGTCTTTCGGAAATCTTCTCTTTCCTCATTTCTTACAGCATCATAGTATCCCATCGCATTCATACACCACAGTTTATTTAGCCATTCTCCAATTGCCGGGCATCCCTTTAGTTTCCAGTTACTTTTTTTCTTTTGCTACTTTGAAAAGAATTGCTACGATATTTTTATCCACATAAGGCCTCTTCCTATTTCCTTGATCTCTCTTGGGTACAGGTCAAGGAATGGTAGAGCAGAGTCAAAAGATATACACTGTTCAATAACTTTTTGCGTATAATTCCAAATTACTTTCCAAAATGGTTGTACCCCTTCATGTGCCCACTAATAGTGTATGAGTGTCGCAGTTTTCCCATAACACTCCCAACGTGGATGATTTTCCACTTCTGTCGTCTTTCCCAATTTGAAGGGTGTGAGGTGGAATCTCAGAGTTGCTTTAATTTGCATTTCTTTAATTAGTAATCATTTGGACTATTTTTCCATCTGCTATAAGATGGCCTAGGTTTCTTCCCTTGAGTCTGTTTATATCCTTAGGCCATTTTCAATTGGAAATCGCTTTTATTCTTATAAATCATATAATAAATCATATTATAAATCCTATAAATCAGTTCTTAATTAAAATTAAAATATATCTTGGAAATGAGACCCTTATCAGACAAACTTACTGCAAAGATTTCTTTTTTGTTCCTAGTTGCTTCCCTATTAAATCTTAGCTTTATTGGATTTGTTTATGTAAAAACTTTTTAATTTCATGTAACCAAAACTAGTCATTTTCTCTTCTGTGATCCTCCCTTGCTTGGTCATGAAGTTTGCTGTATTTTTCCTATCCGTAGGTCTGATGTAGATATTTTTTTCCATGTTTCTTTAATTTGTTTATGATGTGACCTTGTATCCATTTGGACCTTATCTTTGCATAAGGTGTGATGTGCTGATGTAAATTTGATTTCTTTCACATTCCTGTCCAATTTTCTCAGCGGTTTTTTTTGTCAAATAGTGAGTCTGTATGCCAGTGACTGGAGCTTTTGTGTTTATCAAATACAATGATACAGTACTCAATATATTTTCCTCCATTCATTGTGTTCCTAATTTGATCAGTCCCTCTATTTTTGGACAGTACCAAACTGTCTTGAGAATTACTGCCTTCTGGCATAGTTTGAGATCTGGTACTGCTGGACCACTTCTTTTCATAATTTCTCATCAATATTGCATATAATATACCTTGTATATTATACAAGATACTGGTAGATACCCAGTAGCATAAATGTCATCTTCTCCATCAGAAAGTGAGTCCCTTGAAGGCAAAGAGAGTTTATGTTTTGTGGTTGTTTGGTTTGGCTTTCACCGTTCTTTGTATCCTCAGCACTCAGACAAGTTTGTCTAGGCATATAGTGAGCCTCAGCCTCTAGATTTCTGAGCAGCACAGTTCTAGCTCTGGCCCAGCCACCACTGCTGGGCACTCAAGAGCCTGCCAACAATTTAACATGCATTTATTGCCACTACATACAAGGCACCGAACAATAGAGGTGCAGAGAAAGTCACCAAACAATCCCTCCAGGTCCTATGGAGAGTCTCACAAACCTTAGGGGTCCCCGAGATCAGGAGCTAAATGCATGTTATCACAGTTGGACTGTCTCTTGGCTATGTCTCATTGATTTGGAATGAACCCATAGCCTAGGTCTAGAACTTATGTTCAAGTCACGTCTAGAGACCTAATCACCACCTGGTCCTTCCACGGGCACTGAAGATTATTGTCTCTCTGGCATCCAGGGCCTGAATTTGTTCCATGCTCAGTAGGTGCCCCCCATTGACTGGGCTTTGCCCATCCTACAGCCAACTTATTAATTATACAGCAATAGAATCCCTCTTGTTCGCCACATCTCCAAGCACATGCCCTCTCCCATACTTCAGACCCTACCAACACTCACCTGAACTATTGTGACAACCTCTTAACTCATCTTTGCCCTCTGATCCACCTTCTACGTAGCTGCCAAATTGATATCCTAAAAACACAAATCTTTCTGCCAAATTGATATCCTAAAAAACCCACAAATCTTTCTGTACTAGCCTTTTTACTAAAAAACAAATCTTTCATGTGTCTCTATTGCCTCTAGAATAAAACAGGAGATCCTCAGTCTGGCAGTGAAAGCTTTCTGTAATGTGGCTCCCAACTACTGATGTCTTAGTTTATATTCATCTTCATACCTTCTCTTTCCCAGACAAAGTAGCATGCCAAGTAGCCACTCCCGAAACATGACATTCTGTCTCCACCTTTGCATAAATCACCCCCATACTCTATTCACTCCCTCCTCACTTCCACCTCCTAGACTTTGCACAGCTCAGTTGTGACAACTCCTACATGAAGCCATCCCTGATTTCCCTCCTCCTTACCTCCACCCCAGATTATTCATTCTGCCTCTCCATTGACGTTATTTATATATAATTTGTATCTTATTTGTTTTGGGGTTGTATTCCCACTCCAAGCCCAGAACAGAATGCAAGTTCCTTGAGAGCAGAAATGTTTTATTTTTGTCTTCATTTTCCCAGTCCTTCACATAGTGATTTGAATATAGTAGGACCTTATTAAATGTTTATTGGTTTGAATGAAATAGAATTTGATCTATTACCCTATCATTTTAAAAATCAAGAAATGAAGCCCAACAATGCAAATGGACTGTAATCGTGGTTTCCTGACTCCTTGTTCAAAGTTCTCACTCCTACAACGTCCTGTTGACCAGTGATAGAAGTTTAAATTCTGGGTCCCAGAACAAGCATTTCAGGGAAAGGTCCCCCTCTTTCTCTCTTACAAACTGCCAAATGATCATCTCTCCAACATAGAAGGTACCAACCTACGGCTGGGTCACTGAGGCAGTGTTTCCCTTCTGCCTGCTCCTGGTCACTATTTTGGAGGGAAAGTCTTGCCTTCCGTTTCGTTTCTTTGGTAATTGTCTCACTCTCACACAGTATAAAATTAGAACAGCCCAAAGTTTCAGGAACAAATACCTGTGTCTGCCCCTTCAGCTGCAAGAAAAAGAAACTAGACGGGGACTTTCCTTCTCTGCTACCATCTGGGGCTCAGCTCGGATGCTGTGCTTGGAGTGGGAGGGACCGTGGAGGGAGGAGAAGCGGGGAAGATTGGCTGCCCACCTGCTCATCCTTCAGGATATCATGGGGCTCACTCCTCCACATTTTTCTTTCTAGAGTGACATTTTCAGGGCAGAAGACCAGAACTTGCAGTAACCAAAAACTCTAACACACCCCACTCCCCAAAGAAGGAACAGAAGACAAAAAATGCCCCATTCATTTTTCTTAGGACCAGACAACAACACTTTATCAAATCCTTCTCACTACATATTCCATCGGGGAATACTGGATCTAAGACCCTCCTACGTTAAACCTGACAGCTAAAACAAACTTACAACAGGGGTACTTGCCTCTCTGTCTGTATTTAATAACCATAAAACACACATAAATTGATCAGTATTGTTATTATTATGAATCTATGACTATAATTATAGTAACTTGTATTTTTATATAATTTTAAGACTGGAAAGTGATTTTTATCTGTTTTTTCAATTGAAATTCATAACAACCCTGTAAGGTAGGTGTTATCATCACTCTCATTTTACAGATGAGGACACTGAGGCACAGAAAGGTTAAATGATGTATCCATTTACAGTTAGTAAATGTCTCACCTTTGGCTCCAAGAACCTGTAGTATCCACAACGGCCACACCCTGGTAAAATCATCTTGGCAGATGAGCTAAACCAGGTTGAGGGTAAGTGCCTGGCCTCAATCTCTTTGATGAGTTAGAGGGATGCCTGCTCTAAGCACATGAATAATTCCCTCAGTGGAACAGGCAGATGAGAATAATTTGTCCCAACAGCCATGAAGACACCCAAGGGAGGAGTTGGGGAGAACCTAGAGCTTGGTCAGATATTGAAGACATTGGGGTCACCCACTGCACTCCACAGCCATTGCCAGTCTTCCTGACTTTCATCCTGCCACTGGACTTCAATGACTCTGAAAGAGAGAATGAGACCAATGGCTTCATGCAACTCTGCCGCACTTAAATCCAATTCACATGCGAGTCACAACATCACCCACGATGCCATTGGTCCTCTGTGAAAATGAAGAATGAAGAATAACAGCAACAACAAATATCTATATCAGGATTTGAACTCCCACCACAGAACTACTCTTGCAACAGATTGGAGAGACTCATCATCTCTCTGGTTGGCCACCAGTGATGAGATTTTTTTTTTTAGCCATGGTAATTGATTCTAGGTCCAGTGTTTTATTCCCTATACCACCCATGGAGCAGTTAAGGAAGATCCAAGTTCAAATATGACCTCAGACAATTGCTAGCTGTGTGACCCCGGGCAAGTCACTTAATTTTTGTTTGTCTTAGTTGCTCATCTGTAAAATAGAGACACACTAGAGGAGGAAGTGGCAAATCACTCCTTATCTTTGCCAAGAAAACTCTGTGGACAAAGTCCATGCAGTCACATGGAGTCAGACACATTCGAACAACTGAACAACTCATGGGGAGCATAGAAGAAGCAATCACACAGATGAGATCATATATTTTTAACTATTTTGAGTGTTTATGTTCCAAGTACCCAGTGAATGAGACAGTTAATAAATATGATGGATTAATAAATGAGTGATTAATAAATATTAATAATCAATTATATAAAATATAATATAATTTGTATAGGGGCACTGAGGTGAGATGACTTTAAAATGATTAAATGTTAATCAATATAATTGTGGTCAGGGGTATTTGTAGAAATGTTCATGGCAAAGGTGGGATGATGGAAGCCATGTGGCAAAGTAGACAAAACATTGGATTGAGAATACCTGGGTTCAGTTCCTGACTTTAATACTTATTACTTGTATGACACTGGACAAATAACTCTGCTCTCAGTTTTCTCTTCTATAAAATAATGAAGTTGAGATAGACTGTCTCTAAGACTCTCTGTATCCTGTGGTCTAAATCATATGGAGCCTGAGCTGAGCCTTGAAGGATTCATAGTACATAACCAAAGAGAAACAAAGAAGAAAGGGAAAGGCTAAGAAGGATGAGTTCAGGAAAGAGGGGAGTTCTAACAGATTGGAAAGCCATTCATTGTTTGGAAGGGAGGAAGGTTGTTCCCTAGAGAGAATGATAAGATCACAGGCTTGAAGGCAGAAGTGAGAACACTGTGCTTGCATATAGATTTGCTTGGGTTCAATCTCCACCAGCACCACTTACTCAGACCCAAATCATTTAACTGCCCTGGGTTGGATTAGACAATCACTGAAGGCAAGCTAGATGGCTCAGTAGATAGAGTTCTGGACCTGGAGTCAGGAAGACCTGAGTTCAAATCCAACCTCACACACAAAGTAGCTTTGTGACCCCGGGCAAGTCACTTCACCTCTGTTTGCCTTAATCTAATGGAGAAGGAAATGGCTAAATTACTCCACTCTCTTTGCCAAGAATACCTTATGGACAGTGTGGTCCACAGGGTCACAAAGAGGCAGACACACTTGAACAACAACAAAAATCTCTTCTACCTCATATACTCAGTGATTCCAGGCCGTTCCAGAGAGCAGAGCTGGGATCAGTCACAGTAGTTACAGAAAGGCAATCAATGAACTAATCTGTCTATACAACATCTATCTGTCTGTCTATTTACACATCTATCTTTCTATCTATCCACAAATCTATCATTTCTCTATCCATCCATCCGTCCATCCATCTGTCTATCCACAAATCTATCATCTCTCTCTCTATCATACAGATACACACATATGTATACCCTATTATATTACATGATGGCTCTCTAAAGCTTCTTGCATCAAATTTGAACGGATGATCATAGACCTTCTACTCAATGTCTTTTCCCTCAGTCATCTCCCATCATATTCTTGCTCATCCTTTCTGGTTCTGATCACAAGATCCTATTATGTATGTGTCTGTCTGTCTATCTTATATCCTTCTTATGGGTAGGGAGAGTTTCACTTTTGTCTCAGGCTCTCCAATGCCAAGCACAGTGCCTGGCACATAGTAGGTGCTTAATGATGCCTACTGATTAGTTCATTGATTGCCTTTCTGTAACTACTGTGACTGATCCCAGCTCTGCTCTCTGGAACAGCCTGGAATCACTGAGTATATGACCTAGAAGAGATTTTTGTTGTTGTTCAAGTGTGTCTGACTCTTCGTGATCCTGTGGACCACACTGTCCATAAGGTATTCTTGGCAAAGAAAGTGGAGTAGTTTAGCCACTTCCTTCTCCGTTGGATTAAGGCAAACAGAGCTGAAGTGACTTCCCCATGGTCACACAGCTACTTTGTGTGTGAGGTTGGATTTGAACTCAGGTCTTCCTGACTCCAGGTCCAGAATTCTATCTACTGAGCCATCCAACTTGCCTTCAGTGATTGTCTAATCCAACCCAGGGCAGTTAAATGATTTGGGTCTGAGTAAGTGGTGCTGGTGGAGCTTGAACCCAAACAAATCTATACGCAGGCAGATCAGATAGATTATAGATGTTAGAGAGATAGGTAGATAGATATATAGGTAGACAGAGAGACAAATAGATAGATGGATGGATGGATGGATTGATGGATAGGTAGATAGATAGATAGATAGATAGATAGATAGATAGATAGATAGATAGATAGATAAGAGAGAGAGAGAGAGAGAGAGAGAGAGAGAGAGATGGATGGATAGATGGATGGATGGATGAATGTGTGGATAGACAGACAGACAGATAGACAAACAGATGTGGTGAGGGAGAGGACTGACCTATGTCGCCATGTGGGAAACCTGCCACTTTGCTGACACTGTACCACACTCACTGTCCCAAAAGATGTACCCTATTTGATAGGATTTGGAGCTGAAAGGGATCTTAGAGGTCATCCTTCCCAACCCCCTCAGCAAGATTCTGTCAATGGGAGGGCTGAAGAAGGTCCAGTGGGACTGACCAGAAGAGGGCACTGCTTCCCTTGGGGAGCCTTTCTCTGCACTGGCTACAGGAACAGACCTTGCTCAGAGACAAGCCAGTGACTTATTACCAAGATAGCCAGCCTCCTGCCGTGGAGAGTGCCTTGAACTCACTCAGGGAGTCCAGGTTCTAGGTTCAGTTCTGGCACTTACTAAGAATTTAACTTTGGGAAAGTCACATGCTTCGTTTGCTCCCCCTGGCCCTGGCCCCCCTCTATAAAACGGCCACATTAGTCACTGTATTGTTCTTTCTAATTTATGTATGGCACAGCCAAGGATCAGCCTTGGATTCAGAAATACCTGGGTAGAAGAACTCATAGGTACCAGCTTACAAATGGGCAAGTCATTTAACCCCAGTGCCTCTGTATTACTCTCCAGGACTACAAGTAGTAGAGAAGTTACCAGTTCAAATTGCTAGACCCAGAGATTCACAGAATCACAAGTCTGATCAAAAATAATCATATTACCGCTATTTAAACTGACCCCCTCTCATCAAAATAACTTCTCAGTCCCTTCCCTGGATTCTCTTCCAACTCATAATTCCATGATTCAAAGATACACAAGGACTATCTTCCCTTTGATCTCAAGAACTGTAGCTTATACGCAAAACTAACCACCCCACCCCACCCTAGCTTCCAACCAACCCCAACCAGTACTAGAAAGTCTCCAGGTGCTGCCACAAGTGCTTGGATTCAAAAGGCCTGACAGTCAGGAGCCCACAACAGATCAGCATTTCAAACACGGAGGGGCCCTTGGACATCTGCAAACACCAAGAATGTCCATTACTGTTTCTCCATTATTAAGGAAAGGAGAAGTAAAGCACCGTGAGAAATACTCCCCTCTCCCACCCCCAGCATACTCAGCTTCCAAGGGCCCCACCAAGCTGAACCCAGTCAGGGCTCAAGTCAGTTACAATGAGTATCTGTTTTTAATTGTCATTTGCTACATCGATTCATCAATTTCTGGAATTTACCAATCTGTAAAAAGAAGAGGACAGAGAAAGTCCAACATTTATTTCTAGTTATGTTGAAAGGCCTTATAAACCATCCCTGAACCTTGTGAGAGCAGAAACCAGGGCATAGAAAGCTCAGTTAGAGTAACTATTGCTTATTTATCATGAGGAAGAGAAGACATAGGAGGTTTAGGACCCTTGGCTTCCCATAACAGAAGGGCCAGCAGTTCAGTTGAGTTCAGCTCAGTTCAACAAGCAGGCACTGTGCTAGGTTCCAAGCTACAAAACCAGAAACAGTGCCTGCCTTTAAGGAGTTTCCACTTTACTTTTTCCTGGAGATTGATGTGCCAAGTACAAGAGGGAGGAGACTTTCCTTGTATGCAGTGCAAAAAAATCTGGATTTAGATTCTGAAGACTTGAGTTTAAGTTCCACTTCTTATTCCACCTGGAGCAAACTCCCTGGGATGGATGAGACAGTCCCTCAAATCTCTTCTGGTTCCCACGCATTCAGTGATTCCAGGCTGCTCCGGAGGGCCTGGCTAAGAATAGTGGGGAGAAGTTACAGAAAGGCAATCAGTTAACGAATCAATAGGCATTATTAAGGACCTATGCACCAGGCACTGTTCTTGGTACTAGAGACCAGAGAGAAAATGTCCCTGTCCTCGGGGAATTTAAACCTAATTGACTAGAATAATGGGGGAAGGGTCAGGAAGGGAGAGAGAGAGACAAAGAGACAGAGAGAGAGACAGAGACAGAGAGACAATCTGCATTCTGAATTCATCAATTCTCTATTTGGAAACAGCATTTTTTTATCATGAATTTCTGAAATTGTGGTAGATCATAGAGTAGATAAGAAATACTAAATCTGTCAGAGTTGATTATCTTTACAATATTGCTGTTAATATATAGATTGTTTACCTGGTTCTACTGAATTCACTTTACGTTAGTTCCTACAGGTTTTCTAGGTTTTCCTGAAACCATTCTCTTCATCATTTCTTAAATCCTAATAGTATTCCATCACATTCTTAACTCAGCAATTGATGGGCATCCCCTCAGTTTCCCATTCTTCGCTACTGCAAAAACAACTGTGATCAATATTTTGGATATTTTTTTTCCTTTTTATTTGATCTCTATGGCATATAGAGCTAGTAGTGATTTCTCTGGGTTAAAGAGTATGTACACTTTAATAGCTTTGGGGGACTGGGCACACCATAATACCAAATTGCCTTCCAGAATGGTCAGACTAGTTCACAACTCCACCAACAATGAATCGGCGTACTTAAGGTGTATGTGTCCTACATCCTCTCCAGTTTTTGTCATTTTCTCCTTTTGTTATCTTAGCCAATCTGATGTGGTCAATCCTTTCCAACAGCAATGGTAGTTTTCATTTAATTACTGTTCCCAGAGCAAGAGGTAGAAGGGTTTGGCTCAGAGGAGGAAAGGGATGGATATTTAGGAGAACATGGCAGGTTAATGGTTGGGAGAACTATGGTCAGAACAATCTGGATGGAGTAGTGGGCTGTCTCCAATCAGAAGAGCATGACACCAAATAAGAAGCTCAACAGGTTGGCTTCAGGGTGATGCATTTGTTAGCCATGGTGACCCTCAAAGACTGTTTGCTGAAATGGAGAGACATTGAAACTTCATGACTAGAAGGGCTACCAAAACTGACAAATCTGAAGATCCTTGAAATCCTGAAGTAAAAAAAAAAAAATTCTAAACCAGTGCATCCAATGTTCTAGACCAGTAATGGCTCCTATTCAGGTGTAGGCTGAACCTGATGACAACCTCAGTGCAATTCACCAAACCTGAGGTCCTTTCCAGCTCTCAGATTCTATAAATATTGGCAGAGTTGGTGGAGACACTGGATCAAAGTTTCCTAGCCTTTGGGAGATCTTGGTCCCCCTCTGGAAGTCTGGAGAAGTCTATGGAGCCCTTCTCAGAATCGTGTTTTTAAATGCATGAAATAAAATACATGTGGTTATGAAGGAAACCAACTATACTGAAATACAATTACCAAAATACTTAAAAGAACAGGTTCACAGACCCTTTGTGACCCCATTTGGGGTTTTCTTTGACAAAGATGTTGGAGTGGTTTGCCATTTCCTTCTCCAAGACCAAATATATCTAGAATAAATACAAAGTAATTTTAAGAGGGGAGATCCCAGCACCTGGGAGGATCAAGAAGGCTTCATGTTGAGGGCTAGTAAGTCAGTTAGCATTTATCAAAGGTCTATTATGGGCCAGGCACTGTGCTAAGCTCTGGGAGCTTAAATAAAGGGAAGAAATCTCTCTCACATGTAAAATTAGAGGTGATGGGGGAGACTCTCTAAGGCAAGGGTCACAAAAAGTCAGTAACAACTAAACAACAACAATATTCCGTCTCTACTTAAATAGACAAGTCCTCCCTGATAGAATGTAACGTTTTTGAGGGTCAACACTTTGATTTTTGTCTTTGTATCCTAACCCAGTGCCTGGCATAGGGCAGATGCTTAATGTTTCCTGACCGATCGGTGCATCCCAGCTCCGACATTCCAGGTTCTATAGGTCCCTCTAGCTGACGTCATCCCCAGTGGCACTCTTCAAATGGATCGCCTTTTGGAAAATTTATTCAGGGACATTTTAAGAACGAGTTTCTAAATCTACATGTTATTTGCATGAAGAGGAGGAGGAGGATTTTAATGTTTGCAAAACTCATTGATTTGAATAAAGTAAGGGGCTGTTTTATAGACAGATGATCAATCAGAGGCAGAGATTTGGCCACAAACAAAGAGTTTAAGGGCCATGAGAGCAAATGGATGGTCTAAGTATCTTTATATCTCCTTGAGCACTAACGATGGGACTTGTCATAAATTAGGCTGCCGAATATTTATTCAAATTTCTATCGCTCTTTAAGGTTTTCATAATGCATTCCTTACAAGAAACCTGAAGAGTAGATAATATAGTTATTATTCTAATTTTACAGTTAAAGAAACTAAGGTTCAGAAAAGCACAATGACCTACTTTCTCCATCTGGTTGCACTACTATGGGAGTTGTCTGACTTTTCCTCCATGCTCCAGGAACCTCATCTTTGGGAAACCTCATCATCCTGCAAGACACCTTGGTCCTCACACCTCATCCCTACTCTCCACTCCTCTGATTGGAGAGTGGAGCCATGAACTTCTAAACTTCTGTTTAAGGGGGGCATTCGGGACAAGTATCTCCTAATACTTACATGTGTCTAATACGTGTCTGAGGCCACATTTGAACTCAGTCTTCCTGACTCCAGGGCCAGCACTCTAGCCATGGTGGGCTAATTTATGGTAGGTGTTTAAGAAATGTTTATGGATCGATTAACTGACGGACTAGTAAACATTGGAGTAAAGACTCAGATCCAGATGAAAGGAAGGAAAGAATCATAGGTTTGGAAAGAATCATAAGAAGACAGTCAGTCAGTCAACAAACTTTTACTAAAAAAATCACTATATATCACATTCTGTGCTAAGTTCTGAGGATGCAAAGAAAAGAATAAAAAACAGATCCTGTCTTCAAGGAGCTTACATTCTAAGGGAGTAGACAATATGCAAATGAGTACAGACATACAAAATCTATGCAGAGTAGATGGGAGGTTATCTCAGGGAAGTCACTATCGGTGGGAAGGACCAGGAAAGATCTCCTACAAGAGAGTAGAATTTGAGCTGAGTCTTGAAGGAAGGTGGGGGCAGAGGGGTGGAGCGGGAGCATTCCAGTGCGGGGCAACAGGCAAGGAGTCGGGAAATGAACTGTCACATCCGAGGAACAGCAAGGAGGCAGGTGTTGCTTGATCCAGATTTATTCCCAATAGCTTTTTTACATTGAAAACCCCAGAGAATGCTCAGTGTCAGATGTGACTAAGATCCCTTCCTCCCCCAGCCCCCGAAATGCTAATCATGCTTTATCAGGCTTTTATTAATGTCAATTTGCTATGTATCAGAAACTGTAAACCAACCAAAGACAAAGCTGAATCTATATAGTAACAAGTCCCCCATAAGAAGGGCTCTGATGGATCAATAATTACCCAGATCAAACCATATGTCCTTTAGTCATTCATATGAGAAGAGAGAACTCATAGACTTGGGGACTATTAAAGCTGAGGAACCTGCAAGATCCCCTAGTGTCAAGCCATCCAATATAAAGCATATAGTCTGATCTGGGGTGGGGACTTCTTAAGATTTCTAGGGAGAAAAAAGTAAGCCAACCTAGGACCAAACCATTTGCCCTTTCCTACCATTGTATAACTGACAGGCTGGTCAGAAAGCACAACATACTCCTTAGTCCCACATGTTTTCTATATATGAATCTCACTAGCATTGTGCTTTTCAGTTTGAGCCTACAGATGTGTGCGTGTGTGTGCAGGTTATATATTGACAGCAATTTTCTGCAGATAAGACAGTGAATAGACTCTCCACTCCATGTTGATTAGGAATAGTTTCTTTTTTCTAGTTTTAAATATTAGCCAGACACAGAAAAAGGTTGGACTGTAAGGCCCGGGTGCACAGTCTTGATGGAACCTGTTAGTTATGTGCATTTCACTTATCTTTTGTCTGAGGTGGGGAAATTTCTTCATTGCCTTCATAATTTTCTTGTGCTCGTTGGCCAGTTCTTTGAGGGTTGTTCATGTGATGTGCTGCTGGGACTGTATATGGCTGTCCATGCACATGGTTATTCTGCTGATATTGAGGTGTGTATGTGTGTGTGTGTGTGTAAAATCAGAGAGACTGATTTGTAAATACTCTTCTTGCTATGCCTTCTTAGTAAATTTCCTTTCATAAAAGCTAATTGATGTCAACTGGTTGATTGATATAGGGGAGGGTTGGGGCACTCTGGATAGGGGCTCATGAGTACTAGACAGTACCTTCAGAAATACCTAATGATAAAATTCTGAGAGAAGAAATAGTTGACTGCTCTCTAGGACCTAGCCCATCGATGGTAGCAGGAATTGAGGCAGTGTCTCTGAATAGATGATACATTAAACAAGTCATCTAACATGGGACTCATTTTTCCTCACTTGAACAATGAGAGGTGAGGTTTTCCTTTGGTATCTGATGTTGTAGGAAACCTCTTGGTTTTCAGGAATGTCTCTTTGAAGAGACTCAGTTCAGTAGCTCCTAGAAGTCAAGTTCACATAAAAGAGGGAAGGAGACATCACAGAAGAGGTAAGTCAGCAAGTTCAAATATTATGTCTCTTGCTTCCTACATTTATGATCTTGGACAAGTTAATCAATCTAGGCCTCAATTTCCTCATGTGTGAAAGGAAACTATATGGGTAGTATTAAATAGACCCTAATGTCTAGAGTTCTAAATCTTATGACCAGAAATAGAGACTTCAGCTGGACACGGGCATTTGTCTGCAAATGGTAGGTTCAAGGAACTCTGAGACACAGAAAATGGGAAGAATCTTGGATCTGGAGTCTGAGTACTTGGGTTCAAATTCCAGGTGTGTTACTTGGTACTTCTGTGATCTGAGGAAAGTCGCTTCACCCCTATCACCCTGGGTCTCCTCCTCTAGAGCTAGATGTGTGAACCAGAAGATCTCTCTAAAGTAGCTTCCAATTCTAAACTGACTGAGATTTGGAAAGATTCAACGACGTACCCTGAGCCACATGACTAGTAAGAGTCAGTGGCTGGGCTAGAGACATAGAAGTGGAAAAATCTTAGGGTTCATTGAGTCCGGTCCCCTGATTTTTCAGTTGAAGAAGCTGAGGGAGAGTGGTCAAGTGACTTCCAGGTTCACAAAGCTAATAACTGTTGACTTCAAGCCCCACACTCAATCAGCCATGCTGGTCTCCAATCTTGATCTTTCTGACACCAAGCCCAATACTTGATCCACTTTTCTTCTACGTCCCCTCAAATCCAAGATATAACGATTTCAATTTGGATCAGAGGCTTATTAGAGCTGCAAGAGACCTGGGGCAGTCTATTCCAACCCCCTCATTTTACAGATGAGGCAGCTGAAATCCAAAGGGGCTGACTCCCAAGGTCACACAACCAGTAAACTGCAGAGTCACGAACATTCCAGCGTGTGACCTCTAACTGAAACACCATTGCAAGTTTTTGTTAGAGGGACACAGCTAAAGGAGAGAGAAAGAAGATTCTTGGGAAGAATCCTTTTTGATGTCAAAGAGAAGAACCATAGAGAATGGAAGACAAACTTTGCCTTCACCACCCTTTTTCTGAGCTTTGGTGAAAACTGTCTTAATGCTAAGAGATTCTGAGGCCACTATGACACTGGCCAAAGCAGATGTACCATATACCAGTGGAGCAAACAACATTCCCTAACCTTTCTTTAAAATGCCTAAAGTGATCAGTGGTGGATAGAGGGTGAGGAAGGTGTCCTATGTCCACTGTCTATACTTCATCTCTCATCTATGCGTGATTTAGGCTCCCCAGGCTAGAGCTAATATTAAGCCCCTATCGTGCCAGACAACAAGACCTCTCCAGGATTGAACCAGACAAGAATCTCCCAAGGAGGCCAGGCAAGAGCAGATGTCCATGACGGCCACCACCACAGAAGTCATTTTCTCACCAAAAACCTTTACACACCCGGGTGGTTTAATTTCCTTTCAGTGTGAAGGAAAGAGGCAGGAGGGGGTGGGTGGAGAATGTGGGAAGGGAGGGGGGAGGTGATACCAAGTGCAAAGTGGCTTATTGCACAATGTCAGGATAACATGATGTCTCAACGGTCAGAGACCCAAGCCACCAGAAGCAGCAGGGACATGCAATCGAGTGGCTCTGTGGCCCAGGGGTTTTTTTTAATACTTTTAGAGAAGTTAGGCTTATCCCAAGTTCCTCTCCCTCAGATTGTTCCTGTTGTTTTCTGGTTCCTGCCCCCAAGGATCATGTGACCCTTTAAGCCCTTGTTCTCCAAGACTATTCCATTTCACCAGCAGCATAGAATGTCAGAGTTGAGATGGACCCTAGAATCCAGAATGTCAGCAATGGGATGGACCCTAGAATTCAAAATGTCAGGAATAGGATGGATTATAGAACTCAGAGTGTCAGAGCCATAAGGGTCTTTGGAACCCAAAATATTCAAGCTAGGAGGGACTTGAGAAGCAAGAATGTAAGTGCTGCCAGGGGTTTTAGAACACAGAATATCAGAGCTGGGATGAAACTTAGAACCTCGAATTCTAACATAAAATATAGGTTAAGAGTATAGAATGATAGAGCATGCTAAGAATATAATTTTAGATTTGGAAGGATCCTTAGAAATTATCTAAATCAATCTCTTTATTTTACAGCTAAGTAAACTGAGGCATAGACAGGGGAAGTAAAATTGTTGAAGAATTAGAACCTGATCTAGGTTTTCTTGATTCATTTTCTCACTTTAGATCCCAGCTTCTACCTTCTGCTGTTGCCTTTCCTGACGTTTCTTTGTAATGCCCAACATGATCAGAGAAGGGGTCTACATTCACTGTCTCAGCTTCTTTATCTTACATCTGCTTCTCAGCTGTCTAAAATCTGGTTTTGATCTCATTAAACCATTCCCTCCAAGTCACCTAATAAGTCACCATCCCCTCCAAGTCACTTCCTAATTACCCAGCCTAATGGTCTTCTTTTTCTCTGACCTCATCCTCCCTGACTTCTCTATAGCATCTACTCAGCTCTATGCAATGTCTCCTTGTTTTAATAACTCACAGCCCTTTATTTAGAAGCACAGATTGAGAGCTGGGAGGAACTTGAGGGGTCATCTAGTCCAACCTCATCATTTTTGAGATGAGCAAACTACAGACCCAACTACAAAGGTTGAGTAATTTGCCCAAGGCCACATAGGTCCTGAGTGGCAAAGCCAACATCTGAACTTGTGTTCGCTAACTCCAATTCCTCTTTGTTCCTGTCCTATAAATGGAGCTTGTACTAATTTGTGCCAGTAGCTATTTGTCTACAAGATTTGCCAAGATCCAGTGACATTGGTCTCCTGGATGTTCCACAAACAAGACCATCCATCTCTTAAACCAGGGCATTCTCTCTGACTGGCCCCCGTGCCTGAAATGCACTCCCTGCTCTGCTCCAACTAACGATTGCCCTGGTTTACTAAATCCCATCTAAAATTCCACTTCTCCGGAAAGCCTTCACCAATCCCCCTTAATCCCACTTCCTTCCCTTTGTTAATTACCATATAGCTTGCTTTGTTTTGTTTCTGTATTTGCTTGGGATTCTTTTTTGTTTTGTTTGTATATTTCCTTGCACAGTGTCTCCCTATTAGATTGTAAACTCCCTGAAGCCTGGGACTTTCTTTTGCCTCTTTTTGAATTCCTAGCCCTTAGCACGATATAGTACACAGTAGATACTTAACACATAGTAGCAACTTAATGAATGTTGATTGAGTGATTGATTGAAGTCATGTTATGCCTGACTACCTTCTTGTTTTCCTTTAACAGAGTTACTAGATCAGAGGAATGCTATCATTAGAATTTGGCTAGATCTTCAGCCAGGCACTTGCTAATCTCTTGTGTTATCCCCTTGTGCTAGCTGGAGAGAAATGAGGTAGATGGCAATACAGTTGGATGAATTTAAAAACTTGTTCAATGACTCAAAGAAAAGTCCAACAACAGAAGGTAGAAGCTGGGAATCAAGAGAGCCCTGGACCTAGATCAGGTTCTAATTCTTCAACAATTTTACTTCCCTGGCTATGCCTCAGTTTACTTAGCTGTAAAATAAAGAGATTGGTTTAGATCAGTGGTTCTCAACCTGTGGGTCACGACCCCTTTGGGGGTCACCTAAGACCATCAGAAAACACATATTTCCAGTGGTCTCAGGAATGAAGACACTGCTCCTCTACCCATCTCTAGGCAGATCCGCCCACATGCAATATGCCCACATATGAATATTAAAGGGTCAGGGCATTAGGAAGGTTGAGAACCCCTGGTTTAGATCATTTCTAACGGTCCTTCCAAATCTAAAATGATATTCTTAGCATTCCCTATCATTCTATACTCTTAACCTATATTTTATGTTAGAATTCGAGGTTCCAGTATTCATCCCAGCTCTGATATTCTGTGTTCTAAAACCCCTGGCAGCACTTACATTCTCGGTTCTAAAGTCCCTCCTAGCTTGAATATTTTGGGTTCCAAAGACTCTTACAGCTCTGACACTGGATTCTATAGTCTATCCTATTCCTGACATTCAGGGTTCTAGTGTCCATCCCATTGCTGACATTCTGAATTCTAGGGTCTATCCCAGCTCTAACATTTTGAATTCTAGGGCCATCCCATTGCTGACATTCTGGCTTCTAAGGTCCATCCCATTGCTGACATTGCACAAGCTGGAAAGAAATGAGCTGGATGGCAATACAGTTGGATGAATTTAAAACTTATTAAATGACTCAAAGAATAGTCATTAAGGGTTGGTGTAAACCTGGAGTAAGGGTGGTTTCAGGTAGAATTCCCCAAGGATCTGCCTTTATATCCCTTATACCCTTTAAGATTTTTTTTAAATCAACAACTTGATATAGCAGAGAGAGCACTAGACATGAACTCAGGGGAGCTGGTTTTGATTCTCTGTCTTTACACCCAGCATTGTCTGAGCTTGATCAATTCACTTAACCTCCCTTCACCTCAGTTTCCTCATCTATAGTACTTCACAGGATTGTTGGGAGGAAAGCATTTTGCAAACCTTAAAGCAGTAAATAAATGACTGATGGTGATGATGATGATAATGGTGATGAAGGTATAGAAAGCACACTTGTCAAATCTATAGGTGACAAAGGTGGGTGGGATTTATAACACATTGGTTCACAGAATCAAGATATACAAATGTTTCAACAATTACAATGCTTTAAAGATTCTAATAAAATTTAATTTAAAATAATAAATATAAAGTCTAATACTTGGTTCAAAAAATCAACTACATATGTACAAAATGGGTGAGGATACAGATTATGGCCAGTCATGTGCTGGTAAATGCTTAACCACCAGTTCTCCCCAAAAAAAGTCAAATATGCACACGATGCACTGTCAAATTTAAGCTGAATTATTAGCATGTTCTCCATCACTTTCTTAAAACTAGGCAATCGACGAAACAATAAATCAAACCCTGTTTTATATCATTTGCTGATTGCTGAGGTCTAAAATCTCTCACTGAAAATTTAACAATAAACTCTCATGGTACAGCTAGTTCTAGCACACCACTGTACATGGCTTGAAAGAAGTCATGGGGGCATAAATTAAAAGTGTGATATGCTCTTGCTATCTTGGGCTTTGGTAGGAGAGGTGTAGCATACAGCACAAGGGAGGTGGAGATTCTGCTGAAGTCTATACTGTTCAAATCCCAACAAGAATAGTGTCCTGAGTTCTGGGTAGCGCATTTCAGAAAGGGCCTTTTTAAGCTAGAAAGCATCTAGATTCCAGTTTTCCATTTTATAAGGGGCCTTGAGGTCATGGCATAGGAGGATCAGTTAAAGGACTTAGGGCAGTGGTTCTCAACCTGTGGGTCACGACCCTTTTGGGTGTCAAACACATATTTCCAATGGTCTTAGGAACTGAGACACTGCTCCTCTATCTGTCTCCAGGTGGGTCCACTCACATGCAGATACGCCCACATATGAGTATTAAAGAGTCACGGCATTAGAAAGGTTGAGAACAACTGGCTTAGGGAGGAGGAGGAGAAGAAGAAGAAGAAGAAGAAGAAGAAGAAGAAGAAGAAGAAGAAGAAGAAGAAGAAGAAGAAGAAGAAGAAGAAGAAGAAGAAGAAAGTGATAGTGGTGGTGGTGGTGGTGGTGGTGGTGGTGGTGATAAAAATGGGATGGAGAGGGAGGCATATGCAAAAGGACCCAAATGTGAATCTCATCTCTTCCCTTGACCCGCCACATTAGTCACACTAGTGATAGGATGGTGGTTAAGTCACTGAACCTCCAATTTTCCTTATCAATAAAATGAAGGTTGGACTGGATGATATCCAAGGTCCCTTTCAGCTCTAGGTCTATACTTCTACGATCCTACTCACAGGACAGGGTTGTTGTAAGCATCAAATGCAGTAATGTGTGTAAAGCATTTTACAAAACTTAAATCACTATTTGTGTTTTTTTGTTCAGTCATTTCAGTCATGTCCCCCTCTTTGTAACCCCACTTGTAGCTTTCTTGGCAAAGATATTGGAGTGGTTTGCTATTTCCTTCTCCAGCTCATTTTACAGATGATAACACTGAAGCAAACAGGGTTAAGTGACTTGTCCAGGGTCACACAGCTAGGCTGAGGCTGGATTTGAATTCAGGTCTTCCTGACTCCAGACCCAATGTTCTATCTACTGCACCACCTACCTGCCCCAAATCACTATTTAAGTTTCAGTTATTAATATTTTAAAGTGATTTCCCCCAGGTCTGTTCCAACTTTAAACTTTATTCATCCATGTATTCAACAAAAAGATGTATTAATCACACATAACCCAGAGTTCTTCCCCCATGCATGTAGAAGAATGCCATGTGGGGCAGTGGAAAGTTTGCTAGGTTTGGAGGCAGAGGACCTGGATTTAAATCTTGACTTTGCTCTCCTTGCTATCCAAGTGACCTAGGGCAAGTTGCTCCCCCTGTTTGGTTTGGTTCTCAGTTTCTCTATCTGTAAAAAAGGAGGAAATTGTCCCAAATGATCTTTGAGTGCCTTCTAGCTCAAAATCCCATAATCCTGTGAGCTAGACAGGGCAAGTATTATTCACATTTTACAGATAAGGAGACTACTTCATTAGAGATGGGAATCAATTTGCCCAAGTTCACACATTTCAGTAGTAGCAAAGCAGAGACTAGAGCTGAGATCTCCTGGATCCCAGGGTTTTTCCCACTGTTTCCTGCTGCCATCTTGAATGTTTACCCCCTCCCAATACCAATATGACACGGCAAAAAGATCTATTTTGCTCAGCATACAGAAAGGAACATATTGTCGATGTAGCTCCATTATATACTTTAATCAATAAGTATTTTTTAAGTCCCTACCACATGCCATGCACCATACCCAGTGCTGGGGAAACAAAAGACAAAAATGAAATAACATAGACCTCAGAAAGATTATATTCTACTGGAGGAAAAAACATGTACTAACTACCACCTGCCATCAGACTCTTTTGGAGATAGAAAAGGGACCCAGACCCCAAGAGCCTGGGAATTAGAATGCCTGCTGGATCACTGGTCCTGTCCCCAACTTGGCTCCATTAGCCATAATCCAAGAGTGTAAACCCTGTAAAGAAAAGGGTTACCATCCCTATACCAACTGCCAACCAGCTTCCACTGACAGCAGGCTTGAACAACTTGAAACAGATAGGCATCATGAGGGAGAAATATAAGGTGACATGTGCCAGTCAAACCACCACTATCATGTCCGCTCAGACCTCAGAGAAGATGGCATAGGATGCAAAATCCAAGACTCCTAGGAATTGCAGTGCCCCTAGACCACCAGTCTTACCTCTAGCCTGTCCTCAAGAGCCATCATCAAAGAGAACAACCCTTGGAGAGAAGGGATCAGCCATCCCTGCCACCACTAACACCAAACCCCAACCAACTGTTACCAACAAGCCAGTAAAACAAACAAAGGGCTCCAGGAAAAGCAGATAACCGACTCTGGTACCAAAGTAGACCCCCACAGCCATCGCCCAGGGGAGCAACTTCTGTAGACAATCTAAGTTAGAAACTGCCTCTTTGGATCCTGTAGCCCCCAACTCTTTATCAATTGTAGCTACAGAACACCAGGAAAAGAAAGTTCATATCAGAAGTTCTTGTCACCATCAAATGGTCAGAGAATCATAATGTTGTAGATCATGGGATACATAGTCAAATCTGATTATAACATCATAGATTTAGAGCCAAAAGAGACCTTAGCTGCCATCAGATTTAATCCCTTAATGTTACAGATAAGGAAACTGAGGCTGAATCAGATTTATTCCAAGAGAACCTTTTTGGGGTCATGGACTCCTCTGCTGAAGCTAATGACCCTTTCTGAAAATAATGTTTTTAAATGTACGAAGTGCCTCATCAAGGGTCACAAAACCTGAGACAGGAATTGAATTCAGATATTCCTGACTCTAACCCCAAAACTCTAATCACTGGGATACAAAAGGAGAACCAGATTAAGAGATGAGGAATGAAAAAAGGGAATGACATGGACTGTCCAGGATGTAGAAAAACATGGAAGAGAGAAAAGAATCAAGAAGATAGGGATCCTAACTCTGACCATCGCTTGCTAGCAAGGTATGTCATTGAGACCCAGGAGTGAAGTGATTTACCTGGTTTCTTCATTCATAAAATAGAAGGACAGAACTACATAATAAAAATTACATGGCATTTGGGGCTTTTCTCACAACCCTATGAGACAGGGAGTGTAACTATGCTCATCCCCATTTTGTAGTTAAGAAAACTGAGATCCAAAGTCTGGCTCAAGATCACAGAGTAAATCCTACAAACGTGACTGGAACTGATATCTTCTGACTCCAGATATCAAAGCTTCCTTCCCGTTTTGGAATCCTAGGGAAATCCAGGAACTAGGAAATGCAACAAGGGTACCTACACTAGTAAATTACTAGAAGTGAAATGTACCTTAGAAATGAAATCTATTTCAAGGGTTCTTAATCTTTTTTGTGTGTGTCATGGATTCCTCTGGCAGTCTGAAGAACCTTATGGACTTCTCAAAATAATGTTTTCCAATGCATAAAAGATACTAGATTACACATAAAACCAATTACATTGAAATAAAAATGTAATTCCTACATAGACTTCCCCAAATTATGGTCCATTGATCCCTGATGTTTTCTGAACCCTGAATATTACAGACAAGGAAACTAAAAACCAAAGAGGGGAAATGTTTGCCCCAGATCATGCAGCAAGTGCCTAGAACAAGCAGAATTTGAACCCAAGTCTCCTGACCCCTCTTTCAGAACTTTTCCATTCCACCAGACTGCCTCTCCTTGTTAATGATGCATTGTGTTCCTTGCGAAGTAACAAATCAGACTGGGTCTATTTTTACTCAATCTTTATCATTCCCAGTGGTGAAAGAGCTGACAATTTTGAGGAAGTGGTAGAGTGGATTTTTTTTTTCAATCAAAGTGCAAAACTTTCTGTAAAGAGTCAAACTTATAAAGCAGTGTGTGTGTATTTGTGTATGTGTGTACGTGTGTATGTGTGTGTGTGTGTATGTGTGTGTGTTGCAGAGTCAGGGAAAAAGTGAGGAGAACTGATAGGGAGAATAAGAGAAAGATTAGTAAAAGCCAAGTCCCCATATTTCCCCCTCAGGTCATGAAGCTCTGCCCCTCCTCCCAGACAGAATGCTCCAATGGAGCATTCATTCCCTCAGATAGCTTGATTGTGACATCCCACCCCATTAACCCCATATGGGGCTCAGAGTCGATCCTCTTGTATTGCAGTTTATTACTATCTCCCAGAATCCTTCTTTCATAACAGTGCCCAGAACATTCCCACAAACCGTTACAGAATATTTTAAGCTACAGATTTCAATAACTGCAATGCTCTTCTTTTTTTTTCTTAATGTCAGCTTTACTCTTTTGCAAAATAACTGTTGAAAAAAACAACCAGAATTATAAGCCTGATCCTCCTTTCTCTCAAAATTACTCTCCCTAGAAGGAGTTTCTTTAAGAATGTTCTCCTTTCTCATCTCTACTTCTTGGAATCCCTGATTCCATCCACAACTTGGCTCCAGGACTACATTATTCATGAAGCCTTTCCCAATTCCTCCCCTACAAAACTGTATCCATTTTGGGTATATACTTAGATTTAATATTTCGTCTCCTCTGATAAATTGTAAACTCCTTGAGGGCAGGGAAGGTTTTTCACTTGTGTCTTTGTATCTCCTGTACTTAACAAGGGTACATGATCATCTAGTGATTGCTTAATAAATATTTGAGGGCTTGCTTGATGAGATGATAGGCTAACTTGACAAACGTGCCTTAATTGATTGATTGATTGACTGAACAATGAGAGGGAGAAAATGTGCAAAGCAAGGGATGGTATGTTATATTGGAAAGAACATCAGATTTGGAATCTGAAAACTTGGGACCAAACCCTAACTCTGCTTTTTGGTGCTTGTGTGATAACTATGACCATTTTCATTGGATGCCTGGAAGGTTCTTGTTCTGCTTCTCCATCTTCAAGCTTCTCTGGCTTCCTTCAAGCTTCAATTCAAATCCCATCTTCCCCAAGAAACTTTTCCTAGTCTTCTTTAACCTTAATGCCTTCCCTGTGAGACTACCCCTGATATAGTCTATTTCTTCCTTATTCATAGTTGTTTACATGTTATCTCCCCCATCACACTGTCTCAAGAGCAAAGATTGATAGGTTGTTTTCTGTGGGGTTTTTGCCTTTCTTTGTATCCCCAGCCCTTAGCATAGTGCTTGACACATAGAAGATGCTTAGTAAATGCCAGTTCATTGAAATAGTTGACTGGACTAGCTGATGATCCTCACACATCAGGACCTCTGAGGTAGTCAAGCAAAGGGATTGTTTCCAATGTCCCTTTCAGCTCTTGATCCCATGAAAAGGTAGTGTATAGGCATTCAGGCAAAGCGAAAGAATGCATCACTTGGTGTCTTTTACCTGGCTTTAATATATTCCAGCTGTTTGACAGTGAATCAGTATCCACCTCTCTGAAACTCAGGAAAGAAATTGCTTTGTCACCTTAAAATATTATGGAAAGAGGGAACTGTTTTGATCATCAGAAACACCAAAGCCACAGTCTTAACAATTTTATATAAATTCTCATTTATCCATAGCTTGATAACTTTCCTAGGCCATGTCTAATTTCTTTAATGTTAATAACTATCCTGCAGCATTTTACATGAAGACAGTAAGACAGTATCATAGCTAGGTCTGATCAATGCAAAAAACCAATGCTCTGAAGTGGTTACATGTATTTGTACTTCCACCTTTCAAAGTTATAATTATATAAAACAAAGTCATTGGCTCTAGCCCGGTGGAAACACAGAGCATGGATTTGAATAATTCAGATTTCAAAGAATTCCTGATTTGGACTAATGTAGCAATTATCCTTCCCATTTTACAAATTTAAAAAACTGAGATTCAGGGAAAGACACACAGCTAATAAGCATCAGCGACAAGATTTGAACTCAACTCTTCCTGCCATGAAGCCTAGAACCTTATCCACTACTCCAAGTTGTTTCTCAATTTCCTCAAGCTTCTGTTGCTCAGAACATGTGATAATCATTTGGGCTGCTGGCAAAAAAAAAAAAATACCATTCCTATGAATTAACCAATAATGGTTTTCTGTAGTTCCCTAGGCTAACCTCCTCCATTATTCATCTATTCACCTCTTCATCCATCCATCCATTCATTCAATGAATATTTACTAAGCACCCACTAGGTGCAGGTGTCCCCAAAGTCTTAGTGCAGCTTTAAGCTTTAATAGTTTTAAGTTGCACTGAAACTTTGGAGATGCCCCACAGAGGAACATAGTGTTCCCTGGCTAGGTGTTACATACCTGACCAGTTTCCAAGCCCTTTCAATTCTGTTCTTCCATAGGATTCTCACAACAACCCCACACTTTACCCACCTTTTACAGAGGAAGAAAGCTTCTTCAGAAAGCTGAAGAAATTTAGTCAAAGTTGCATAGGTAATAATAAGTTACAGACTCTGGACCCAAAGCCAGGTTGTCAACTACCTGTTTTCCACCAGGCCATGTGAGGTATAAACTATTTAAATGGTCTACCCTGATCACCCAGATCTTTCCAATGGTTCTTTTCTTTTTTTCTTTCTTTCTTCCTTCCTTCCTTTCTTTCCTTCTTTCTTTCTTTCTCTCTTTCTCTCTTTCTTTCTTCCTTCCTTTCTTTTTTTTAATAATTCAACAAACTTCTTTATCTCTATCAAAGGTAAGAAAGGCTTAGTTGAGTCCCAAATTATTCTAGGTGTTGGGTTGGTTACATACTATGAGTTTCTCCAAGAACATTCTCGTTATGATCCCCAGACAAAGGTATCTATAAATGATATCTATGGCTTCACGCAAAGAGTGCTAACTCTGGAGTTGGAATACCTAGGTTTGAGTTCCATTGATCAGCATTGGGAAGCTAGGCAAGTCACTTCACAATCTATAAAACAGAGTTTATAAGACTTGCACCTCTAGCCTTATGGGGCTGTAGTAAGGAAAAGCTTTTATTAACTTGAAAGAGTTAGAAAAAATCATGCCTGTGACCCAGTCCCTGGTCTGTTACCTTGGCAAGACTATTCAGCTATGGAAGTTCTATTCAGTGAACATGAGACCAGATTCCAACCACAAAGGCAGATAAGAAAACAGAAATGTTGAAGTGTTCTAACCAGTGAAAGCTTTTCTTGGGGTTGAAGAAACTTTCATATCTTAGGTGAATTCTTAAATCAAGCAGAACTAATTATGGACTGTCCCCACCTACCAGGAGCTCGTGGCCTCTCCTCACACTTCTCGTGTTTAGTTCCTGTCCATATTGTTTTTCCTTTCTCTGAGATATAGCTGGGCCCACACTACCAATATTTGCCCATGTCTTCCCCACCCCCACCCCCAAAATCTCTCTCTCTCATTCTCTCTCATTTCTCATTTCATTACTCATAAAAGGGAAAGATACCTCAATAATATTTTCTCTTTTTTAACTTCCTTTAACCACACTTGATCATCTTGAAAGAATGTTTTCATAGGTCAGTATCTTGCTATAATTAAAATACCACCCTCTAAATAGAACCCATCAGCCAGATAGAACACAACTGAATCCACAAGAGAAACTCCAAGGTAATCAAAAAGTTTGGATGTCTCTCCCAGTTTTGCTCATAGATTTAGAAATGGAAAGTGAGCAAGTAGAGTCAAATCATGTGACGTTAGATAAATTCTATATAGATGTCCCTAAAGTCTGAGTGCACTAAGACTTTTGGGACACTCTGCATCCATGTTTATTTATAAGATGGTTGCTGATGAATGCATCAAGTTGCTTTTTGATGTTGTCTCAATTTTTTCTTTTCCCTTTAGGTTCTGTTAACCTGACCCAGTTGCCAGCTATATCCTACACTAAGGAAGCTCTCCTTTAAAAGAAAATTTTAAGCTCATCCAAGCCCCAAAGTCATTAAAGTAAAAACAAATTTGTATTCAATAGCATTACTAAAGAATCACAGAATAAAAGAATGGGAAGAGAAGCCTTACCCGCCTCCCCATTCCTTGAACCTCACCTTTGGGCAAAGATGTTATAGTTAAACCATCTAGGACTTAAGAATTATAAATTCTTACAGTTAGAAGAGAGCTTTCAACCTTACCTGGTCCAACCTCCACAATATCAGTCATCAAAAATAAACGCCCCAGTATCATTTAACCAATTAATATCAATTAGTTTTTACAAAGGGTTATTCATTGAGAAGATTGAGGAAAAGCAGACATTAAGAAGCATTTCTCCTAAAACCAAGGGTATACTCCCTTCTTAGTCCCAAGGGAGAGTGGGCTCAAACTCAAAGTGGTTGCTACAAAGCATTTGTTCCAATAAGTTCAATTATGAATGTAGTGCAGTCAATGGATAAATTTATCCTCTTGCTACAGGACACAGCATCTCTCAGCCTCCACATTGAACCATTATCAGGCTGCTCCTTGGACATTTGCTAGCACATCAGTCTTGGCTGCCAGCAAACTCTGGGATGACCTCTAGGAAAAGCTTGCTTTTCCAACTTTCTAAAATCACACAAGTTCTTGTACTAAAGGAAAGAAGGCATAAACAGGAGGAGAGGCCACCACCCCAGACACAAGCTTGCCTAGGAGGTTATGAAATTACTTGGTTTCAGAGCACTCCAAGTGGGAAAGGGCATGAGATCCCTGCCCAAACCAGAGGCCCACCACAGCTCATCCTCTATATGAGAGGGTTCAAACGTGCAACCAAGCATTTTAAAGCTAAGCTTTAAAAACTAGTAATAAATTTACTAGATGAATGTGAGGAGGGAAGGTATTTCAAGCATTTGTTTCATCATGGAAAAAAAAACATGGATATGGGAGTTCATAGCATTAAGAAAACAAAGGGTAGGGGGTGGCTAGGTGGTGGAGTGAATAGAGCACTGGTCCTGGAGTCAGGAAGACCTGAGTTCAAATCTGACCTCAGGCACCTAACATTTACTAGCTGTGCAACCTTGGGCAAGTCACTTAACCCCAATTGCCCTTCCTTCTCCCCTCCAAAAAAACAAAAAAAAGAAAGAAAGAAAGTGAAGGGTTGATAAGTTTGAATGGAACATAGAGTGCATGGAAAGGAGTAGTGTGAGATAAGACTAGACTAGGTTGTGAGGGGAATGAATGCCAAGAGGAAGAGCTTGAATCTGATTTATAGGCAGAAAGGAACCACTGGAGTTGTCAAGCAAAAAGGTAACAATCAGATCCATGCATCAGGAGGATTATTCTGGAAGGGGTATAAAAGATAGATTCAAGAGAGTAGGGTAAATGCAGGAAAAAACGATAAGGAGGCTACTGCAAAAGTCCAGAATAATGGGGATCAGTCATACTAGGCCCATGGAAGTGGGAATAGAAAGAAATTGATGATTAGAGAAATATTGCAGAGGTAGAATCAGCAGGACCTGGTAACTGAGTAGACACAAGGGGTGAAAAAGAGAGAAGACTCAAAGGAAAGCCCTGGGGAATAAACATGGCAGAAGAAGGAAACTGTCTCATCCACAGAAATAGGAAAGTCAGAAGGAAGTGTAGATGTAGGTGGCATGAAAATAATATCCACTTTAAATATCATGAATTTGAAGTCCTGGTAGAGTACACAGACACATTTATTTGTTCTACAGAACTCTGGAGATGTGGATCTGGAGCTCAGAAGAGATATCAAGAATGGAGATAAGGATTTGGAAGTCATCCACACAGTTGTGCACATCAAAGCCAGGGGAACTAATAAAATTGTCAAGGAAAAGAGAGTAGAGAGAGAAGAGAAAAGAATCAGGAACAGACATTCAGGAATTCGCATTAAGAAAAAGATGAGAAGCCAACAAAGAAAAAAGAAGTTATTCAAAAAATAACAAGAAAACCAAAAGAATATGATGTACCTGAAGCTTAAGGTGGGGAGAGTATTGAGTATCAGAGTTTTCAAGATTATCAAAAGCTGCAGAAAGGAAATAAAACCGGATGGTGTCAGGCTTGGAAATTATGCCATATGAGAATCAATGGGGGGGGGGGGGGTGGAGGAAAAGACCCATATGTACAAAAATATTTATAGCAGCTCTTTTTGTGGTGACAAAGAATTGGAAACTGAGTGGATGTCCATGTCCATCAATTGGAGAATGACTGCACAAATTGTGGCATATGGTTGTGACGGAATACTATTATGCCATGAAAAATGATGAGCAGCATACTTTCAGAAAAACCTGGAAAGATGTATATGAACTGATGCAAAGTGAAGTGGGCAGAACCAAGAGAACACTGCACATAGTAACAGTAATATTGTAACAATAATCAACTGTGAAAAACCTAGTTACTCTGATCAAGATCATGATCTAAGATGATTTTGAAGGATTCATGATGAAAAATGCTATCCTCCTCCAGATAAAGAACTGATTACAGTATGAATGCAGATCAAGGCACACTTTTTAAAAAACTTTCTTTTTCTTTTTTCTTGGGGGGGGAGGGGTGGTCTGTGTTTTCTTCCATGGCATGACTGACATGGAAATATGATTTGGTATAGATTATGCAGATAGATGATGTATAATCAATAACAAATTACTTGTCTTCTCAAGGAAGGAAGAAGGGAGACAATTTGGAACTCAAAGTTTTGAAAAATGAAAGTTAAAAATTGTTCTTACATGTAATTAGGAAAAAAATATAAAAATTTTCACTTAAGAAAAGGGGAACTGGATTTGCCCTGTGGAACAGAAGACTCAAGAGGAAGGAGAGGGTTGGGTGGGGTTACAATAGCTGTTTTCAAGTGTTCTAATTTGGTATTGATTTTAATCCTTGTACTAACAAGTCATTGATCTGGCTTTATAGAGACAGCTGATTTAGAAATGTCTGCTGCATTGCTAACCAGTTGTTTCCTGAGTATTAAATTATAATTAATTTCATTTTTGTGAGGTTATTTAGTGCTCACCATCCCCAACACCTGTCTATTCCCTTCTCAATGAAAATATTCTTGATACACAGTTATGAGGTTTCTGAATTGTCCATCCACCTTTGCTCTATCTCATTTCTTACTCATGTACCATTTTTTCCAACATATTTTTTCACTTTCTTTCCTTGTACTTACTTTTGCATCAAAGTCACAGAATACAAAAATGTTCTTCTATGCCTGACTGATCATTCTGTGTAACTTGTCCATATCCTCTGCTGCTTAACAGAGGAGACCCACTCAATATACTGAGGTCTTCTTCACTTTCTCCTATGGGCCCAACTCATCATCTATCTGCATTGTCTATCCCAGAAATGAATTCCAATAGACAAACATGGTGAAATCTAAGCACTAGACATTTTCCATCCCCTTGATCTTTCGTACATGGATCGATAGACTAAAGTCTTTTGGGTAATTTCACATCTCTTCCAGGAAGTTCTCCAATGTTCTGAGGCTTGATGCAATTAGCACAATGTTGTTCACAATTAGGAGAATCCACAAGGAATCCCTCTTTGACCTGGACTCTATGCTGAATTTCTTCCATCTCAGTGGAAAATACCTTTAGTTGAGAAAATATCTCTCTGTTTTATGTCTCTCCAAATGTTTATTACCAAAAGGTTGTTGAACAAATGAAAAACATTTATTAAGTGCTTAGGGTTATTTTTGTAGTTATATATTCCAAGGAATCTTCAATGATTTTGATGTATAGATGGAAGAAACCTTGTTGGAAAATTGCCTGTCCAAATGCTGTTTCATAATCAACAAACAATAAGCACAATGAGATTTTATATCCTCTACATCTTTCAGTTAGTTGTGAAATTGAAAGGATGTGATCTATTGTTGAATAGCACTTACAAAATCCTGCTTGTTCCCTACTAACACCACCAACAAGGAGACCTTTGATTTGTGTCCTGGACATTTATACATGAATGGGTGGTTTAATGAATAGAGTATGGAATTTGAAGTCCAGAAGACCTGAGTTTGAATCCTGTTTCAGACACTAGCTACATGACTCTGGGCAATTCACTTAACCTTTCTATAGCTCAGCTTCCTCAACTATAAATACAGACAATAATAGTACCTATCTCCCAAGATTGTTATGAGAATCAAATGAGTTAATATACATGAAGTGTTTTGCAAATTTAAATTGCTATATAAATGTTAGTCATTAATAATATTATTATTATTATTGTTATTATCATTATTATTGTTATAGAAAATGGGACATTAAACAAATACATAAGCAGTTATTGACACTCTCTTGGTTTCTTTGTGTTGGTTTTTTTTATTTTTATTTTTTAGTGTGAATAAGGTCCAAGATTTTTTTTCCATGTTTTTGATATCTTTCTGTCCTTTGGATGCCTTTTATATACAGTACCTCAGTATCCTCCAAAATGTATTGCTTCTAACACAAATCTCTGCATATATTTGGCCCAATCTTTTTCATCTTGGTGCCATTTCTACCTCCTCTATAAGCACACCAGAGACTAGGATGTTAGGATCCCAGTATGGTGGTTCCACTGTCCTTGAATTGTTATTTGGTCTCTAATTAATTACAATAATTCTTTCAACAGATGTTTATTAAATATAACTTTATTACATTGTGTCTACAAAAGATGTGTTTAATATTTCTGCTTTTCTGAATTCATTTGTATCATTTTAATACCCTACTAAATGGTCAATTTATATAAAGATACCATAAATAGCTGAGTAATATGTTTACTCTTTTTATTTCCCCTTCAATAATCTCTGGAGTGTACAGTCTATTCAGGAAAAACTAGTGCCTCTGGTGTAAGAGCTCCTGAGTCCTTTTTCAGGGCTGCTTTCCACCTTTGGTGTCCACCTGTTCCACCTAACTCTCACCTGTGGCTCCAAGAAGCTGTAGCATGTGCAGTGACCACACCCTGATAAACCATTTCAGCATATGGGCAAAACCAGGTTGAGGGTAACTGAGGGATCTCAAACCCATAGGTGAGTTGGGGGGACAGTATCTTCCCCCAAGCATATAAAGACTTCCCCTGATGGAGTGAGTATATGAGAACGATTTGTTCCAATGGCTATGAAGGCAGTTGAAATATGCACTGTGGAGTGCATAGAGCTTGGGTAGACATAGAGGATGTGAAGGTCATCCACTGCATCTTGACTCTGCCCTGCCATTGGACTGTGATGACTCTGGAGGAGAATGTAAAGCTGAAAACTTCGTGCAATTCTGACTCACTTAAATCCAATTTACACACAAATCAAAAGATGTCACTCACATTTTACCATTTTTACCTATCTCAAAGTCCTGTGATGACAGACAAGTGACAAAGCAGCAGGTGCAGATACACTGGGAGTTGTAGTCACAATCCTGCACACAGGCAGTCCAGACCATAGGGCCATCTTCTCACTGGAAGCAACATTGGTTGTCTGAGCACCTTTTGAGGATTGCTCTGCTCAACTCCTGGTGTGAGGAAGGGGCTAGAAAAGGTTCCCTAAAAAAAGTCTGCTTACCCAACCCTCCCTGATTATTGTGGTAGGTAGGTATCCCATCCTGTGGTCAAAACACAAAAAAATGTAAAAACATCTGCAAAGACAATTCTACTCACCATTGGTACCATTGGCACACATTTATAGACAACACAAAATCCAGTAGACCTGAGAGACGAACAGCTTTTGTTGAAAGAAAACTCAGCAGATATATTCATAGCAGCCCTGAATGAAACAAGGCTGGCAAATGAAGGCCAGCTTACTGAAGTTGGAGTTGGATACACATTTTTCTTGCGTGGCAGCAGTGAAGGGGATCTCTGTGAAGCTGGTGTAGGTTTTGCCTTCAAAACTGATCTAGTCAACAAGCTTTATGCCTACCAAAAGGAGAGAACAATAGGCTCATGACAGTGTAATTGCCACTTGCAGGACAAACACCACACCAGCATCATTGGTACCTATGCTCCCACCATGACAAACCCTGATAAGGTCAAAGAAAAATTTTATCATCAATGTGCCAAAATAAGACAAGCCAATAATTCTGGGTGACTTTAATGTTAGAATAGGCCCAGACTACCAGACTTGGCAGGGAGTACCAGGGAGGAATGGAGTTGGAAACAGCAACAGCAATGGTCACTTACTACTGAAGACTTGTGCATCAACAATACCATCTTCCATTAACCTAAACACAATAAAACTACGTGGATGTACTCTCATAGCAAACAATGGCATTTAATAGACTATGTGATTGTAAGGAAAAGAGATAGACAGGATGTGAGTGATGAAGGCAATGTGGGGAGCAGAGTGCTAGACTGATCATAGACATCCTCTCCAAGCTAATATTCACATTCAACAAAAGCAGCAGCCCCAAGGCAAAATGACTAACAAAAGAATTAATGTCAACAAATTAGAGCTCTTCTCTGAGTGGGAACAGTTTGTTGCTAACTTGGGGAGAAAGTTGAGCCAACACACAGTTGGCAACAGTGGAACAGAAAAGGAGTGTGCATCTTTCAGAGATTTGGTGTATAGCACTGTATTTGCTCATTTGGGTCAGAACACTCGCAACATCAAGAGTGATTTGAGTAAAATGATGGGGAAATTCAGAAGTTGCTAAATGAAAAATTAGAACTTCACAGGGTTTGCCAGCAGGATAGCTCATCCTCTCTAAGAAGGCAGCATTTAATCCCTTCAAAAGTAAAGTACAAGTGAAGCTTAGAGAGATGCAGGATTCTTGGCTTAGTAAAACGACAGATAAGATTCAGTTTTATGCTGAGAGTAACAATCCAAAGCGCTCTCATGATACCCTGAAGGCTACTTATGGGCCAAAGATCTATAGTGCATCTCAACTACTCAGTGCTGATGGAGCCACGTTGATTAGTGATAAAGACATGATCCTAGAGAGATGGGCTGAACACTTCCATAGTTTTCTCAACAGAATGTCATAAATCAATGCTGAAGCAGCTGACCGTTTACCTCAGGTTGAAGTCAATCTCTCCTTAGCTGAAGTTTCAGCTGAAGAAGAGGTTTTGAATGCCATTAGACTCCTTTTGTGTAGCAAAGCACCTGTTGCTGCTTCTATACCAGCTGAGATTTACAAGGTAGGTGGTGCATTGCTCATACAAAAGTTGACAAATTTTCTGGGTTATATGGGAGGAAGAGGTTATCCCCCAGGAGTTCAAAGATGCCTTCACTGTCCATCTCTATAAAGGTAAAGGAACTAGATTGTCCTGTGGCAATCAATAGGGGATTCTCTCTCTTGGTTATTGCTGGCAAGATTCTTCCCAAAGATATCCTTAATAGACTAATCCTTCACCTGGAAGATGTTCATCTACCTGAGAGCCCGTGTGACTTCAGAAAGGGCCAAGGAATAGTTGATATGGTATTTACTGCCCAGCAACTCCAAGAGAAATGCTAGGAGCAAAACAGAGGTCTGTACACAGTTTGTAGATCTCACCAAGGTCTTTGATACTGTCAGTTGTGAGGGTTTATGGAAAATTATGCAAAAATTTGGTTGCCCCAAGAAGTTCATCAGTTTTATAATCACAATTTCACATCAATTTCACAATAGCATTCTTGCCCAGGTTCTGGATAATGGACAATGCTGTCATGCTTTCCCAGTCACCAGTGGAATGAAACAAGGTTGTGTGCTTGCCCCCATGCTTTTTAGCATGATGTTTTCAGTCATGTTGTCAGTTGCCTCCAATGATAACAAACAGGGCATCAAGATTAGCTACTGCACTGATGGTAAATTCTTCAACTTGAAATGGCTACAAACCAAGACCAAAGTGGTACGTGATTTTTTTTTTTTGTTTGCAGATGATTATGCACCCAATGTAGCCTCTGAATGTGAAATGCAACAAAGTATGGGTCAATTCTCTGCGGCTTGTGCTAATTTTGTCTAACAATTAATACCAAGAAAACACAGGTACTCCTTCAGCCTGCACCACACTACCCACACATGGAAGCATTGGTTGTAGCAAATGGAGAAGTTTTGAATACTGTGGATTAGTTCTCTTACCTTGTCAGTATACTTTCTAGGAATGTACACATTGATAATGAGGTTGATGCACACATTGCCAGAGCTACCTCAGCATTTGGGAGACTCAGAAGGAAATTGTGGGAGAGAAGAGGTTTTAGACTGACTACCAGACTGAAAGTTCACAGAGTCATTGGGCTGACCTCATTGCTGTATGCCTGTGAAACCTGGACAGTCTACCAGCACCATGCCAGGAAAGTGAATCATTTCCATTTGAATTGGCTTAGGAAGATTCTGAAGATTGCTTGACAGATAAGAAACCAGACACTGAGGTCTTTTTTCCAACTACACTGCCAAGCATTCAAACTCCATTGCACAGAGTACAACTATGATAGGCTGACAACATTGTTCCAATGTAAAATATATGCTTGCCTATATGAAGAACTCACACAGGGAAAGCATTCATATGATCAGAAGAAGCAATACAAGGACACTCTCAAGATCTCTCTTAAAACTTTGGAATTGATTTTGTGACATGAGAGATGCTGGCACAGGCCTGTGCAGCATAGCATGCCCTCATCTGAGAAGGTGCTGTAGTCTATGAGCAAAGTAAAGTTGAAGTAGTTCAAAAGAAACATGAGATGCACAGATCTGGAGACTCCACCCCAACTGTTCACATGGACTATTTGTGCCTGACCTGTGGTGGAGCATTCCAAGATGGTATAGATCTATCCGCCACAGTCAGATGCATTGTAACTTGACTCTACTGTCGCGATGTCATTTTGCCCCTCTTCAAGAACAAAGGACAACAACCAACCAATCAACCAATAATCTTCAGGTGTTTATCATATGTAACTTTTCTAAAATTATATTAAGGTTCTTTATTTCTTTTTTGTTAGATTTACCTAGATATGAGAAGGGTAAATTGAGGTTCTCTATTATAGTTTTATTGTATATTTCTTTCTGTAACTAACTTCAATTTTCCTTTAAATAGTTACATTTGGTGCACATGTGTTTTGTATTGATCTTAATTCATTGTCTATGATATTTTTCAGTAACATGTAATTTGCCTGTTTATTTCTTTTAGTTAGGTCTATTTCTGCTGTTACTTTGTCTAAAATGAGAATTATTATGCCTACCTTTTTTTAACTTCACCTAAAATAAATAGATTTCATTCTGATTTCTTATTTTAACCATGCATGCATCTTTCAACTTGAATTGTGTTTCTTGTAAACAACATGTTATTGGATTCTGTTTTTTTAATTCATTTTACTATGTTCTTCCATTTTATTGGTAAGTTCATCCCATTCAAATTCGTAATTATTATTGTGAATTGTGTCCTATCCTTCGACTACTTATCTTATACATTTCTTCTTTTTGTTTCCTATTCCCTTTTTAAAGAAAAAGAGAGTGATGAGAGAGAAAGCATGAGCTCATAACCAGTACTGAACATTTGGCGTAATCTGTATCTGCCCCTCTTCTCTTTCCCTTAACCAGAGCCCAATAACAACTTCTCATTCTTTTTAAATTTTCTTATAAGTCTCTCTTCAAAATCCACCTTCCTGAGAATTTGTTTTGTTTAAAACTAATCCTTCCCTTAATCTAATTCTCCTCTTATTCCCTCCTTTGCCTTCTCCCCTTTCCCTCCCATTTCCTTATTGAGCAAAATGTATTTCTGTACTCAACTGTGTGTATATTCTACCTTCTTTTGACCAGTTTAGAGAAGAGTGAAGTTCAAGTGTTTTTTGCTTCCTCCCACCCTGTCAATCTCCCTCTCTTTGTTTATATAGACTTCTATTTATGTATCACAACTATATGAAATAATTTTTTCTATCTTTCCTCTACCTTTCCTCCCCCCCACTCAATTTCCATTCTTTAAAAGTATTAAACATAACAATGCTATTCTCAGGCCCTCTGTTTTTAGCACATTCCTAATTATGATCATATGATCATGATAGTTATGAAGAGATATATGTATCCTCTTCCCATATTAGAATGGAAACAATTTATCATTAATCTTTTATGATTTCTCATTCATGTTTATCTTTTTAATGTTTCTTGACTCCTGTGTTTGTATTTCAGAGTTTGTACTCAGTTCTAGTCCCATCATCAGAAAAGCTTGAAAGTCTTCTATTTCATTAAAGATCCATTTTTGCCCTGAAAAATTATATTCTTTTGTTGGGTAGGTTATTTTTTGTTGTAATACTATCTCTTTTGTCTTCTGGAATATTGCATTTCAAATTATTTTTATGGCTTCTAAATCTTATGTCATCTTCTAAAAGGCTCCTCAGTACTTAAATTCTTTCCTTTTATTTTTTTCTTTGACCTAAAAGTTCTGGATTTGGGTTGTAATATTCTTGCAGTTGCCAGGATTTCTTTCAGAATGTGACCAGTAGATTCTGTTTCTACTTTGTTCTGTAATTCTAAGAGATCAGGATGGTTTTCATTTATTATTTCTTGAAATATGTCTAGGCTTTAGCAGTTCTAGATTTCTGTATAACAGAGCAATAATCATCAAAACAATCTGATACTGGCTAAAAAATAGACCAGTTGATCTTTGGAATGGATTAGGTATACCATATACAATAGTAAATGGTTATAGTAAGCTAGTATTTTATAAACCCAAAGGTACATACTTTTGAGGTTAGAATTGAACATTTGACAAAAATTGCTGGGAAAACTAAAAAGCTATTTGGCAGAAAATAAACATAGACCAATACGTCACATTGTATACCCAGATAAAGTCAAAATGGATAAATGATTTAGATGCAAAGGGTGATGTGATAAGTAAATTAGGGGAGCATGGAAAAATGTACCTGTCAGATCTATGAATAAGGGAAGCATTTTGACCAAAGAAAAGATAGATAGGATTACAGGAGTAAAATATATAATTTTGATCATATGAAATTAAAAGACTTTTGTATAAGTAAAACTAATATGCCAAAATTAGAAGGAATACAGAAAACTTGGAAGGGTGGATTTTTATAGAAAGTGTCTCTGATAAAGACCTCATTTCTCAAATATATAGGGAACTAAGCCAAATTTATTTTTAAAAAAATAACAAGAGCCATTCCTAGTTGATAAATGGTCAAAGGACATGAACAGGAAGTTTTCAGAGGAAGAAATCAAAGCTATCAATAGTCACAGAAAAAAATTCTCTCAGTCTTTACTGATAGGAGAAATGCAAATTAAAATTCTGAGACACTACTTCCTACCTATCAGAATGGCTGATGACAAAAAAAGAGAATGACAAATGCTGGAGATGTAGAAAAATTGGGACACCAATGCACTGTTGGTGGAGTTGTGAATTAGGCCAACTATTCTGAAGAACAATTTTAAAGTACACCCAAAGTGTTATTTTGAAGAAAAAAAAACCAACTGTGTGTACCCTTTGACCCAGATGATATCAGTCTATATCCCAAAGAGATCAAATAAAATAAAAAGGGACCTATTTGTACAAAAAAAATTTATAATGACACTTTTTGTGGTGGCAAAGAATTAGAAATCAAGGGGATGCCCAGCTGAATGGTTCATAGTCTTGATGGAATACTATTGTACTATAGGAAATCATGAGCAGGATAATTTCAGAAAAACCTTGGAATATTTATAGGAACTCATGTTAAGTGAAGGGAGCAGAACCAAAAGAAAATTTTACCCAGAACAGCAATCGTGTAACAGTGATCAATTGTGAAAAACTTAGCAACTCTAATCAAAACAATGATCCAAGACAATTCCAAAGGATGCTATCCACCTCCAGAGAAAGAATTTATGAACTCTGAATGCAGATTGAAGCATACTTTTTAACTTTCTTTATTTTTCTTAATTTTTACATGTTTTCTTTTGCAATATGCATAATATGGAAAAATGTTTTGCATGACTTCACATGTATGATCGATATCAAATTGCTTGCCTTCTCAAGGAGGAGAAAGAAAATGGAGGCAGAGAATTTGCAACTCACAGTTTTAAGAAAGGAGTGTTGAAAAGGCTTTTGTATGTAATTTGGAAATATTTAATAAAATACTATTTTTAAAAAGAAATATGTCTGGCCTTTCTTTGATCACAACTTTCAGTTGATTCTTAAATTTTTCTCTTTGATATGTTTTTCAGATAATTTGTTTTTGCTATGAGAAATTTCATAAGTTTTCCCATTTTTTTTCAGTCTTTTGACTTTGTTTTAGTAATTTCTTGTTGTCTCTTGGAGTCTTTAGTGTGACCCAGGACAATGTATACTGGTTTCTCTCCTGCCGTGAACTCTGCAAGTTCCCGACCAGCATTTAAATCTGAGACAATGTTACTGTTGGCTTGCCCCTGGCTGGAAGTGTGGGTATAATGTTACTAGATTCATTTAATATCAGCCAACTGGAAAACTCTCAAGGTTCAAAGTGAAAGAACTTCATGTTTCCCTTTGCTCTGGTATTCTTGCCTACTTACTCTGATACAGGCTTTAGACTGGGTTGGAGGATAGAAGTGAGTCTCTGTTCTGCTTCTGGGATCAGTCACACAACTACTGTTTGCTTCTGAATTTGTTCCTAGCACAGTACAAGGTCTAGAGCTCCTTAGCCTCAAACTCACCTCCTCAGTAGGTATGTTTCTTGGTCTGCCATAGATTTGTGACCCAGAACCAGATAGTGAATAACAGAGCTACCAGTTGGTACCAAATTCACATTCTACATGAGGTCAGGGTTTTTCTTTATGGGTCTGGGACCTCTTCTTGCCCAGGTGCACATCTTTGGTCTCCTTCGGTTCCTGTGTGCTTGAATGTTCTCCGTAGTGAACCCTTGGCCAGATTCTGTCCCCAACATCTGCAGACCTATCTGTCTCCCTTTGTTGATCAGGGATGGAAAAATGATTCACTGTAATTTTTTACTTAGATTTCCCAATCAAGTCTCTGTCTGGTGTGTTTTCTAGATTGTTGCAGAGGAGTTACATTGAAGGAGTTCAGCTCTACTTTTTTCCTGCTATTCTGCCTTCTCTTCATTTAAAGGCATCTGTACATCAAGGATCCATTCCAACTCTGAAATCCTGTTCTTGTGTGATCCTCAATGGCTATTGAATAACTGAATTGAATAAAGGGGAGATCCCTGTATAAAACAATACTTCGGATGAAATAATTGATCCAAGATTAGGTCTGCCATCTCTTAAAGGCTGCCAACTCTGGCTTAACCAATTCCTCCAGGCCAGGCCAGCCATAGTAGGGGGAGGGGGGAAGTATGAGAAATTCTGAATTTCTGAGAAGATTGTCTGAACTTGAAGGATCCTCCCTTGGTCATGTGGTGAGAAATTCAGTGCATCAGCAAGTTAGCTGCCTGTGTGCCCCCTAAACCTTTGGTGGGGCCCTACTGTCCTACTCCCTGCCACCTTTGAGAGGGGAAAAAGTAAACACATCCAACAGAGAAACCTCATTGAATGAACTATTGCTTCATGATGTGTATGCAGGAAAAGAGGAAAGGGGTCAATCGCTCAAGTATTATTAAAAGTCAGCAACATCTGAACAAGCAGAAACGAAGGGGGAAGGGGAAAAGGGCCTGAAATCTTTGAGCTCACCAAAGAAATATTATCTAACGCCAACAAAGAGTGAATATTTCTGGAATTAAGTACTTGAGTTTCAGATTAAAACATCACTGATTTCTGCTGTGTGTGTGTGTGTGTGTGTGTGTGTGTGTGTGTGTAGCCTTTTTCCCCCAAGAACATGCAGCCCTCTCCCAGACTGAAAGAAGTCATTTTCAGTTGCCTAGCTTTCTTTGAGGAGTGTTGGTTTATAGTCTAAGTTGAAGACTAGCCCTTGTTCTTCCAGGCTGACTAGCCCAGTCTGGTAGACTCTGGGGAGCACTAACCCCAGAGGAACAGAGACTAGAGATCACTGGAGAGATAGTGTAGTAGAGCAAAAAGAATCAGAAGACTTGAGTTTGAATTCCTGCTCTGGAACTAATTGTGTGACCTGGGGAAAAATCATTTTCCTCCTCAGTCTCAATTCCTTCTTCTCTAAAATGAAGTTTTGAATTAGATAGTAATTATGGTTCCTTCTGTCTCTCAGCAGAGTTGTTTGCATACTGTCTCTCTCATTAGAAGGTGACTTCCCTGAGAACAGGGACCATGTTTTTGTTTTTATTTCTTTTTCTGCCCAGGGCTTAGCACAGTGCTGCTACATACTACGCACTTTTAATAAATGCCTGTTGATTGAATAAATCTCAGGATCTCATGAAGGAGAAAATCTGGCCAGATTTCAAGAACTGGAACCTCAGATGTCTGTTACTTAAACGAGAATTCTACAGCTTACCTAACAAATGGTCATCCCACCATTAATTAAAGACCTCCAGTAAAGGGAAACCATTCTTCTCACAGGCAGCCCATGCCATTCTTGAGTAACTGTTGCTAGGAAGTTTTTAGTCCCCTCAAGACAAAATCCTTGTTTTGCCCTCTGAAGTTGAGCAAAGCAAGTCTAATGCCTCTTCCATGTAATAGTCCTTCATATACTTGAAGACAGATCATGACCCCATCTCTTTTTCTTCTCCAGGCTAAATATTTTCAGTTCCTTCTATTGATCCCCATATGATAAATTTTACTGGACCTTTCACTATTCTGGTTGTCCTCCTATGGAAGATCTGAAAGTTGTCCTTGTCTACCTTAAAATGTGATATCAAGAACTAAACATAATACAGCAGATAGGAATGACTGTGGCTCACTTTTGAATCTCTCTCTCTCTCTCTCTCTCTCTCTCTCTCTCTCTCTCTCTCCCTCCCTCCCTTATTCCCTTCCTCCCTCTCTGTCTTATCAATCAAGTCACATTGCTTGTCTCTTCAAAAAGTCTCAGTGGCTCATTACTATCTATAAAAGTAAAACTAAAGTTCTTTTTACTCAGCATTCAAAGCTCTCAATATCTTGGCACCAACCCACCTTTCCAGTCTTATCCCACATTCTATGCTCTAGTCAACACCAAAGTTCAGCTAGACCTGTTATGCTGTTCTTCATGCTCTCCCACCTAATGACCTTCTTTCTTCATCTTCACCTGCTGTATCTCTATTCATTAAAGTCTATTTCAAATCTCCTCCAAAGAGCCATCACTGATCCTGCCATTAACAAAGACCCTTTCTCCTCAGAAATCATAATGTTCTTTGTTTTGCATGCATTTACTCTTTTTCCATTAGAATGCAATCTATTTGAGGGTAGGGACAGTTTTTGTGTTTCATTTTCTATCCTATGTTTAGCACAATGCCTAGCACATAATAAATGTTGCTGGACTGATCAATTCTCCATCCTAAACCATAAGTCTTTTAAGGACAGAACTTTATCTAGATTTTGTTTCTGCACACAGTAGGTGCTTAGAATTACTGTTGTAATTGTTTCCTAAGCTTCCTACTACTTTGCAAGCTCAATGGTTACTAGTGATCAACAGTAAAAGGAAGGAACCCAGGACAGCTGCAGGATAGATAACAGTCTTGAGAGCCTTGTGTCCCAGGTGAATGGAGACCACCTATGTGAGCCTCAGTTTTCTCATATTCAGAGAAAATAACATCGAATTCAAGGTTATAGTGCAAATTAGATGAATTACAAAAACTTTGCCAGAAACCACAAAAAGCCTTCCTCTTTGGGTGCCACCCATGGCACCCAAACTGGTCATGAAGGAAATGAAAAGGTCAGGTTACCCTGAGAACATGAAAATCATGTCATGTAGACCAATCAATTCATTAATCCACAAACCACCAAGTTAGGCACAGGTGGCTATGGGGAGGAGAGAAGGAAACACCAACATAAGAGAAATGTCATTCAAAATAAGCATAGCATGCATAAAATACCTGGGAGTTAATCTACCAAAATATGGGTAAGAGTTATAGAAATAAATAATTTCAATGATATTCACTATTTATGCTTGGGCTTTGTCAATATAATAAAAATGATACATACTATTTAAACCAACTTACATACTTAGTCCTACAGCTGTAAATTACTAAGGAGACCCTTTATAGAACCAGGCAAAATGATAGCAGAGGTCATTAGAGGCAGCTGGTAGCACAGCAACTAGAGCTCTGAGTCTGGAGTCAAGAAAACCTGAGATCAAATCCAACCTGAGATACTATTGGCTGTATTATCCTGGGAAAGTCACTTAACTTCTATTTACCTCAGTTTCCTCATCTATAAAACAGGGGTGATAATAGCACCTACCTCCAAGGGTCATCATGAGAATCAAATAACTTAATATTTGTACAACACCCAGCTCGCTGCCTGGTACGTAGTAGATAATATATAAATGCTTGTTCCCTTATTTGGACAAACAAAAGATCTAAATCTCAAGGGACGTAATGAGAATAAATATAAATCGTAGTGATACTGGACCTCAAACTATATTAAAAAGCAGTAGTCATTACAGCAATTTGATATCAGAAAAAAAAGAAAAGTATATTAGTGGGACAAGCTAGATAGGCAAGAAAGAGAAGCAATGGGAAACAATAGCCCAGTGTCTGATGCACCAAAGGACATATATTACTTGAGGAAAGATTTATTTTTGGTGAGAATTTGTGGGAAAACTGGAGATCAATTTGGCAAAAAATGGGTTTAGACCACCATCTTATACTATATCCCTCAATATGTTTAAAATGAATATACATCTGGAAAATCAAAAGTCACACCCTAAAAAAAGTTATAAGTGAATGAGATCAGGTACTTTTCACATTTCAGCAAGGGGAAAATCCTTAACTAAACAAGGGATAGAAATTATTATAAACAATAAAATGTACATTTTGACTACATAAGATTTAAGTTTTGTATAAATAAATGAAGACAGAATTAAAAGAAAAATCATAAAATAGAGAAAATACTTGCATCATACATGATTAATAAAAATTTAATATCAAAGGTATATAGTGAACTGACACAGATATATAACACCAAGAGCCATTCCACCATAGATAATTGGTAAAAGGGTAAGAACAGATTTCAAAAGAATAATTGTAAGTTAAAATGACCACATGAAAACATGTTCTAAGTCACTAATAATAAGAGAAACAAATTATGCATCTGAAATTTCACCTCAAGTCATGAAAATTGGCAAAAATGACAAAATAAGAAGAGTCAGTGTTGGTTGGGCAACAGAAAAGTAGGCACACCAAAGCACTATTGGGGGAGTTTTGAAACAGTCCAACCACTTTGGAGAAAGAAGAGTGACTAAACTGTCCAAACAGTAACAAAGGTTCACTGTTTACCAAAATATTCACAGAAGCACAAAGAACTTCCCCATCAACTAGGGCATGGCTAAAGGATGTTATATAAACACAATAGAATATTTATTATTGTGCAGTGTTGTTTAATCATTTTTCAGTTGTGTCTGACTCTTGGTGACCTCATTTGGGGTTTTCTTGGCAAAGATACTAGAGTGATTTGACATTTTCTTCTCAGGCTCATTTTGCGGATCAGGAAACTGAGGCAAACAGGGTCAAAGGACTTGCCTGGAGTCACACAGTTATTAAATATCTTGAAGCCAGATTTGAACTCAGGAAGAAGAGTTTTACTGACTCTAAGCTCTATCTGCTGCTCCACCTTGCTACCCTATTGTAAAGTAAGAAATAATAAATGTGAGAAAGTCTAAGAAACACAGAAATATTTGTACTAAATGATGCAAAGAAAAATAAACAGAATGAAGAGAACAAAATACCCAATGTCCGAACAATGTAAATGAAAAGATTATAAAAAGGAAATAGAACTCTGGGTAACTGAATGCCAAGAAAAGTACCAAATTAAATATAATATTTATTATTGTATTATAATATAATATGATGATTAAATATTCCCCTTCTATCTTTTGCTAAAGAGACAGAAGAGCACTAGGACAGTGTGTTGTCAGATGTGGTCACTTTATGGGATATTTCTGCTTAATTTTTTTTTCTTTGTCCCAGGGTAGAATTTGATTGGGGGGGAGGAATTATTGAAGTACCTATGATGTAAAGACAGCATTTATTAACTAAATGCATCTTTAAAATGCTTTAAGGAAGTTCTGGTGCAGTAGAACATATGAATTTGGTGTCAGAGGGCCAGGGTCTTGCTACCTCTATGTCCTTGGGGAAGTAAGTTTATCTTTCTGGGCCTCAGTTTCTTCACCTGTAAAATAAGGAGACTGAACCAGATGACTCCCAAGATTCCTTCAAATTCTTGATCTATGATCCTAAAAGAAACAGTTCTGACTTAAAAGGCAGTTACTGTCGGATTAGAAAGAAAGAATAGAAGGCAACATGGTGCAATGGAAATACAATTGTTTTGAATTAGGTTCTGGCTCTGGCTCTGCCACTTACCTGTTGTATGACATTGGGCAAAGACTTTACTTGTTCTCGATTTTCTGATCTGCAAAATGGGAAGATCTAAGAGTCTTAGTGGACCTCAAGTTCGGTATGATCCACAGTATTACATGGCCTCAAGTGGGGGAGTCAGAATTCTCAAAAAGGTTGGAAAACATTTAGACTAGGTGATTGTTTGGATCCAGCTCCAATCAATTGTCAATTAATCTAAGTGCTAAATGAGTGGTGGTAAGAATACTGGAGTTCAGGTCTAAAAGACCCAGGCCTGGCTCTGGCACTCACTCGTTGTGCAACCTTAGGGAAGGAACTTACCTCATTAGGCCCCATTTTTCTCATGTGTAGAAGGAGGGCATTGCCTGCCCTGGGGAAGGGTTATAAGGAAGTCAGGTCAACAAGTACTTACTAAGGGTTTCCTGTTTGTGAAGCACTTGCTAAGTGCTAGAGATACATGGCATAAACTGAGAAATGGTCTATAATCAGGAAACAGAGACACAACTAGCAAGGGAAGGAAGGAGGGAAGGAAGGGAGGGAGGGAAAAGAAAGAGAGGAGAGGAGGAGAAGGGAGGGGAGAGGAGAAGAGAGGAAGGGAGGGGAGGGGAGGGAGAGGAAGGGAGAAAAAGAAGGAAGGAAGAGGAAGGGAGGAAAGAAGAGAAGGAAGGAAGAGAAGGAGGGAGGGAGGAAGGAAGGAAGGAAATAAGCATTTCTTAAGTACCTATTAAGCTTTTATTAAGTACCTATTGTGTTCTAGGCATGCTACTAAGAGCTTCCCAGTACTCTGTTCCCTAGGTCACCTGGCTGCCTCTACATGCAAAAATTAGGACTTTGTCCCAGGGTACCCCATTTAGGGCATGAAGAAGGATGGGGATGTAGCATGTGATCTTTCTCACCATAGAGAATAGCCTACATATTCTCAGGCCACCACACCACCACAGCTAGGGTCCCATCTACCTGACCCCCTCTCTCAGGGTTGGTCTTTCCTGCTTAAACATCAGAGAGGTGGAGACTAAACCAAGCCCTCTCATAGCCTAACTACAAGGAGGGTAAGATACTCCTCTGTGTTACCATCCACATCTTCCATCAACTGCTTTTGCCCTCACTGAGAAAATTCCTAGTTCCAGTTATCCATGTCAGTGGCATTGCATGGAACTCTAAGCCTACAATCTGTGAGACCTGAGTTCAAATGTGGCCTCAGACACTTGTTAGCTAGGTGACCTTGGGAAAGTCACTTGACCTCTGCCTGCCTCAGTTTCTTCCACTATAAAATGGAGATAATAAGAGCCTCTGCCTCTCAGAGTTGTTGTGAGGATCAAAGGAGACAATATTTGTAAAATGCCTAGCACATAGCTGACATTTAATAAATGTTTCCTTCCTTCTTTCCTATCATTATTATTACCTTTCCCAGCTACAAGCATCCAAAACTCTTTCCATTTCACTAGGTTGCCTTCAAGTTGTGGTAGGCCCTGTCCAAATACAGTAGCATCCCAGGATCATGGATTTAGCATGAATTTGCATTTTTGACAAATCCATAAACTTGTCTTTTTAATAATTTGAGAACAATATTTCAATATAATTGGTTTTCTTTCAAATAACAATCTTTCAAATTTAATTTATGCATTTTAAAACATGATTCTGAGAAGGAAGTCTATAGACTTCACCAGATGACCCAAATGGGACCATGATACTGAAAAGGTTAAGATTTAGAGCTAGAAGGTGACTTAAAAGCCATGTAGTCCATTTTTACAGATTAAGAAATTGAGACCCAGAGAGATTTAAGTGACTTTCCCAAAGTCACATAGGAGGTGAAATTGAAAGCAAAAGGAAAAGAAGACAGAAGATGAGATGGATAGATGGTATCACGGAAACAAAAAAAAAAAAGTGAACTTTGGACAGACTTTGAGAGAGAGCAGAGAATAAAAGGACCTGGCATCCTGTAGTCCATGGGGTCAGGAAGAGTCACATATGACTGAACAACAATATTTAATTCTAAATCCAGGGACAGTCTATCTCCCACACCAGTTTGAGCCCTGAATGAATATACTTCCCCGCATTAGTTGAAAACAGGTATCTTGTCCTTGAGTAACTCGGAGATACAGAAGAAAGTGTTCTCAGTAAGGTCATTATGGGAGGTCTCTGGGACCAGCTGTGGGAGCCACGTGCCTTGCTAAGCAGGAGGAGGCTGAGACCCTTTGGACACCTCACCTTCAGAAAATAATCTTTTCTCCAAGAAATAAAGAAGCAGTTTTTATGGTGACTTTGATTTTTAAAGGTCTGAGTATTTATGTGAATTTTAAAAAAAAGAAAAAAGAAAAATCTTGTGTTTATTAAGCAATTAAACCTCTGATAATGTGCTTGCTCAGCACCATGCCTGGACTTTTTAAATCTTTTTTTTAATGTCAAGTCAGCAGAATGACCATATTTCCTTTATTTTTTTTAAAAGAAGAAGAAAACATGTTTCTTCCAGCTAAGAAGCAGAAATATGTTACTATTTGATATTTCTATGATCTAGTAAGAATCTGAGTCAAAGCCAACTAGACCGAATGGTTTCAGTTCCAGAGTTTCAACGATTAATAATTATTATGACTATGATGACATCATAGAACCATTTTTTAGCTAGATATCACCTTAAAGATTATTTTTGTGGGTATCACGGACCCCTTTTGCTGTCTGGTGAAGCCTCAGAGTTCCCCTTGTCTGAAGAGTGTAGCCACGTCCTGATAAGTACAAATAAAGAGTTCCCTAAACTAGTCTCATTATTCAAATCTGCTCTCTTTCCATTGGGCTGAAACTAATAATCATGCTTTATGTATTTGTAATTTCAAAGAGTTCAAATTCAAACATACAGTCACTTCAGAGGATTTATGATTCCGGATTATGAATATGATTCCGGATTATGAATAATCAGTGACTAGCAGTGTATTTGAATGCATAAAATAAGATGCACCAGATTACAAAGGAAACCAATGATAGTGAAATCCAATTATGAAAATATTTAACCGTTCTGGGCCCCCAGATTAAGAACTTTCTCATAAGTTTTCAAGAGATATTTTACATAGATTGTCTCATTTGATTCCTCCAATACCTCTGTGAGTTAGACAGTATGGGTTTTAACTATCTCCATTTCACATATGAGGAAACTGAGGCAAAAGAGAAGAAATTTGCCCCAACTCACACAGGTAGTGGGGCAAAAGAGGGATTTGAACCCAAGGTCTCTGATTACAAATCCATTGTGCTCTTCGTGGTGTTCTAGTGGACTTTGATATACTAGGTCATAGAATTATCAAATATAATATACACAATTTTCTGCCTCTCAGGTGAAAGGAACATTTTTTCCTTCTTTCTTGAATCTCATAGATTCAGAGATTTTGTAGAGTGTTAGACATCAAGGAGATTGTGGTAATCATATGACCCAGAACTCTCAGTTGATGGAGAAGGAAACTGAACTCAAACCTAGGTCTCTTGTTTCCTAATCCAGTGGCCATAGGTTCATAAGAGCAAATGATCATAAATCTAGAGCTGAAAGGAACCTAATATTACTATAAATGAAGAAACTGAGGCCAAAGGGAGAGAGACTGGTCCAACATCACACAGTTAGTAAACATCAAAGATGGGATTTGAACCCAGATCCTTTTGACTTCAGGGCCAAGACTCTGTCCATTACACCATGCTACATCCAACTCTTATCTTTTCACAGATAAGGAAACTGAGGCTGGGAGAAGTTACATGATTTGCCCAAGATCAGACTGGTAGTCTCTTCTAACTCTAGAGTTAACATGCTTTTTAATGCACCATGACTAATGAGGAGGTCATAAAAGGAAGGTTAAAGTTAATTGAATAATCCTCAATATTCCTACTGTCCACTCTGACCTATAGATCCTGTCTATAACATGAGGCTCTCCCTTCACAAAGACTACTGAATGTACTCTCACAAAGAAAGATCATTGCATTCATTCCTCCACTCCTTCTTTGGAAATCTGAGGCCCAAAATAACAGAACAAAATCTGGAAAAAAAAACACTCCCCCTCAACAGCAAAAATAATAATAACTCCTCAACTCTCAACTCCAAAGACTCAGATTAGAGTGTGTGGGTAGTTGGTGGTTAGGCAAAAAGTGGAGGGTGGGGAGAAGGGCAATTAGAAAGGCTGCTTTCCCTTCCTCATCCTACCCCCACACACCTTTAATTGTTCAAATCCAAAATACCCAACACACCCAAAGCACCAAGGTTCTCAGCTAAAATGCATGATGAGGAAGCGAACAAGCATTTGTTAAGGACCTACTATGTGACAGGAGCTGTGCTAAGTGCTTTACAAATATTATCTCATTTGATCTCCTCCGATGACCAAGGAGTTGGCTACCTAGCTGCCACAGTCAGAAAGGCCTTTTGAGAGTGTCTCATCCCACCTGCCTCCCTCAACTAGGTCACCATGAGTTAGCCTGTTCCATTGGTTCCCATTCCATTACTCATTCCACTATCACAATTGGCTTGTATTATTTGGCAAAAGTGGAAAAAGAGGATTCTCTTGCCCTTTCTCTTTCCCCTGCCCTGTACCCTATCTCCCCCACCTTCTCCTCCCTTTCTCTCCAATAATTTGGATAGAAGTTGAAAACTGCTCTAAGCCTCTTTCGTTTACTCACTCTTCATTTTAGCCACACTGGTCTTCTCTCTGTTCTTCACACATGACAGCTCATCTTCCATCTCCATGCCTTTGCATAGGGCTGTCCCCATGACCTGGAATCCTCCCATGCTACAGGACACTAACAGTTGTTAGTGATTCCTCTTCAAACTTACATTGAATTTACTTTGTATATATTTGTATATACTTATATGTATATCCATTGGTTTCCCCTCCACTCCCAATACAATGTCATCTCTTTGTGGGTATGGACTGTTTCATTCTTGTCTCTGTGCCTAGAGTAGTGCCTGACATGTAGCCAGCACTTAATGCTTATTGAGTGATCTCATCCAACTCTCTCATTTTCTATGTGAAGAGAGCGAGCCCCAGAGAATAAAGGGACCTGCCTAAAATCACCAAACTTTTCATGAAAAAGTTCCCATGGGAATTTCATTCCTTAGAATCTAATACTTTACCAAAAATATTCTACTTAAATTATTACCACATTATTCAGTTTGAAACGCCACAAAATTTACATGATGGCTCCACTGATGGAAAAGTTTACTCTTCAAAGCTGAGTGATTTTGATAAATCACTTTTCTCTCAATGTCACTTTCTGCACTTGTAATATGAGGGGTTTGTGCTAGTCACATCTAATGTTCTAAATTTTGAATATTATTATGAAGATACAATGAGCTGCCTCCAGAGGTTGTAGATTCCCCTCTGCTGTGGGGTCTCTAAGCGGTGACTGGATGACCAATGGCCAGGAATGTCATAGAAGGGATTTTCTCACATGCACAAGTTCAATTCCATTCCTCCAGCACTTACTAAGCACTTACTAATGCTAGGCATAGTGGTAATTCCTGACGATAAGAAAAGAACCCCTGTGCTCAAGAAGCTTATGGTCTTCTAGGAGGAAGCATGATAAAAAAAAAAAAGTGTGTGTGTGTGTGTGTGTGTGTGTGTGTGTGTGTGTGTGTGTGTGTGTGTGTACAGAGAAGAAATACAAAATTATTTCAGGAGGAAAGCCCCAAGAACCAGAGTTGTTAATCAAATGATGCCTTTTCTAAGAAGTGGTATATATTTGAACATACTTGAAAGGAGTCAGGGACTTCAAGATGTGGAGATTGAGGAGTAAGAGTATATCAAATATCAAATAAGAGTATATCAAAAAAATTATTTGAGATTTTGTGGTGGGAAGATAAAGAGGAAGGGTCAGCCTGGGCAAAGGCATAGAGGTGGGAGATTTAATGTCATAGTGTTGCTAAGATGAACTGTGATCCTTTGCAACTCGGAAATTCTATGACAAACTTCTACTTCAGTTTTGCACAAAATACCTTCCAGTGGGGCTATAGAGCCTCAAAGGTTTTATGTTTTTACCTCTCCCTAGGTTACCATCTGTCAGTGGCTTTACACAGAACAGATCTTGATTAAATGAACAGAAACTGGTTTTGAAAGGGTGTGGTGGAGGTATTTTGGTTGAAGCCCATCTGCAAAGCAATGGGGTTGGAAAACAGGGTGGGGAGTGAATGAGGCTGCCCAAAGAACATTCATATGTGGTTTATACATCTGCATGGGCCGCAGGGATGCGATGTATTTTTGCATTGTGGAGAATTAAAATGTGGAAGTGGATATTAGATTTGGGGCCAGGGATGATAAAGAAAGAGTAGGAAGACCCTCAGAACTCCTTGGGGTGGTGAGCAGAACATAAAAGCATCCATTCAAAATTGCAAGAAAATTTATAGATCATCTGGTTCCCCTTGTTTTCACAGGAAGAAACTGAGGGCTAGAGAGGATAATGGATTTAAACCCAATTCTCCTGGCTCCACACCCAGTTCTCATACCATCCTAATATGCTATCAGCTTCTACAATTAGGGCAAATATTCAAGTTCTTTGCCACTGGGTATTCACAATTTGTATGAATAGTACAAAACAAATAGGAGTGCTTTTCCCAAGAAGGTACTAACTTGGTAGCTTTTTGCCCTTAGTGCCCATGAAGACTGTTGACTATGACGGCTGGAGAACTCTTTAGCTATGGCTAGTGGAACCACCTGTCAGGTATATCCTAGTGGTGACTCTTTATTAAAAGTGGATTAGACAAGAGGTGGCTAGGTGGTGCAGTGAATAGAGCACCAGCCCTGGAGTCAGGAGGACCTGAGTTCAAATGCAGACTCAGACACTTAACACTTACTAGCCATGTGACCTTGGGCAAGTCACTTAACCCCAACTGCCCTGCCTTACCCCCTGCAAGAAAAAAAATTTTTTAATGGATTAAACTAGTTGGTCACTAAGGTTCCTTATGACTTTGAAATTCCATGTTTCTACCTTTCAATCCAGGCTTTTAGATATTTACTAGTTGGTGACCCTGAGTAAGTCATTTAACATCCACATGCCTCAGTTCCTCATCTATAAAATGAGAACATACTGTAAAAGTAAATGGAAAACCACTCCAGTATCTTTGCCAAGAAGACCCCATGGACAAGTCCATTGGGCTATGAAGAGTCGGACATCACTGAATGACTGAAGAACAACAAATGTTGAGATACCTTGACCTCAGTCAAAGATTGCAATGGATTTAGAGTCAAGAGACCTAGGGTTCATTATTAGTTCTACTGCTTTCTACTTGTATGACCTAAGGTAAGTCGTTTCCCCAATCTGCCTCTTGAGTTTCCCATCTGGAAAGGAGTTGAATTTGATTATTGTAAAAGTCCTTTCCAGATCTCAGTCCTATGATCCTAAGGTGCCAAATATAGCAGCCACTCAAAAAGACTGAACAGCAGGACTCAAATTATGTCCCTGACACTGTGCTAAGAACCAAGGATGCAAAGAGAGGCAAAAGACAGGCCCTGCCAGAAAGGCACTCACAGTCCAATGGGGACACCATATGCAAATAACTATGTACAAAGAAGTCTATAGATACATTAAGTTGTAAATAATCAACAGAGAAAAGGCACTAAGATTAAGGACTGGAGAAAGCGAGGCTTTACCTGAGACATGGAGGCAGATGGGGAAGCCAGGAGGCAGAGATGAAGAGGGAGAGCATTCCAGGCATGGAGTAAATAGGCAATGAAATGCCCAGAATTGGGAGCTGGTGTGTTGAGTTTAGGAAATAGCAAGGGATCTATTATATAGTGGAGAATGGAGTATGAAAAGACTGGGAAAATAGGGAGGGGTCAGGTTAGAAAGACTTTTCACAGCCAAACAGAGGACTTTAGATTTGATCCTGGAGTTAAGAGGGAGCCACTGATGTTTACCGAGGGAGTGAGGAGGGGAAGGGAGAGGAGGTGTGACATGGTCAGACCAAAGATCGTTTTGGCATCTGATAGTTTGGAGTGAGGAAAGACTTGAGGAAGGTAGAGCAACCAGCAGACTACTGCAAGAGTTCAGGTGTAAGACGACAAGTTCCTGGACCAAGGTGGTAGCAGTGCCAGAGATGGGAGCAAGTATAAGAAATATTACAAAGGTAGAAACAATGTAAAGGACAGAGAGGCCCAGTCCTTCGAGGGGCTCTGAGTTGGGGGTGAAGTTAGCAAAATTTTACTGCAGCCCTGGGCCCATCCTGGCTCCTTTAACAAAAGGTGAAGAGAAATTCTGAAACCTAATCTGTCCCAGTATGGTTCCCCTTTCCCTAGTCACAGGAAAACAGGACTAATGTGATTGATTCCTTTTTAGCTGTCTCTTGTTCCTTGGTGTGGGCTCTGTAAACCTGGATTTAGGAAGTTACTATGTGTTCTGAGTGTACAACTTCACATTTTCACTTTTTCACGAAAAGGTAAGTGACTAATAATGTAAGCCACCCTGTTGTGTTACTGTGGAAATACCTTAATAATCAAAGCTCTGGAAACTTCACTGTCCCACTCCATGAGTGCTCAGGCCTGAGACAAAGTGAAATTAAGAACCAGAAGGACTAAAGCAGAAATGAGGACCAAGGAGAAAACAATAGGTCAGGCACTTGTAATGGAGTTTCAAGGTGACCACCTAAACTCATAAAAAAATGGAAGGTCCATTGGAAGAGTCCCCAGTGGCCAACTAGATCTACCCAAACCTAAGTAATATTTCCCTCCACAGCATATCTACCAAATAGTCATTCAGCTTTTGCTTAAATATCTCTTATGAGGCATTTAATAGGCAGACAACATGCAAATAACTGTATAAGCAAGACTGTCCACACAATAAATTGGAGATTGTCAACAGAGGGAAGGCACTAATAATGAGGACTGGGAAAGGCTTCTTGCAAAAGGTGAGTCTTTAGGTGAGACTTGAAGTAAACAGAGAGCCAAGAAGCAGAGATGAAGAGGGAGAACATTCCAAGCGTAGGCTACAGTCGGTCTCACCATCTCCCAAAGCAACTCATTCCATTTGAATCACCCTAATTATTGGAGTCATCATTCCTTGCACCAAGTCAAAAGTTGCCCCTTTGGAACACATTGCCCCTAGTTCTTTCTCTGAAACAAAATGCAAGTCTGTCAAAGGTAATTGCCCTTTAATTATTTGAAGATAAATCACTTACTATGTGATCCTGGACGAGTCTCTTAACACTGCTTGCCTCAGTTTCCTTATCTGTAAAATGAGCTGGAGAAGGAAATGGCAAACCATTCTGCGTCTTTGCCAAGAAATCACCCAAATGGGGTCATGGAGAATTGGAAATAACTGAAAGGACTCAACAACAAAATTCTCATGTCCCTCCCTCCCCCCCAAGTCTTCTCTTTTCTAGTCAAAACATCTCCAGTGTCTTCAACAGTTTTAAATGACACAAACTTGAGGCTTGTCATCATGCTGGTAGCTGGATCTGAATATCCTTCTGCTAAATAATTCTTGGGGGACAGAACCAGATCAAGAAGCTCTGAAGTGAAATTTTATATATTGTTTTAGCAATACAATTGAATTTAATTCAATTGAGCAAACACTTGTTAAATACCTACTGCACAGGGTCCTTGGTTAGGAGCTGGGGAGTGAGAAAATGGTTTTTCAAGAGAATGATGAAGTGGTTTTCTCACAATTATTCAAGACACTCTATCCTTTATGCATGAACCTGGTGTCAAGTGACCATTTTACTACCCTACTAAATAATCTCCAGAGATTCCCTACTCTCTTCAGGATAATATATAAAAATCCTGTTTGGATTTTATCCTGGAAAACTAGAAGCCTCAAATACAATCCTCCTCTGGTCACTCATCATGGCCCAGAGATGACCCTGAGTACTTGAAGGTTAAGTCAGGTGGGCACAAGCTTCAACATGGTGTGTGGGTTAGAAAACTACCTACCCAATTAAAGAAAAATCAGAGGAACACTTGCGGTGAACAGGAATATTTTATTACCAACTCCCAGGAATGGGGGCGTCCCCCTCCAATGCAGGTCAGAAGAAGGAAGCCGCCCGACCCTTTGGGGATTGAGGTTTTATACCCTGAGTGTCGTAAAGATACATTCTTTTGTTGTCCCTGACTTCTATTGGATGAGAACAGGGCTACAAGCTCAGTGCAGGAAAAGGACAAAGAAACAAGAGTGACTTCCAGGACTCCCCTTCGACTCCCATTGGAAGAGGGGCGGGGTCTCATTTAGGCGCAAATTCAAACAAAGAAGTCTCAACCCGCCCTGCCCTGCTGTCCCTCACCTCGCCTTGTGCAAAGGATCAGGCACATATTCTGACATAGGGAGGTACCCTTGTCCTCATTGATCTGTCCTTACCTTTGCCCTGACAAAGGATCCTGCACACATTCTAATACAGAGGTAGATAAGTGAGATAAAGAAAAATAAACTTAATAAAACCTATCTCTGGGGAGTCTTCACCCAGGGGTCTCCCCATTCAATGTCCTATCAAGATGGAAAGGCTTAGAGTTCAGCCTTGATGAAGGACCAACTTTGTGTCTATTGTCCAAGGGCCAGTTTAACCAAGTTCATTCATTTGTCCAACATTCAACAAGCATTTAGTTGAGTACTACTCATTATCCTGTCCCAAAAATTCTTCCTCTCTTCTTCTCTATAACATCCTCTAGTAACTTCTCTATTACATCCTTCTCTGTATCTACATCCTCTAGTCACCTTGGCTTACAACCTTGATATTATCTTCAACTCATCCCTACTCTCGCATTTCTTGTCATTTCTACTTTTTATGGCATCTCTTATAAAAATCTCCTTTATTTACACTCACCTAACCACCACCCTAGGGCAGATTCTCATCCCTTTATCTTAAACTATTGCAGTAGCCTAGATTTCCCTGCATCAAGTCTCCCTCAAATCCAGTCCATTCTCTAACTCAGCTGCCAAAGTGATCGACCTAACGCACAAGTCTAACCATTTCAATCCCTTAGTCAATAGTCTTCCTTGTCTCCCTATTACTTCTGGGATGATATATAAATTCCTCTGTTTGGCTCTAGAAACTCTTCCTACCTTTCCAGCCTTCTAACACTTCACTCCCCTCCATTGACTAAAGATTCAGCAATAGTCTCCATGTTGTTCTTACTACACAACACTCTACCCACCAACTCTGTCTTATCGCTGTATCTCCCTTATACCTGGAATCTTCTTCCTTCTTATTTCTGTCTCTAGTATCCTTCAAAATCCAATTCAAAGCCTACCATCTGCCAAAAGCTTCTGCTGTTCCCTTCTCCCTCCTCCTCTCCCCTCTCTGGTGCCTTCCCTTCTGAGATCACTTCCATTTACACCATATTTTTGTGTACATAATGGTTTGCAAATTGACTCTCTCTAAAGCATATGCTTCCTGAGGGCAGGGATCATTGCTTCTTCTTTGTTTGTTTCCTCCACACTTAGCAGCCTATTAACAGCTACTAGTCTGAGCTAAGGAAGTGGACTAAAATAAAGGCAATCCCTTCACTCAAGGAGCCCACCTGAAGGCCCAACCCAAACTTGGAAAAGAATCCCCAAGAAAACAGGTCTGACAAGCTGTCACATTCACCATAGCTGGAGATTTGGGAAATATACCCAAGAACTACCAAATCAGTACCTTCCTGGGGAGACCACTCTTGTCTAGTTATCCCTTATCTGGACACCTTAACTTTAAAGGGTGAGAGCAGGGCATGGTGCAAAGAGCAGTGAATTTGAAATCAGGAGAGTTTGGTCAGAATCCTGACCCTGCCTCCCATTACCCAGGCAACACCAGGCAAGCCATTTAAACCTCCCTTGGCTTCAGCTCCTTCTTGTATAAAATAAAGGTGGGGGGAGGGAGAACACAATGTACACAGATAAGTGGGAGAAGCTCATCTTCAGATTGATAATGTTTTTCAGCCACAGTATCACAGGAAAGACAGAGAAAGGCTAAATCCATGTCAATGGAGAGGTCTACTGTCAAAATTTCAGGTCCTTGAAGTGAAAGTTCTGAAGGCACTTTTTGTGTGGGACTCCAGAGGGCAACATTAGGTTTATAGATTAAGAAATGGATGCAACTTCAGAAATCATCCAGTCCAGCTCCTCATTTTTACAGATGAAGAAATTCAGGGCCAGAGAGGTTGAATGCCCAAGAATAAGTTTTGCAGATGAGGATTTAGGCCCAAATCATCTGATTGCAAGTGTAGCCTTGTTCCCACTTCTTAGGTGCCCAAGATCACATAATTAATAGGTGGCAGAGGAAGAATTCCAAACCAGATCTTCTAACTTAAAGGTAGGTGTTCACCAGCTTACCATACTTGTCACATAATAGGAAGAGTGAAACCAGAAAGCAACTTCACTGATTATTCAATCCATCCCCTCCCTTTCCTCCTGCCCTTTTAATAGATGGAGAAAGTGATACAAAGTTGGGTTTTTTTAAAAAGAAAGATAAAATCAGAATGGAAATGTGACATTTGTTTCTTGTTTCAAAAAAGCATCTTGAAAAATAATGAAATTGTAATTGTAATCCCATGTGTCTTTGATGGCCTTGACTTTGGGGTTGAGGAAGGCTATCCCTCAATCAGGGAAGTGGGGTGAAATCTGCGTGCTCTTCTTGTAGTATGGTCTAGGGATTCCTCTATGAAATGGGGTAAGGAGCAGATTACTTGAGACTAGATGAGTGAAAGGAGAAGGAGTAGCAAAAGGAAGACGGAGAAAAAGGAAGAGGAGAAAGCAACATTTACCGGGTATTTTATGGTTTGTAAAACATTCTACAAGTGTTATCCCCATCTTATCCTCACAACAACCCTGGGAGATAAGTTCTATCCCCATTTTACAGATAAGAAAAATAAGGCTTAGAGGGATTGAGTGGATGAATGAATGAATGAACCAAAAGACCTTTAGTTAGTACTTACTATGTGCCAAGCACATAGTAGGTAAGGTTTAAGGAGATATACGCAGAAAAGATGAGACAGTCCCTATTCGACAGGAGCTCACACTCTAAGTCTAAATCCAGCTACAAGAGAGATGGAAGGCCCAAAAATCCGAAGGATTCAATGACAGGAGAGATAGCAAGGTCCATCTAAAGCACAGATCCACCCATGTCAACCCCTACTCAATAAACTCCAGTGGCTCCCTATCACTCCCAGGATAAAAATACAAAATATTCTATATGGCGTTCAAAGTCCTTCATAATCTGGCCCCCACCTGCCTTTCCAATCTTTCCACCTTCGATCCAGGGATACTGTCCTTCTTGCTCTTCCATGAACTAGACACCCCATCTCTTGGCTCTAGGCATTTTCTCTGACTGTTCTCTTCTGCCTGGAATACTCGGGTTCCTCATCTTCCCTAGATTCCTCCAAGTCCCACCTAAAATCCCGTCTTCCTGCAATAAGCTTTTCCCACTCCCTCTAGTGGGAGTACCTTGTCTTTTTTACTTATTCCCTATTTATCCTGTATGCACCTTGTTAGCATGTGTCCATTTACTTGTTGTCTCCCCTATTAGACTGTAAGCTCCTTGAGGCCAAGGAGCTTTTGCCTTTCTTTTTATATCCTCAGCAGTTAGCACAGTGTCTGTCACATACTAGGTGCTTAAATAAGTAATTATTGACTGATTGAGGTCAGTACTGGGGGCCTAAAGAGCCTAGAGACAGGTCTGATGGCAAAGCTTGTTGGCCACCAGAAGTAATAGAGTTGGTGACTCCCTTTTTATCTACGATGTCTCTTAACCTCTCAATTTTCCCAACTGTAAAATCAAGATAACCACCCCTTACTACCACCCTCAAAGGGTTATTCTGGGGGGAAAAAAGTGCTTTGTAAACCTTAATGTGTTACAGAATTGGGAACTGTTATTCTATAAGGGAATGAGCTAGTCAGTATAAGGCTAACATTTAGTATAACACCGTAATACTAACAGAATAAAGCAAACATTTATATGATGCTTACGATGTGCCACTGTGCTGAGCCCTTCACAATTGTTACCTAATTTAATCCTTATAACAACTCTGGGAGGTAGATGCTCTTATCATCCCCATTTTATAGACAGGAAAAGGTGAAGCAATTAGGTTAAGTGACTGGTTAAGGTCACCCAGCTAGCAAGTTTCTGAGGTCAGATTTGAACTCAGTTCTACCTGACTCTAGGCCCAACACTCTATCCACTGCACCATCTAGCTGCCTAAATCACTATTGCTAACAGTTTTATCATTTTCATACCCAAATCTCTGAATTCCTTTAAGCCTTACTCCAAATTATATCTTCTCTTGAATTTATTACTGGGATATTGATAATGTATAAATAATTATGCTGTTATTTCAATAAAGGGTTATATGTTGATGGGGAAAAGCCCAAATTACTGGATCACATGCTAAATGCTCTGGGACAATTATTGATGAAAATCTAGCCATTGATCTATGCAGCTTTAACCCAAGTCACCACTGTTCAGCTGGTGTCAGCTACAGGAATCATACACATAGAGCCTAGAAGGTGCTGCCCTTGCACCCCTCAAACCTACAGAGAGGAAACAAGCACAAATCTTGATTAAAAATCATCCAACAGTGAGCTCCATGCACTTAATTCATGTCACCAAATTATGAAGTCACTCTACTGTGATAGAGTCCGAAAAGCACAGAACTTCCAGCCAAAAGATTCAAAATGCCAGTGTGTGAATCCAGCCATAACTACTTACTTAGCTAGGTCATGATCGTGAACAAAGTGCTTATCCTCTCTAGACCTTGGTTTCTCCATCCGTTTAAAAAAAAAAAAAGGAGACTCGCTAAATGCCTTCTAAGGTCCCTTCTAGCCTTATTATTTGGAGTAGCCTAAGACAGCATTTTACTGAAGAAAGGCTCTCCCCATATAGGCTGATGCTTTATAAATAAAGAAAAATAAAGCTTGGTTCAAAATTAGCACAAGACAGACACTTGACAGAGACAGAGAACACAAGACATGGTTTCCTGTCTCTCTTTCTCACTTTTTTTTTCAGAGTGGCTTTTTTTAAGAGTTCTAATGAAGGTTCCTCCCTCTGCACTACCAGCTAAGACCCCCTGGCCGGAAGGCTCAGAACCCGAAAAAGAACATGAGCCCAAGCATTGCACAATCTTCCTCCATCGTCTTTATACAGCATGGGGGAAGAGAGGGGAGGAAGGAGGAAAGGAAAGAGGGGAGGGGAAAGGGAGGGAAGGGGGAGGGAGGAGAAGGAGAGAAGAGGAAGGGAGGACACCCAACTGCAGGTGGATTCAGGCTGCTACAGGATTGGTTTGGATTAAAAAAAATTATAATATTAATAATTCAAATTTTATGGAGTAAGGTCTGCCTAGCACTTCCAGCTCAACAATCCTGTTAATCAGTCAACAAGCATTTGTTGGTGGCTTACTTCCAACCAGCCATTATGCTAAGTGATAGAAATAAATGCAAAGATACTCAAACCCATAGTTCTTGCTCCTAAGGAGTTCACTTTCTTATAGGGGAGACAATATATAACTTCCAGTCCTTTGATATTTCTCGTATACCATAAACATCTGCAAGAAGACCTAGGGATGCCATGCTAACTCTACTCAAGTATCTGAAATTTTATGAGGAAGCTAGATAGAATGTTGGATTTGGCATCAGAAAGATCTGAATTTGAATGCTGACTCACACTTCTTAGCTGTGAGACCCTGGTCAAATCACTCAACCTTCTTCAACCTCAGTTTCCTCATCTGAGAAAATGGTAATAATAATAGCACCTACCTCCTAGGGTCATTGAATAGAGGGACAGGACTGACCATGGAACGTGCTGGCACATGAGGATATAAGCCATCTGTTACTCAAAGCAATCCAACAGATGCCTGATGGGATCTGTTAAGGAATGCTATGCAAGGGATTCCTGCATGGCTGAACTAGATGACCATTAAAGTCTACCAACTTTGAGATGCTATGGTTCTAGGACTCCCTGGATTTCCTTCAGTTCCAAATAATTTTTGAATCAAACGTAAGGGTGTCAATTACTGCTAAGACAGAGCCAGATAGGTCTCTCTACCTCCAGATGACCAGGATGAATGGAAAGTTGCCTTTCTGTAGGACAGAACCAGCTTTGAAAATGGACTGAATAAGAAATTACCTACAACTTAATGGAATGAGCAGAAGATGTGGAGTTCAGGGATTTGTGTTAGAATTCTAGCTTTCCTACTTAGGTGATAGTGTATATAAAGCACTCTGAAAACCTAATAGTACCAAATCAGTGTCAATGATTATCATCATCATCTTCATTATTATTATTAATATTGTTTAAGTAAAAACAATAGGTAGATGGATAGATAGATAGCAGGTCAGAGGTCATTGCCCCATTTTGCCAAATTACATGCCCAAAATTACAAGCAAATTTTTCTCATTCCATTACCTCCAGGTTACCAATGGCTGTATATGGCAAGTAATCTGACAAAGAGCAGCACTGGTCATCCCTCTATGAAAGTTCTCCATTTCCCAAAGCAGCTCCATTTTATTTCCATTCATGCATATGAAGCATGACCAACCAATGCTGAGACTCCTCTAGGGTCATGTGTTGACTTTGGTCAGAAAAAGCACATGCATCTCAGTGCTAGAACCTTCCCTCGGTTGATAATTTCCTATTTATCCTGTATATAGCTTGTTTGGACACAGTTGTTTGCATGTTGTTTCCCCATTAGACTATAAGCTCTCTGAAAGCAGGATCTGTCTTTTGTCTTCCTTTGTATCCCCAGCACTTAGCATACAGCCTAGCACATTTTTTACTAACTAAGAGGACACTTAATAAATGTTTATTTTATTTTATCTTTTTGCTTTTTGGAGGGGGGGAGGGCAGGGAAATTGGGGTTAAGTGACTTGCCCAAGATCACACAGCTAGTAAGTGTTAAGTGTCTGAAGCCAAATTTGAACTCATGTCCTCCTGACTCCAGGGCCATTGTTCTATTCACTGCACCACCTAGCTGCCCCTTAATAAATATTTATTGACTGAATAAATGAATATGCATATATACTGCATGTGACTTAAGAATGCTATACTCTCAGTAGATCCAAGATAGTAGAGCATAGGAAACAACTTAGCTAAACTCTTTCAACATTCCCCTCCAACCAATTTTAAATAATGCCTCAGATTGAATTCTGCAGTGGAAGAGCCAACAAAAGATTGGGGCGAAATATTTTTCCAGGCCAAAACAACCTAGAAGGTTGACAGGAAAGGTCTGTGATGCCAGGGTGGACACCAGCTTAGAACTCAGCACACTTGGTGGCAACATCAGCAGTGGGCCTTGGAGGTGGCTGCAACAGAAGTAGCAGCAACCTCAGGAACTCTCAGCCCAGAGACCACTAGTCAGAAAGACATTACAAGGGACCCTTTGCTGACAGTGGGTGCAAGCCCCACGGACAGTTTCAAGTCCCAGCTCCAGTGTTAAAAAGAGTTTTAGGGGAGCAAAAGCCCTGGTCACAGTTCCAGGGTAGAGAGGGGCACTTATGGTTACTTACAAGAGATCAGGGGCCCTGGTTTCAGTTCCAGGGCCAAGAGGAGCACTAGTACTTGCAGCTACAGCAGAGCAAGGTCCCTTCCTAGGTAAAGACCAGTGCAAAGGCCAGGGAAAAAGTGACCACACCTCTCCTTTGAGCATACCAGCTTGGGAGCACCAAAAACCTACAGATCCCCAGAACTAGCTCTAAGAAAAGCAGAACAAAAAACCTGAAACTTGGGACAGTGTCCCCTCCACCCTGAGAGCAGAGCTCAATTTTGTCATAAATTTAAAAGTCAAGAAATGGTTTGAAAAAAAATGAGCAAAAAGACAAAACAAAACAAAAAGAATCTGACCATAAAAAGCTACTATGGTGACAGGAAAGACCAAAACACAAACTCAGAAGAAGACAACAAAGCCAAAACAGCTACAAGTGAAGTCTCAAAGAAAAAAAAAAATGTGAATTGGACACATGCTTAACAAGAATTCCTGGAAGAGCTCAAAAACTATTTTAAAAATCAAAAAAGAGAGATAACAGAAAATTTGGGGAGGGAGCAATGGGAGTGATGCAAGGAAATTACAAAAAGAGAGTCAACAACTTGGTAAAAGAGGCATACACACACACACACACACACACACACACACACACACACACACACACACATGGAAGTAAGACCTTAAAAAACAGAATTGGCCAAATGTCAAAAGAGGCATAAAAATTCACTGAGGAAAGGAGCACCCTAGAAAGCAGAATTGTCCAAATGGAAAAGGAGGTATGAAAGTTCACTGAAGAAAGTAAAATAATCACCTTGTTAGTATTTTATTTAAAATTTTTGCAAAAAAAAAAATGCATTAAGGAAATTGGTCTATACTTTTCTTTTCTTGTTTTTGCTCTTCCTGGCTTTAGGTATCAGCATCATATTTGTGTCATAAAAGGAATTTGATAGGACTTTTTCTTTGCTTAGTTTTCCAAATAGCTTATATAGTATTGGAATTAATTGTTCTTTAAAGGTTTGGTAGCATTTACTTACAAATTCATCTGGTCCTGGAGATTTTTTTTAGGGAACTCATTTATGATTTATTCAATTTTTTTTTCTAAGATAGGGTTATTTAAGTATTCTATTTCTTCTTCTGTTAATTTGAGCAATTTCTATTTTTGTGAATATCCACCCATTTCATTCATTTATTCACATATAACTGAGCAAAATAGTTCCCAATAATTGCTTTATTTTCGTCTTCATTGGTGGTGCATTCCCCTTTTGATTCTGATATCAGTACTTTGATCTTTTTTCTTTTTTAAAATCAAATTATTAGTTCAATGGCTTTTAACTTTCAATTTTATTGGTTTCTCCTTTGATTTTCAAGATTTCTATTTTGCTATTTAATGGAGAATTTTTAATTTATTCTTTTTCCTAATTTTTAAAATTGCACCACCCAGTTCATTGATCTGCTCTTTATTTTATTGATGTAGGCATTTAAAGATATAATTTTTTGTATGTTGTCTCATTTGTCATTCTCTTTAATGAAATTATTGTCTGCAGTTATTTTAAATATAATTTAAAATGGAAGCATGGCCCTTTGTTGAACATAATTTTTATCACATTATGGTCTGAAAAGGGTGTATTCAATATTTCTGCTTTTCTGCATTTGTTTGTGAGCTTTTTATACTCTACAGCATGGTCAATTTTTGTGAAGGTTCCATGTACGGTTGAGAAAAAGGTATATTGTCTTTCTATCCCCATTCAATTTTCTGCAGATGTTTATCATATCTAGCTTTCCTAAAATTCTATTCATCTCCTTAACTTCTTTCCCATTTATTTTATAGCTAGATTTTTCTGGTTTTGAGAGAGTAAAGTCAAAGTTCCCCACTAATATAGTTTTACTACCTATTTCTTCCTGTAACTCATTAACTTTTCCTTTAAGAATTTGGAAGCTATGCCATTTCATACCTAAACCAGGAAGAGCAAAAACAGGAGAAAAAAAGTATAAACTAATTTCCCTAATGAATATTTATGCAGAATTTTAAAATTAAATACTAGCAAGATGATTATAGCAATATATCACAAAGATTACACACTGTGACCAAGGGGGATTTATACCAGGAATGTGGGGCTGGTTCAATATTAGGAAAACTATTAACATAATAGAACATGTCAGTAACAAAATCAACAAAAATCATATGATTATCTCAATAGAAGTAGAAAAAGTTTTTGACAAAATACAACACTCCTTTCTACTTAAAAAAAAAAACACTAGAAAGCAAAGGAATAAATGGAGTTTTCCTTAAAATAAGTAGTATCTATCTAAAACTAACAGAAAGCATTATTCATAATAGGGATAACCTAGAAGTCTTCTCAACAAATGCAGTGGTGAATAATCATCACTGCTATTCAATATTATACTAGAAATGCTATACAGTATACATATATATATGTATATATATGTGTGTGTATATATATGTATATAATGCTGTACTATAGCAATAAGACAAGAAAAAGAAATTAGAGGAATTAGAATAGGCAATAAGGAAATAAAACAGATGATATGATAGTATAATTAGAAAATCCTAGAGAATCAACTAAAAACTACTTGAAACAATTAACTTTAGCAACGTTGCAGGATATAAAATAAACCCACATTAAGCATCAGCATTTCTATGTATTGCTGGCAAGTCCAAAGTGCAAGAAATAGAAAGAAAAATTACATTTAAAATAACTGCAGACAATATAAAATATAATATGATATATAAATTTATATTTATATAAAATATAGAAACTTATATTTATATAAAATACAAAATACTTGAGAATTTACCTACCAAGACAAACCTAAAAAGTATATGAACATGATTACAAAGCAGTTTTTCCACAAATAAAGACAGATATAAACAACTGGAGAAATATAAATTACGCATCAGTAGGTCAATTCAATATAATAAAAATAACAATTCTACCTAAATTAATTTACTCATTCAGTGCCATGCCAATCAAATTCCCAAAGAATTAATAGAGCTAGAAAAAATAATAATAAAATTCATCTGGAAGAACAGTAAGTCAAGAATATCAAGGGAATCAATGAAAAGAAAATGTGAAGAAAGGTGGCTTAGCAATACCAGATTTCAAAATGTATTACAAAATGGTGATAATAAAACAATCTGGTGCTGACTAAGAAATAGAGTGGTGCATCAGTGGAATAGATTAAGTATATAATACACAGTAGTAAATTACTATAATCATCTAGTATTTGATTAAACCCCAAAATACAAAAGACAAGGACTTACTATTTGACAAAAATTGCTAGGAAAACTGGAAAGCAATTGGGCAGAAGCTATGCATAAACCAACATTTCATACAATATACCAAGATAAGATCAAAATGGATACAAGATTTAGACATAAAAGGTGATATCACAAGCAAATTACAGGAGGGCGGAGTAGTTTACCTACTGGGTCTATGGACAAGGGAAGAAGTTATGATCAAAGAAGAAAACCGTAGTAAGTAAAATGGATAATTTTGCCTTCATTAAATTTAAAGAAGGTTTGTACAAATGAAACCAATGCAGTCAAGATTAGAAAGAAAGCAGGAAACTGGAGGAAAATTTTACAGCAAGTTTCTCTAATAAATACTTTATTTCTCAAATATATAAAGAACTGAGCCAAATTTATTTTAAAAAAAAAAAAAAAAAGGACCATTCCCCAGTTGATAGTCAAAAGATATGAACAGGAAGTTTCCAGAAGAAGAAATCAAAGTTATCTCTCATCATCTAATAAAAAAGCTCTATTTATTAGAGAAATACAAATTTAAACAAATCTGAATTACCATTTCAGAATTATAAGAGTGACTAACATGACAGAAAAGGAAAATTAAAAATGTTGGCAGGAAAGTGGAAAAATAGAGACACTAATGAATGGTTTGTGAAGTTGTGAATATTCTAGAGAACAATTTGGAATTATGCCCAAAAGACTAAAACTGTCCCTATCCTTTGACCCAGGAATATCACTACTAGGTCTGTAACCCAAAGAGATCAAAGAAAAATGAAAAGAATCTATATGTATAAAAAATATTTTATAGCAGCACTTTTTGTGGTGGCAAAGAATTGGAAATTGGGGGGATGTCTATCAACTGGAGAATACTTGAACAAGTTGTGGTATATGATTGTGATGGAACACTATTAGAAATGATGAGCAGGATGGTTTTAGAAAAACCTGGGAAGATTTATATGAACTAATGCAAAGTGAAATAAGTGGACCACTAGAACGTTGTACATAACACCAGTGGTATTATGTGATGACCAATTATGAATAACTTAGCTATTCTGATCAAGACAATTCCAAAGGATTCATGATGAAAAATGCTATCCACCTACAAAGAACTGATGGACCCTGAATGCAGCTTGAAGCATAATTTTTAAACTTTATTTTTCCTGCTTTTTTGTAAAATGACTAAGGTGGAAATGTGTTTTGCATGACTTCACATGTATAATTGATATATTTCTTGTCCTATGAATGAATGGGGGAGGGATGAGATCTTGGTGATCTTTTTGGGTTCTAAGAGTAGAGGAATCTTTTTTTCTCCCAAATTTATTATTCACTTTTTAAACATTCATTTTAAAAATTTAGGATAATATCCTTTGACCATTTATCAACTGGGGAATGATCCATATTTTTATAAATTTGAATCAGTTCTCAATGCTGAATGAAGGAGAAATATTGTATACAGTAGCAGCAACATCATACGATGATCAGCTGTGATTGACTTAGCTCTTCTCAACAATATGATAATCTAAGACAATTCCAAAAAGAAATGCTATCTATATCCAGAGAAAGAAGGATAGAGTCTGAATGTAGATCAAAGCATAACTATTTTCACCTTTTTTTGGTTTTCTTTTTCATGACTTTTTCCTTTTGTTCTCTTTCTTCTTTAACAACACGACTAATGTGGAAATGTTTACATGATAACACGTTTATAGCCTATATTAGATTGCTTGCCATCTTGGGGAGGGAAGACCTGAGGAAGGGAGGGAGAAAAAAAATGGAAACTCAGAATTTTATAAAAAGTGAATTTTGAATTTTGGATGAATGAATTTGAATGAATGAAAATTGGATTTTGAATATCTTTATATGTAATTAGAAAATACTATTTCCAAAAAAAGAATCAGTTTTTTAAATATTTGATAAATGAAGCCTTTATCAGAAAAGCTTGCTACAAAATTTTCCCCTAGTTTCCTGTTTTCCTTCTAATTTCAAAGAGAATCCCATATTCTTAAATTTCAAAGGGATTAGAGATCAACTTGGCCAAAAGTTCTTAACCTTTTTTTTGTCCAGGACTCTTTGTCAGTCTGGTGAAGCCTATAGGTCCTGTCTCAGAACAGTGCTTTTTAATGCATTTTTAAAAATTACGTAATTACATATATAATTACATGTAATTACATTATATAAAAATTACATATTTACATGGAAACCAATTATGTTGAAATACAACTAGCTAAATATTTTTTCAACAACTTCCCAGGACCCAGGGTAAGGACCCTTGATCTAGTCCAAGTACCCTATTTCACAGAATGGGGAAAACGTGGGATATTAAAGTACTATTCCCAAGTGCCCACAGCAGTTTCATAGCTAAGCCAGAACCAGAAGGCAGACATCTTGTCTCCAGGGGTATTTCTCCCTGACACTCAATGCCTCCCTTATCACTGTACACCTCCGACTGTTATCAAGAAATACCAGATAGGGTTGTCAGAAGAGATAACAGATAGCATTCTGGGAATCTGAATCATACCTGCCTACAGCTCTGTCTTAAGGGAAGAAGAGGTGCAAGAAGAGGTTAAAGGTCTGTTGGTCAAGGGTAGGGTAGAGGTGGGGAGGAAGCCAAGGCTCCTTTCAGTTTATCCTCTCTGGCCTTCAGTTAACCACATCTGTAAAATGAAAGTGTTTGACTAGATGGCAACAAAGGTCACTTCTAGTTGGGATGTTATGGAGAATTGATTTTGCTGTTTATTATCTGCGTGACCTTGCGCAAAAATTACTTCCCTCTGGGAGCCTCCGTTCCCTCGTCAGCAAAATAAAGTGCATTGGACTAGACTAAAGGATCCCTAAGGGCCCTTTAAATCCTGTAACTCTAAGAGTTCTAGTAAAATAAATAAATAAACCGATACAGCTCAGAATAAGGTACCACAGTTTTGAAGAATAAAGCTGGGAGGAACTGTGCATGTGTCACATCTACTAACTTACAGCTATTGGATTCAGGGTGCCATTTTCATTTCAAGTCAGTCAACAAGCATTTATTAAGCACTTACAATATACCAGGCACTGTGCTAAGCTCTGGGTATACAAAGAAAGGCAAAAACGTTCACTGACCTCAGGGAGCTCATTCTAATTGGAGAGACAACATACAGACAATTCTGGGCAAACAGGATATATTTACATATATATAAAAATACACATACATACATACATACATACATATATACACATACATAAGCATATATATATATATATATATACACACATACGTTTAAAAATAGAGATAGGTAGATAGATAAATAGACAGATAGGGAGAGGGGAGGGATGGATGGATGGATAGATAGATAGATAGATAGATAGATAGATAGATAGATAGATAGATAGATGGGGAGAGAGATGAGAGAGAGACAGTCAGACAGAGACAGAGAGACAGAGAGTGAGTTAGAGAGAGAGAGAGAGAAAGAGAGAGAGAGAGAGAGAGAGAGAGAGAGATGATAAATTGTAGATAATCTCAGAGGGAAGACACTGGCATTAAAGGGGAACCAGGAAAGGTCCCCTGCAGAAGGTGGGATCTTAACTGGGACTTGAAGGAAGTCAGGAAAGCCAAGAAGTGAAAATGAAGACAGAATTTCAGGGGAGGGAGATAGCCAGTGAAAAAGAACAGAGTCAGGAGATGGGAGGGTAACCTGTCATAGTGTGCTGGTAAATGTTTAACTCTCTCCCAAAAAAAATGTACGCATGACTCACTTTCGATTCAATCAATATCACTAAATTTCTCTCCATCATTTTCTTAAGGCTAGGCAATCAACAAAATGCTAAATCATACCCCGATTTCAAGCATTTGCCTATTTACCAGGTATAAATGCTAACGATGAAAATGTAACAATTGATTCTCTAGAGCCCATTGAGCTGCCTCCCATATCTCCCTGGTTGTGGGCAAGAAAAGGCAAGTAAGCCAATGTAGCTGAATCTTAGAATAAGAGGACTCAATAGAAAATGTCAGAATTAATATCTAAGAATAAGGTGTCAGACAACTGGAAAGGTAGGAAGGGGCAAGGCTGTGAAGGGATTTAAAATCCAAAGAGAATATTTTATATTTGATCCCAGAGGCATAATCATTGGATTTTTCTCTTTTTTTTTAAATTTTATTTTAGACTCAAATTCCAGAACACAAAGACAGAATAGAGGAAAGAAACAAGAACATGTCATAAACTTAAATACAAAGTTAGAAAGGAATAAAAGCATGTCATGGCATAGCAGAACATAAGAGAGGATTCAAATATGTAACAATAAATTTTCATTTCAAGAAAGCCTGTATGATAAATAATACATGTTGTGCTGAGAATTATCTACCTTTTCTTTGCTTCCTTGTGAGTTTTCTTTTATTCTCTGCTGTGCACTTTTTTTACTTTGTTCTTTTTTCCCTCTCCCTATTTCCCCAGAAGATCACAATAAA
>CM053585.1:45402229-45412747 GCA_028646515.1 Pseudochirops corinnae
TCTATCCCTCCTGCCTCCTCTACTTTACTTCTACCCACTTACCTTGTCCTCCTATAACTTGCCTACCCCCCTCTAAGGACCCTTCCCCTATCCTATTCCCATAAATCTAAACACCCTTCTATACCCACCTTTTCCTTATTCCCTCATTTTCCCCTCTAAAAATCCCTCCCTTGTCCTCTCCTCCCTCCCTATGCCCCTACCATTTTATTTCTTCTGAATTTAGAAGACTTTTATACTCTTCTAAATATGTATGTATTGTTCCCTCTTAAACCCATTCCTGATGAAAGTAGGTTACCAGAACTACCAGCCCTCCTCCCCCATCCGATTCCTCTGTATCCATTCTACCTCTTGCATCTCATTTGTATAAAATAATTACTCTTTGTAGCTGTTCCTAAATGGTCTTGCTTTTTAAATTTACATCATGCTCAGGTTTACTCCAATCCTTTCTTATGTGCTACCCAATTATTAATAAGAATCCTAGACATACATTTTGCATTTTATATTTATAAAAAGTAAACAGCCTATCCTTATGAATCCCTTATAATCAGTCTTTGTTATGTACCTTATATTTCTCTTGGTTCTTGTATGTCAAATCTTCTATTAAGTTCAGGATTTTTTTTAACAGAGCTTTAAAAGTCTGAGAGTTTATCAAATCTCCATTTTTTTTTCATTCAGGATAATACTTAACTTTGCAGGGTATGATATTTTTGACTAGAGCCCCAATTCTTTTGCTCTTCGATATATTGTGTTCCAAGACCTGCAGTCCTTTAATGTCTCTGCAGCTAGGTCTTGTGTGATTCTAATTGTGGCACCACATATTTAAATTTTCATATTTTATTCTTGAGCTAGGGGTTTTAGACTTTGACTATGATATTCCCATGAGTTTTCCTCCTAGGATCTCTTTTTAGTGGTGATTGATGGATTTTTTTTTTCTATTTCTGTTTCCCACCCCCCCCCTTTATTCTAATGTTACAGGACAATTTTCTTTAATTATTTCTTATATTATTGTATCAAGTTTTTTATTATGACTTTCTATTAGTCTGACTATTTTTGTATTTTCTCTTCTTGATCTATTCTCCAAATCTGTTGTTTTTCTTATGTTTTATTTTCTCTTCTATTTTTATTTTATTATTCATATTTTAGCTAATTATTTTTTGATCTTTTATAATTTTGCCAGCTTCGCTTTGCCCAGTTCTAATTTTCCAGGTGTTATTTTCTTCCCTAAGACTCTGGATCTCCTTCTTTAATTGGTCGACTTTCCTTTCATAACCTTCTTGTTTTTCTTGAATAATTTTTTTTTTAGTTTTTCCTCTATCTCTGTCATTTGATTTTTAAAGTCTTTTGTTAAGATCTTCTATGAATTTGGGGGGGCATGTGACCATTTGACATTACTCTCTGGGGGTTTATTTACTTCAATATCCTCCTCTGAAGACAAACCTTGGTCATCTCTCTTCCCACAATAGCTTTCTGTGGTTGGATTTATTCTCCTTTGCCTGTGTATCATTTGTGGGAATAACTTGATTTTTGTAATCACCTCTAGCCCTGGGGCACGGGAAATGGTGCCTCTTGCCCCAGCTCTTCAGTTCTCTCCTGTTCTCTCCTCTAGCTTTGAACAAAAGCCAAACCTCCAATCTCCTGTAAGTGCCCACAGCTAGGGGCTTTCTGGCCCACTGCTTCTGCACTCACTGAGCATGTGCTGATTCCTTATCTCCCGCTGCTTTCTGCAGCACAGCTGGGTCTGGCATTCCTTGTCAGTATAGGTTCCCTCAGTCTTCCCTCCACTTAAACGTCCAATTCCCTTCACTATCTAGAGGTAATGTTCCTGTGGCTGGGACCAAGGCAGCCTCTCAAACCAAGCAACCTCAAGGTTTACTGCTTGTTAAAAACAGAACCTAGCCTGGAGGTGTTTACTCTTCACTAGGACCAAACCTCATCCTGGGATTTTTCTTCTCATCTTCTCAAATTGTCCCAGGAAGATCCCTGTTCTAATTTATCTCCATCAACACTTTGTTCTCCCTAAGGTACTATTTTAACTCTTTTGTGAGGGGAAGTCTTGAGAACTTGGAATTTTCTGACCTAATCCCCCATCTTCCCAGAATCCTCTCTCCTTGTTCTCTAAGGGAGGTTGGACAACAGCTGTTTCATATCTAGCTCCTGAGAATTAGGGTCATTTGAGGGAAATGTCATTATTACCTGGTCTAATGGCTAGGGCCAGCTAGGTGGATAGAATGTAGGTTCTGATGTCAGGAAGACCTGTGTTCAAATTCAACCTCAGACACTTAGTAGCTGTGTGATTCTGGGCAAGTCACTTAACGCTGTTTGCTTCAGTTTCCTCATCTGTCAAGTGAGCTGGAGAAGGAAATGGCAAACCATTCCAATATCTCTGCCAAGAAAACCCCAAATGGAGTCACACAGAGTAGTACATGATTGAAACAAGTGATCAACAGCAATAATTACTTTAGAGGGTTGAATTTGGAATCAATAAGACATTTTGTTGGAAGGAGAGAAAGACATCTAATGTCTCTCGACCTCAATTGCCTCAACTGTAAAATGGGGATAACTTACATTACAGAGTTGTTTGTAGAACCAAATTACCCTACACATATTTACTAAGTATTTATATGCCAGGCACTTGCCAAACTCTGAGGATATAAAGAAAGACAAAAAGAGATGTCTTGTGGTCAAAGACCCCATATTCTAATGAGAGATGCTTTGAAACCTTAAAACAACATAAATGTCAAAAATTACAAGCCAATTTGGATGCCCTGTGGAATTTACTTGAATGAGCTTTTGTCTGTTATTCTGTGCATACTGTTGTTTAGTTCACACAGTGAGGTTGGAAACACTTTCCAGGATCTAGATGAGAATTCTCGGTCAATTCACTGGCACAGATCCACTAAATATCTTCAACGTTTCTTTTCAGCTATTTTGAAAAAATAATTCAGTGACTCCTGAATCAAATCTACTCTGATCTAAGCCTTTTGTTCTTTGTTGTCCTCTTACTATTCCAAAGGCTCAATGAGGGACTTGAATGGAGATGTCTCCAGGATGACATGAAATCAATGACTGAATCATCACCAGTCCTGCTCCCTTTCTTATTGTTAATAAGAGGATCACCACCACTACAATCACCATCATCATCATCTTCCACTTCTTCAACTTCTACTCTAATGTCTCACTGCAGCAAGAAGATGACCTTGGGCTCTCCAGGCCTATGCCAGCAGAGCAGGGGCCCTGGCACATCCTGCCAAACTCAAGGACTATGGGTATAGTCTAATAACGGGCAGTACACCTGTTGACCAATCACCAGCCTAGATAAGGAAAAGGAGTTGATTACCAAATTGGCAACAGAGCAATTAGCTCTACCAAGGAAACTTCTGAAGACCATGACCAAGTCGTAGAGGGGTCGGATCTGCTTTTGTGTGTATGGGGAAGGTGGGGGGAGTGGGGAGGGACAACCATACCATGAATGAAATTATAGCTCTTGAAAAATTAAAGGAAGCACTGGATTAAATTTATTGTTTTCATCCAGACCAGAGCTAGGATTTCACTGTTATAAGAAGCTGTCAGTATGGAAACTCTCACCATCAATACAGATTGACCACTCCTCCATAACTTCTGGGAAAGCCAACTGGACTTCCTTCCTGCCTTTGCAGAAGTAGAGGGACTGTGGTTGTGGAACATTATATGTAATGTCAGACTTTGCTGGTGTATTTGTTAGTTTGGCTAAACTGGCTTTTCTCTCTCTCTCTCTCTCTCTCTCTCTCTCTCTCTCTCTCTCTCTCTCTCTGTTCTATTATTCAGTCAACAGACAACTGTACTAATGAACCAACTCTTTTTAATTAAGTGTTCTTCATTTATCAAGCATTCTTTTTTGCTCCCTCCCACCTTCCTTTCTAACAAAAGGAGGAAGAGGAGGAGAAAAAGAGGGAGGAGGAGGAGAAGAAGGGGAAGAGGGGGAGAAAAAGAGGAAGAAGGAGGAGGAGGAGAAAAAGAAGAAGAAGAAGAGGAGGAGGAGGAGAAGGAGGAAGAGGAGGAGGAGAAAGAGGAAGAGGAGGAGGAGAAGAAGAAGGAGAAAAAGAAGGAGAAGGAGAAGAAGAAGAAGAAGAAGAAGAAGAAGAAGAAGAAGAAGAAGAAGAAGAAGAAGAAGAAGAAGAAGAAGAAGAAGAAGACCCTTCTAAGAAATGTGTACAGTCAAAACAAATTCCCATTTAGGCTGTGTTCAAAAACGTAAATCTTATTTTGTGTATTAGTCCATCAACTCTCTGTCAAGAAGTAGATGGCATGTTTCATTATTGGTCTTCTTGAATCCTGGTTGTCATTGCATTAATTGGACTACTCAGCTCTTTCAAAATTATTCATTTTTTAAAATGTTCAACAAACATTATTATTAACCACTTACTATGCGTCAAGCACTGGGGCTACAGATAGAAAGGATGAAACGGTCCCTACTCTCAAGAAGCTTATGTTCATCACATGCGCATATATACCTATAAATATGTACAGAATATTTAAATACCAAATAAATACAAGATAGGAAGTGAGGCCACCAGCAGATGAGAGAGACTATGATGTTAGGATCAGGAAAGACTTTTGAATAGAAAGTGGTATTTGGGGTTAAGTGACTTGCTCAAGGTCACAAGGCTAATAAGTGTTAAGTGTCTGAGGCCAGATTTGAATTCAGGTCCTCCTGACTCCAGGGTTGGTACTCTATCCACTGTGCCACCTAGCCACCCCTTAGGTTGTATCTTAAAGGAAGAGAGAATTCCATGAGAAGGAGATAAAGAAGACATTCCAGATATGGAGACTAGGCACTGCAAAGATACAGAAACAAAAGATGGACTGCTGAGAGTGGGGAACAGAGAGAAGGTCAGCTGGTTAAAAAGCATGACTGTTTCAATGGAGGAAATGTTGGGAAATTTAAAAGAGTTATTTTGTTTTTAAAAGATATCAATCAGGGGTGGCTAGGTGGTGCAGTGAATAGAGCACCAGCCCTGAAGTCAAGAGGAGCTGAGTTCAAATTCGGACTCAGAGACTTGATACTTACTAGCTGTATGACCTGGAGCAAGTCACTTAACCCCAATTACCAAAAGAAAGTGGGGGGAAAATATCAATGAAGTTTTTGTTGTTGTTGTTGTTACTGTATAAGAAACAGTTGCCTAGAGTCCTGAGAAGTCAGAGATGAGGAAGGAGATATAGGCACGAAGGACAACAACCCTCTAGCATATAATCATTGCTCCACCTTTTGTGAATAAAGATACTGAGACTCCTAAAAATTGAGGGGCTTGCTTAAAGTCACAGAGCTGAACTAGAAACCAAAGCTTTGGACTCCAAGTCATCACAATTATTTCTCATGAGTTCTCTTTGCCCTCTTTATAGACAGGGATTGAAGAGTCAGACAGAGAAGGTGAGGGTGACAGTTGAGAAAGAAGAGGGCAGAAACCAATGGCTGAGTCACAGTCAAAACTCAAAGAACGGAAGGATTTAAAGCCAAGAAGAAACTTCCATTTGAGGTTAAACCCACACCTAGCTACTGAGCATGTTTAGTAAAGGTATGTGGTAAAGCCATCATGGCATCCAAACCACTTCTGGTTTGAAAAATGGTAGGAAAATAGAAGCATCAGCCAGGAGAATCAGGTTTTCCTATGACATAACCAAAAGAAAAGGCTCTCTCATAGGGTGTCAGTGCTAGAAGGAAGCTTAGAGATTAGATTTAGAGCTGGAAGAGACTTGAACATCATCTAATGAAAGCCTCTTAATTTTGCAAATGAAATAACAAAGGGGAAGTGACCGACTCAAAGATACATAGTCCATCAGTCACAAAGCCAGGATTCAATCTCTAACCCTCCAACTCCAGACCCAGAAGCGCCTTAGTTTCCCCAGCTGTAAAATGCAAATAAGAACACCTTTCCCCTAAGTCATTGTGAGGATCAAATGAGATTTTGTAAAGTTCTTAGAATACAGCCTAGCACATAGTAGGCATTTAATAAATTCTGGTTTCCTTCCTTCCTGTAATCTAGTCAAACTGGATTAGTCACCATCTCCTAGACATACCCCACATTTTCCAGCCTCTGTCTTTGGCCATGCCCTCCCCTATGCTAGATGTCCTCCTCTGTGTTCCCTCTCATCTCCCCCTAATGAGAGCTCATCTAACCTTCAAGATTGGTCTCAAATACTATTGTTTTCTGTAGCCTTCACTGATCCTTTTCTTCTCTTCAATCATTATTATTCCTTTCTCAATTCTCACAGAGACTCTGGCTTATACATCTTTTATCACACCCCATTCCCTATTCTAGTTCCTTGTGTCTGGGTTGTATCCACTTCCATTCATTCGGAAGTTCCTTAAAGGCAGAGAAGAGGTCTTATCCTTCTTTGCATTCCCCCAGTGCCTAGAATGATGATGATGATGATGATGATGATGATGATGATGACGATGATGATGATGATGATGATGATGATGACGATGATGATGATGATGATGGTGGTGATGATGATGGTGGTGATGATGATGATGGTGATGATGGCAGTTCATGATTCTATAGTGTGATACTTTGCAGATAATAGATGCACCATTCATTTCAACAAACAGTTAATGAATTGGATAGAATACAAGACAGAGGCTCTCTGTCCATATACAGTCACCTGTCTGACTCCAGCCCAGGTATTCTGACCTTCAGCAGAGAGTTCCTTAGGTCTTTCTCCTGTACCCCACTGCTTCCTGCCAAATCTCTGTCCCCTACTCTGTCCCCCTGCCTGAGGAAGGATTTGACCTCAAGTCTTCCTGACTCCAAATCCAGCACTCTATCCATTGTACCACCTGAAATGTTGGTCTATGATAGACCCTCACCATTCAGAGCAAGCCTCAGGGTAGTTCTTTTCAGACTACCTTGGAGAGCTACAGTGATTCCAGCAAGGATGCCATTGTTACAAACACCTGATCCAACACCCTTCTGAAGGGGGTCTCTCCAGTGCTCTAGGGGAGGGGAAAGGGCAGAGGGTACACTGGGTAATGGAATTATCCATTTCAAGAACTGAGATGGTGGTGGCTGGGATGCTGCTCTGGATCCTGGCATGTGTTCAGGGTCTGAAACTGACTCATGGCACTCCTACTAAATAAACTCCAATGGCCCTCATTGCCTCTATAATCAAAGTCTTCTATTAACTTTAAATGTATTTCATCATCCTACTCCTTCCTACCTTTCCAGTCTTCTTCCAATTTACTCCTCCTAGTATAGTCCAAAGCCCAACAACACTGGCCTTTTTTCTGTTGCTCATACACAGCACCCCATCTCCAAACCTCATGCTTTTCATTGACTGTCATTTATGCCTGGAATCCTCTGCCTTTCTTACCTCCAGCTTGTGGCTTTCCCGACTTCCTCCAACACTCAGTTTGAATCCCACCTTCTATAGAAAGTAGTACCTCCCTCCACAACTAGTACTTTTCCTCTGAGATTACATCCCACAATATATATCTTATTTATATGTTTGCATATTGTGTCCTTCATTAGACTGTGAGCAACTTAAGGGCAGGGACCATCTTTTTTGCCTCTTTTTGTATCCCCAGGGCTTAGCACATAGTAACCCCTTAATAAATACTTGTTGACTTTTAACTGACTGACCATGCTTCAGACAACCTAAAGGCAATCTCCTAAAGGCAAGAATCTCCTTAAGACTCAGAAGGTTTGTGTTTTGTTGGAAGCAGAGACGTACAAATCAATGACGACATTCATGATCTTCTGGATTTCTGATGCCCAGGGGTGTAAAAGAAAGATCAATGATCTCAGAGTGTGGCTATGGTAAAGGAAAACCTGGATTCTACCACTCACCATGGCCATGGGCAAATTGCCATGTCCCTCTGAGCCTTGGCTATCTCATCTCTAAAGGTTTGAGGTTGGATCAGACTCCTCCTTTCTGGCTCCAAATCCTACCATCTTATTTGAAGATAACATACAAAGAGAAAGCAACAGAAGGTTAGAGAAGGTAATGTACATTGCAGAGAGGAAGAGGTGATATGATAGTTAAGTATGAAGACTGATTTGTAAGATGTCCTAGAGTACCTGCATGCAATCAAACATAGCATTCGTGGCTCCATCTGATGGCAGAAAAAAGAGACCATCCCACAAAAGCCTTAGGGAGTCACCCACCCTGAGGGAATGTGTAGTCTGCCTGATCCTAAAAGAGTAGGGCCAAAAGATATGTGTTACATTACTAACAATAAAACAGCCTGAAAGCAGATTGATTGGAAAGGGAGTGAGTTCCCCATCAAGTGAAACCTAAATGATCACTTCTCAGGGGAAATGCCTGAGGAAGGATTTGAACTCAAGTCTTCCTGACTCCAAATCCAGCACTCTATCCATTGTACTACCTGAAATGTTGGTCCATGATAGACCCTCACCGTTCAGAGCAAGCCTCAGGGTAGTTCTTTTCAGACTACCTTGGAGAGTTACAGTGATTCCAGCAAGGATGTTATTGTTACAAACACCTGATCCAACACCCTTCTGAAGGGGGTCTCTCCAGTGCTCTAGGGGAGGGGAAAGGGCAGAGGGTACACTGGGTAATGGAATCATCCATTTCAAGAGCAAAGAGATCTTGAAAGGCCTGGGCCACAACTACTACGTAATTCAATAAGGTTTATATTGAGTTCAAAAATTCACTTCACAAATATGATAAAGGAATCATGACTAGACAACAGTTTATATTTCGAAAGATCTGTGGACTTTTGAGGAAAGAAGAGGAGAAAAGAGGAGGGGAGAGCATGGGAGGAGACAGGAAGGGACAGGAAGAGAGAGGAAAGGAGGGGAGGGAAATGGATATTTTAAAAATATTCAGAAGGCGGAAGGAACAGAGAAGCAAGACTATATTTGTACTACCATGTAAATTTTACTATATAATTTTTTAATTGTTCATAATAGAGAACCACAGTTTCATAGATAATCCCCTTTGTCTATTGTTCTTTTTACATGTTCCTAATGTTTGTCAAGTGCATAATAAAGGTGGTTTTGTTTTGCTTTGAGGAACCTTGGCCTTTCCTAAATCCATTTATTCTGGGATTTGCCAAACCCCTCATCCCTGGAGCCTTCTCCACACTACACTCACATACAGAGTAATAAGATCTGTCTCAGCTCTCACTTATGTCCCTCTCACAAGCTTCCAGGCTCAAGTGGTAAGTTTAATAGATATTCCCACCGTCCCCTGAGACTGTGCCAACAGAATGGGGTGGGCAGCAGGAGCAACAGAAACTTCTGCAAAGAGTAAAAGAAATATTCACATAGAGGAAACAGGTATGGTAGCATCCAGTGTAGAAAAGGAAACCAGATTGCCTATTATCTGTCAGGAGCAACCAGACAGTAGGTGAGAGATGATGACAATAATGAGAGTAATAATTGCTAGCATCTACATACTGCTTTAAGATTTGTTTCAAAAAATAATATATTTGATCCTCACAGTGATCTAAGGAAGAAGGTGCTATTGTCATCCTCATTTTATAGTTGAGGAAACTGAAGCAAACAAAGGTTAAGTGACGTGCCCAGGGTCACATAGCTAACACATGTCTGAGACTGGATTTGAACTCAGGTCTAACACTATACCGTACCACCTGGTAGTTTCTAAAGGGGACCTCTTTTTTTGATTGAGACAGTGGAAAGCAAAAGGACACTGAGAAGATATTCAGATATTATGTGAACAGATCCTCCTAACTTTTGGTCTAGCCACACAAGAGTCATGTGTAGTGCTCTCTCCGTGGCTCTTGGAAGAGATGGCTTTCCCCACTGTTGCCCCAGAGATCAAACCCGAATCCCCGGACTATGTGTATTGAAAGTACTTTCCTGTTCCTTTACTGATTGTTTTACTTTCACATTACATTTTTCCTTTTCTGGCCTGTTAGCCCTATTGAGCTGAGTTTAGATGACCTCAGAAGTTCCCAAATGAATTGGAATAGGGCAGTCAGCCCTAAGGTACGCTTACTATCTCCCAAGTTGTTGTTGTTGTGTTTGTCCTTCATTTTCGAAGAGGACCATGACATCAGGGAGATGATGGCATAACCTGCAGTTGACTTGGATTTTAGTGAAGGAATGCTGTGCAAGGTCACCAGCCTCCAGAGTCATCTGGGTCCAGTGGTCGGATATCCATCAAGAGGACTGGAGATGGCCCAGGATGCACTGAGGGACCTTGACCTTTTTAAGCTAAGGCCTTTTCAGGTACTCACTTAGAGTAAGGTAACATTCATTCAATGAATAGGCCTCTTTAAGAAGTGAGGCAAGGAATGGCCCCTTTAATTAGAAAAAAGAAGGGGGGGAAAAATCAAGCTGGGAAGGGAAGATCCTCAAGGTTGCTATTCCAAAGAGAAACAGTTACCACTAATATTCACTGTAAGGCAGAAGGGTCCAAAATGCAACCGTTATGTGGAGCTTGGGCAGGGACATATTGTGGTCCAATCTATGAGCTTCAGAGTGAAGTGGGTTAAAGGTTTTGGGAGGAAGGAAAGAAAAGAAAAAAGGAAGGAAGGAAGGAAGAAAGGAA
>CM053585.1:45413247-45471779 GCA_028646515.1 Pseudochirops corinnae
GAGAGGAGAGGAGAGGAGAGGAGAGGAGAGGAGAGGAGAGGAGAGGAGAGGAAAAGAAGTCCTACTGAGACTCTGAGATACCTACAACATCTCAAAGACCACAGGAATGTGAAGTTTGAAGATGCTACAACCACAAATGTGTGGGTCACCTCTCAAGAGTCTGTGGTCTGGTCATAACATTTGTAGATCTGACCAAGGCCTTTGATGCTGTTAGTCATGAGGGCTTTTGGAAAATTATGTTAAAATTTGGTTGCCTGGAGAAGTTCATCAGCATTGTACGTCAATTCCATGATGACATGCTTGCCCAGGTTCTAGATAATGGACAATGCTCTTGTGCCTTCCCAGTCACCAGTGGAATGAAACAAGGCTGAGTGCTTGCTCCCATGCTTTTTCGCATGATGTTTTCGGTCGTGTTGTCAAATGATTTCAATGAGGATGAACATGGCATCAAGATCAGCTACTACAGAGACAGTAAATTCTTCAACTTGAAAAGGCTACAAGCCAAGACCAACGTGGAGGGAGTGTTGGTGCATTATTTTCTGTTTGCAGATGATTGTGTACTCAATGCAGCCTCTGAAACTGAGATGCAAAAAAGTATGGATCGATTCTCGGCGGCTTGTGCTAATTTTGGCCTAACAATTAACACAAAGAAAACACAGGTGCTCCACCTACCAGCACCACACCATCCATACTTGGAACCATCAGTTACGGCGAATGGAAAAGTTCTGAATGCTGTGGATAAGTTCACTTACCTTGGTAGTGTACTTTCCAGGGATATATACATTGATAATGAGGTTGATGCACGCATTGCCAGAGCTAGCTCAGTGTTTTGGGAGACTCTGAAGGAAAGTATGGAAGAGAAGAGTTATTACCCTGACTACCAAACTGAAGGTCTACAGAGCCATTGTGCTAACCTCATTGTCATATGCCTGTGAAACCTGGATAGTCTACCAGTGCTATGCCAGGAAACTGAACCACTTCCATTTCAATTGTCTTAGGAAGATTCTAAAGATCACCTGGCAGGATAAGATACCAGATACTGAGGTCCTTACTCAAACTAAACTACCAAGCATTCAAATTCTGCTTCAAAGAGCACAATTCTGATGGGTTGGCTGTGTTGTTCAAATGCAAAATGTACACTTGCCAAAAAGACTATTTTTATGGAGAACTCACACAGGGCACATATTCACATGGTGGTCAGAAGAAGCAATACAAGGACACTCTCAAGGTCTCTCTTAAGAACTATGTAATTGATTGTGTGACATGGGAGACAGTGGCACAGGATCACCCAGCATGGCATGCCCACATCAGAGAAGGTGCTGTGTTCTCTGAGCAAAGCAGAATTGAAGTAGCTCAAAAGAAATTCAAGATGCGCAAATTTAGAGAATCCGCCCCAAATGCTGACATGGACTATTGGTGTCTGACCTGTGGTAGAGCTCGTATTGGTCTGATCAGCCAGTCAGACACACTGTGACTTGACGTTAGCATAGTGATGTTGTTTTTGTCTTTTTCAAGAACAAAGGACAGCAACCAATGGGAGTGTCGCAGCAATTTACCACTTACTGTTCCGTCTTGGCTCTCAGAAGTCTGTGAATCTTTGTGTATGCTTTTACGCGCACACACACACACACACACACACACACACACACACACACACAGAGTCTTAGGGTAGAAACCAAAGAGCATCTTCTCATTTGATTTAGAAGGGTTGCATTACATTACTACCTTTTGTATTTAAATCCATAAAGCCAAGGATTGTGTTTGCTTGTTTGTTTACTAAACCAGGGATCTAAGATAGATGTTGGGCAGGACACATTCCTTTGCCAAATACAAAGGACTGAGGACTGGGCCAGTGCCCAGATTGGGTAGGGTTAGGAGTCAGAAAATCTCTGATAGTACAACCTATCAGCTCTGCAAAAAGTATATATAGTCCTTCATTGCAGAAATGCACTCCTCACAGCTGCCTCTTTGGAAGGCAGCCTTCACCACTCACGTTTCTTATGAAATCTGCTCTGTGAAAGCTGCAGTTAAGTTAACCTCTGCAAGTTCAGAAGAGCCTCGGGAATTCCCTCCCAGCCTTATTCTCAGTGTCCTTTCCTTTTCTACTCTAAATTTCTCTCCAGATTTTTAGAGGAAAACAATTAACATTAGAAAATGTCACCATTCTCATTTCTCCGTAGACATTCCAGGGGCTTCACAAAATGATGTTGATAATTATGGTGTTAATGATGATGGGTGATGACACACTATAATGCAGAGGTGACTGGCTTCCTAGGAGCTTTGCCAGGAGAGCTTAATTTATTTTTTGTTTGTTTGCTGAGTTAAATATTTTATTTTCAAAAGACGTTCTGCCTTCTCTCCCTCCCACCTCATTTCCCCTCCCCCACTGACAAATCAATCTCATAACAAACCAGCATAACCAATCAAAACAAATTCCTGCATTGGTTATATCCAACAAACGTGTCTCACTCTGCATTCTGATTCCTTCACCTCTCTTTCAGGAGACGGGAGCCATATTTTCTCATGAGTCTTCCAGAAATTGTGGTTGCTCATTATGCTAATCACAGTTCTCTTTCAAAGTTGCTTATCTTTACAATATTGTTGTCATTATGTAAACTGTTCTCCTGGTACTGCTTACTTCTGTATGGTTCTGCATCAGTTCATGGTTTCTGTGAAACTATTCCCTTTGTCATTTCTTACAACACAACAGTATTCCATCATATTCATATGCTATTCAGTCATATCCCAGTTGACGGGCACTCCCTTGATTTCTAATTCTCTGCCACTGAAAACGAAGCTGCTATAAATATTTTGGTATATTCTGATCCTTTTCCTCTTTCTTTGATCACTTTGGGATACATACATAGTAGCAGCACTACTGGGCAAAAGGGATGGAGAGTTTAATAGCCTACTGGACAAAGTCACACAAGTCCCAAATGCTTCCCAGAACTGCCAGTTCACAGTTCCACCAAAAGTGTATTAATGGCCTTGTTTTCCCACAACCCCTTCAGTGTTTGGCATTTTTCTTTTGTTGTTGTTGTTAACTTTGCCGATCTGATAGATTTGAGGTAGAATCCCAGAGTTCCAAGGTTTGAACCTCAGAAAAGCATATTTTTTGGCAATCCCTACCAAGTTAAGAAGGCTTCCAATATGAATACAGCAAAATGCTTTTTGTAAGGACATTAAAAGACAAATCTTAATGAATTTGGAGAAGATCTTCCCCAGGCTAGCCACACAGTGATGAATTTTTCAGTAACAAAAAACTCTTGAAGACCACACTCTCTGTCCTTGTTTCAATGAAGCGATATAGAAGATACTGGATGTGACATAAGGAGTACCTAGGTTCAAATACTAACCTCTGACACAATACCTGTACAAGTCATTAAACCTCTGAGTCTCAAATTTCCTAATCTATGAAATGGAAATTACAATACAAGGTTGTGAGTTTCAAGTGAAATAATCCACATAAACTACTTTGCAAACACCATAGAAATGTCAGGTTGAAACATATACTTTTTATATGAGCATTCTATTACAATGTTGTGTTATGTAATAAAATGTAACACTATGATAATCAATGGCATTGCCATAGCTCTTTATGGTTTCCAATGCTCTTTACTAAGCTACTTCGTTGGGGCTACATAGCAACTTTGTGAGATCTCTAATAGTACAAGGATTTCATCTGAAAGTGCATACAACATTTCATACGTGTGACATCACCTCCCCAAGCCTTTCTGTTTTCTCTCCCTCCTCTCATCCCTGTACCCTTGGGGGGAGGGAGGGAAAGAAAAACAATTTCCTTGTATCATATATATATAGTCAAGAAAACCAAATTCCCTCAAAGGCTGTATACTAATTACGCATGTATTATACTATATATATACTCACACACACATATAAAATTTGTATATGCAAATATATGTATGTATGTATAGATTTGTGTACATATGTATGTATCATTCTGTACCCTAAATCCAATATATCTCTGAAAAGGATAGCGTGTATCATCATCTGTCCTCTGGAATCTTGGAGGATCTTTGTGCATTGATGAGCATTGTTTTCAAAATTGCCTGTCTTTACAATGCTGTTGTTACTATATAAATTATTCTTCTCAATTCATTCTTCATGAGTTTATAAAAATCCTCAAAATTGTTCATTTTCTTAATACTGAGGTCATCATGTAAATTGTTTTTCTGGTTTTGCCGACTTCAAGCTGCATCAGTTCATGTAAGTCTCTCCAAATCTTTTTTGAAATTATCTACTTCTTCATTTCTTATAGCACAATAGTACTCCATCACATTCATATATACTACAATTTCTTCAGCTGTTTCTCAATTGATTGGCATCCTCTTAGTTTCTAGTTTTTTGCCACAACAAAAAGAACTGTTGTAATCATTTTTGTACATAAAGACCTTTTTCTCTTTCTTTGATCTCTTCTGGGCATAGGGTTAGCAGTATTATAACTAGTTCAAAGAGCATTACTGTCTAATAACTCTTTGTGTATAATTCTAAATTGCTTTCCAGAATAGTTGAACCTATTCACAGGTCTACCCACAGTGCATCAATGTGCCTGTTTTCCCACAGCCCCTCCAATACTTACCATTTTCATTTTTTTATCATCTTTGCCCCTCTAAATGGTATGAGGTAGAATCTCAGAATTCCTTCAACTTTCAATTTTCTGATTAATAGTGGTATGAAACATTTTTTTTTAAATATGGCTGTGAATAGCCTGGGTTTCTTACCTTTAAAACTGCTTGTTTATTAGACCATTTGACAATTGGGAAATGGCTCTTATTCTTGTAAATTTTAATCTATTCCTTATCTATCTTGGAAATTAGAACTTTATCAGAAAAATTTGTCACAAAGAATTTTTTTCATAATTGACTTTTGTTTCCCTTTTAATCTTAGTTTTATCAGACCTGTAACTGTCAAAACTTTTTAATTTTATGCAATCAAAATTATCTTCTTTGACCTTCTTTATTCCTCGTTTGGTCATGAACTTTTCTCCTATAAATCTGATAGATAATTTTTTTCATACTTCTCCAATTTTTATGAGGTAACTTTTTATATCTACGTCACATATCCATTTAGAACTTAACTTTGCATAAGATATGAATTCTAAAGCTAATTTCTTCCACATGGATGTTAAATTATCCCAGTAGGTTTTGTCAAATAGTGGCGAATAATTCTTGTCCTACTAGCTAGGATCCCCATATTTATCAAATACTAGGGAATTATATACATTTGTTTCTGTATGTTATGTATCCACTAACTGATCTCTCTATTATTTTAACTAATAATAAATTGTTTTAATAATTACTACTTCAGAGTTTAGTTTGAGATCTGACACTGCTAGGTCTTCTTTATTCCTGTTTCTTTTCCTTATTTCTCTTGAGATTTTTAACCTTTTTTCTCTCCATGAGAATTTTATCATTTTCTCTAGTTTTATAAAGCAATCTTTGATAGCTTAATTGACATATCATCAAAATAAGTAAATTAATTTAGATTGTAGTATTACGTTTATTCTATTGCCTCACTCTGCCCATGAGCAATTAATAAATTTCCAATTTTTTTGTCTGTATTTTGGTAAACTATTGTATTTCCATAGTTCTTATGTGTATCTAGGAAGGCAGACTCCCAAGTATTTTATACATCTTATAGTCATTCTAAATGGAATTTCTCTTAATTTGCTACAAAGTTAAAATTTTATATAACATATATTTATGTATGCATTGTAGAAAGAGATCATTCCAATTCACAACAATTTGAGATAATATTGAGAATCAATCCTTCATCCTCAGTCATGTGTGAATGGGACAATTAGTGCCAAGGCCTAAATAATCTCCTCAGCCTCTAAATGGGAGCCATCAATATGTGTGTTATTTCACATCCGTAGGGAGATCATAATCAAAGTTTCCCTCCCTCCAAAAAAAAAAAAGGCTCAACTCCTAATAACTTCATCAAGTTGATTAGGTTGCCCTATGAGTCAATGATTCTGTCCCATAAATCCTGGTCTTCTGACTCTAAACTTAGTCCTGGCTTAAATGGTGTAGCATCTCCTTAGGATGCTGGAGATAAATTCAGTAGAATGTAAGTTCCCTGAAGGCAGGAACTGGTTTTCATTTCAGTCTTTGAATCTTCAGTGACTGGTACAATGCCATTCATAGAATAATTTGTGTTGAATTAATGGAAAAGAATTAGCTGTCTATCATTGGCCCTGATTCATAGGATCACAGATTTGAAATTCGTGGCCATTGAGTTGGTGGCCAACTCCTCCTTTGCATTAAAAACTGAAACAGGGAGAGGTTAAGAGACTTGGCCAAAGGGGTCCCACAGCTTGTAAGTATTTAAGGCAGGATTTGAACTAAGATTTTCCTGAGTTCAAGTCCAACAAACCATCATTGTGCCACCTAGCTACTTAAGCAGAATTCTGTTCCTTAGGTCTATGACAGCCCTTTGAATCATTTGATGACAACAACCTTATATCACCACTTCCTCCCTAAGTCTTCCTTTCTCTGGGCTAAATACCCCCAAATTCCTTCAACCCATTCTCATAAAGTATGTTATTGAACTTCCTTATCATCTCGGTCATAGCCTTCTGGAGCACCTAGATGGGGCAAATGGGTAGACCACTGGAGCTTGAGTTAGAAGGCTCTGAGTTCAAATCTGGCCCCAGACATTTACCAGTTGTGTGACCCTGGGCAAATCCTTTAAGTTCTGTCGCCCTCAATTTCTTCAACTGCAGAATGAGGGTTATATAAGAGCACCTCCCTCCAGGATTGCTGTGAGAACCAACAAAGGTACTATTTGTAAGGCAATTAACACAGGGCATGGTACCATAGCAGGTACTTAATAAATGTTTGTTTTCTTCCTTCTTTCCTTCCTTCCTTCTTTCCTTCCTTCTTTCCTTCATCTAGAAATCCATGTGGACAAATCTTATCTCCCCTACCCTCCATGAGAGAAAGCATCAGGTCTTAAACTTCCTCGTAATCCCCAGTGCCAAGTAGAGGGGGTTGCATAGAGTAACTGCCTAAGAAACGTTTGTCAATTTAACCATTTGCATCATGGGGTCATTTGTCTTGGGAGCATTCGCCTTCTTTATTTCCTGGGATCCATGAGAGAGGAATGATTTTAGCAGTTCCCAGAGTGTCTCTATAGCTTAGGTATCCACCTAGTCATTGCCATGAGACACAGTTCCCAGCCCACTCTGAGGTTTCAGTGTGTGTCATCCAATTCCTTGCCAACTTTCATTTTCCTGAGTTTCACTTGGCCCATAGATGTCAGAAAAGGGGAAAGAGGCCAAAAATAAGCTTGAAGATGTGTTTGTATGACAAGCTCTTCACGCTAAATAACTGTTTTATCAAGGGGAGTGCCAATTACTCAAAAACAGATGTTTCGCTAGGTCCAAGAAGAAATAGTTTTCCTTTAGAAAACTCTAATGCTTAAAGCCAAACATCTTTGTAGCTTCTTATAACATCTAATAAAATCAGCACGCAACTCTCCTTGGGACCCTAAATTCAGGTCCTAAAGCCAGGGCAGTGCAAAAAAAAAAAAAAAACCCCAAACCACACATGTACTTAGGGAATCAGCTTCCACCTCTGAAATTTACTACCTGTGTGACCTGGGACAAGTCATTTAACCCAAGCATCAATGGCCACCACATTCCCTTTCAGGTCTAAATCTTTGACACTATGAACTGAGGCCAGTAGTCTAGATTTAATTCTTTTCAGTTCAATGAACATTATTATATGCATGGCACTGTACCAGTTACTAAGGATCCCAAAACCAAAATGAAAACAAATGCCTGCCCTCAAGGAGTGATACTGTAAATGCTGAAAGATAAATAAAGGACCCAGAATTTTGCCAGTGAGATCCACTTCAAAACCTAGGCATTGTTTGGATTTGACCATAGGCAAGATTTTAGCTGCTATGACTTGGTTTTCTCAGCCATAAAATGGAAATAATAGAACCATTTAGTGATAGAGTTAAAAGACATCTTGAAGACCACTAAAATCTTCATTTTCCAAATGGAGAAACTGAGGCCCAGTGAGGGGAAGGGACTTACCTGAACTCCCATTGTTAATAGGTAGCCGAGCTGGGTCTAGAACCTGTCCCCCTGATTCCTGCTCTAATCTGAAGTTTCCCACTATGGCATTCTGTACTCTCCCTAATTATCTCCTGAGCCAGGCAAGAATGAATCAAATAGGGTGGACTGATCAGAGGGGTGATGCAGCTCTGAACAGGTTGTGCTGCACAGAGCTTCAGTGTTTGGCACCAGTTAGCTGCTGATTGAACAGTCCATAAACAGCATTCCTTGTGTCAGTGTCTGAGAGTTAACCTGGCTCGCAACAACCACCAGCCTTTAGCCCCAACATACTCGAGACAAAAACTGCCTCAGCCTCTCTCCTCCCCAGCATGGAAGATTTGGGATTCACATCCTCATAAACCTCTCTGTCTCTCCAAATTCAAAAGAGAAAGGCCTATGATATGAATTGAACATTTTTGTAGCTTGGAAAATTATTGTTACTAGTAGTAAACTCTCATTGGTGCATCTCCCATCCCATTTTCAGGCTGAGAAATAACATCTCACTCCTTTGAGATAAGTCTCCCTTCTCTCAATCCTTCCCTGAGCCTTCACAGTCAGAGAAACTCATGTTAGATGTTCATCTAGGTTTCAATGTCACTCTCCAATAGCACAGAAGGAAACAAAACGGTAGTTAAGCATATCATAAATTCAGCGTCTGATTTTTAAAACTATTTAGCTTGTCAATGTTTTCTTCTGGCCTTTCTTTTCTTCTCTTATGCATATTTTTAAATGCTTCAGTGATCTTTGTTTTTCTTTTAGTGGCTTTTCTTTTTCTTTTTGGCAACCCTGATATAAGGACAGAGCAGCTACTTGGCTCAGTGGATAGAGCACTGGACTTGGAATCAGGAAGATTCATCTTCATGAGTCCAAATCCAGGCTCAGATCCTTGCTCGCCATGTGACCTTGGGTAAGTCACCTCACCCTGTTTGCCTCAGTTTCTTCATCTGTACAATAAGCTGGAGAAAGAAATGGCAAACCACTCCAGTCAGGCATCTTTGCCAAGAAAATCCTAAACAGGGTCATGAAGAATCGGACAGGACTGATCCACTAAACAAAAACAACAACATGATTCAAGACTCTTTCATGGGCCAAACAGCTCTAAACAAAGTGGTCTTTCTCCTAATCAGTGCAGCTCCCTGAAAAAAACCACTGCAAAGTGCTCCTTTTAGTTCTACATCCATCAGTTTCTGTATCTATCTTCTATAAGCAGATTTTCCTGTTCCTTTCATGTCACTTGTCTTTCCTTCCTCTTGTCTCCATCCACTTTTCTTCTATCTCTATCTTCTAACTCTAATCAGGGATTCATCATAATCCATAACTCGTCTCTAACACACATGAAATGTAAAACAAAACATCTTTCTGTCAAGTATGTCCATGGAAGTCTTTATATAATCTTTTCCATGGTCACCAATTTTTTTTAAATTTGTAATTATAAATTATAGCCTTCAGTTATCTTTAAAACTCTAAAAATGGTCACATCAAATGAACTGATGGACTGCAATGTCCTGCAGCCATGATGGCATCAGTCACATCGTGGTCCTGTCTTCAAATGGATTCCCTCAGTCCCTTTATCTGAGAAGCAGTTCTCTGGTCCACAGGATAATCTGTGTCTCTCCCTAACATTTTATCTCTATTTCTTCTTAAGTTGGTTTTTACCAGTTTTTCTTCTACAAATGCTCTTTTTCTATCCCTTATAGCAACTAAAATATCCATATATGGAAGGGATAGTACCTTAAATAGATACAGAAATTGGGGCTGAGAGAGAAATGATTTCTTCATAAACATACAACTAATAAGTAGAAGAACCATGACCAGAACCTAGGTCTTCTGAGTCTTCTTCAACCTGCCTCTTCTTGAAGAAAAGGATGATAATTGTGGGTTGGTGGGATTGAGGACAGCTTCAAGGAAAAAGTGGAAAGGAAGAAAAACAGTGGAAAGAACACAAGATTTACAGTCAGGAGACCTGGGTTTGAGGCCAGAATTTATCACTTGCAAGTTATGTGCACTTAGGCAAATCACCTCCATTTTTGAGGTTTTGATTTCTCCAATGATTTTTCCAAGTGAAGGGGATTGGACAAGACAGTCCCTAAGGTCCTTTCCATCTCTAATTTTCCATGATTATATGATCTGGGTTTTGAAGAACTGATAGGGCTTATATCATCCACGAAGAGCATTCTATGTAGTAGTAAACAACTTGTTATAAAGACTGTGAGCGTAGCCTTCATGGAAATAGTAAGAGCTCACTCTGGTAAGATTTCTGCTGATTTATTCTATTTCTTCCATGACTCCCCTCATAATGGTTATTGACCTGTTCATGTTACTTATGGAGAGAGACATTCAAGGGAGCAGTGGCCCACAAACAGAACAAAGCTGATTGGACCCAGAGAAACAGAACCTATACCTTTAACTCTGTACCACAACCACTGATCACCTGAGCTAACCAGCAAGAGTCACTGCTCAATGGAATTCAGAGGTTCTTAAATTGAAGTCTATGAACTTTTAAAAATACATATATATTGATAACTATATCAGTGTAATTGGTTCACTTTATAGTCATTTAATTTTATGCATTTAAAAACATTATTCTGAAAAGGGATCTGTGGGCTTCTACAGACTGCCAAAGAGGTCAATAACACAAAAAACAATTAAGAACCTCTAGAATAGAAGAATTATTCCGAAGAGCATGTGTTTCTGATAGGAATGGAACCTGCTATTAGGCAGAAATGCCATTTTGGCCAGATCCGACTTTAACAAAACTAAGCAATGAGTCCAGGCAATTATCCAGATACTTCAAGCCCAGACCTGTCCTTACAAGTGCCTTTTTATGGTGTTAGGAAATTTTTAAAGAAAAAAATCCATCAGGCTAAGATGGGATGAATCTGTAATTCATTATATGTAAGTCACTGTTTGGTTCCAACCAGTTGTTTCTTCCTTTCTTTACTCTTAAGAAAATAAAGAGGCCCTTGGCCATTTGGTTTTAAAGCCCAGACTTCAAAAGGGATTGTGATACTGATTACTAGGTTATTCAAATGGACTTACATAAAACAACTGAGACTACTTCAGCAGAAATTATTTTGACTGTCACTGTAATTTGTGCCTATGTGAGAATAGGTTTGAAGTAAAAAGGAAAGCAGAAAAAGGAAACATATTCACTCTCTACTCTGGCCCCCACCTTTGGAATGTGACCAGCTCCAATCATACCTTTTCTCCTCCATTATTAGACTGTGAACTACATGAGGGCAAGGACTGTTTCTTGCCTTTCTTTGTATCTACAGTGCTTAGCCCAATGCCTGGCACTTTGTAGATTATTAATAAATGCTTATTGACTTGAATCCCTAGCTACAGAATTTTACTCCCCTTCTGCAGAAAACAATGTAGAGGAAGGAAGAGAAGGCAGATCACATGTCCCACAGCCCAGCCTTTGCCCAGATACCAAAATGGTACTCTGACTCATTTTTAACATAGGACAATAGAAGGAAAATCCTGGATCTGGTTTTAGTCTACCTTTTGGAAAGTTCATCCAAAAAAATTAAATGAAAAAGCTAAGAAAACAAGCATATAGTATTCTCTCTCTCTCAGTTTTAATCAGCCCTTGGGCAGGAAAAAGCTTGGTACTTTTGGATCAGGGCTCAAACTTTGGTATCCCTGTATCCATGTTTACCAAAACCCAAACACTCCTCCTCCCTGCTGTAGCCACCTGTTCACAATTAAGGCAACACAGAGGTCTACAGCAATTAGATTAATGGGATTTATTTAGCAGGCAAAAGAAATTTAAATTATTTAAACCAAAATTATAAAAGTAGCTTTTCTAAAGAGGACAGGGAAGGAAGAGGAGACCATACTTTATGGTCTAGTACCTGTTTTCCTAAATGGGAAAGTCAGCAAACCCCTCCACCAAGATTTCTGCTGACCTCCCCAGCTCCCAAACACTTCCTCCCTATGTAAGCCCATTCTGACCTTTTAAATGAATGCAGAGACAGCCACACACACCCCCAAGGCTCAGTCAGCTGACCCACAGGCTGCTGCACCTCAGCTCTCAGCTACACAGTCTCTAGTCTCTGCTTCTGACATTCCATTTCCTTGCAACAGCATATCACAACTGTGGCTTCTGTACCCAGCAATCCCTTTGGCCACTGCAGACTCCTACAGCTTCCATTCCCAACACTATACAAATGACTACCAGACCTAATATAGCCAGCTCCAGGCTCTCTTCTGGGTTTCATTCCTACATCATTCTCACCATCACAACCAACTGACAATTGGACATTTCAAACTGAATATCCTAAAGACATCTTAAACTCAACGAATCTAAAATTGGTCTCATTATCTTCTGTCTCAATCCTCCCCTCTTCCAAATGTCCTACTTGTCTGTTATTGAAGGTTACTGTTGAAGGCACCAACATCCTTCCAGTCATCCAAGTTTAAAATCGTGGCATTAGACTCGATTCTTCACTCTTTCTCACTCCAGGTTTCCAATCAGTTACTGCAATTCACCATCCCAACCTTCAAAATATCTTTTGCATCCGACTCCTCTCTATTCACACAGTAACCATGTTCGTTCAGATCCTCTTCACCTTTCTCCTCTCCAAGATTATTGCCACCACCTCCTAATTTGTCTCTGTGTCTCAAGTCTCTCCCCATTCTAGTCCATCCTCTATACTGCAGCCAAGATCATTTTTCTTAAACACATAACTGGCCATGGAACTCTCCTATGCAATAAACTCTAGTGCCTTTCTGTTGCCTCTAAGTCTAGGATAAAAAGTAAATTCTGGTGCTGAACTTTGAAAACTCTACACAAGCTGACCCCAGCCTATCCTTCTAACCTCGCTGAACAATGCTCTCCCTCCTGCCCTCCTAAATTTAGCCAAAATGGCTTTTGTGTACTTCATACACAGTACCCCAGCCCCAGTACTGTCTGTTCCACATGCCCACAATGCATTCCCTCCATACCCTTCTCTCAGAAAGATCTGTCTCTTCCTTTCCCACACAGGTCAGGCACCACTCTCTTCCCCTCCCTCCCAAGCTGCCTTATATGTAACGACTTTGTGTGTATTTGTATGTATTCGTCTTACATTTTGTGCAGAGTCTATGTATATATGTACTTCTTTTCTCCCTTAATAGTGTATAAACGTCTTGTGGCTCAAGATTGCTTGATTCTTTGCGCCTGAATCCCCAGTACCTGGCTTCTAGTAGGCACCATAAGTACTTTGCGATTTATTTATGGCAGTCCCAAAATTCTCTGTGCCACTGCTTGAGCCCCATAACCCTGACTGGCCCAGAGCCCAAGATAGTTTCAGTCCCTCCCAAGGAGAAAAGTAAATGTCATCAGTCTGAGATGACATCTTCCAGAAAGCCCCATAGCCAGGATACAGAACGCTTCTCCCTGCCTACAGAGATCTGCCTCAAAAGCTGGTTAAATATACATGTAGATGGGGGGAGGGAGGGAGACAGACAGAGGAGAGAAAGAGAGAGAGAGAGAGAGAGAGAGAAGGGGAGAGAGAAATAAAACAAAGGGAGGGAAGAAGAGAAACAAAGGAAGGGAGAAAGAGAAACAGAAGGAAAGGGGAGAGACGGAAGAGATGGGGAGAGAAGAGGCAGAGAGAAGGAGAGGGAGAGGGAAAGGCAGAGAATTTAATCAACAACCCAGTGAGGTTGAATATGCAAATATTATTATCCCAATTCTATTCTATAAAGCTGACTTCACTTCATTCCTGTTTCCTCCCCATTTTTTGTGTACAGAAGATACATAAATGACTCAAATCTCGCCCCCACAAAAAAAGAAAGTCCCACAGCTAATAAGCAGAGGAGTTAGGGTCTTGAAGGCAAACCTAACTCCAGAATCTTTCTCCTTCTACTCTACCATTGTGTGAAGAGGTGAATAGAAAAAAAATTTTTAACCCTCATTATTAAGGGGCTAGAGATTGGCAGGTTTGTGGTTTTGTTTTTTAATTCGACCTACAGATTCCCCAGAGTGTGGTAGAAACTACATTTTCAAAAAACACACAAACAATCAACAAAAAAAGATAGGAGACCAAACCAATACAAAATATAACATTTTATTTGCAAGGCCAGAATGAGGGGAAGAAGGAACCAAGCTAACAAGCTACTTTTTAAATGGACATAAAAATAAATATTCATTTAGCACATTAAAGCTGTACATTGCAACATTCATTTTGAGCCGAAAAGAACACAGATTAGAACTTGCTATTACTTTACATCAGACTTTTAAAATAGCCTTGATTTTTTTTCACATTAAAATCTAATTTTCAAGAGTTTCAAAGCTTTTGCTAATGGTCTATTCCCTTATATACATACAGAAATATATGTCTAACTTTTGCTCCTTAAATCACAGAATATTTTCCCATCACCCCCACAAAATATGCCAGTAGAAAAAAGTGAATCATTTCTCTTTGGTTATTCAAATTTTAAGTCAGAGCCTCCCCACAATGCTCACCATGACCACCCAGTAATAGCTTCAATCTAACTATGATCTGTAGATAACCTTGCTTATGTAAGTGTGTGTTTTTAAATCTATTATTTACACACATATAAATGCATATATACATATATGTATCCCAGGATTCTGTTCCTACTTTTTAAAACCAGACAAGGTGATGAGAATAAAAAACGACCGAGAATGTCAGGGAAAGGCAATGTGTACCTCACCAGCCCCTGTCCAACAATTCATTCAGAACTTAAGTGAAGGTGAAGAGAGGAATCAGAATGTATCCTCTCTGCCCCTGTTTTTAATGTAATTAGGGCAAGGGCAGTGCTGAGGATTTCACATTGAAAAATTAAAGCACCAGTCTCCCCAGTGCTGAATAGTATGATAGGCACTAGAGTTACTTCTTAGAATTATAGGATTTAGAACTAGAAAGGACCCTGGAAATGAAGGAAAAGGCAAGTGATTTCCCTGAAATGACCTAATAAGTAAGAAGCAGGGCCAAGATTGAACCAAGATTTCCTGACTATAAAGCTCACGTTCTTTCTGACTCATGTATATATTTTTTCTTCTCTAACGAGACTATAAACTCTTCAGTGAGAACTGAGATGTTGACTTCCAAACTGGATTCATTAAGATGAAATTGACCATCTATTAATTAGGCCACTAAAAGAATTTGTTATAAAGTAAATCCTTTTTGGACTCTGGGACAAGAAGGTTTACTGACCCAGGCATACTGTGTGGCTGATGAATGCTGTTGACTGGCTGAGAAGGTCCAGTCGATATGTTCTTTAAAATTACTTTCAGAATCCCAGGATATCAAGAGTTCAAGGGGATCTTGGAACATGAAATGTTAGGACTGGAAAGGCTTGGACCGAAGAACAGCTGTAGAGGGTAGTGCAGGATTTGGCAGCCAACTTCAGTACTGTTGTTGAGTCATATCTGACTCTTTGTGACCCCATTTGGGGTGGGAGAGATACCAAAGTGGTTTGCTATTTCCTTCTCCAGCTCATTTTACAGATGAGGAAACTGAGGCAAACAAGGTTAAGTGAGATGTCCAGGGTCACACAGCTAGTAAGTTTCTGAGGTTGAATTTGAACTCAGATCTTCCTGACTCCACTTGATCCACTATGGCACTGCCTTTACCAAATTACCCATGTGACCTCAGGCAAGTTATCCTCCCTGGCCCTCAGTCTCTTCATCTGTGAAAAGGGAGGATTGGAACAGATGACCTGAAAAGTCCCTTTAAACTCTAAATCTATGAACAACAGGGCTAGAGAGAACCTTTTGGAGCTGAATGGGGTCCTTAGGGCACAAAATAAGAGTTAAAAGTGTCCTTCAAATATCATCTCATCCACCAATGTTTTCATTTTAAAGATAAGGAAATGAAGGGAAGTTAAGTTGTCGAATGGCATGTAGCTGGTTAGGGGAAAGCAAGAGCTAAATTCCACATCTTAGGGTGGCTAGGTGGTGCAGTGAATAGAGCACTGGCCCTGGAGTCAGGAGGAAGTGAGTTCAAATCCGGCCTCAGACACTTAATAGAGGTGTGACCTTAGGCAAGTCATTTAACCCCAATTTCCCTGCCTTTTCCACATCTTTCCTAACGCTGGGTCAGACTCACTTTCTACTAAAGCTCCAACAATCTTTTGTCAGGTCTAGTGTCTAAAAAATCTAAAATCCCTATTGAAATGCTTTAAAAATAACGAGGCACTTCAATCCAGAAATCAACATGGGCAGCAACAACCTTACAGTTTTAATTAATGGAGAATGTAAACTCCTTGAAGGCAGGGTCTGTTTCACCCTGTTTGTTAGAACGTTTTTTGGTACCCCCCAATCCTAGCACCAGCACCCTACCTCAAAGGAGGCACTTCCTGAATGCTTGCTTCTTGAATTAAACTGAAATAAAAGGATGAAGACAGCTTAGCTACTGGGGGCCAACATTCACCAAAGTGTCCTCAGTTGTTGGCAGGTAATAATAACCAGGGTTTACAAAGAGATTGAACATTAGCATTCACACAGCTTGCAAACTACTTTATATGTTATCTCCTGTGAACCTCACACCTTGAGGTAGGTGCTATACCAGACCCATTTGACAGATAAGGAAACTGAGGCTGAGGAAGGTCACCCCATCCAGGGTGACATGGTATCCAATGCAAGGTTATAATTCGGGTCTTCCTGATGAAGCGCATCCCTCTATCCACTAAACTATACAGGCTCCCAACCATGAATATCTGTACAGCAATGCCTAACCACTGGAAATATCAGTAATCTCAAGATGCAGAAGGGGGGAAAAATCAGTGCAAATGACAATCAAACCAAATGCAGAAAATAGTAAATTGCCTTTACAATATCTACAAATCGGGACAGTCCCGTCCCAGTTACCAAAATATATCAATGAATGGTTGGAGAGATGACCCCATTTCTCTTTCAAAGTTCACCTTTTCAAGACCCTTGGTTTATAAAAGACTCGATAAGAATAATTGCCCCCAAATGAATTCCCTACAGAATCCTCCGTCTCAAAAAAATCTCCAGAACAGTATTATTAATACTACAATGATGGAAAACGGGGTGAGAGGTGGGGCTCAATGAGATGAGGGAGAGACAGCAGGGTTTTCTAGACAGTGATCTGCTGATTTTCTCTAAAGAAGGGCCTTTGATGGGGTCCACAGATATCTTGGAATCTGAAGACCTGATCAGGTTGGGCTACATCCTCTGGAGGCTGGAGCATGACAGTATTGCTGCAGCTTTTTCCGGCTTCCTCCCTCAGCTGCCATACACAAAGCTGCTCCACCTGGGGTTAAAAAAGAAATTAGAGGTTAAATCAAAAGTAACAGCCAGAATTTATGTAGTACTTTCAAGTTTACAAAGTACTTTACCTATGTTAACATACATTCATCATAGAATCCCAAAGCACACTTAGTTAAGGATAAACTGTTCCTTACCTGAACAAGGATGAGTTTGGAGCGCAGTGGAGTCATGTCAGGGAACTCTTCGCCAAAGCATAGCATCACTCTGCTGTCAGGAAACTGACTTTGGTTGTTGTAAAACTGCTGCAGTTCTGTCAAAAAAAAAAAAAAAAAGCAAAAAGGGACATTTCAAACCAAGGGCAAACAGGGTGAGACCTCCCTGCCTCCTGCCCCACCCCTGAGGTCCATACTGCAATTGATCCAAAATCTCATAAAATTCAGGTTCTTTATAAACCAAGACCAGTCATATCACTGACATCTTCAGACCAATAAGCATGAAGTTAAGTCATCATTGTCACTGCTAATGGGTCACAAAACAAGCTCTGGTTTTCAACCTCTAAGAAGGTGGAGCAGAGAGTTGTAACTAGCATGGGACGCCTGGGGCTTTGCCTTAGGGCACTAATATCTAAAGGGGAGGGACCCTACTTCTTTCCCATGTAAGCTGTGACAGAAGATCATGAGGTACAGATGACTTCCACATCCACAGAAAGAAGCATATCCTCACTCTCAATAGCCCCAGACTACAGTTCCAGTCTCCAAGAGTCTTAATGGCACAACCATCATCTGGTCTCCCTCCCTCCATCTCAACTGTCACCTTAGCACAACTGAGTCTGACAAGGGTAGATGCCCAGAACTTGGTCTACGTTAAGGATCTATGCCATGAAGGGCACCCAGGATCAGCTCTGGAACTAGTAGTGATGGTGGCACTACTTCACTGTGGGGTATACTGGGGGGGGGGGGGGGGTCTTTGTTTCCCCCTTTACTCCCACAAACTGAATCTGTCCAGGTGCCAGAATTCCTAGGCACGAGTCTACCTGAGAAGAAAACAACAGTACAATGACCCTGAATGTTTCAAGTCACAGGGAAACCTATGGAAACCTTCCACCTTTATTCCCAACTATCGCCCCCAAAATAAATAAATAAACCCTGTCCCCGGCATATAGTAGGCATTTAATAAATACTTATAGACTTGCTCCAGTCGAGCTCCCAAACAAGCACTGTGTTCTCCCACTTGGTGATACTGAGAATTCCCTTCCTCTTCTACTCTGCCTATTTCAATCTTATCCATCCTTCAATGCCCAGCTCAAATCTCCCCTCTTCTATAAAAGCCTTCCTGAATGACCCACTGTGCACACTGAATTCCTTATAATAATTTACATTTCTATGGCCCTTTATGCTTTAACAAAACATTTTCTCCATGAACATCCCTGCAAGGTAAACAGTGGAAGTTTCCTTAGCACCATATTACAGATGGAGAGACAGAGGGCTAGAGACACAGTCACTGAGTCAGAACAACATGGCTTCAAGTCCACCTCTGACACACAGCTTCTCAGTGTTCTCAGGAAGGTCTTCCATACCATAAGTTACAAAATGGTTGCAAATTTGCGTTGGTAGGAAAAATGTTCTCAAAAGGGAGATGACCACACTGAAGAAATCACAGATTTGGTGCAAAAATATTATGGATGTGGAAATGGAGTCTAAGAGAAATGAAATACTTATGATCTTACTCAAAGTCATATACCTAGTAAGGCTGGGAGTGAGGAAGTGAGCCCAGGGCACCTGATCCCAAGGCCAAACTTCTTTCTACTGCCTCACACTTCCCCTGATTCCTACATCATGTGTAATTATCCATAACTCTCATCTGGCACTTAGCTATCTTATAGTACAGGCACTTTTTTTTTCAAAGGTACATGTATATTCTGATGTTCCACCAAAAGACTGTAAGCTCCATGAGGGCAAGAGCCATTTTCTTATTAAATTTCTTCTATTTCTTGACTTTCCTCATAGTACTCAGCATGCCAATTAAGTGTATGATGGGTCAAAAAAGATTTACTTGGATTGAATCTTGGATACATAATGTGAATTCTCAGCTTTCAAATGCAACCACAGGAAGGCTTCATAATCAAAGGACCATGATGAATGTCACAGGACAAAGGCATTATGTGGTGGAATGGATACCCAATTAGGAGTGGGAAGACCTAAGAACTAAGTTATTCAGTGGATAGCACAGCAGGCCTGGAGTCAGAAAGACTGGAGTCAGAAAGAATTCAAATCTGACCTCAAACATTTACTAGCTTTATGAGGTGGGCAAAGTCATTTAACCTCATTTGCCTCAGTTTTCTCATCTGTACAATGACATAGAAAAGAAAATAGTGAACCACTCCAATGTCTTTGCCAAAAAACTCAAATGGAGTCACAAAGAGTAGGACATGACAGAAAAGACTGAACAATAGACCTAGGTTCAAGACCCATCTCTGCCACTTGTGATCAGCATGATCTTAGTCAAGTCACTTCTCTCCTGTCTATGCCTCCTTTTCCTCATCCACAAAACGGTGATTAAAAATACCTACCTTGTCTATCTCAGGATTCTTGGAAAGGTCCAAAAAGGTAATACATATGAGAGACTGTCTGGAGACTGTGAGTGGTTGTACCAAAAGTGAGTGTAGTATAATAGGCAGCTTCTTAAAGAACACTTCTTAAAGAACACTTAAAGAATACTGGATGGGGAACCAGGAAACCTCTGCTCTTCAGCTTACTTGTTATATGACCCTGGGTTGGTCATATCTCCTCTGAAACCCAAGCTTTTAACACAGTTACTGGCAAATAGTAGGTACTTAATAAATGCTTGTTGACTCGCAGAATGATACTTGCCCTGCTCACTTCATGGGGGAACTGAGAGGAGAGTGCTCTATAAACCCAATGGGAATATGGGTTGGAACCAGTACTCTCATCTGTCTGTATCTCCCTATGGCCCTTCTCCATAGCTCTACACTCAGCACTTAGTTTAAATGATACAAGATGGCGGCACTATTTCAAGTTCAAGGAACAAGACTAAGCTTTATACGCACCCCTGAAAAACTGGTTTGTGTCAAAAATCTTGACCACTTCATCCCGTTCCAATTTGTTGGGCCTGTCCTTAAACATCATGGAGTTCCCACTGCAGAAGACTCTCCCTTGGCACAACCTCTTGATGAAGATGCCGTTTTTGTTGCTGTGTAACAGGACTCCTCGCTCCAAGTGGCCAAACAGCTTCTTGGTGACCTGCTTCTGACGCTCATTTTGGATAAGATCTGCCGGTGGGAAGCGAATGTGCTCCAAGCTTTCAGGGCCATACATCTTCTCTAGTTGCTGAGGTGGCAGGCTCAGGGAGATCCGGCAGCCCTCAGGGTAAGTGGTGGTGGTGTGGCCCACTAGTTTGCCTCCGTAATAAAAACTGATCATCATTTGGGAGTAAGCTGTAGAAAGGGGAGAAACAAGGACCATGAGCCTATAGACGGCCCAGAGAGCTGGAGCTAGCACGGACCAGAGGCACTCAGCTTTAGTGTTAGAAGGGTTAGAGGCTGTCTAATCCAACCGATACCTGAACAATACAAATGACTAATTTGACAAATGAGGAAACTGAGGCTCAGAGATTAAGGAACTTGACCTAGATCACTGAGAGAACAAGCATTTCAATCTCAAGTTCTCTAATTTCAAATCCAACATGAAGTACTGCGTAGGGGAAGGAAGTGGTCTTTCCCCCTTTATCAGGCTTCTCTTGAGCCCTGGGCAAAATTGATAAGTGGTTAAAATTTGCTTGTTTGAAGATGAATCTTCCTGATTCCAAGCCCAGTGCTCTATCCACTGTACCAACTAGCTACCCTAGTTCACCAATATCATTCCTAACATAGGGAATTCAGAATTGAAAACGATATTGTGGATGTTGTCTAAGCAGCGCTATCACTCTGTATATCAGGGTTCTTTTAGTGAAGCCTAAGTTGACCTTAGTTCTTTTCATTGGCATGTCATACTGACTAATATTATTAATTTTCTATTATTCTTAATTAATTATTAATAGAATTAACATTAATTCTATTAATAATAGTATAACCATTATTAAGGTTCCACTCAAAGATCCTGATCTTTTTCCACACAAATTGTTATCTAGCCATACCTCCCTATTCCTATGCATGAGCAATTGATTTTTTGTATGGTCCCTTTCTAGGACCATACATGTTATTATTTGGCTCATCTCTCTAGGCTGTGGGCAGCTTCTTAAATCACTCTCCCCAACCCACATTATGCAAAGCAGTTTTCATGTCCCCAAAGAAGGTCATATCAGCTGACTGTAAGAAGGAAAACTGGGAGTGCATTAGCTTAGATGGTTTGAACACTATATTAATGACATTGCATTTAATGACACAGAAACTGCCTAATAAAATGCTTGCTGACTGACTAACCATATAAATCAACTAGCTCTGCATTAAGAAAGGGGTCTCCAGACTTGATCCAACTCACAGATGGTCATCAATGATTGCACAGAAGACTTGATAACAGTTTGTGCACAGTTCAATGGAAAACTACCACCTCCCTCACCCCATTCCTTCAGTCCCTTCTTTTGTCAAAGGAGGGAGTTGAACAAGAAAATTTCTCTGATTGAAGGGTGGAGACACGAACTCCAAACTGTGCGAGTCACTTCACCATGTTTGCCTCAGTTTTCTCATCTGTAAAATGAGCTGAAGAAAAAAATGGCAAACCTTCCAGTATCTTTGTCAAGAAAACCCCAGACGGGGGTCACAGAGAGTCAGATCCAATTAAAAAGATTGAACAATTCATAGAGGCACCCAAAGCATGATCAAAGAAAACTGATTGTAGAGAAATTGATAGTAAGTAGCCTGTAGACTAGGAGTTCTTAACCTTTTGGGTGTCGTGGATCCCTTTGGCAGTTTGGAGAAGCCTCTGGACTCCTTCTCAAAAGAAATATTTTTTAATCATAATTAAAGGAAACACTAAATTTCAATTAGAGGTTATTGAAATAAAGATGTAATTTTTTTTCTATCTAAGTTCATAGTTTTCTATCTAAGTTCTTGCTCTTTTTTCTCTAAGGAACTTAATCTGCTTTCCAGACTTTTTTCAACATTGTGTTTTGTTAACTGCCCATATGGGTTAGGAGCCTTCTATACAACTACGTAAGGGGAAAAAGGCATAAGGTTCTAGACTTTCTACTCATGGTTGGTCATGATCCAGCATAGTTAAGCAACAATAGGCTCAAACTGAAAACCTTTTCCAGATTGAAAGGTCAAAAAAACCACACATTCCTCGGGAACAGCCTTGGAGTATTTCCAGTTAACAATGGGCCACGAAGAAGTATAAGAGAAGAGCTTTAATAGAGAAGAAACATGTTAACATTAGTTAACATGTGACTTGTTAACTAATAATCAACCCATCTGCTACTTTACCTGAATGGTGAGATTCATAAGCAGGGTACCCAGTCATCAAGGGTATGGCTATTAGAAGGAGAAAAAAAATAATTTAGAGCCATACAAGACAGATTCAGACAACACATTCTTCCCTCCCCCAAAAAACCCAACCAGTTTTCTTTAAAATTTACACATCGCATGCTCATCAGGCCACAGTACAGACTTCTGCTAAATTCTGAGTGCTCCTCCCAACCATAACATAGACTCATGGTTTCATAAGAGCAGAAAACCAAAGTCTCACCCAGACCAGAACAGAGGTTTGTTTATACTTCCTCTGTCCAGTGGGGAGGGATTCTTTAGATGTGCTCAAGTATCTTGGCAAGGCCTTGAAGAACACAATTGTTCAGCTTTTCTTAACCCCATCGCTGCTCCATCCCCATGGCCTCATCCCCTGCATTCAAGAATTCAGAAACTAGGAGTGGCTAGGTGGTGCAGTTAATAGAGCACCAGCCCTAGAGTCAGGAGGACTTGAGCTCAAATCTGGCCTCAGACACTTAATACTTACTAGCCGTGTGCCCTTGGGCAAGTCATTTAACCCCAATTGCCCCACCTTCCCCCCTCCAAAAAAAAAATTCAGAAACTACCTACCCTTGTCCATTGTCCATGTTTTTCCCCGATATGCAATTCAGTACAGATTATTCTCTAAGACTACTGAAAGGTTTTTCTTTTTATGTCACTGTACAGAAGAGGTAGAGTTGTTCTCTACCCCTTCTCTCACCTCATGTGTCCCCCTCTGCCCACCCCAGGCACTCACATGTTCACTTAACACCATACAATGCCACTCTAACCACTGTCAGCATTCTTTTGGGACTTGCATACCAAGCTTTCAAACCTGACTCTTGCTTTTAAAAATAGGGGAAGGAGGAACTGAATATTTACTCTCACATTAGGGGGAAAGGGCTGCTACCTGATAGCTCAAGCAAGCCCATCAGCAGGGGTATAAACAGAGTCTCCTTAAATGTTTTCTCCTAGTATAATAGACAATGAAGGCAGCACATTCTCCAGAATGCTGTGGAGAGCAAGAGACACCCATCTCTTGTAGCAGCAGTTCCCATTTACTGGTTTATTCTGATGCTCTAAGGCAGTGGTTCTCAACCTTCCTAATGCCATGAACCTTTAACACAGTTCCTCATGTTGTGGTGACCCCCAACCATAAAATTATTTTCGTTGCTACTTCATAACTGTAATTTTGCTACTGTTATGAATTGTAATGTAAATATCTGATATGCACGATGTATTTAAATTGAACATAACCCACAGGGTGAGAACCACTGCTCTAAGGGATTTGCACTAAAAATTCTTCAATGGTACCTTAAGCCGTAATCATAAATAATATTATAAGTAGTATAGTAAATTACTCCAGGGGGTGTCACCAATTTTTTGGGGGGGGAGTTGTTGTTAAGAAGGTTTTGCAGAGCAAAAAAATTGAGAACCATCATCTTGTAGCAAATACGAGAAATATTACTTCTCACCTGTGCTAGATTGCTGTATCCACCAGTCTGGAATTGGTTGGCTCCTACAGGCCTCCTGGGGTGAAGGACTCCTTTTGATAATGCCAAGGTATTCATCTACCAAGGGCTGCCCAACATGGTGGAGTAAAAGTGGGGGAGGGAGGAAGGGAAGTACCATTATTTAGCTTTCAGTTTGTTAGTCAGTGAAGATTTTTATAATTAGCATCTCTATGTCATGTTTAGCAGTTGGTTTTCCAGAGGAACTTTTTTTTTTGCATTTCTGAGATATCAAGCAACATTTATTAAGAGCCTTCTGTGTACCAGGCATTATAACCAACACCAGGATACAAGTACAAATAATGACACAATCCCTACTCACAAAAAGCTTCCATTCTAATGAGGAAGACAACATATGTGAATAATAATATATACAAGATAAAATAAAATAAATATAAATGCATACAGAATAGTTAAAGGGTAAGGGGCAGCTTAGGTGGCACAATGGATAGAGTGCTGGGCTTGGAATCAGGAAAACCCAACTTCAAATCTGACTTCAGACACTTCCCAGCTTTGTGATCCTGGACAAATTGCTTCACTCTGTTTGCCTTGGTTTCCTCAACTGTAAAATGAGCTGGAGAAGGAAATGGCAAACCACTCCAGTATCTTTGCCAAGAAAACCCTAAATGGGATCACAGAGAGTTAGACACAACTGAAAATGACTGAACAACAAAAAAGCTAAAGGGTAAATAGTTGAGGGGATCAGAAAAGGTACCATACAGAAGATGGTGATTGATCTGAATCTTAAAGGAAGAGAAGAGCTCTAAGACTTAGAGGTAAGGAGGGAGTGTATTCCAGTGTTCCATATGGAATAGCCAATGCAAAGGCTGGAGCATTGTATTCAAGGAAAAGAAACAAGACTGGTTTGGTTGGATCTCCGAGGGCAAGAGGGGAAGTAAGGTCTAATAAGGCTGGAAAGGTAGGTTGGAACCAGATGATGGAGGGCTTTCAAAGCTCAACAGAGCTTATATTATTTTCCTAGAGGCAACAGGAAGCCACTGAAGTTTACTGAATAAGAGAGTCATATGGTCAGATCCATGTTTACTTTGGTAGCAGTGTGGAGGATGGACTGAAGTGGAAAGACTCTGGAAGCAGGAAGACAAATTAATAGGTTGCTGCAATAATCTAAGAGAGATAATGAAGCCTGAACCAGGATAGTTTCTGTGTAACAGACATGGGAGCTATCATGAAGATAGAAATAACAAGAACTGGCCACTGACTGCATTTGTGGGTTGAAAGTCAAGGATAATGCTGAAGCTACAAAGCTGAGAGCCTAAAATGATAGCAGTGCCCATGATGGAAATAAGTCAGTATGGAAAAGGGCTGGGTCTGGGGGGAAAGATGGACTCAGTTTGCAGCATGTTGAGTTTAAAATATCTCCAAGCAGTTCTGCATATAACATAATGACATAACAGATGACCCACTTTGGAAGAACTGACCAGTCGATTTCATGAAACGACAATAATGGATTTTCCTACAAAAGTCAATTTACGTCCACAAACATTTATTTTAAGTCACTACTATATACTCAAGGTGGCTCACTGGACAGAGTACTGGGGCTGGAATCAGGAAGACTTGAGTTCAAATCCAACCTCAGTCACTTCCTAGCTGTGTGACCCTGGAGAAGACACTTAACCTCTGATTGCCTGACAAAATGGATTCACTAGAGAAGGAAATGGCAAAACCCTCCTGTAGCTTTGCCAAGAAAACCCCACGTAGGCTCAAGAAGGGTCAAATATCACTGAAATGACAGAACAGCAATACTCAAGGTGTCAATCCAGGCACTGCGGAGATAAGGACAAAACCAATAATTTGGAGGAAGAGTTCCTGTCCCACTGGAAGATACATGTAAACATATGATCAAATACAAGACAGCTTGAGGACAGGGAGAACACCAAGGTTCCATACAGTATGTGGCACCTGAATGGAGGAAGATTAAGATTCCAAGAACGCTCACCAAGAGGTGAGGAGGGAGTGCATTCTGAGCATGAGGGGAAACCCATACAAAGGCATGGCAATAGGAGAAAGAATGTCAAGTTAGTTGGAAAGGAGAATGAATGAAGGGAAACTACCATCCTAACCCCCCCTCTCAACAGTTAAAGCCCTCCCTCCCATTCAACTATTTTAAGAATGTGTAGAAGCATATGCATTTAGTTAGAAACATTTATATGTGTATTTATTACCTTTATGCTATATATGTATATATACATACATACATACATGTATACACACACATGTGTGTCTGCATGTGTGTGTGTATTATGGGTACTTGTTATCTTCCCCATTCCATTGTAAGCTCATTTCGAGCAAGGAAAGTTTCATTGTCTGTATTTGAATCTCCGGGACCTAGCACAGTATGAGTTGATTAAAATTAATTGGTTACTTTGATGTCTATCCCACAGCCATAGCTCAAGGACCCAGAATCACAGGACCTCGGTGCTGGGAGGTCATTAGGTCCAACAAGCACCTCAGCAGGTACCATGTTCCCTCCCACGCAGTTTCTGATTGAAGACTCTGAATGACGAGGACCTCATCCGTTGGAGACAGCCCACGCTATTTTGGGAGAGTTCTAATTGTCAGGAAGTGTTTTTTCTTATACTGACCTGTAAACTGTCTCTCTACTACTCCCACTTATTGATGCTAGCTCTTTCACCTGAAGCTAAGCAATACCAATTTAATTCATTCCTCTTCCATATAACAAGCCTTCAAACACTGCTTGGCTCATAATGAGTGCTTGATAAATACCACTGGGAGTATCTCCAGTTTTTCCTGTATATATCTGATTGTACACAGCTGTTTGAGTGTTGCCTCCCCATTAGACTGTGAGCACCTTGGGAGTAGGGGTTATTTTGTGACTATCTGTGTATCCCCAGTGATTGGCACACTTCCTGGCACACAGTAGGTGTTTAATAAGTGCTGACTGATTGACTTGAAGAAAACGATTACATCATCCTTGCCTTCTCTTTTCCGGTCAAAACAACCATTGTTTTTTGTTTTGTTTTGTTTTGTTTTCCAACTAATCCTCATGTGGAATGGTTTCCAATAAGTAGTAAAGGGGTGGCTAGGTGGTATAGTGAATAGAGCACTGACCCTGGAGTCAGGAGGACCTGAGTTCAAATCCGACCTCAGACATTTAACACTTACTAGCTGTGTGACCTTCGGCAAGTCACTTAACTCCAAATGCCCTGCCCTCCCCCTCCAATAATTAGTAAATTAAAAAGCAAAGTCCTCTATAACTTGCAACAAAAAAAAGCTTTATTGTGTCATATTTCTACTATGAATACCTGCTTGATATCTCTGCCCTGCTTCTGAAGTTTAAGTCACAAATCTGATTACAAAACATTGGATAATTTGATTTTCTTGTGACCCTAATGTGTCAATCAACTTATCTTCCCCTCTGAGATAATACAGTGGGAAGATAGCACATACAGAATAGGAAATTCAGGGACTTACAAAGTGCTTTGCTCAAGGGACAGGGTGGTATAACTTTGGTACCAGGAGATTTGTGTTCATATCCTAGCTCTAACACATAAACTATATGAAATAAAGCACTTCACAGCATCACACACACACATATACACACTTACATTTATGCATATATACATATGTATGTGTGGAAATTTAGTGGTACCCACCATCTACATGATATAAAGCAGTTAGGAATTAACACAAAGACTCTTCAAAAACCTTCAATAGCCCTTATTTACCAAAGGCTTTGGTCTATTTGGAATATGTTAAGATTAGTGTCATCCTGATTTTTTCTGTGTGATAGTGTATATATATATATACACACACACATACATACATATATATACATATATACAAATAATAAAATTCATTTTATGAATAATAATTTTATGATTAAAAGTTAAATGATGAATAATAAAATAATCCTATATCTAAAAAATATTTTGCTGATAATTTTATTGACATTATAAAATTCAATTGTCCCTGAGGGCACAATAAGTGATACCCATAATAATAACCTTTTAAACATTTCTAGAAAAAAGGGTCCAATTGGGCTGAATGACATTGATTCGAAAAGTTAAGGAAGGCTATGTTCCATTTTAGAGAGAAGTTATGAGGCAGTGGAAAGCCCCCTAGATTTGGGGTCAGAGAGCTTGGGTTTGAATCCTAGCTCTGCCTGTTACAACCTCTGTAATCTCAAGAAAAGCCATTTTTGCCTCTTGAGGCCTCCATCTCCAAATCAGGCAAAATGAGGTGATTATGATTGGACTAGGTTACCCCTTAAGGTTCCTTCCAGCTCAAAATCCCATGAGTATTTTTATAATTTCTAAAGTTTTAGCATTTGAAAATTTATTTATGTGGAACAGATTCTTCCTCCTATCTGCCAAATGAAAGAGATGTTTTGTAGTCTTAATGAAAAAATCAGAGGATTAAGGGGCCAGAATACTCTAGAATTTAAAACTAGATGGTCCATGAACATCACTCATTGAGACCCTTATTTCACAGATAAAGAGCAACTCTTTCCCCATCTCTGGAACCGAAAGAGGTAGGAAAGCCTTTTCACTGCTCAGAGCTCCTTTTCATTGATTTCTAGCTTCTTGGTTGTTCTTTGGATGTTTGAGACTACTGGAAATCTGTCCTTCAGATAAACATCATATTAGTATATCAAAAATAATGCACCAAGTCCCACAGCATATGAGGTACAAATGCTAATAAAATTGACGATTACAAATCAAATTAATTTTAGTCATAAAATTATTTTATTATTTTAATTTTATTTTAAAAATTATTATTCATAAAATGAATTTTATTGGTGATGTATAGTAACAATATCACACAAGGACAATCTGATCCCAAAGTATATCAGAGTGGCACTAAGCCATAGAATTATAGGACCAGGATTTGGAACTGAAAGCAACCATAGATACCATCTCATCCAGTCCCCTAATTTTGCAGAGAAAGAATTGCTAAAATGGAATATTGCATATGAAGGGTTTTGTGAATCTTAAAGTACTACGTAAACATCATCAAGTCTTATTGCCTGACCCAGTACAATCAACCATCCAATGAACTGGATGTGAGAGTTCAAGGCATCATCTTTGAAAAGGCACCAAAGTTATTCCTTCCACATCTGGGGGGAGAGAAAGGGGTGGTAGGGCACAGCATCCTCAAAACCCCAACCCTCCCACCCCACATAAAATTTTTTAGCCCTCCCTATCAGAGAAGAAGTCTGAATTATTATATTACAAGATAAAATATGTTGATATTACAAAATTACAATATATATATGTATGTGTGTTGTGTATACACACACACACACACATATATAAATTTCTAAGTTTTTTCTGTGTTGTCTGCTGGCCTTCACATGTTGTCTACAGCTTCCACAAAACTCAAAAAAATTCCCATTTAACTTCTTCTGCTGACCCATGATATGTCGAAACCTCAATGGGAAAAGTTGCAATGTGGAAGGGATAACTATGGAACCCAGACTCCAGGGAGACCCCCACAGAAAAGAGACTTTCAGAGAATAAGCTCAGGAGGCAGTCACTACTTACCTCTTTCATCAGATCCTCTATTTCAGACCGATTGCAATTCATATCAGAGACTTCATTCACGGTACTGCTGTTTGCCATCCCTATTTTGCCTATAAATAAATAAATAAACAGACAAAACCATGAGAAATAAAAGCCCAGTCACCATAAACTTTGTCAAGATAATGCCCAATGTCAAAGACTCATAAGAAGCAATGCAGAGTGAAGGAAAAAGAGCCGAAAGGACAATTTTCTCAGTGTGAATAAAGTCAGCATTTAAAGGCCAGACAGCTCTCATCAAACACAATGATCAATATCAGTATGTTACTGCCAAAGTTAAAGGACACTCACAGCCCTCCCTTCTGTGAACAATCAATAAATGAATTATTTCCGGCCAAAATTCTTTATAGGGAGACTTGTTTAGGTATTCATTAAGCAGCATTTGTTGTGTCAAGACAAGTTGTATCGATATTTTTTCAAAATAAAGAAATGCATTTTAAGATCCTTGATGTTAAACTTACTTGAGTTTTACATTGTCTATAATGTAACTAGCTTGTCTATTGTTTTGGGAAAGAAACAGCGATTGAGCCATCATTCTGTAAGTTGACCATAGGCAAAAATTTTTGTGTTCAGCAGCAATAAACATTTGCACTCATGTAATGTTTTAAGACTTACAGAGTGCTTTGCTTGAGAGACAAGGTGATATAAATCTGGTGCCAGGAGATTTGTGTTCACATCCTAGCTCTGAAACTATATGCAAAAAACACTTCATAGCATCACACACACATATGTATATATACATATGTGTGCATGTGTATCACAGGTTCCTCATCTATACAGTTATGTGCCCTACCTCCTTCATAGGGATGCTGCGAAGAAAATATTTTAAAAACCTTCAAGTATTATGAGAATGTAAGTCATTGTTAGCAGCTAGTCTCAGCTGTAGGGTAATATAAGCATCAGAAGTTTTTTTTGGGGGGAGGGGATTACATTGGGATACGGAACTACCAAAGTAGAAGCATCTTCCCCTTATGCAGACCAGCATTCTATCTGAAACTTAGAAGAGCCTTAGAAAATTGCCCATGGTACTGAGAGGTTAAGAAAGCATCAATATCAGGTTATAGATGAGCAAAGTCATTACATTCAGGTAAAAATGTCACAAAGCTAAGTGACGGAGTCCAAACGGAAAGTCAGGTCTTCAGACAACTCCAAGCCCAGGGCATTTTCTTTTCTACATTGCCCTTTCTATCATCTTCAAATAACAAAGTTGTTTTGTTTTGGTTTTTTTGCCTTATCTTTACAAGGTCATACTAGAAATTTCTCAAATATCATCACACAAGAGTTCATTTTGTAAACTAAACATCTTAAAGACACATGAAGATTTTCTGCCAACCGTATATGGCAATTTTTAAAAATCACATTGACAGGAAATCTCTTTTCAGTCCTTCTGAATGTATGCACTCACATACAATGCATAATGATTCACTCATGCAAAAAATTAGACCTAACTTGCTAGCAAAGGGCCCAAATGAGTGGAAACTTTTCTAGTAAAACCTATAGGACAATTCATTATATTTTCCCACCCAAGTCCCACTAATGTTTTCCTCCCAGGCTGTCTCAGTCTCCCAGATTATTAGGAGGCAAGGCACTATGTCATAATAGACAGAGTTGACTTAAGGTGTCTTCCCTTCAAACCTTGCCAACTTACTCTTACTAACTCTGTTACCATGAAATAGACTTTTAAGCACTCTGAACTCTGTGTAACTCTCTAAGATATATTTCCTAAGTGATGGAGAAATTCTGGATGGATTGATACACAAATACTGAATGAGAGGGTGATACAAGTCCCAAAGGAAGGATCCAAAGTTATTGTCTAGTCTAGTTTCTTCATTTTACAGACAAGAAAACCACACTCCAGAGAATCAAAAAGATTTGCTCATGGTTAAACAGCTAGTTATTGGCAAAGCCAAATTTGAACCCAGATATTCTGACACTAATGCCTTTGTTCCTTCCACTATACTGTACTGCCTCCCTAAGTCATGTGTAGCAATGAGATTCTCTTATTTCTACAGAATATTTGCTAAAAATTAATTATTCACAAAGGACTATGGAGTACAGGATTTAGCCCAACACATATAACCAAGAAAGCCAGCCAAAATTTTGTTTGAATAACTTGTGCTTTGGGGAAAATCAAAGAAATCTCCCCCCTAGATTCTCTGTCACCTACCCTCACTTTTTTTTCCTTGGGTACGAAATTCTGGGAAGTTTACACATGCAAGGGTAAGGCTTGCAAACAGCTTGAGCAGGGAAGAAAGTTTTTGTTGTTTGGACAATATGTAAATGATTCATTTCCTTACCCCAGATAACCCAAATCTGCTTCTTTTGGTTTTTTTAAACAGGGTACTTTTTTACATTTCCGGAGCCTTGCTGTTTATACAGCCACTCGTAGACATTTGCAAGCCTCAAAATGAAACATCAAAATAATGTTTCCCGCCCCCCCCCCCCCGCCATTAAAAATAGTTTGCATTTCTATAGCCTTTTAGTGCTTACAAAGTAATTTCCTCATAACAATTGTGTGAAATAGGAAGCTTAAATCTACAGTATCCCTATGTGATGTACCAGAAAACCAGTGACCTAACAGGTCAAGTGATTTGGCCAAAGTCATGCTGTTAGTAAGCAATGAATTCAACAAATTCTGGGTTTCAGTCCAGACTAGAGGTCCAGAGATTTTTTTATTCTGCTGTCATCTCCTTTCAAAAACTATAGAATTTGGAGCTGGAAGGGTCCTTGGAGAACATCTAGCCCTGAATTTCTTAACCTTTTTTAAGTCATAGACTTCTTTGGCAACATTCTGGTGAAGCCTGTAGACTCCCTCTCAGAATCATGTTTTTAAATGTGTGTTTTTTTAAATAGGATTACAAAAGAAGTCATTTATATTGAAATTAAGTTATCAAAATGTTTTTTAAAATAAGTTCATGGAAATCGCGTTAGGAATCTTTGATCTAGTCCAACTCTTCTCTGTTTTTATAAATCAAGAAACAGGTTCAGAGATGCTAAGTGATTTTCCCAAGATCCCACTGATAGTAGCAGAGTCAGGATTCAAACCCAGGTCTTTTGGTTCCCAAATCAGTGGTGATTCTGCTGCATACTTCTAGCTAAAAAGGCAGTTTCCCAAAGTTATTCAGAAGTGGATGCATGCAATTAGGGCTGTTCCTTCCTTCTTAGAGTTTAGATCCGAAAGAGTCTATAAAGCCAAGAGAGATCAATAATAATGTCCCTCCTCAATCAAGTTACCATTGATTCCTGCACTTGAGTAAAAAGATCAAGTCTAGACCCAGAGCTGACATGCTGTTCTAAATGTATTTTTAAAGGATCTATTTCCTATTGGTAGATGTAGTTATCCTACTGGTGGAATGACAATAAGCTCCAGGACAAAATCCCAGGGTGCTGTGCCAGGATTCTAATCGACATACTGAATTTTCCTGAAAAGTAAACTTCCTTTCGTTCAAAGCTTTAATTCATTCTCAAGTATTTTAATGGAATTTTAGAGCTGGCAAGGACCTCAGAGATCATCTGTCTGGTCCAATCATCCCCAAGAATCTACCAAGAGATTGGAAAGTCTTATTCCAAAGATGGTCAAAGTGGTCATGATTGTCACACATCTCTTTCTACCATATTCCATTCTTTGCAATGTTCAAGATTCCCCAAGGGAATGAGGAACAGCCTTTTCTAGTTCATATTTAATCCCTGATACTTATACTAGCTGTGTGACCCTGGGCAAGTCATTTAACTTTTATCTTCCTCAGTTTCTTCATCCATAAAATAGGGTTAACATCCCATTGGGGTGAGAACCTACCTCCCAGGGTTGTTGTCAGTATGAAATGAGAAGTTTTATGTAAACTTTATAGCAAACCTTAATGTGCTACATCAGTGTTAGGTAACATCATCATTATTAATCAGAGCAATAAGCTTGGGTGACTTTTGAACACTTCCATGCCTGAAGGATAGTTACATTTTTGCTCTTCTTCAGGAACTATGCGGTAAACTTTGTATGGCTCAGAAATGTCCAGCTGAGATCGATCTGTCACCTCCTCAAAATCTGGGCTCTTGTTCAATGCACAGCGTAACCTAGTCTTCCAAGTGGCTGGTTCAGCTTTGTCCCCTTCTTTAAACTTTCCTTTAAAAACTGCCCAGGCCTAAAAGAAGAAGAAAGAGGAGGGAAGGAAAAAGGGAGAAGGAGACATTCAGTACACTGGCCAGTTCTGAGATCATCCAAGATTTTCTGCCATGAAAAAGCCAACCCAACATGCTGGTGGGAACCCTAAAGAGCCATTCCTGCAACACATCCCCTTCTGCCATTTTTCACATGTGGAAACTAAAGGCTAGGGAGAGGAAATGACTTGCCCAGGGTCCCAGACCCACTAATAACAGAGCTAGCACTGGGACCCGGGTTTCCTGACTCCCAGCAAAGGTTCTAGGGCTAGAAAAGTCCTTTAAGAGAATCTGGTTGCATGATGATCATGGATTTAAGCTGAAAAGATGCTCAAAGGCCATCTAGCCTGATCCTCTCGTTTTACATAAGGAAACTGAGGCCCAGAAGACTTAGAATCATAGACTTAGAGCTGGAAGTGACTTCAGAATCTATCTAGTCAGACCCTTCTCATTTTATAGATACGGAAACTGAGGCCCAGACATTTAGAATCATAGATATAGAGCTAGAAGAGACCTGAAAGACCATCACATCCAGCCCCTTCATTTTAAAGATGGGGAAACTGAGGCCCAGAGAGGTGAAGAGACTTGCCCAGAGTCACAGCTAACAAGTGTCTGAGGCAGGCTTTTAAACGAAGCCTTCCTTACTCCAAGCCTAGCTCTCTATCCACTACTCCCAGGCTAACTCACCTAAGGTCACCCAGGGTAGAACTTGAACCCAGATCCTCTGCTGGAACCAATGAACTTTTCACTACATCAAAGCTGGCTTCATTTAACAGCCACAAAGGCTGAAGGGGGCCATGAAAACCACTGCTTGAGTTAATAAAAGAGCCAAGATTCAAATGCTTGGCTCCTGCCTCTCAATTCAGGGCTCTTTCCATAGTATCCTACCACCTTTTAACAAAGGCTCTCCCTGCACGAAAGGATCTAATCCCCTTGAGGTTAAAAAGCAGAAAGAGGAAGTTACTCGAGTTCAAGAGAGTTTTTCACACATTGAACCTCTATCAATTTTTTTTTAAAAACCAGACCCTGGCTACAATTTAGCCTGTAAGAGACATTATGCAAATAGTCTTAATTTAGTTATCTATCCTCTGGTTATTTTTAACAAAAAAGTGTTTTGCATTTACGTAGCATTACCCCCTCTAACTCCACTCCCAGCCTCTATTTTAAAAAAGACAATGAATTACTGCGTCCCTTTCTTATTTTGGCAAGTTTCAGACCTCTCCAAACTTCAGGATCTAAATGAACCGGAACCCAAAAATCCCACCACCAAGAGGCAGAAGACTGCTGAAGTGTGAATGGGAAATTTTGTTTCAAACAAACAGCTTAATTGGCTATTCTGTAGCCTCCTAATCACAATGTAAACATACTTAGGAGGTGAGCTTGTGAAAAGAGAAATCGACTTTCATTTGGAGGATTGTGCCTACCGCTGCTGGTCCATCTCAAGATCTTAGGGGCACATGCTTTGTTGGGACCCAACCTAGACTGAATTTTTTTACTTTACATCTAGAGAATTAGATGGTGTGCCCTCCCCATCTAAAACTGATCCTAGAGCTGGAAGGAACTCTTGAAACCAAAAAACAGACCCAGAGAGGCAAAATAAGCTGCCCAAAATCACACAAGTAGGACAGGCCAGGCCACGTAGCACAGGACTCCAGGGCCTGAGAGGCCAGGGCTATTCCTCATTCTCTCTGTACCACAGCAGCCCTTATGGTATACAGCTGTAACACTGGCACTGTTTAATAAACAGACACGAAAAGGAAATGTAAGATTAAAGGCCAGCATTCTCTATAGTGATTACCCTCTGAGTTCTGGCTTTCAAGGCAGCACTGCCTATGGAAAAAGCACCAGATATAGCACCGAGGGATCTGGATTCCATTCTTGGTCGGTGACTGAACAACAGCAGCATTTATGTAGCACTTGAAGGTTTCCAAAGAACTTTATAAATATTATCTCGTTTTATCTTCACAACAACCCTGGGAGGTATGAGGCATTATTATACCCATTTTACAGATGAGGAAATTGAGGCAAACGTACTCATCCACAGTCACACAGCCAGTGTCTGAGGCCAGATGTAAATTCAGGTCTTCCTGACTCGGAGTCCATAGCTGCTAGCTACCAAGTAGCTACGTGAGGCTAGTTCCCCCTCTCTGGGCCTCAGTCTTCTCATCCTTAAGGGGCAACTAGGTGATGAGGTTAGAGCCCCAGTCCTCAAGAGGACTCAAATTCAAATCAGGCCTCAGACACTAGCTGTGTGACCTTATGCAAGTCACTTAATCCTGATTGCCTCAAAATAATAATAATAATAAAAAACAACAGAGAGGGACTAGGTCACAGATTGAGAGCTGGAAGGGCTCTCAGAGGCCAATTCTGTCATTTTACAGATGGGAAAACCAAGCCTTTGGGAGGTTCATTGACTACGCAGAATCCAGATCTTCTGACTTCAGAATAAGTGTTCTTGCCTCAGTATTCTAATGACGGCTACATATTTAGAAGAGGAAAGGAATTTGAGCATCACCTAGTTCAATCTCCTCCTTTTACGGATGAGGACACTAATGCCCAGAAAGAGGAAGGATTATAGGATTTGGAGCTAGAAGACAGCAATGATCCTTTACCTCTCTGGGACTCGGTTTGCCCATCTGTAAAATGAAAATAATAACACTTAAAGGGCCCCCCTCCAAGGAAGAGTCCAAGGAAATAATATTTAAGGTATACTTTCTAAATTTCATTCAATTCAAGTCACACTAATTAAGCATCTACAAATGCTCAGCACTGGGAGATATTAAAAAAAAAAAATTTAAGGAGGATGAGGTCACTGCCTTCATAGAGATTGTGATGGAGTAGGGCTGTGAGCATCTGATCAAGTCTATCAGATGTTTTGTCCACCTGGAGCCAAGCATATAACAGCGTGAAGCTGAGATGTGCTATTATGTCAAGAAGCAGTGGGGAATGCCAAGAGCCCTGAATTTGGAGTCAGAGACCCTGGGTTCAAATCTTAGCTCCTAAGGGCAGCTAGGTGGCACAGTGAATAGAGCACGGACCCTGGAGTCAAGAGGACCTGAGTTCAAATCCGACCTGCAACACTTCTCTCTCTGTCTCTCTCTCTCTCTCTCTCTCTCTCTCTCTCTCTCACACACACACACACACACACACACACACACTAGCCATGCGACCTTGGGCAAGTCATTTAACCCCAATTGCTCTACTTTCTACTCTTCAAAAAAAAAGCCAAAAAAAAATCTTAGCTCCTCTGTTTACTCCCTGTTTAAACCCAAGTGCATCCTCTCTCTGGCCTCAGTTTCATCTGTAAAATAGGGTATGTGGACCAATTGCTCTCTAAAGTCCCTTCCTAGCTCTGAAACCAATTGTTTTTGGTTGGTTGAAGATTTGACTAACATTTGACCTTGACTAACAAGGTCAGTACTTAGACCTCAGCTCAGCCCCATAAAGGAATACAATTCCACTGGCAGAAATGCCTAGGACCAAACCAAAAAAATACTGCTATAGAGAACAAGGAAATAGCTACTGGCATTTAAATGGATCAGGTTTCTGTAGACTATAAACTCCTTGAGGGCAGGGAACAATGTCTCATGTAAAGTCTGTATAGCTTCTAGTGCCCAGAACAGGACCCTAAAGAAATGAAAGAGTTAACAAATGTTTGTTGCTATATTGTTGTTGTACGTTTCTTAACCTGGGGTCCATGACTTTGTATAAAATGAGATAATATTCGTATTTGCATAATAAACTGTGCTATGTATTTTGTTTTGTATAATACAATAGTTATATTTGTATAATATGAGAGATTTGCATTATACATTTTGTATTATATAATAAATATCTTTATTTGTATAATATGAGATAATATTTGTATAATGTGTAATATACTGCATTATATATTTTATATTATATAATACAATATTTGTGTTTGTATAATATGAGACAATATTTTTAAAGAGCTCTGTAGCCTTAAAGTGGAACTTAAATGCTAGCTATTATCATTATTTAATATTTCATAGCTATACTTCAACGTAATTGATCACTTTTGTAATCCTCTGTATTTTGTTTCTGTATTTACATCCTTCTGAGCTGTACACAGGTTTTACCAGTCTGTTACCAATGAGGTCTAGGGCACACAAAAGGGGCTAAGATTCCTTGTTATAGAGGGAACTGATTAAGAAATGTGTGGTAATAATGTAAGCAGAGAGGTGAGAATTAAGAGACCCAGATGGATTCTGTGCCAACTTCATTTCCAATTTGTCATGTGCTCAGAAAGCAAGTAATTGACATTCTCTGTGCTTCATTTCTTCCATCTGGCTTAAAGATGCTACATTATATCCTCACTCTTGGTCCTTTATCCTGTGGCTCATCAATCCCTGGAACACTGGCCGAAAAGGTCTGTGCCTTGACTCTTAATCTGAGTGTGGGGTATGGTTCACAAAAGGACAATGGCAGAGTTAAAAAGGGCTTTAGAAGACATCCAGCCCAACTGAGTTCAAGTTACAAAAGGGATGATGCAGTTGAGGGGAGCCCAAGAGAGTCAGAGGGCCTGGGTTCATGTACTGGCTCTGTCCCTTGCTACCTATGTTATCTTGGGCAAAGTCAATGGGGATTGAAATATCTTCACTCCCTACCTCCCAAACTAGCAGTGAGAGAAGCAATTTAGAAACCTTAAAACATTATATGAAAGTTGCATAAACATTATAGAAAACACTATAAGAAATATCCATTTTAGGGGTGGCTAGGTGGTACCGTGAATAAAGCACCAGCCCTAGAGTACAGAGGACCTGAGTTCAAATCCGAACTCAGACATTAACTAGCCATGTGACCTTGGGCAACTCACTTAACCCCAATTGCCCTGCCTTCCCCCCTCCAAAAAGAAAAGAAATATCCATTTTAAGTGATTTTAAAATTAAGCCAACAAAATTATTAAAGCACACAGATCAATCCTACATGTTTCTATTAATCATTATGTGGAGTAATAGCAGCCAGATGACATGGATTCACATTCCAGATCTATCATCTATAAAGTTTGTGCAGCCTTAGGTACATGGCTTAACCTCCATGACCCTCCATTTCTCCATCTGTATAATGGGGAATAATATTATTTACAATAACTATTTCACAGAGTAGTTGTGAGATGCAAATAAGCTCATATATGAAAATCATTTAATAAATTGTAAAGCACTAAAGAAATATAGACCAGCATTGTTGATACAAAAACAAACAAAGAAATCTTAGTTAAGGACTTAAATCCCATAATCTTACGAATTTAGAGACTGCTTCCTGGCTTAAGAGCCTTAGATAATAAGTTCCTTGAGGACAGACTCATGTCTCATTCATTTTTATTTCTGAGACAGAGCCTAACACAAGACCTTATCCTTTTTTCCCCATAGATATGATTTTATTGATATAGGGAACTCCCAGGTGGGAAACTCTATCCATGCAGATCCATAGCTGCTCAGCAAGTTAATAATCATAGGCTATCTGGAAGCACCAAGAGATTAAGTGAGTTGTTTGCCCTTTCCTTCTCCAGCTCATTTTACAGGTGAGGAAACTGAGGCAAACATGGGTAAGTGACTTGTCTACGGCGGTCACTTAGCCAGAATATATCAGAGTTCAGACAGGAAGCAAAGTCTTCCTGACTCTTAACTCTGGTCTTCTAACACTAAGCCAGGCAGTGAGGTGGCTCAGTAGATTGAGTGCCAGGCCTAGAATCAGGAAAACTTGAGTTCCAAACCAGTCTTAGACATTCACTAGCTTTGTGACCCTGGATAAGTCATTTTACATTCATCTTTATCAGCTTCCTTAACTGTAAAATGGTAATCATTATAGCATCTAACTCCCAGGGTTGTTGTGAAGATTAAATGAGTAAAGTTTACAAAGCACTTTATATATCTTAAGCTCCTTACAAATGAGAACTATTATTACTGGGTCACATTTTTTTCTTACTGTGTTTTAGTAGATATATATACACACATGTACATACATATATACATATACATATGTTTATATACATTCACACATGTGTGTATAGATACATGCATAAATATATATTATATAATATATACACACATATATAATCTGTTGTAGGACTGATTCAATGAAGAAACCAAAAATTTAGAACTCGTCTGGCATTTCTGGTTAGCACTGAAATAATTCACATGTATAATAGGGTTTTAGGTTATGAACCAAGAAAGATTTCTCAGTGATTTTTTGCTAACCTATCATCAAGGGCATGAATAATTGGGAAAGTAGGAGACTGTTGACAGAACAAGAACAAGGGATAACAGATGAATATATGAAATATGAACAGAACCAAAGGAAGGCTTCTAGCATAGTAGATAGATAGGTCCTCCATGAAGGATTTGGGGAAACACACAGATAAGCATGATATTAGATAAGAAAACAAAGATGGGTCACAATCTCTCCTTGTGGAGGGAATACCAACATATCTATGAAATGATAGATCCTTGGTGTCAAAATATATGCCACAAATACAATAGGGAAGGTGAAGGAGATGAGAGAAAATGTTATTTCTGAATTTCTGTGTTTAAAGCAACCAGAATACTCAGGAATTTAAAGAAAATTAATCATTAAATATTTCAATCTGCCCACTAAACTGAGAAGTGATCCCAACTCAGGCAGATTTCCTGAGGAAAGAAATGCCTCTCCATACCTTGAAAATAGAAGCATCCACCTCCTGATTATAATCCTGCTTGCCGGCATGTTTCCAAGGGATCCGAAACATGCTTTTCTCCTCATTTTCCCAGATGAGCCCAGGATACATATTACTGTCAATTTGTTCAATCAGCCACTGCCGGAGCCTTCTTCCACTATTTCTGTCACACATCCTGAAAGAAAGAAATCAAAGGTCAAGTATTGTTAGCCGGTTCCCTCCCTTCCAGGCGTTCTATCTAACCACCAAGAAATGCCATATCAGAAAATGGGGGCTAGAAGCATATAAGCTTCCTTCATCAGAGAACAGGGAGAATCCAGAAACCTGAGAAGTCCCTTGGAGGGAGGAGACAGTGGCTTGCTCTATGCTATCAAATGCTTCAATTAAAAAAAAAGAAATCTCATTTTTAATTGCCAACATTACAGATTATGTAATGCCAAGCATCCAAATGTGAGGAAATTCTCATGATTTTTTAAGGAAAAAAAATAATTTTTCAGGTTTTATCAGCTTTGTAGTATAGAAAAAGGCAAAGTCTAAGTATTCCAGTCCACCTTGCTGTTATGGTTGTTGTTGTTGTTGTTGTCAGTCTTTCAATTTCAAAGAGGACGAGGGACGTCCTGAGTGATGTCTCGACCGCTGGGTGAATTGGATTTAAATGAGGCACAGTTGAGCAAAGTCATCAGTCTCATTCTCTCTTCCTGAGTCATCGAAATCCAGTGAGAGGACAATAGTGAGGACCACTGGTGATGGCAGGAATGAAGTGGATGGCCTTGGTTTCTTTGATAGCTGACCAAACTCCCATCATTCCATAGTGCCTGCTTCAGCTGCCCTCATGGCCCTTGGAACAAACTACTGTTGTTATCAGCCCATTCTTCGTGGGGGAGAGGAGGTCTTCACTTGAGTAGACACCCCTCCCCCAATTCACCAATGAGTTTGATGTCTATCAGCTATCCTCAGCCTGCTTTAGCCATCTGTCCCCTAGACAGTTTTATCTGGGTCGCCATTGTGTATGCTCCAGCTCCTTGGAGCCACAGATGAGAATTGGGTGAAGGTAGACACCAAAGGCGGATGAGTAGCCCCAAAAAGGGCTCACATCAGAGGTGTTCATCCTCTGTGAACACCCCATACACCTCTTTGGTCCACTCTGACCATGGAATGGAAAAGCTGCTTTCATACTTACAGAGAAAACCCCCAAAGTCTGCCAACGAACACTAATCCCACCTTCCACCTGTGTGACCCTGGACAAGTCACCAAACATCTCTGGGACTCAATTTCCCCAGTTATAAAATAAGAACATTGGCCTCTGGGTCTCTTTCAGCTCTAAATCTGAGATCCAGTTATCTTTTTTTAATGCATTCACTCCTTACTCTACCTAGGAAAATCCTGAGCATCTTTCCAGTGCTTCCTCCTATAGAAGAACTTTTCTGAACCCTGCTAGCTCCACCTAAATGTTAGTGATCTATCCTTTTTGAAATTACTTTGTTTCTGTTGCATTTATTTTCTTACTTGTGTACATGTAATATCCCCATGCCAACGGAGAATGTAAGCTCCTTGAAGGCAGGAATAATTTCATTTTTGTCTTTCTGTTCTGGTACAGCATTTTGGACGTAGTAACGACTTAATAAATGTTTGCTGAATAGAATCACTGGATGAATAAATTGATTGTAATTCAAAAAGAGAATGAAATTTTGTCCCTGACTTACCAAAATGATACATTGACCTCAAAGGTAGAACATGAGATTTTGAGTTTGTTTTTTTATCTCCTGATAATGTCATATCCTACCTAACATATTTAATTCTTCTCAAAAGAAAGCAATGTATTAGGTCAAACATTATTATCAGGGAAATCAATTCCATTAGAATAATAGCAACAGTAATACTGATCCATGTTTACACAATACTAAGATATTCACCAAACGCTTTTAGAATAGCAACCCTACTAGGTAGGTCCTGTGAGTATTATTATTCCCATTTCATAACTGAGGAAACTGAGGGTCAGAGAGATTGCATGAGTGGCCTAGGGACACAAAGCCAACAAGCATTAGAGCCACAATTTATAGGATAAGAGGATTCAGAGCAGCAAGGGACCTTGAAACTCATCTCATCCAAACCCATCATTTCATATAAAGGGAAACTAAGTTCTAGAGAAGTGAAGTGTATTGCCCAAAATCACACAGCTAGTACAGAGCAGAGATAAGATTCAGACCCAGGACTTTGTCACTCCTGTGGTGTGAACATGCAGTGGGATTTGGCTATAATGTACTAACCATGTTTGTTAAAAACACACCACCAGTCAGGGCAACTTTAAGGCAGGGTATACCTATAGATCCAATCAATTCACATGGTTCCATCTTACCCCATCCCACCCAATCATTAGTTTTCTCTCCTTCTTGAAACTACTTCATTTACTTTACATTTATTTACTTAATTGTGTATATGTAATAGTGCCTCTGTCTCCCCCCTATAAAATATAAGCTCCCTGAGGGCAGGAATTATTTCATTTTTGTCTTTGTATTCTCAGGCTCTGCCACACTCCTTTTGCACATAGTAGTGGCTTGTTAAATGCTTGCTGAACAGAATTGTTGGGTGAATACAATGATTATAATTCAAAAATACCTATCTCTTCTATGTCTTTATAATACCAGTCATATGCACCTGAAAGGTGGCTAGCCAAGACCCAGGGACATAACCATAGTACAAGAACAGGACAAAACAAACTGGTCTCTTTAGTGATCCAACTCATTAATCTCTTTAGCACCATTTCCTAAGCAATTTGGGCTACAAATCATCCATAGAGAAAACAGGAATAACTCTCTCCATCCTTTCAGATCTATCTCTTGTAAGAACAGTCTTTGGAATCTAAGCACCATGCCAGAACATGTGTATTTTCTCAAGAACCATATGGGTGACAATCATGCTTTATTATCTTACAGTCATCATTTACAAGAACAACAACTGGAAATCCCCTAAACAGTTGGCCAGAGGCCCACCCGAAAAATAACATTTGTGTTCTGGGGAGTCAAATATAACCTTTTCTTGACAGACAACAGTCAATAATTACAAAGCACAAAAGTTGAGCATGATTTAATCCAATCCAGAGGTGAACTAATCCCTGAATCAGCACTGCCCATATCCTCAGAGAAAGGTTCAACTTTTCTGTAGCCTAGAGACCCACCTAGATCATAAGGACATCTTACACTGGATGAGCAAAGAGTTTCTAGTCAAATTTCTGCCAAAATTGCTTTTGTCCAACTCATTCAAAAACTTCAGTTCAGCCAACCCTATTGCTTCATGAAGACGAGAGCAATGAAATTGGGGGAGGGGGAAGGGATTGCAGTCTCAGCTGTACCACCAATTAGCCTTCCTGAAACTTTCGCTGTTTCTCCTGGTTAGCAGTGATCTTACCCCCATCCCCCAGGGCTACAGAGGATACTTCACTAGCACCTTTCTGGTGTCCTTATTATATATCCCATATGTCAGTTTTCTATCTCTGTGTCTTTTTCCTTTACCAGACTATATACTTCCTAAGTGTAGGGACTAAGACTTCAATTCTATTTCTCCTGGAGACAGCAAGGTTCTACCCACGATAATGACTGACTGATAGAATGTCACTGACTCCCAAGTTCCACAATAGTAAAATGAAAGGCTTGAGAGCTCTCAACTCTTCCAGCTCTACGCTCCTAAAAATCATCCACTGTGATCCTTTTCCCATGGTGGGAGTCACTGTGGGAGAACAGAAAAAACACTGAACTTCCAGACTCAACACTTACCAGCTATATGACCATGGCTAACTCACTTCACTTCTCTGAGATTCAAATTCCTCATCCATAAAATGAAAATACCATGCACTACTGTGATTGTTTGGAAGATCTTTGATAAATTTACAAGTGTTATGGAAGTGAGAGGCAGCATTGTAATGTTATTATGTGCAGTCTCACTCAGAATAGGATTACATTCTTCAGCACATTATGCCTTGTAACTATAGGCTTTCAGATCAGGCTTGACCAAGAAGGGAAACAACCGAACAGCCAAGAAAAAAAAAGTGGCTTCATCACTAATGACAGCATCATGGCAGGAAATTATGCTAGAAGAATTTTTTTTTTAATTTGAAAGCCTCCTGGAACACAATATACACAATAAGGAAAGGTCTCAGAGAGGGGAAAATGACTTCATTAACATTAGAAATTGTTGCTATTTAGAAGACTCAATGATCAGGGTGAGAGAAAGACAAGCGATATACAAATAAGAGTTCTTGCTTCCCCCTCTTACTAAATTAGTCATTAGTATTTTATATTTATTACGACTATATTTCTGCAGGGTTTTCGGGAAGGAAATTTAGATGGCCTGAAGACTAGGAGCTATTGTTTTTTTTAGGCAATCAGGTTAAGTGACTTCCCCAGGGCCACACAGCTACTAAGTGTCTAAGGCCAGATTTAAACTCAGGTCCTCCTAACGCCAGGGTCCACGCTCTATCTATTGTACCTTAGCTGCCCCTATGACTAGAGGTTCTTAACTTGATATCCAAAGAATAGATTTCAAAAAGCCTGTGAACCTGGATGGGAGAAATATTTGGATAACTGTATTTCAATATAATTAGTTTCCTTTGAAATCCTATGTACTTTATTTTATACATTTAAAAGTATTCTCAGAAGGGATCCATTAGACTGCCAAGAAGAGGCATGATATAAAAAAAAAAAAAAAGATTAAGAAAACCCCTGAGCTAGTCAAAGTTCCACCACCCCATCCCACACAACCCAATACTTGATAGATGCTGGAGCTGGAAAGTAAGGTGACTTGGTCAAAGTCATCCAACAACTGATTGGACCCAGCTTCAAACATGGGTCTCCTGACTCCCAGTCTAGTGAGTGTCCTCTACAGAACACCAAACTAATAGAAGGCAGACGCAAGATACAAGTTTTCAGCATATATACAGATTTATCTTAATTTTCATTGGAGTATGTGGTCCAAAAGAAGGATTTAGTCTGGATTTAGTCAGAGGAAAACTGGGTTGAAATTCTAGTTCCAGAGAGCAAGTCACTTTCCCTCTTGGGGCCTCACTCTCTTCACCTGTAAAATGGAAGGCTAACTACATCCTTCATATATAATTTGTTGAGAGGAATGTTCTTTGAAAGCCCTAGAGCATGAGAGAAACGACAGCAATTATTATCATGGCTTAAGATTATGTCTCAAAAAATAAAAATAAAAAGAGATTATAATATCTCCTATGTAGAGTCTTATGTTGTGAAGAAGTTCTTTAGATAACATTGGTTCCTCATTTTATCCTTACAACCTCCCTTTTACAGAGGAAAAAGGAGTCTCAAATAGTAAATTGCCCAAATCCACATAGCTATTAAGGGATAGAATTCAGATGCAAATCTTCTAATTCCAAATTAGGAGTTTCTCCCAGCACTTCTGCAATGAAATTCTATGATTTTATTGACATTATTAACTATCAGGATCAAAATTCTATCTGGACCACCCATAAATTTACCTATGCACTAACACTAACCCAGGGCATTGGCAGGAACAATTCAGAAACAGGTCATACGCTTACAACTAACTTCCTCTTCCTTAATTTCAAGATAATATTTTTTCCTCTCTGCCAAGTCCTACCTAGAAATAATCTGCATCCCTACAAATCTGTCAGGTAGATTAAAACAACTCTATCCAATTTGGAAATACACGTACTAGAAAGCAGAAGCGTGTCTGACACGTATTGTACTTACCCTGTCAAATAGTACCCTTTGGACTGAGTGCATAATTTCCCTCATTACCCTCTCCCATTTTGCCAGGAATTTTAGAAATTGCTTCAGCTTCTTACCCTCTTCTTGGCCCTCAACATTCTTAAACTGATAAGACATTTCCAGTTTTATTTCAGAAAATCAAATCAATCAAAATCACAGACCACCAAGTACCCTCTCCTTGGGAAAAGCAACCAAGGCTCAACTGAGATAATAATGGCTATAAAGTGCTGTCATTCAGGCAACAAGCCTTTATTAAGTGCTTATCACTCACCAGGCACCACCCTGTTAAACACAAAAAAAAGGCAAAGACAGTTCTTGCCATTGGGAAGTTTGTAGTCTAATGGGTAATGTACATATGAGACCGAGTAAAGTAGGCAAACTTTTATTTAAAAGAATCATATAAATTATGAAATAAATATATTTCACCACTGAGAAAGTGCATTACCCTGTTATTAAATATGTGAAATATCTTATTAAATCAAGCCATGATTTTGGATGATTTTATATAAAAGTTGATCAGGCACAGTGAGCCCAGCAAAGGAAATCATTTTTACCTTGTGGTAAGACGGAGGGGACCCAGTACCTAAATCAAAGTACCTAAAATCAGGTTGATAAATACGAATCATTACAATCATTACCATTATATTTATGATTTGAGAAAGGGTCTGGTGCAGGGGTGAATGTTCAATCAAAATTTGGATTCAGTCAAAGGACCACAACCTCTATTCTAATTCAGGTGATTGAAATATTAGGAAGAGTGGGAAGTACAATGTATGAGATAGATCCAAATTGCAAAGAAGTTGTTTATTCAATTAATCATGTACGACTCTTCGTGACCCCCTTTGGGGTATCTTTGGCAAAGTTCTAGAGTGTTTTGCCATTTCCTTCTCCAGTTCATTTAAGATGAGCAAACTGAAGCAAACAAGATTAAGTGACTTGCCCAAGGTCACACAACTAGTATCTGAGGCTGGATTTGAACTCAGTTCTTCCTGACTCCAATGCCAGCATTCTGTCCACTGTGCCACTAAGCTGCCCCAAATTGGGAAGAAGGCCTAGATTCAAATTCTGATTCTACTACTTAACTACCTTCATGACCCTAGGCAACAGCGGAAGGGAAGGGGGGGGGGGGGAGGAGAATAAACATTTATCACACACCCATTATGTGCCAGGCACTGTGCTAAACTAGTATAAGTCACTTAATTTGAATCACGATTTTCTCTTCTGTGAAATAGATTAGCACATAGAATGCCGGCCTGAAGTCAGGAAGACTGAGTTCAAATCTGCCTCACATACTAACTAACTATGTGACCTTGGGCAAGTCATTTAACCCTGTTTGTCACAGTTTACTCATCTATCAAATGAGTTAGAGAAAGAAACGGCAAACCATTCCAGCGTCTTAGAAAACCCCAAATGGGGTCACCAAGAGTAGGACATGACTGAAACAACTGAATAACAACAATAACAAAATCCCTTCAATTTCTAAATCTTGTAATTCTCATACAACAGTCATCTATATGGTAAGTGGTAGCCTAGAATAAGTAATTTTCTTCTATTTCCCCATTATCTTTTGATCCCATTACAGAAGCCTTTTATCCATGATAAATATTGACTTCTTTGAAAACTTTTTAGAAAAATTGGAAACATATCTGATATCTCTACATAGGAATCAGACTTCCCCAAATCCCACTGGAATGAATTTTAAAAGCCAGTTGCATGGTCTTTAATGTAGTCTATATCCATTGCCTATTCTCTGGACTTAACATCGATTCCACTACTGAAGAAAAGTTCTGGAGTCTGGTAACAGTCAGATCCTAATAATGGACCTCTATCCAAGGTTCAGAAAGGCAAGTGGAGAGGTGAGGAGATGGAGAGAGAAGAGCTTACCTGGCCAGATAAGTATATTCACTGTTATATAATAACCTTAAATTTAGTTTGGATACTCGATGAAAGAAAGACCAGCACATTAAATAAAGGAAGGTGTTGTGTAGCAATACAAATGCTGCTTCTGGAATTCAAGGATCTGGGTTTAATTCCTTGTTCTTCCACTTCCTGGGTACAAAACCCTAGGGAAGTCCCTCTTGGTTCTCTCTTACCCTCATTTTCCTCATCTGTGCTGGACTAGATCTTAGACTTCTAAGATTCCTTCCAGTTCTAAATTTTGTCATGAGGGAGATGGTCTAGTCACAATTCCTTTGGCATCCAAAAACTCCCTAAAAGAATTATTATTTAGGTATCACAGATGATACATTATTTCACCCCCTCCACCAATGAAACACAGTCCCTCCACACATTAGTAGATGATCTTCATGAGTTGCTCAGGGTGGGGAGGAATTCATCACCTGGTGGCCCACTTTAGGGGGGGCTGAGTTTAACTAGACTTCTCTTCAGTCAACAGATGCAGAATAAATACACTGCTCCAACTGAAAGCCCCTCCCGCCGAGTGTGACCAGCCCAAATCTGAACTTCACAGACATAGCCTTTGAAATCCTAGATTAACTACTCCACAGAGTGATGAGGAATTGGATAATATGAATGGAGGATTATTTAGGCAATGAAAATCACTTCAGTGAGATTTAAGGTTTGGAGAGAGTAGGAAAAGGAGGAAGTGTATAGACAAACTGAACTTTTTTTAAAGCAGACATAAGCTTAGGCATGGGGGGGAAATAGAGTGATTATTCCTCTAAATCTTTCTTTTCTCTCCTGGTCGCCTGATCTCTATAGTAGGGCAATCCATTTCCCCTTCAAAGACAGATAAGGATCTGGAACACAATTTCCCGCTCCTTGTAGTTTGTCATACTTGAGGGAGGAAAGAGAGTTGTACCATATTTCATTTTTATCTCCAACACAAATCACTATATGTTAACCATGGACAAGAATCCCAAAGGCAAGTGAGGGTTGGTGATTTTCTCGTGGATAGCACTTATTCTAAATCAGAAGCTCTCAGGGAGCATACTTAGAAAAGTGGCATTGGGTCAGCCAGGTCAGTCAAAGATCAGGTATAATAAATTCCACCAATACAAGCAGGAAAAATGTGGTTCTTTATTCCATATTGTCAAACTAAATTTCTACGAAAGAGACTTACCTGCCTCATTTTTTAAAAAGTGTTTTGATTCTGCGCACGAGTATGCGCGCGCGCGCGCACACACACACACACACACACACACACACACACACACACACACACCCCACTTGATAGCTTCAAGTGAATTTTCTCAAGAAAACAAGCAGTACTCAGGATGCCTTTTTGATCTACAGCTTTCTGACTGGGTCTAAGGCATCCCTGAGTGGGAACATCTCATCTCAGCAGTACAGTATAGAGACATGGCAGCCCAAAAACCATTCCACATCCCCCAAATCACTAATTAGCTAATTAGTTGGTGGGGTCTTTCTCCCAAGAGCCAACTCAATGATACTTGAAATTATGTGATTTTGCCACCTATCAGGTGGCATTAAACCAGTTGTAAGATACCAACATAACTTCTGTGAATTAATTGATCAGAAGCCTTTATCCACTGATAGAGAGTTAAGGGTAAGGAGATAGCATGGATGTCTATCAGAGCCTTCTTGAGGGATATGGAGGTGAGAAGAATGGTAATCAAAGGCAATATGGTAATAGAGGAATAATCCCTAGAGAGAGAATCAAGAAAGTGGAGTTCTGATTTCTATGACCACATTTAACTTGCTGTGTGACTTTGGGCAAGTAATTTGGTTTTTTGGGGTCTCCGTTTCCTCATCTGTAAAATGAAGGGGTTGGATTAGGTGGTCTCTTTTATCCCTACTAGCTCATATGATCTGTCACTCTATGAAAGAAAAATCCAGGGGTACAAAAGAAAGACAGTCAGTTTGTTTCCTCTGGCTCTGTAGTTTGAAAAGACAGAAAACACAGGACTAGTTCCTCCACTATGCTAGCCTGAGCAGAGTTCAAATCCCACTTCCAAAAGGGAAGTTAAAGCATTATTTTTTTTTAAATAGTTGCACAAGCAAAAAAACAAAGAACAAACTTCCCAGAGCAGGGTGCTAAAGAATGCTTACAAAGATAGGCTGAAAAGATGGGCATACTTCAACAATCTAAACATTTGTATTTGCAAAGCTCTGTAGCACTGAGAAAAACACAAAGTTTAGATTAGTCCTTGACTTCAGGTACTGCATTAGGAATCAACAAATAAAGTACTTCCAAATCCTTGAACTAAGTGACCATCACAGAGGCAGAGAGAAAAATGGAGAAACACAGTATATAAACACTGATAGATATTTCAATTATGGGATTTAGAATTAGAAAGGACCTGGAAGATTTAGTCAAATCTCTTCATTTCAAAAGATGAGGAAAATTATTAGGTCCCAAGATGTCAAACGACTTATAGACTCAAGAAAGAAGGGCAGAGCTAGAAGAGACATAGAACACAAGAATGTCAGAGCCAAAAAGAGGCTTAAAACAAAGAATATCGACCTGGCAAGGATTTCAAAACATATATTCCCAGAATCTCAGAACTGAAAGACCCCAGAGGCGCCTAGTCTAATCCCTACCTGAATGAGAATCTCCACTACAATAACCCAACAAGTGGTCATCCACTCTTAGTTTGAAGATGCCTGAGTAAGGAAGAACCCACTACTTCTCAAGGCAGTCCACTCCACGCTTAAATAATTGTTAGAAACCCTTTTCCCCATAGGAAGCCTAAATTAGGCTCATTGCAATTTTCCAGTTTTTGCTCCGTTCTGCCTCTCCCCACGCCAACCTTCACCAAGCAAAACAAATCTAAACCCTCTTTCTCAGAAAGTCTTTTAAATAAAGGAAGACAACGATTATGTTTACCACCCCCAAGTCCTCTCTTCTCCCGCCTAAATATTCCCAATCTTTTCCAGCAGACCTCACCGGCCGTGATATTGAGGATTGTCAATTGTTGCCGTCGTCTGGAGGGCCCGGGCTTGTCAAAGTCCCTCCTAAAATGTGACATCTAGAATCGAGCACAGATGTTTTCTATGTCTAATCGGGCCAAAGGGCAGTACCCTTCCTCTTTCTGGACATTTGGCCTCTCTCAGCGGAGTTTCATCATATGGTAAGAAAGCTAGAAAGAACATTTAGAGAGGGCTTTAGAGCAATCCCTTCATTTCACACATGAGGACTAAGTTGGCAGTTAGGAAAAGGGCTAAGATTGGTACCCAGGTCCTGTCTCCAAATGTAATGTCACTACATATAAATATATAAGTATATAGTCATTTATTCTGCCCATTATATTGGGGGACATTAGACCGAGTTCTACTGGAAAAGGACCCATTGTCAATTCTTTTCCTTGGAAAGCCTCAGAAGAAAGAGAGAGGGGAGAGTCCCTACCTGTTAGCCAGAAGTCGTCAGAAAAAGGTCCTACCCTGTAGCAGCTTTCCCCGCTGCGGTTGTCAGGAGATAAGAGTAATTGGGTAGTCCAGGGGCCCGAGGGTGACAGTAGCCCCGGGCGGGGCCGTATATGAGCTCGGGGAGTGTCCCGACCATCCCGCCCCCTAACTAAACTGACAGAGGCTCGGACCAATGACTGGCAGTGGAAAGGGAGGACTAACCCAATGGGTGCCCGCCATGCGGAGACCCTTCTTCTAAGCGCTGCTTTTCCGAGAAACCCGTCCAGTCCAAGAGGCGGCAGTGACCGAGACTGTGACCGTGGAGGTGGCTGCGGGGGCTTCCCCCTCCTAACGAGGGCTCCTCGTTCCCCAGCCAGGACTCCGGAGGCTCGAGCCGCGTGAGAACTGAGGGGCGACAGCCCGTGGGCAGCTCCGGAGGCTCGGACGAGCCAGGGGCGGCAGGGGGTCCGAGGCAGCCGCGGCGGCTTCGAGGGGTGGGATGCTACGGCCAAAAGTGACTCGAGTCAGCTGGGCCCGAGCGAAAGCGGAGGCGGGGATTTCCTGGAAGTCAGAGCCCTGAGTCCTTAAACTGAGGAAAAATAGAACCCGAGTGGGTCACGGAATCGCCCCCACTGGCGACCCGGACGCCGCACTGGCATTAGCCAGGCTACTGGAAATAAGCCGTCACCTGAGCCTTTCTGGGGGCGCTGCTTTGTTTAATTGTTCCCGGAAAGAGAGGCAGGGAGGAGGGGGAAGAGGGAAAGAATATTTTTATAAATCAAAAAAATGTACATCTTATTTACATAAAAATGAAATATATCAATTAAAAGGTCTGTATGATTTTTTTAACCTGAGGGGCCCCCACTGCGTGAGGACCTCGGAAAAATCAGATCCCTTCTCTGAGCCTGTTTTCTCCTTTCTTAAAATAAGGAGGTAAGACTACATGAACTCTCGAGTCCCAAAGAGTCCTTGGGGGAAAGCCCTGACCACAGAGTTAAGAAGTGAGCCCAGATTCCAAAGCTGATCAAAAGAATTAGGGGCAGGGGAACCGAGAGAAAACCTTTTAGGGTCAACTAGTAAACTCTCTTCCATCCCTGTTCTTGTGAGTCCTTAAAAGATCTTATAATTTACCCTAATGCACCCGTCATGGGGAAGCGGAGGAGGAGCCCATAGGATAGGAAACCTAATTTTTAAATAATCTGGGTACACATTAATTGGGTGACCTCGGAAAAGTCATTTCAGGCTCCCTGGGCCTCCCCTCTGTAAAAATGAGGGAATTGGTGATCTCAGAACCCCAAAGTCATTCAGCTTCTCCAGATAAAAGCTACGTTTCACAGCACTGAAGGTGGTGAATCCGGGGCATAAATACACACTACAGACTTTAATTTAAAATAATCTGTATCTTCTCCCTCCTCAACTACCTATGTGACCTCAGACAAGTTGCCTTGCTAAGGTCTCTGGACTTCAGATTCGTCCCTCTTATAAAATGTACTCCAGCTCCCAGATCTAAGATAGATAGATGGATGGATGGATAGACAGAGGGAGAGAGGGAGGGACGGACAGACTGACAAAGACAAAAAGACAGACAGACAGACAGACAGACAGACATAGATAGATAGATAGATAGATAGATAGATAGATAGATAGATGTAGATATATATACACATATATCCACCACACACTCATATATACATGTATACACATATATATAAGTGTATATATAGATGTATGTAAATATACATACATACCTATATACATATATATGTGTGTACGGTGATCCTCAAAGCACTGACTAGCTTCATGGGGCTGGGGGATACCTCAAACAATGACACCACAGGAATCATTAAGTAGAGATTCCTGTCGGGTTAGACCAAAGAAATTTGGATTGTTTACTTCCCTCTTTAACTGAAGAGTCAGACAGCTAAAAGAGGCAGCCAGAAATAAACCTTCCTAACCTGGATGATGGTCTATGGTCTTTTCCAAGCTGAGCTAAGGACTCTTAAACTTTTGCTTTGAACTTGAAGTGGACTGAATGATTTCATAGGGTTTCTCCACTTCAGGTTCTTGGGATATTCATTAATGGAAAATATTTCTGAGATCTAATGTGACTGATACCAATTTATAGAGTATTGACAACCTGATTGATTTCCTGCCACCCCCAACTTCAAAAAAGGAATCACTGGGTTAAAATATGTTGTTTTCTATATCCAGGGACAATGTATCTGAGAACTGCAGGATGTGGTGATAAGAGGATTGACCTTGGAGTCAGGTCAGGTGACCTCAGTAGGACTGTCACATGTTGGTTCTGTGACTTTCTGCAAGTAATTTGAATCTAAGCTTCAGTTTTCTCCTCTGTGAAATGAGGGGATTAATACTACTATATCACTCACAAGGCTGTTGTAAAGAGAAAGCTTTAAAGAAAGTTTTGCCAAGTGTAAAGTATATATAAATGTGAACTGTCATTTTTCTACTCCACTCCCCCCACACTCCCTCCAATTCCTTTGAGCGCCTTTGGAATCTGGGCTCACTTCTTAACTCTGTGAGCAGGCCTTTTACCCAAGGACTCTGGGACTCAGAGATCACTCAACCCTACCCCCTATTTTACAAAGGAGGAAACTGAGGTTCAAAGAGAGGAACTGACTTTTCCAAAGTTCCCTGGGGTAGTGGGGGCTATACAGCTTTCTTAAAGGATTGTTGTGAAGAAGGTGCTTTGAAAATATTAAAGGGCTATAAAAATGGGTGTAGCAGCAGCAGCAGCAGCAGCAGCAGTAGTAGTAGTAGTAGTAGTAGTAGTAGTAGTAGTAGTAGTGGTAGTGCTAGGAGTAGTAGTGGTAGTGCTAGTAGTAGTAGTAGTAGCTGTAGCAATAGTACTAGTAGTAGTGGTAGTAGTAGTAGTGGTAGTAATAGTAGTAGTACTGGTAGTAGTAGTAGTGGTGGTGGTGGTAGTGGTAGTAGTAGCAGCAGTGGAAAACAAGACCGCTAGACTTCATTCAATGACTCAACAGTTGTGCAACCTTTGGCAAATCATTTAACTTTCCAGGCCTCAGTTTTCTTATCTGTAAAATGGGAAGATGAAGACCTGCACTCATTATGCAACACCTCATAGGTTTGTTATAAGAATCAAATTGAGCTTCTCTATGTAAAGAGCTTTGTATTCCCTTTACAAAATACCTTGCCCCTCACAAAGGGGGTCATTTAAATAAGTCTTTATAGGGAAGTGTCAGTAAAAATATTCCCAGCTAAAGAGATTGGAATCACTGCCAAATCAACAACAGCAAATTAAGATGAGCATTTCTAAAAGTGTATTACAGTTAGACTTAGCCATAATTGAATCTAGACATCTTTTATTGTGATATAATGGAAAGAGCGCTGGATTTATAGGCAAGGGAGACAGACCTGCGTGTGTGTGTGTGTGTGTGTGTGTGTGTGTGTGTGTGTGTGTGTGTGTGTGAAATCCTCCTTCTATACCTACTAGTTATGACTGGGCAAGTAACTGAATTTCTCTTAATCTTCATTTCCTTATCTATAAAAATAACAATAATAAGATTAATTGCACCTGCTTCACAGGGCTGTTGTAAGGCTCAAGTGAGATAATAAAGCTAAAGTATAAAGTTCAGCTATTTACAGAAATTTCTAATATACTATTTTATGCCTTGCTTGATTCACAAGATTATTGTGGATCAGAGGAAGGAAGTTGGTGGGGGAGGAGAGGGGAAGGAGAAGACAGGAAAGGAAGGGAAGAGGAAGGGAAAGGAGAAAAGGGAAGGGTTAGTGGAGGGGAGGGGAGGGAGGGAGGGAGGGAAAGGAAGAGAAGGAAAGGGAAAGGAAAGAAAGGGAGAGGAGGAAGAGGGAGGAGGGTTGGTGGTGAATAACTAATCAGCCAATCTGTAGCATTACTTGAAAGAATAAGAGAGGAAATAATCTCTTCTGACTATGTTTATATGGGCTACATTGTGGTTGTTGCTGGTGATGGGGTTGAGAGGGAGGAAAGAAAACAGGACAAAAGATTAATAATGTATATTTCTATTGCCCTGATAGATAGATCTACACCTACAGAAAAGTCAACTTAGTACAGAACAGTTTGTCAGTCACCTTAAAATAGTTCTCAAAGATTTTTTTCACTTCATAGATCTCTACAGCAAGATCAAAGTCCCATGAACTATTTAGACTAATGCCCATTTTTGCTTGTCATCTTTACACATACACACACACACACACACACACACGAACCTCATCATAATCAGCACTAAGAATAGAACTGCTTTTAATTATTCCCCAAATGAATGCTATTTACTTTTTGTTAAATAACAATTAGTGGGGCGGCTAGATGGCACAGTGAATAGAGCACCAGCCCTGGAGTCAGAAGGACCTGAGTTCAAATCCAGCCTCAGACACTTAACACTTACTAGCTGTGTGACCTTGGGCAAGTCACTTAATTCCAATTGCCTTGCCTTCCTTCCTCCAAAAAGAAAAAAAAACAATTAGTCATTATACTGGAACCTGGGGGACCCTAAAAGACAATTGTGGAACCAAGGGAAAATGTCAAGTTGCTGATGTTTGTCTTAAAAGCCCTTTCTCTCCTTTTGGCACTCACCCAGGATCTGTTTTTCTAGCCAAGCACTAGACTGACCCTTTGCTATCAAGGACACACATCCCTGCTGTTTATTTCACCACCAACACCCAATACCACGACTGAAACTTATCTGTTCTCTATTTCATTTCCTCAGATTCTTTACTCAAAGTTAGTACCCAAGATTGACAACCAGTCAATCAAATCAGCAACCCTGTGCCAATACACTATTGGAAAAGACTTAAACGGAAGACTGCCTCCATACCTATCCACCAGGACTCTCCTTTCCTTCTTCTGTTCTGAGACACATTTTTAAATTACAGTGTCTTACTGGGGACATTTTTCACATAATATTTCCACCCAAACCCTTCCCTCTTTTGAATTGCCCTATCACTGTCTGTACCACCACAATTATTCCAGCCCCAGGCAAACGGTCTAGTTATCATCCTTTATTCCTCATTCTCTCTCACCTCCTATTTCCAAACTGTCGACAGGGTCCATCAATTTAATACCTCTTGCACCCCCTTCTCTTAAGATACTGTTGCCAACCTGGTGTAGGTTCCAACCACCTCATGTCTAGACTATTGCAATTGTCTCCTTGGTTGGCCTACCTGTCACAAGTTTCTCTCCACTACAATTTGGCCTCCACTCAGCTGTCAAAGTGATCTTCCTAAAGTGCAGGTCTGACTATGTCACACCCCTACTCAATAAATTCCAGTGACTCCCTATCACGTCCTACAGGATCAAATATAACATCCTTTGTTGAGTGTTCTAAGACATTAATACATTTCCCCACACACACACACCAATCTTATACCTTATAGATCCTACACATACGCTCTCCAAAACGTACTTCTTTATTCAGCGACCCTGACCTCATCTTCAAAGGACCCTTTATCTTCAAACCAGGTATTTTCATATACTGTCCCTCGTTTTCCAAATGTTCTCCCTCTTCATCTTCACCCTGGCTTGTCTGGCTTAATTTAAGTTCAATCTAAAATCCCACCGTCTACAAGTGTAACCTGGAGTTCACTTGGCATTCCCAGTTCTAACGTAAAGATGCCCTTGAGAGATCTTTTGAGCATGCCCAGTTTGCTTAACATGAAGCCTTCTATGTGCCCTAGCACATGGGTGGGGATAACCTCCTTTGATTGGCTGCCTATATCCTTAACACTGGCATGATTGAGCCATTCAATCTCTTTTCCATGCAGTCTTTTCCACAACTCTTACCTGATGTGCAAAGGGTGAAGACTCCAGTTCACTCAAAGGGTGGATGCCATGAATAGAACAGATAAGAGGGGAAGAACCCCTCTTCCTTGCCTTATACTACTGTTCCTAGATGACTTGGGGGTATTTGTTTCTGTTCTACGTTGTTTGTTTTCAGTTTCAGGTGTTAGAGGTGATTCCCACAGACCAGGAGTTTGAGCCATGGTGGCCTTAAAACCAGGGTTCCAGGAAGGATGTTGCATCCAGCCAGTCTGTCATGGAAGCCCTGAGAAACCAGGGTGCCTGCAGTGTGAGTTGGAGGGTGGGAAATGAGCTAAACCAGAGGTGGGAAACCTGAAGCCTTCTAAACCCTTAAATGCAGCCCTTTGACTGAATCCAAATTTCACAGAATAAATTCTTTTTTTTATTAATACATTTTGGGTCATCTTTTGTATTTTTATTTTATTTTTAAAATGAACATATTTGAAATACCAAAGAATAAAATAAGTTCCAATGCAATGATCCTCCCAGATTGACCAGCACAATTAGAACATTAGTAAGCCATAAAGATGAAATTGACAGCCACTATGTTTATTGTTTATTTCTAACTTCCCTGACTGGTGCCACATGAGACTCGTTGTTGAGAGTTTATGGGGATCGAGTACACCAGTCTGCTATCAGTTTTTGACAACAATGCGCTGTGTTTCTGTTTGAAGTGGAATTTGTGAATAGTTGCACAGCTCAACAATACTTTTTAAATTCTGTCTGCTTAACAGCCCATCATGTCAAAGAAGATCAAGAGAGTGCTGAAGGAAGAGAACAGATTTTTTTAATGAAGATTGAGAATTGCAATATTATTTTGTTTCTGCTAAAGATAATTTGCTTCCTTTATGATACAATAAAGAAATTCAATGCTCATCAGCATTATAACACTCATAAGAACACAAATATTTTAAATTAGAGGGAGAGGCTCAAAAGGTTGTAGTTTGTAAGGGTGTTTGACGTCATCAGCCGCTGGGGGTGCACCGCAACAGTCTGGGGATGGAGTAGAGGCCC
>CM053585.1:45472279-45488518 GCA_028646515.1 Pseudochirops corinnae
GAGTCCTGGGTTGTTCGGTGGGGGGGCGTTCTCCAAGCACGGCTTGGAGCCAGCAATAGCTGAAGACCGGAAAGGTAAGGCCAGGGAGGTAAGTATAAGGGCGAGGGTGACCCTTTTACCTGAGGGCGAGAGCGACCCTATTAGTAGTTCAGAAATTAAAAGATGAAAAGCAAAAGCAAAGACAAGTCTTTCAAACAGCAAGAAGACCTGGAAGTAACACCACTGAAGCAACTTATAAAGCAGCTTATATACTGGGGGGGGAGGGGGAGAAGCAGGGAAGTCATTCAGTGATGTAAAAATTGTGAATGCATTGTCGAAGTTGTAGGATGCTTAGACCCTTTTTTTTGCTTTTTTTTTTTTTACTTTTTTTAGAGGGCAATTGGAGTTAAGTGACTTGCCCAAGGTCACATGACTAGTTTTTGTGTTAAGTGTCTGAGGCCGGATTTGAACCCAGGTCCTCCTGACTCCACGGCTTGTGCTCTATTCACTGCACCACCTAGTTGCCCCAATTGCCTCTTTCAAGGAGAATCATAACTGATTAGCAGCATGAATTGGCCTTCAACTTAACAGAATAACAGTGCAATACTTCAAAAGGAAATATATGTATTATTCAATCGCTTAAGATGAATCTACTGATACTACTGACTTAGTGCAGGTTTTCTACTGCATTTGGGTCATAATGGAAGATTTTCTTTGCTACAAAGAGTTATTCACTTCAGGCAGTCCTGTGAACAGAACACAAGGAATAGTTATCTTCAACAATGTTCAAGATGAATGTCGTGAAGTTGAGTTTGGTCAATGTATTGAGTGTATGTACAGATGGTGTACCTTCCATGACAGGAAAACATAAAAAGTTCATTGCACAGATGAAAAAAAAAAGTATTAACAGATTCAGATGTTCTCATTTCTTTTCACTGTGTCTTACATCAGCAAAATCTCTGTGCTAAAGCTACTATTTTAAGTGACACTTTGCAACAAGTTCTCAGTATGGTTTAATTATGTCCGTGCAAATGCTACGCAGCATCATCAATTTCATAAAGTTAAAATTTTGAACATGAGGTATTCAGTGTGGACCTGCCATACCATTTTAAAGTGTGTTGGCTATCTCAAGTGCAGGTGTTAGCCAAAATTTTATGTCTGCAGGAACAGGTAGTTAAATTTTATGAACAGAATCAGCAATGTGAATTATTGAAAGATTTCTATAGGAATGCTGCATTTCTATGTAACATGTCAAATCAAAAAGATGAATATTCTTTGCAAGGTAAAACTAAGTCTATATATGATATGTGGCAAAAAAAAAATCCAAGCAATTCAGAAAAAAAAGCTATCTTTATTCAAAACATATCTTCAAAAGGAAATTTCAGATGACCATTTTCCCCAGTTAGCAAAGGTCGTTGATAAGTAGAATGAGATATGTAAATTATTTAAAGAATATGCAGCTGTTACAGACATAATAGGAGAATACAGTGAAAAGTTCACTGACTTTGAGAATCATGACATCACACTCAAATTAGCATTTCAGCCTCACCTAGTTGATATCACCAAGGCACCTAAACAACTACAGGTGGAATTGATTGAGCTCTTAATAGATGACATTTTAAAGCCATTGTTCCATGCTAAGGAAGATCCAATTGAAATAAGGAAAAATGCAGTGGAATACCCATGTCATCGGCAATATGCCTGAAAAATGCTCTCTTGCTTTTCAATGGGTATTGCTGTGAATCTCCATTCTGCTACCTGACCCAAACCAAGATGCCCTTAAGGTCCCAAATGACTGATACTCATCTAGAGGAACTCCTGAAATTGGAGACCTCCATGCTGCAAACAAGTATTTAAATGCTTTCCAACAAAACACAGACTCAATGAAGTCATTAAAAGGTTAATTAACTTTCAGATTAACAAATAGTTCTCATTTTTTGGAAATTATTAAGTACATAGTCGTTAGATTTTTACAAAATAATGTACATTTTTAAGTATATCTAATTGAGGTTTCTTAAATGTGGCCTTATTTGATTACAGTTATATATTAATGTGGCATTCTAACATGAAAAGGCTCCCCACCCCTGAGCTAAACGGTGAACCTAATCTTCTTCTCTTCAGAGACTAAGGTAGTGTGAGAGAGCAGCAAGATTATGCCTTCCAAATGTCGAGGGAGTAAAGCTGTATATTTGTGATTATGCCTTTTGAAGGCAATATTTCTATGTAAAAGCTAATCTGACTGTAAGTGGCTAAATGGAACTGGGGTGCAGGTGACCCTCTCTACAATTAGGGAGCACCATTAGCAGGGGCCAGACCCATTTGTAGAGAGCCTAGAACCCTCAGATCCCTTTAAGGATACCAGAGAACCCTGAGGGAGTGGAATAAAATATAACATTCCTCCTCTTCAGGCAGGGGGTGCTACAGTGGTCTGTGTTACACAAGAAAACTTTCCTCAGCCTCTCTTAATTTCCTCTGCTGATTTTCCGTATTTATCCAGCATATAGCTTACTTGTACATAGTCGTTCCCCACTAGATTGTAAGCTAAGGAACAGGAGAGATTTAGTGAAATGTAACATAGGCAGCAACTATAGCTAAATACCAAACATAGCTCACATTTATATAACATTTTAAGGTTTGGGAAGCACTTCACACGTATCATCTCATTTGAGCCTCACCACTGCCCTGCCCACAAAGTGATTTCTAGTAGAGGTCATCCTGGACCTGCTTAAAGAATAGGTAAAATTTATTTTAATTATCACATTTGTTGTGTGAAAGTGGGTAGAACTGAATCACATGTAAGTCCTACAATATTTTTTTTTGCTTTTTTTTTTTTGAGGGGCAATTGGGGTTAAGTGACTTGCCCAAGGTCATACGGCTAGTTTTGTGTTAAGTGTCTGAGGCCATAGTTGAACTCAGGTCCTCCTGACTCCAAGGCTGGTGCTCTATTCACTGTACCACCTAGCTGCCCCCCTACAATATTTTTTTAACCATTAGAGAGGCAGGATGATACACTGGATAAATGCATTGGCTCTGGAATCAAAATATTGGGTTCGAATCCAACTTATAAGTACCTACATGACCTTGACAGGCCCCTTAAAAACTTCAGGCCTCAGTTTTCCCATATGTAAAATGAGAATGGTAGGTGAAGTGACTACTGAGGGCCCTTCCAGTTCTGGAAAGAAAAATTCATATGAACTTGCTCAGACAACCTCCATCGTTAAGTAGTAAAAAGATCAACTTAATTCCAGGTGATGTTGGCTTTTCATAAATTTCAAACTAGTGTTGTTGAAATTGCTCAAGTTTAGTAATAACTTCAGAAAAAATCAAACCATAAGACATTTTACCTAATTATAATTATAAATGTTATAAATTATATTTATAAATGTTATAACGACAGCACATTTCATAACAATGAACACTAGCAGCCTGAACAAAGTCAGTTCTCATTAGTTGTTATTATTTGTATTATTTGTTATTTGTTATAATTCAGTCATTTTGCAGTTGTGTCTGACTCTTCATGACCCCAATTGGGGTTTTCTTGGAAGAGATACAGGAGTGGTTTGCCATTTCCTTCTCCATCTCATTTTACAGATGAGGAACTGAGACAAACAGGGTTAAGTGACTTGCCCAGGGTCATTCAGCAAGACAGTTCTGAGGTCAGATTTGAATTTAGGGAAATGAGTCTTCCCTGACTCCTCCCCAGCCTGATTTTGTGCACTACGGCACCACCTAGTCACAGCCAATCAAAATTATAATAGAATTTCTTTTAACAAGCAGATACATTTAGTGGTAATTAATAGTTTTCTCCAAAGAAGTTGATGGAAGAATTGCTTTTAATGAGAATTTTCTTAGAACTCTCTTATGAACTAAAAGTCAGAAACACCCTAATTTTGGCAGTAGGTGTCACTCTATACATTATGAGAATTTTTCTCAATGGACTGCCTGATATAATTAAAATAAGTTCTGAAATGTCATCCACTAAATCTTTACTGCCTGCTAACGAGTCAATCAGGACACAATTTGCCCCAATCCTAACTTATCTAAAAATGCAGCTTTGGTGATTCCCCTCTTCACTCGCTAGCCTCAGTACTTCCTTTTCTTGATTAAAGACTTGGAGAATGTGTCCTATGATGTCATGCTATGATTTCACTCATTTTCCAACTTCCTAAGGGACCCAAATTGTGTATTTTCAATCTCTCCACTAGTTCCTTTCTTTCTGCTTTCAAATGTAAATGTAGGACATATCCTAACTTGGGGGGGGGATATACCCAACTCATGTCTCTTCATCTTGAACCCCCTCTTCCATCTATTGCTCTTGTCCTTTCCTTTCTGGCACTCTCAGACTTCTTAAAACTATGATCTCTGCCTACCGTTTCCTTTTTTCACTAATCATTCCTTCTACTAGTCTGACTTCTGCTCCCATCATTCTATTAAAATGGCTCCACGACCTCAGACACTTTACACTTACTAGCCGTGTGACCTTGGGCAAGTTATTTCACCCCAATTGCCCCCTCAAAAAAATGGCAAAAAATAAAATAAAATGGCTTCAAAGAAAATGCTATTGATGACTTCCTTATTGCCAAATTCAGTGTCCTCTTCTGTGTCCCTTTCCATGTTGATTTCTTGCATCCTTTCATATTACTGATTGAAGCCATTAAAATCTTTTCTCTTTTGGCATCAATGAAAGTACAGTATCTTAGTTCATCTGCAACTTCAAATTTTTTTTTGTCTTCTCTAGCTCTAATAGTAATAATAATAAGTAGCATTTATATTGCTCCTATACTAGCCAGGCACTGTCTTAAGTGATTTATACAAATATTGTCACATTTGATCCTTACAACAATCCTGGGATGGTACTAACTAAGAGGAATTAGGATCAATCTTCTCTCCTTTCTTCTCTTTCTCTAAGTAGTCTTTCCTTAAAGCAGTTCATTAATTCTCACAATTTCAATAATCACTTATAAGTTAATGATGCTAAAAATTTACATTTCTAATATCACTTCCAGCCCTAGTCTCCATTTGCCTACTAAACATCTCTAACTATTCTGTTTTAACTTTGAATACAAATATTCAAAACCAAGTTTGTGATGTGCCCCTCAACCTCATGTTCCTTCTCTAAGCCTCTTCTTTGACTGTCAGCACTACTATCATTCTCCCAACCATTCAGGCTTATAGGATCATAAGATCATAATTTTAGACTTGGAAGGGCCCTCTGAAGCAAAGTTCAATAACAACTATAAAATGAGCTTCAATCCCCTCATTTTATGAATGAGGAAACTTTAATAACTTAATTCAATTTAATAATTTAAGTCAACAATATTAATAATTAACAACACAATAAATTGGTACAAATTAAACATTTTATTTAGTAACAAACTTTAATAACCACATGACTAAATGATTAACTAAGTTGACATACCTAATTGGCAGAGCTGAGATCCAAACTCAGGTCCTCTAATGCCAAATCCAGTGCTCTTTCCACTTTCATGATGGCAGCAACCACACCTTATTTATTTCATATTCAAATTTTATCCATTTCCATGCCTAGTATAAAGTATTACATATAATAGACAGCCAATAAATAATTGTATGCACACCAACCTTGCTCACTTCTTGTTTGTTTGTTCAGTCGGTTTTTTTGCTTTTTGGAGGGGGGAAGGTAGGGCAATTGGGGTTAAGTGACTTGCCCAAGGTCACACAGCTAGTTTTGTGTTAAGTTTCTGAGGCCAGATTTTAACTCAGGTCCTCCTGACTCCAGGACTTGTGCTCTATTCACTGTGCCACCTAGCCACTGATCACTTCTTTTTAAAAAAAACATTTTTCCCCAAATAGCACGTTAAATCAATTTTTAATTTTCGTGGGTTTTTTTTTTAATGTTTTACATTCCAAATTCTGTCTCTGCCTCCTCTTCCCTACCCTACTCTCCTTTTTCCCCTCCCTGAGATGGTAATAAATCATATATAGGTTATACACATGCAATCATGTGAAAACATTTCCATATTAGTCATTTTATATAAGAAAACTCAAATAAAAGAAAAAGAATAAAGAAAAGAAAGTGAAAATAGCATGCTTCAATATATATTAAAACAATATCAGTTCTTTCTCTGGAGATGGATAGCACGCTTCATCTTTAGTCCTTTGGGATTGTCTTGGATCATTGTATTGCTTAGAAGAGCTAAGTTGTTCACAGTTCTTCATCCAACAATATTGCTGTTACTGTATACAATGCTCTTCTGGTTCTGCTCACTTCACTTTGCATCAGTTCATCTAAACAGACTCAACCAAAATCCTCCAGATGACTTTTCCACCTCCACCTATTGCTCATACTGGCAATACTTCCTTGCTTGTAGCCTCCTTCAATCACTGGTCCTGGAGTCAGGAGGACCTGAGTTCAAATCTGACCTCAGACACAACACAAAACTAGCTTGAGCAAGTCACTTAACCCCAATTGCCCTGCTTTCCTCCCTCCAAAAAGAAAAAAAAAATGATTTCCTCCTCAGAACATCCATTGGAGGAAATACCCATACCACTGTGCTCACTCTTAACCCAGTTCAGCCTGGGATCCTCCAGATTACCTTCTTCCCCAACCCTACTTTCCAGTTGCCCATTATTTGTCTTTCTCCAGTAGAATATAAGCTCCTTGAGGGCATAGATTATCTCCTTTATTTGTATTTTAATTCTCAGCACTTTGCACAGTCACTAGCACATTTTAAGTGCTTAATAAATGCTTTATGTAATCATCTAATCTACTCATAGTCACTGTTAATATAATGGTTTATTGTGCTTTAGTATTAGGAAGACAATTAACATAATCACATAAAAAACAAAAATACCCCAAATCACATAATTACATCAATAGATATAGAGAAAGTCTTTGACAAAATATAACATTCACTGGTGGCACAGAGGATAGAAGGCTGGGCTTAGAGTCATCTGCCTTAGTTCAAATCTGGATTCAGATACTTCCTAGCTATGCCTGGACAAATCACTTAATCCTGTTCCCCTCAGTTTCCTCATCTGTAAAATGCTAGAGAAGGAAATGGTAAACTACTCCAGTATCTCTGCAAAGAAAACCCCAAATGGGGTCATGAAGAATCTGACATGACTGAAATGACTCAACAACATTCACAATTAACACTCATTTTGCTTTTTAAAATGTCCAGCATAGGCAAAAAAAGTCAATTTTTAATGTCATGAAAAGTATATATCTAAACTAAAAGTTAGAATCATTTACAATGGGGATACTCTGGAAGTATATGGTGCCTTCCTGCTCTAAATCCTATGACTCTGACAATGACTAGACATGTTCAGAGGTTGGATTTTCACCTGCCACATGTGTTGTAAAAGATAATTTCGTTTGGTGATAAGCTAGAGCTAGACTGCCTGACCTTGAAGGTTCCTTCATAGTCAACTATACTATAATTTCCTGATTGTACATATAACCTAATTTCCAAAGACTTTGCACTACCACTACCACTCCTCAAATATTTGTAGAATGTAGAGTTAATTCCCAATTATGAGAATTTTTCATTTTTTTTATTCAATTAAATTGTGTAATTCCTCCTGAAATATTTGGCTAGCTGAAGACTGTTTCCTGTTAATATTAACCTCATCTAGCTAAAATCTGACTCACAGAATGATAATGTTAGGGAAAGATTTTTAACATTCCTGAGATAAGAAACCAAAGAAAAAAGAAGATGGGGAGGAAGGAAGAAGCATCTTTAAAACTTCTTAAAATATTTTATTTGTAGAATAATTTCCTGATGACAAATCTTTGGTTATGTTACTGACATGTAAGTCTCTGCCCCTCAATTAATTCATTGTGACTTCTTTAAAATCTAGTCTCATAGCTTTTTAAGTATAGGACTTTACATCATTTAAATCTGTCACAGCCTTTTTGTTAATTAGTTCTTAGTTTGTTCAACTTTAATTGAAGGAAGCATGAAATGATGAATCTCTTTGACTGGGTCTGTGTGACCTTTATGGCTCAAGAAGCCATAAAGATTGTTATAGACTTAAAAAAAATATTTCTCTGTCTCTCTGACATAATTTTTTTCTATAAAGACTCTGTCAGAAACACTAATATTTGTTCCGGGTTGTTTGTTTTTGTTTTTGTTTTTACCTCCTTTTAAGCATAGTAAAACCTAAATTTTCAACCTCTATAATTTCTGTACTGTGATAGCTTTATTTGGCAGCAGTGACCTACCAGATGAACTCAGTAGGAGACACTTCTCCTCTAACAAAGAAAAGCTTCTTTTCAAATTTGTACCGCCTGTCAGGCTTGTAATTTGCAAAATATACTTCTATTCTCATCTCTGCATAGGCATTTCTATTCTTCTCAAGGTGATAATGACTTTTTATGAAAGATCAGATCTACATGGTTCAAGTAATTAAAAATTGTCCTTTAGGAAATTAGTATCCTACATATAATAAAATATTAAGAGTAATGGAGGGTCTGGCATGGCTGTGCGTGCTTAGTAATCCCTGCTACTGGGGATCCTGAGGCTAGTGGAGAGTTTGAGTTCTGGAGTTCTGAGCCATAGGGGAGCTAAAATAATTGAATGTATCCAATAAGTAGAGCACTGATTATGGTAACCCTCCCAGAAGCAGAGTGAAGGATGGGTTACAAGGTACATGAAACCTAGAGAAAATAATGAGCATTAAAACAAGAGGAAAATGGTCCTGCGAATTCGAAAGCCCTGAATGAATTAAGACTAATGATTACTGCTAAGGGGAACCCAAGGAGCGAGTATCACAAAATCCCAAATGAAAAGGGAACAGAGTCTTTCACTAGCCATCTCTGAACCAAGAGGAAAGTTCTAAAATGGATTCTTGTTTAGGTTATGTGTTAGACTAGATGTCCTCGGAAGTTCCTGTCCACTCTCTGATTCTGTGATTCTGTTACCTCAAAGGTCAACTAGTCCACCAGCGGTCAGCAACCACAGTTGTTGTGGGTTTTTTTGCATGGCCTACAAGCAAAGAATCATTTCTGTTTTTAAATAAAGTTTTATTGTATTTAAAAATGTGAAAACTATTCCTAGTTCTAGGATCATTCAGACAGGTAGCACGTACCCTTTAACCTTAGTTTACAGAGCTCCACAGCCCCAAAAAGGACACATCAAGCCTCATCTTGAAGGCAAAATTTGCTATCTGGAAGGCATCCCATTCTGCCTTTGGTTAACTAATGGTTGGGGAACCAGCTCCAGTCATCCTGATCTATATCTTGTCATTGGACCCGGATGGACCCAGAAGGCTCTCCAAAATTCATCCATAGCCTCCGAAGCATATGAGGAAAAGGAAGATGAAACAATCCTCCAAACCCGAGCTGTGTGTACCCTACCTGAGGAACAAGCTAGCCTGGGACTGGAGAGACTTATTTTTAAGAAAGTTGTAGGTGCCCAGTTTTGGGGATAAGAACTCACTATTTGACAAAAACTGCTGGGAAAACTGGAATATAGTATGGCAGAAACTGGGGATAAACCAATATCTTACACCATATACCAAAATCAAGTCAAAATGAGTGCATGTTCTAGGTATAAAGGCTGATATTATAAGCACTCTGGAAGAGCAAGGAATAGTTTACCTGTCAGATTTATGGAGAAGGGAAGACTTTATGATCAAACAAGAGCTAGAGAGCATTATGAAATGCAAAATGGATAATTTTGACTACATTACATTGAAAAGTTTCTGTACAAATAAAGCCAACGTAAGCAAGATTAAGAGGGAACTGGAAAACTGGGAAAGAATTTTTATAACCAGTGTCTCTGATAAAGGTCTCATTTCTAAAATATACAGAGAATTGAGTCAAGTCTATAAGAATACAAGTCATTCCCCAATTGATAAATGGTCAAAGGATATGAACAGGCAGTTTTCAGAGGAAGAAATTAAAGATATCTATAAGCATATGAAAAAAAGCTCTAAATCACTATTGATTAGAGAAATGCAAATCAAAACAACTCTGAGGTACCACATCTCTCTAGTCAGATTGGCTAAGATGACAAAACAGGAAAATGATAAATGCTGGAGAGGATGTGGAAAAATTGGAACACTAACGCGTTGTTGGTAGAGTTGTAAACTGATTCAGCCATTCTGGAGAGCAATCTGGAGCTACGCCCCAAGGGCTAAAAATAAGTGCATACCCTTTGACCCAACAATACCACTTCTAATGTTGTATCCCAAAGAGATCATAGAAGTGGGAAAAGGACCCATATGTACAAAACTATTTATAGCTGCTCTTTTTGTGGTGAAAAGAATTGGAAATCAAAGGGATGCCCATCAATTGGGGAATGGCTAAACAAGTTGTGGCATATGAATGTAATGGAATACTATTGTGCTATAAGAAATGAGGAGCAGATGAACTTCATAATAACCTGGAGAGACTTATATAAACTGATGTTGAGTGAGAAGAGCAGAAACAGGAGAAATTTATACACAATTACAGACACAACGTATGTGTGATGACTAACTTTAATAAACTAGGCTCCTCTCAGCAATGCAAGGTTATAAGACAACTCCAAAAGACTCATGATGGAAAGAGATATCCCCATCCAGAGAGAGAACTACAGTCTGAATGCAGACTAAAGCAAACTACTTGTTCTCTCTCTTTTTTGTTGTTGTTGTTTTGTTTCCTCTTTCTCATTGTTCACTACATTGGTTATAATCCTTTACAACCTAACTAATGTTTAATGTGAAGGTATTTGTAGATCCTATATTTGTTTGCATGCCACCATAGGGAGAGGGGGAAAAGAGAGGGAGGCAAAGAAAAATTGAAACTCAAGGAACTGAATATTGTAAACTAAAAGTAAATAAATAAATTTATTTTTTAAAAAAAGAAGAGTAAAACTCATTCTACCATGTCAGGAAGATGCCTGGGAGTTCATGTCCCAAATGATAGTGGTTGTTTCCTTATCATCTGTTGATAAGAAAATATAATGGACATTAAAGCCAAGGCATTAGGATTTTGTCCTAGAAGCAATAAGCAATCAAACTTCTTCAGGAGATAGTGGCATGGTCACCCATATGCTTTAGGAGCAGTATGCTTGCAACTGTAAGGTGGAGGAAGGCTGAAAAATATGGACTCTTAAGATCTGAAATAGATTATGCTTCTCTTCCTCACTTTCAGATCTTGGGGCCTTGCTAATGCATGGATCCGGAATTGTTCTGGTCAGAAAGTCACAGAATCACTAAATCCTAAAGCTAGAAGAGACTTTGGAGGGCACCCAGTCCAACTCTCTTCTCTGCTGACAAATCCCCTCTACCACACAACAAGCAGTCCTATGCTTCTGCTTGAATACATCCAAATAACCAACCACATGAGGTATTTATATTTTAGGAGAGCCCTAAGGCCTTATATTAATATAAAATCTGTCTGAATGTATCTTCCCTCCATTCATCCCAGTTTTGCCCTCTGCAGCCATATAGATAAAGCTAATACCTTTTGTACATGTCAGCTCTTTGATGTTTGAAAATAGCTATCAAGCTCTCCATATTTCCAGATCCAGGACTCTACTGATCTCATTCTGGGTCCCAAGGATTTTAAAGCAACTATTCATCTATCCTGGACCCTCTCATCTTCATCTTACACACCGTCTTTCTTAATAATCTCATCAGTTCCCATGAGTTCAATTGTCATGATGCTCAGATCTATTTAGACAGCCCCAACCTCTCTGCCTACCTCCAGTCACATCTTCAATTGCCTGTTGGATATGTGTTCTGGAGGCATCTCAAACTTGACAAGTTCAAAACAGAACTTGTTATCTTTCACCCCCAAATCATCCCATCTTCCTAATTACCTTAGGAACCACTATCGAGGGCATCACTACCTTTGAAGTGGCCCAAACTAGCAACCCCAGGGTCATCCTTGCATTCACACCCCATCCAATCTGTTGCCAGATCTTGTCATTTTCTGCCTTGACGATATTTCTTGTGTATGTCATACGTCCTCTTCTCTCCACTCAAACACCTCTCTGGCAAGGCTTTCATCACGTCATGCTTGGACTTTTGCAACAGACTTCCAATTGGTCTCTTTACTTCTAGTCTCTCCCCAATCAAGTCCATTCTCCACTCAGCTACTAGTGATTTTTCCAAAGTGAAGACCTCACCATGTCACACCCCTCGCCCCTACTCAGTGGTTCCCTATTGTCTCCACATTCAATGATAAAATCCTGTGTTTGGTTCTAAAGTCCTTTATAACCCGGACACTCCTTCCCTTTCCTGTATTCTTAGACTTCACTTCCCTCCACATATTCCACGATCCAGTGACACTGGTCTTGTCCTTTCTCACATACAACACTTCATCTCCCAATTCCATGCTTTTTCATTGGTTGTTCCCCCGTGCCTGGCATGCTCTCAATCCTGACCTCTGCCTCTTGGTTTCCTTGGCTTTCTTGAAGACTCAAACCAAAACTCATCTTCTAGAAGAATACTTTCCCAGTTCCCCTCCCCCAGGCCCCCGTTCTAGAGCCTTCCCTCTGAGATCAGCTCCCATTTCCACTGTCGATAGCATGTATGTACATAGTTGTTCGAGTTTTCTTTCTCATTAGAATGCCAGCTCCTCGAGGTCAGAGAGCACGCTTTTTACCTTTTTTGTGTCACGAGAACTAGCATTTAATAAATATTTGTTGGCTGGTAGCTGCTATATCTTTTCAGTGCAATTCAAATATTTATAAAGTACTGGTTTAGGAACCATAAGGGATGCAAATATGACACTGATCCTTCACTTGGAACCCTTGGATCGTATGACATTGGGGTTACCTTCCTTAAACTTACAGAGAAACAACATGCTACTGTATTAATTAATTATTCAGCTAGGAAACACGGTATGCAGTGTTCTAGAGTCATCAGTCAGCTGTTAGTCTCTGTGATGTCTGTACTGTTAGCCTTCCTAAAAAGCTACAATATCCCAATTGGTCTCAACAGAGTTGTTCAGCCTACGAAAGTATAAGTTGTTGCCTTCATGGCCAAACACATATTGTGACTCTGATGCAGTGCTAAAGTGCTTGGATTCATTCTCATTGACCATGTCTGAAATTTATCCAGGGGATGAAATGAAAAGTAGCACCTTCTCAGAGCTACTTTAGATGACAAGGGTCCTTAGAGAAAAAATTATCTCTTTTTTTTTTTTTGGCCTTTATTTTATCCCCACTGATTAACTTAGTGTCTGGTGCTCAATTTTCTTAATGCAAATGTTTACTGACTTGGGGGTGGCTACTACTCCCTGGCTCTAGAGTACTCTGTAAGTACCCTAAATAAAAATAGCTCACAAGTTCCCACCAGTGGGCTTCCTATTAACAGTCAGAATTGACACAATTAGCTCAAAGCAAAGGCATTTGTTAGGATTTCATAGTTAGAACAAGAGTTTCAAAAATGCATCAGATTTAAAGCCCTCTCTTCCATGAATAAACACAATGCCCATAGTAAGTGTGGGCACAAACTTAGAGTGGTCTGGTAGTGATGGACATATGTAGCAGACATGTGTAGTAAAAGCATATTATGTCTTCTGTACTTCAGGGCCTTAATGCCCTTTGTCAGTTCCTCCCTCCTCCATATGTCCCCCGTTCCCAAATCCCTGTAGCATTTCTGCTGGGCAGGTGGCTCAGATAGGTTCCTACGGTCTGTTCTTCTCTATACCTTGATTCTCCATTGCCAAAGCTGGCCCTCTCTTGAGTTTACTGTCCTTTCTCTCTCTCTCTCTCTCTCTCTCTCTCTCTCTCTCTCTCTCTCTCTCTCTCTTTTTCTCTCTCTCTTTTCCCCTGCTCCCCTCTGGTATAGGCAAATAGTCATTCCACAAAGCTGTTCCTGTCTTGACTCACTGTGAGCAGGTGAGCTCAGCTTTTTAAGAGTCATCAAGAATTCAACCAATCTTTACCTAACCAATGGTGTCTGCTTTTCCAATTCAATCGAGGAAGCTCCTTCAGGTTTTGGAAAGAAATGACAAGGCCTAAGCAATCAGTTGTCCCTCCAATCCCTCAAGGAGAAACTTTTCATACCCTATAAAGGGATAAAAGGGAATTAACACATCTTTGTACTATGAGACATTCAGTTTGAGATGTCCATGTGGGAACTGGTGATATAGGTCTGGAACTCAGGACCTGTGGTCAGAGGACCTGGGCCTGAATTCTGGCTGTGCCACAAACTACCTTTGTGACCATGAGTGAAACATTTCATCCCTCTGGGCCCTCCCTTCCTTCCTCTATAAAAGAAGGCCATTATACCAGACGGTCTCTAAGGTCCCTATGATCTTGGGTAAAAATACTAGAGCTGCCAGCCTCTTCATATTAAACAGATCCTTAAATTAGAAAAGCTCTTTCATGGGGCCTAGCAGCAAGGAGAAGGAGAAGGTGGGCAGGGTCAAAGAAGAACCATCCATCATCCACATCAGCACTGGGTTTTGAACAGTTTTCATCTTTCGAGGTCTGCTAGGTGTTTTCTTCCTCTTTAGCAGTCATTCAATCTTCCTCTGAAAAGTATTGTGTCATATAGAAAAATTTTCAGTGGGTGGCTGTGAAACTGGGGCTTTCCAGGAGTGATTCTGGGTTTTCTGCCTCTCATCATCCGCAGATGAGGCAATTATATATCGATTATATTTCGATTGTCCTAAGAGTCATCTATATTTTTATATTTTTATTTTTTAAATTGATTTGTTTACTTACTTTCAGTTTACAAGATTCAGTTCCACAATCCCTTAAGTTTCAAATTTTCTCCCCTCCCCTCTCCCCCTCTCCCCCATGGCAGCTTGCAATCAAGTATAGGATCTGTAAATACTTTCACACTGGACATTAGTCTGGTTGTATAGAAGGGTTGTAACCAATGGAATGAACGATGGGAAAAAAGAAACAAAACCAACATGGGAAAGAATGATAGCATGTAGATTGCTTCAGTATCCATTTAAACTCTGTTCCTTCTAGATCTTTCTCTGAATGTAGATATAAGAGTCATCTATATACAGTAAGCTTTTCCAAAGTGTGGAGCATTTTGCTTGAGATTACATCAGTGAAACATTTTGATTTTTACTTCCTCAAATTTTTTTTATAAATTAATTTATTTATTTTCTTGTTTATATTATTTATTTCCACGAGATTTTGAGTTACATATTTTCTCCCCATCTTTTCCCTACCCAACATCTCAAAACAGCCATCCCACTGTATAACCCCTCCCCCAATCTGGTCTCTCTTATGTCCTCCCCCCTCAACCCTCTGACTTTCCAGTAGGGCAGGATGGATCTCGCTACCACAGTGCCTGTGCATCTTAATTTCCAGTTGGATGTAGTTAATAATAATAATTATTAGAATATATATATATATACACATATATATTTTTAACATTTAATTATGGAACTTTAAATTCTAAATTCTTTACCTTCCTCCCTCATCACCCACCCCCACTGGAAGCACAAGCAATTAAATACAGGCTATACATGTGTAATTACGAAGAACCTCTCCACAGTGAGCATATTGTGAGAGACTAATTATATGTCCCTCCTTCCTATGCTGCCCCCCCTTGTTCTATTCTCTACCCTGTCCCTGTCCCTGTTCCTTTACAGAAATTTGTACTTCCATCAACCCTCCTCCCTCCCCTCCCCTCCTTTCCCCTCCATCATCAACTCTCATCCCCATCCCCCCTACTCTCCTGTGTGGCAAGATACCCAGTTTAGAGTTTATGTCATTCCTTCCCTACCCAAATTCAATGAGAGTAAAGTTGACCCTTTCCTTTTTGCCTTCCTGTTCTTCCCCTCCATTGTAACAATTATCCCTTGCCTCTTCTATATGAGATGATTAATCCCATTCTGTCTCTCCCTGTCTCCTCTCATTCTAATCCTCTCCCACCTCACAGTTTTACCTTTTAGAGTATTGTTCCTTCCTATTCAATTGATCTTGTGCCCTCTATGTACTCATATATACACATACTCAGATATGTGTTTGTATGCATATATAAAACTTCCTATATAAACATATGTGTATGTATACATATATATACATTTGTATTCCCTTCACCTATGCTCATACTGAGAAAAGTTTCTTAAGTTACAATTACCGCTTTTCCATGTTGGCATGTAAATAGTTCAACTTTGATAAGTTCCTTATGATTTCTTTTCCATGTTTACCTTCTCATGCTTCTTGTATTTGAGTGGTAAATTTTCTTTTCAGTTCTGGTTTTTTCAACAAGAATGTTTGAAAGTCCTCCACCTCACTGAATGACCACATTTTCCCCTGGAAAACTATACTCAATTTTGCTGGGTAGGTGATTCTTGGTTTTAATCCT
>CM053585.1:45489018-45515298 GCA_028646515.1 Pseudochirops corinnae
CTTCTTCCACATCAACAGGGGAGTTCATGCCTTCTCAACAGTGGGACAGAGTTTGCACCTTCCACACTTAGCACTTAGTACTGTCCATCCACTTAGTACTAAGTGCTAAGTATCCTGCTAAACTAATTACTATTACAGTTTGCCATTTCCTTCTCCAGCTCATTCTACCAATGAGGAAACTGGGGCAGGGAGAGGTAAAGTGACTTGCCCAAGGTCACACATCTAATAAGTGGCAAGAGTGAAATTCAGGTTTTCCTGAGTGTATATCCACTGTACCACCTAGCTGTCCACCAAAATAGAAAAACCCGGGAAATCAGAGAGAACCGCAAGTACTTCCATGTTTCTCAATCACCACTGCCTTAGTGTGGGGATTATAATAAGAAGAACATTACATTTGAGGGCTTCTCACTCTTCAGTGACAAATCAACTCAGATAGGTAGATATAGATATGTAACTTAATTTGAGTCTCACAACAAATCAGTAGGTAGATAGGGAAACTAGTTTCGTCCCCATTTTATAGATGAGGGAAATAAGGTTCCAAGACGGATTAGTGGCAAAGCCAACACTCAAGCTTGGATCTTTCAACTGCAAGCTCATTCACTTGCATGTCACAGCATCACCTGATGTCCTGGCCATCTTCTAGAACGAAGGACAAACAACAACAGCAGCAGGTAGGAGAAGAAAGACTCCAGGTTCATAGTCCTTAGAACTGGGAGAAACCTTGGAGATCATCTAACCCAATCTTCGGAGGAGGAAACTGAGACCCAGAAAAATCAAGCAAATTATCAACATCACTCAGCAGGAAGCCATCAAAATTAAGATTCAAACACTGGGGCAGCTAGGTGACAAAGTGCATAGAGCTCCAGTTCTGAAGTCAGGAGGACCTGAGTTCAAATCCAGCCTCAGATATTTACTAGCTGGGCAAGTCACTTAACCCTGATTGCCTAAAAAAAAAATTTCAAACACATGTCTATTTATAAATCTATTAGTCTACTATGCATATATACACAGATAAGAGCATGAGAGATATCCACCCACATGTGCCACCTAACAATTGAGGGAAATCTAGAGACTTCTGCTTGATCTCTCTGCTATACTAGGATTCTGAGAAGGCATCTGAAAAAACAATGTCTAGTTTTATTGCTGTTCACTACTTTCTCAAGGTCACCCTCAATCTTTTCCCACTGCCATAGTCAAAGTGTCTATCTCTTTTCCCACTCCTAGAAACATTCTGCCTCATCCTCTTCCTGGGCTATTAAATAAAAATTTTAAACTGATTACCCTTTCTCCTTCCCCTGTTATTAAATCCAGTTTCTCCTCTCTTTAGCCATCTGCCAGAAAAGAAAATTAATTCTGTTCTCTCCAGCCAGTTTTGTCTCCTCCCACATCAACTCTCCTTGTGACCCAACTCATAAACAATAAAAGCAGATTGGCAGCAGCCACCAGGATTTTTGCCCTACAGATCTCTTCCACAACAAACCAGGTCCTAAAAGAAGAATTTCAAAACCACTCTTAAGCCAAAACTAAGGATATAAAAATAGAAACATGATCAGCTCAGAGCTGCTTGGGAAAACCCTCAAAGTCATGAGCTCTTTAAACAGCCTTTTCTCCCTGCGATTTTGTTCCAAGACCAATGCTGAATAACCCTCCCTCTCAATAAAAAAAAGCCAAAAACCCTCCTATACCTGCCCACTCACTATACAAGTTCCTTATCATGGCATTCAAGACCTTCTATGATCTGTTTCCTGCCTGGTTCCCCCTCTCCTTTATGAAGACCCTACCCCTCCAGTTGTATTTCCCTCTTCCCTGTTCCCTCAAAATAGAAAGCTTCATGTTTTCCAGGCTTTGCATTCGATGTTGAATCCAAATGAAATTCCCTTTCCCCTTCCTGACTATCTATACCAGACTCATCCTTCAGGACTCATCTCTCAAGATCTCTAGCCTTAGGTGATATTACCCTCTCCTAAATTACTATAATATTATTAAGTGTGTACCTCAAGGAAGTCATTGGCAAGAAGAAAACACCCATACGTAGCAACATATGTATAGCAACACTTTTTGTGATTACAAAAAAAAATAGAAATATAGTAGGTTCCCATCGATTAGGTAATAGTAAACCAAATCATGTTACATGAATGCAAATGAATATATGTGCTGTTAGAAGTTCATCAGAGTGGATAGGGCACCAGGAAGATTCATCTTATTGAGTTCAAATCCAACCTCAGATACTTACTAGTTATGTGACCCTAAACCAGTCACTTCATCCTGTTTTTCTCAGTTTCCTCATCTGTAAAATAAGCTGGAAAAGGAAAGGGTGAATCACTCCAGTATTTGGCAAGAAAACCCCAAATGGGGTCACAAAGAGTCATACTGGACTGAAAAAATACTCAACAACAAGAAATCACAAATGTGATGAATGTGGAGAAGCATGATGAGGCAGGGTAAGGCAACAAAAATTTATTAAGTGATTACTATGTACTGGGTACTATGCTAAATGCTGGAGCTACAAATAAAAGCAAAAAGAAAACAATTCCTGCCCTCAAGTAGCTTACACTCTAAAGGGGGAAGATAACACAGAAAATGGAGCTAAAAAGCAGGAGGTTTCAGGGTGACACCAAATCCAAGGCATGGAGTTAAAGTCTGAAAAGCCAAAAGGACAGCTGGAAGGGGAATGAAGGTTAAAAAGACTGGACCCCTCCCCAAAATGGAGACCTCATGAGGAACTCACCTGGGATAAAGGAGCTAGCATGGCAGAGGGATGGATGATCCTGGTGAGAAGGCCCCAAGCAATGATAAAAGTTGCATGCTAAGGCAAGTACTATGAGTTAGAAGTACAACCAGGAGGGTCATGGGAAGACTTCCATGAACTAACATAGAATAAAATGAAGTGGAGCTAAGAAAATAATAAGTGAAATGCCTACAACAATGTCAATGCAAACAGCAACAATGACAGACCAACCAAAAGTGAATGTTGAGAAATTACAAAGAACGAATATGGCCACAAAAAAAAGAGATATGAGAAGACACCTCCTCCCACTCCTCTGCAGAGAAGCAAGGTCCAAGGATCTGGAATATTGCATGCATTTCAAGACTTTTTCAATCTACTGCTTGGTTTTGCTCATTTTTTCCCCTTTTTTTCCTCCTCTTCTTTCTTTTTTTATTTAAAAAATCTTCATGATATGAGATGGTTCCCTGGGAAGAGGGAAAAGGAGGGAAATGCAGAAAGAAATTTGAGCAATATAAAACAGAATAGTTACCCATAAGAATTTATTTTAAAACTAAAACTTAAACTTTCATAACATTAACTCTGTGTACTACTCATCTGGCTGCTATTTCACTGACTTTACCCATGCCTGAAATTCTCTCCCTCCTCATCTTCAACCTTCTGGTTTCCTGTCTGCCTTCAAGTTGAGCTAAAATCTCATCTTTTGCAGAAGAATTTTCTGAGAAAGACACAAAGAGTAATCATAACTGTGAATGTGAATAGGATGAACTCTCCCATAAAAAAGAAAAGGGATAGCAGAATGGATCAAGAACCATAATCCTACAATATGTTGTTTATAAGAAACACATCTGAAGCAGAGGGATGCACACAGAGTAAAGGTAAAAGGCTGGAGCAAAATATAATATGCCTCAGCTGAAATTAAAAAAAAAAGTTGGGGGAGTAATCCTGACATTAAATTGAAAAGTTTTTGCACAAACAAAGCCAATGCAAACAAGATTAGAAGGGAAGCAGAAAACTGGGAAACAGTTTTTACAATCAGTATCTCTGATAAAGATCTTGTTTCTAAAATATATAGAGAAGTGAGTCAAATTTATAAGAATACAAGTCATTCCCCAATTAATAAATGGTCAAAGGATAAGAACAGGAAGTTTTCACAGGAAGAAATTAAGGCTATCTATAGTCACAGGAAAAAATGCCCTAAGTCATTATTGATCAGAAAATGCACATCAAAATGACTCTGAGGTACAACATCACACCTATCAAATTGGTTAACGTGATGAAATAGGAACATGATAAATATTGGAGAAAATGTGGGAAAATTGGTACACTAATGCATTGTTGGTAGAGTTGTGAAGTGATCCAGTTATTTTAGAGAGCAATTTGGAACTATACCCAAAGGGCTATAAATTGTGCGTACTCTTTGACCTAGCAATACCACTTCTAGCACTGTATCCCAAAGAGATCATAAAAATGGAGAAAGGACATACATATACAAAAAATATTTATAGCAGTTCTTTTTGTGGTGTCAAAGAATTGGAAATTGAGGGGATATCCATCAATTGCAGAATGGCTGAACAAGTTGTGGTATATGAATGTAATGGAATACTATTGTGCTGTAAGAAATGGTGAGCAGGTGGACTTCAGAAAAACCTGGAAAAATTTATATGAACTAATGTTGAATAAAGTGAACAGAACCAGGAGAACATTGTACACAGTAACAACAACATTGTGCGATGAGTAACTTTGATAGACTTAGTTCTTCTCAGCAATGTAAGGATATAAGCAAGGATCCAAAAGACTCACAATGGAAGATGTTATCCACATTCAGAGAAAGAACTGAGGCATCTGAATGCAGATAGAAGTACACTATTTTCTCTCCTTTTCTTTTGTTGTTTTGTTTTGTTTTTTCTTTCTCGTGATTCCTCCCATTAGTTCTAATTCTTTACATCATGACTAACATGAAAGTATGTTTAATATGAATGTATAAGTAGAGCCTATATCAGGCTGCATGCTACCATCTTGGCGAGGGGAAGGAGAGAAAGGAGGAGAAAATTTAAAATTCAGAATCTTATGGAAATGAATGTTGAAAACTAAAAGTAAATTAATTATATTTTTTTTAAGAAGCCTTTTCTGGTCCCCCAAATGCTCATGTCTTCCCTGTCAGATTACCTCGGATTTATCCTGTATTTATTCAGTGTATTCTTATTTATTTGTTTTTTCTATCACTTAACAGTATTTTTTTTCCAATTACATGTAATTATAGTTTTCAACATTTACTTTTATAAGATTTCGAATTCCAAATTTTTTTTCTCCCTCCCTCTTATTTCCCCTCTTCTCCTTCCTCCCCAAGACAGCAAGCAATCTGATATAGGCTATACATGTACAATCATATTAAACATATTTTCACATTAGTTGTGTTGTGATGTGTACTCTTGTTTATACATAATTGCTTGCATGTTGTCTTTCCCTTTACATTATAGGCTTCTTGAGGATGAGGACTATTTTTCCCTTTCTTTACATCCCTAGTACTTAGCACAGTTCTTGGCATAGACATGTTTAATAAATGCTTGTTGATGACTTACATGAGCCATTATCATCATCATCATATTTGGGGCATCATAGTGCATAGAGCACTGGGTCTGGAGTTAGGAAGACTCATCTTTCTGATTTCAAATCTAGTCTCAGATGCTTACTACTTGTGTGACCCTGGCTAAGTCACTTAACCTTGCTTGCTTCAGTTTCATCCATTTATTCATTGTCATAAAATGAACTCGAGAAGGAAATGGGGAACCACTCATGTGTCTTTGTCAAGAAAACCCCAACATTAAAAATCAGACATGACACTAAAAACTACTGAACAACAAGAGATTGATGACTCTTCCAGTGTTGGTACCACCTCCACTACTAGAGATTGTAATCTCTCCATGGCTTAGTAGATGGTCTTCATTAGTCATTATCCTCATCCCACATCCAAATCAACCAGTGGCCAAGATCCTGGTAATGAGTTTCTCTTTGCTTAGCTACACTGGTTCTTAAAGGACAGCATTATAGCTAGTCCCATAAAACTAGAGGTTAGTGTCTTGCACACAGTAGAAATTTATTAATAAATGTTTGCTTAATTGAATTAAATTGAAAAAAATGAAGGCACTATGACAATCAAGCCTTAAAAATAGGGCCTTCAAAATAGTTTACTGCAATGAGGGATACCTATAACTTCTTTAGTTACTGTGATCCCAACTTGAACTCCAGAAAGTAATACTACAAATCTAGTGAGAAAAACTCTTCTGTACTGTTTTAATGAAGCTGTGACCCCTCCAAAAGTCTCATGATTGAAGGAGCATCCAGAGGAGATGTGGAGTCTGAGTGAAGATTGAAACAAACTACCTGCTCTGTTTCTTTTTCTTGTTTTGTTCTGTTTCCTCTTTTCCACTGATCATTCCATCAGTTACAATTCTTCTTTACAACCTAACTAATGATTAATGTGAAGATATTTGTAGATCCTGTATCCAAGTACATGCTGCCATGATGGGAGGGGGGAAGAGGAAGAGGAGGAGAAAATCTGAAACTCAAGGGACTGTGGAATTGAATGCTGTAAACTAAAAGTAAATAAACCAAAAAAAAGAAAAACTATTCTGCTGCCTAATTTGGTTACTTTGCCATCATGTCACCTAACAGACTTTTAATAAACATGGATTGAATTGAAAAAAATAAAAATAAAAAATAATTTTAAAAAATGAAGTTGTGACCCAATCAGCCCTCAAGAGGCCATCATCCCAAGACAAATAAAACTGGTTTAATAAATTTTACTGTTATCTGGTACAAATCCTCTATTTTAAGTATGAGGAAGCTAAGGCCAAGAAATGCAATAATAATAATTGACATTTATATAGAGCTTTCGTGTTTATAAAACATTATTTTCTTCACAGCAACCCATGAGTTAGAGAGGAGGCATTCTTATCTGAGGTTTACCAGTGAGAAAACTGAGGCTTCAACTAACATAAAATGACTTATACTCAATGAGTAAGCAGCAGAGCCTAGATTTAAGCCCAGGTCATGTGACTCCAAAACCAGAGCTCATGCTAACCCATAAAACTGCCTTTCTGATACAGTTTTAATGCTAAGAAAACATTTATGGATAGAAATGTAATTGTTTATACTGCTTTGTGGAGAGGGAGAGTCACTGGTTGACGTTACTCCAAGCAAGCTAATTGTAGCATTGACTTAAAAACCCTGAATTCGAGATGGTAGAATCAGAGTTGGCAACTGCCCAATATAAGTGATTTTCAAAGAATTGTTGGAAAAGGGAATATGTTCGTGACGTGCAAAGATATTAGGAACATGAGTTTGAAATTGAACTAATAAATACAACTATTTTAATGTTTAAATGTTAAATGTAAGACTGGCATGGTACAAGGAGCACTGGACTGGGTTTCAGAAGACCAAGATTCAAATCCAGATTGTGCTACTATGTGACCTTGGTTGAGTTAACTCTCTTGGCTTCACTTTGTTAATATGTAATCTAAGTGGTTTAGAACAGATGGCCTCCAAGGCTCTTTATAGTTCTAAGAATTTATGAGTTGAATGCAAAGGCAACAGATAAAAGAATCCCGCATATATACCATCCAGGGATGAGTCATACAACCAGACACACATAAGAGGAAGGTTACCTGGAAACTCCATACTACTGTGATTGCTCTGCTTCTGTAGATACCTGATTTGAGGTTTTGTTTTCTTTTGTATTTTTTGAGAGTGGTTGTCTCTATTTTGCCTTGCCTAGAAATTCAGCAGCTATTCACGGACTGATGCCATGATGGATGAATTTCTGACCTGGTTCAATTCACTCCTCCTTAGAGAGCCTGGTCATAAAGTATTTCCCAGAGACCCACCATATTGGTGTCAGACTTAGGATGGACACCTGACTGGTTGAGCCCACTGCAGCTCTGAACTCCTGAGCTCAAGTGATCCACCATTTTAGCTTCCCCAGTAACTATGACCAAAGATGTACACCACCATGACCTGCATTTACTGCCTCTCTGAAAGTCAGTGGAAAAGATGCTAGGCTTGCTACATTATTCAATAAACCCTATGGTTAGACTAAAATGGATTAAAATAAGTTAGATAGGAGATATTTGTAAAGCTTGGCACATAGTAGGTGCTTAATAAATCCTTGTTTCCTTGCTTTCTCCTTAATATGGTACTCATACACATAAAATTGTATTAAGTATTTAAATGTAAAATTATTAGTATTCTTATTAATCAAATGTTATTTTACTGACATAGTAAGTCACCAGTTTTTTTTAACCTTTATCTGTAGAAATCGTCTTAGTCTTAGAAAGTCTAGAAAGTTTCTAAAAGTTTTCTAGGCCAAGAAGAGCCTAAGTGACTTGCCCAAGGTGACATTGTCAGTGAGTGATAGAGGCAGGATTTGAACCCAGGTCTTCCTAACTCTAAAGCTAGCACTCTAGCCACTCCTTCAGAAGTCCTTATTATTATTCTACACGTTAGATTAAGAGGCTGGTTCTGCCACCTATAAACTGCATAACAAGCTTTGAGCCATCGCTTAATCCCTCAAAACGCCCATTTCCTTCCCTGTCAAAAGAGTATAGTACTGGAAGAATACTGGAAGGATTGTGTCAAGGAGAGAGTTCTATACATCTTAAAGTCAGTAAAAGTAAATTATCATTATTGCCTGCTGCCGCCTCTTCCTATTCTCATGCATGAGATCTTCTGTGGAATCCAAGATCCAGTTGAAATAAATGCAGTACTGACTGGAATGCTTCTCTCCACTTAAATACACCAGCTAGAGGAGACTTAACAGAGTAATAAATTCATACTTTAGGATTAAAGTTCTTTCTAACACTGAAGTCCATACTTCAGAAGACCCATTACTTTATCTATACATATGGATCCACATCTATGTTTCCATGAATAAAACAATCCCAACTGGACTCTTCTCAGCAATGCAAGGTTACAAGACAACTCTAAAAGTCTCAGGATGGAAGGAGATGTCTACATTCAGAGAAAGATCCAGAAAGAACAGAGTTTATATGGAGACTGAAGCAAACTACATGCTCTCTTTCTTTTCCATATTTGGTTTTGTTTCCTCTTTCCCATTGTTCATTCCATCAGGTACAACCCTTCTATACAACCAGACTAATGCCCAGTGTGAAAGTATTTGCAGATCCTATGCTTGATTGCAAACCACCATGGAGCGAGGAGAAAATTTGAAACTCAAGGGATTGTGGAACTGAATCTTTTAAACTAAAAGTAAATAAACAAATCAATTTTTAAAAAAACAAACCAATCCCTTACCCAGTTACCAGACTTCTAGTGATAAACTTCTCTGGATTTAGCTGTCACCTCTTATGTGCAAAATACTGTTTGAAGTACTATACAACATGTGTTTCCTGCCCTTGAGAGGCTTACATTCCTATCCCCAAAATATTTACATTTAATTGGTTTCCGTTTAGATGACTGAAGTTTAAGTGGCACAAATGCACAGGATCATTTCTTAACAAATCAAGCTGCCTCAACAATTAGAAATAGTTATGGATAAAGCACTGATCCTGGAGTCAGGAAGACCTGAGTTCAAATCTGGTCTCACATCAAACTGGGCAGCCCCAGCCAGGTTGCTTCACCTTGGTATATGTCATTTTCTTCAGCTGTAAAATGAGGGTAGTTATAGCACCTGCCTCTCAGGTGTTGTGATGATGAAATGAGATGATATCTGCAAGGCACTTAGTATGCCTGGTACATAGGAGACACTATATAAGTGCTTATTCCCTTCCCTTCCCTGGCCAAGAGTGAATTGAGTTTGGGCACTGGATGAAAGACATATGGTGCATTGCCATGTTCATGTTCTCCAGCTTCATAGGACTTCCCAGAGCTTCTCCTCTGCTTACTTAACTTTCAAGTCTCCAGACCATAATGAGGAACAGGGAAGGTGGATCTAACGAAACAATTCATGTGTACACAAGGTTGCAAAAGAAAAAAAAAAAAAACTAACATCAGATCTTTTCCTGAAATTACTTTTCATAAAGGAAAAGGAAAGAATGGGGGTGAGGAACAAATTGCTTCCAGGTACATGCTGGAGCCAGCTCAAGCCAGCTCAAATCTGTTCTTGATAGCTGATTGCCAAATTTTCTTTTTTTTTTCTTTTTGGAGGGGAGGGCAGGGCAATTGGGATTAAGTGACTTGCTCAAGGTCACACAGCTAGTAAGTGTTAAGTGTCAGGCTAAATTTGAACTCAGGAACTCCTGACTTCAGGGCCCATGCTCTATTCACTGTGCCACCTAGCTGCCCCTGATTGCTAAATTTTCAGTGTGAGCATTTACACTTCAGAAATTGGCTAATACTACAAATCAGGACTCGATTTACTGCTTTTTTAATTGTTTCTTTCTCCTGAGCTAATCTCCTATAAACCTCTCCTCTATCTCTCCCCCATCCCTATAATATATCAAGCCAATATATTCACCTGGTGTTGTTCAGTCCCAGGATTTAATAAAAGTTGTGAAGAAAATGTTGCAGCTAAGACTTAAAAGTATGTGTGTGTGTATATCCACGTATACTTTTGGGAATGCGGATGAGGGGGGGATATCCAGTTGTTAAACATCTACCAGTACTTGAAGGGATTAAAATAGGGGAGCCTGAGGCAGCTAGTGGCACAGCAATTAGAGTACTGGCCCTGAAGTCAGGAGGACCTGAGTTCAAATCCAACCTCAAATACTTAACACAAAACTAGCCATGTGACCTTGGGCAAATCACTTAACCCCAATTGCCCTACCTTTGCCCTTCCAAAAAGCAAAAAGTAAAATAAAATAGGGGAGGCCAAGGGTGCCAAAGGCAAACTCAGTCTCCTGGGCATACTACATGCCAACTTCTGAAGCTTAGGCAAAGTGAAAGTCTTACACTGGAAGAAATTCTCTGCTCCATGGAATAAATTGATTGCTGATTGCTCCAGGCAGAACCATTCATCTCATAGATGTGTCACAAACCACAGGGGCCAGAAGGAACCTTAGAAACTAAGCTAACCTCCTCATTTTAAAGATAAGGAAGATCAGGGCCCAAGAGAGGGAGTATTTGTCCAAGGTCATATAACAAAATCATGGTCAAACAGGAACTAGACTCAGGACTCCTGGGTCCTATAACTCTAATGTGTCTAAAATTTAAAGATACTGCTAACATCTTGGTCTCTCTCCCAATGACATTCATTGTATACTTGGAGTCTTGGGAGAGCAAAATGAACGGGAAATATCCCCAGGCTTTTATGACTCCCTAAACCAAGGTGTCTTAAGTTACAAAAATTGTTCAACCTTATTTATGGAAGTTGTCTGGTTCTGGAATGTACCCTTTCAAGGGTAGCATCAACCACTATTCCCTTCTTTGATTCACCATACATTCTGAAAGCTCAAAGCACCAGAATTTCCCGTGAGAGTGTTTTCAATGATGTCTAGGAGCAGTGGGATGAAAAAAAAAGTGATATAAATGGAAACTGAACATCAGGAGTTATTTCCTATCAAAGAGATCTCCTATATCAGGGAACTGGGGAAAGTCCTAAACCATCTGACCTTTTTATCCTTAGTGTTCAAGTATAAAGAGAAATTGCTGCTTGTCACTGGCCCAGGATGGGAGCAGATATCATCTGGTTTTGTTACCTACATAGTCACAGAACCATGGAACTTCAGAGTTGAAAAGGAACATGAAAATCAATCAATAAATGTTTATTAATACCCAATTTGTGCCAGGCACTGTTAGCACTTGGGTATAAAAAAGAGGCAAAGGATAGTCCCTGCCCTCAAGGAGCTTACAGTCTAATGATGGAAACAATATGCAAGACATACATGTTTGTATGTATGTATATGTGGATAAATATGAAATAACACAGAAAAGGCATTAGAATTAAGAGGGGTTGGGAAAGGCTTCCTACAAAATATGGTGTTGACTTAAAGGAAGGAAGGAAGCAGAGTTGAGAAGGGAGAGCACTCCAGGCGGGGAAGACAGTCAGAGAAAATGCCTGGAGTAGGAGATTGAATGTCTTGTTCATAGACTAACCAGGAAGCTCATGTCCCTGGATTAAAGAATATACATACTGGGAAGTAACATGTGAGAAGACTGGAAAGGTAAGAGGGATTTAGGAGGTATTGAGTTCAACTCATACACAAAAAGAAGTCTGACAAAGCTGAGAGTAGATGGCAATCATCTGTGTTGGAGGGATTGTGGAAAGATAGGTACACTAAACCATTATTGATGGTGTTGTGATGCAGCACAATTATTTTGTGAAGCAATTTGAAATTATTCAAATAAATATCTAGCATTTATATGGTGCTTTACAATTATATTTCATTTTATTCTCATAGCAACCCTGAGAGGTAGGTGCTATTATTTTTTCCATTTTACATATGAGGAAACTGAGGCAGAAAGAAGTTAATTGGCTTGCCCAGGATCATAGAGCTAGTAAATATCTGAAGCTAGATTTGAACTCAAGTTCTCCTGACTCCAAGTTCACCATTCTAACCTCTTCACCACCTTTGACCCAGAGATTCCATCACTAGGTATATTCCCAAGGAAGCCATTAATAAGAAGAAAGTCTCCATATACACCAAAATATTTATAGCAGCATTCATGATAGCAAAGATTTGGAAACATGTAGTAGACTAGACTTTCAGGGGTCCCCTGGCCCTATTAAAGAAATGCTCCCCTCTTCTATGAGGTCACTAGGCAGATATGCAGGAAAGGTATAATCTTGTTGGATGCCTCCATTGGTCCTATGAATAACTAAAGAAAATTCAGGGTAGTTAATTAGCAAGTCTTGTTTGTGACTTCCTGTTTGTTTGTGCCTCTGGACATGGTCCTAGGATGAAGTTTTAATGAATAATTAGCCTTGGGCTGGGGTAGAGAGTGGTCGAAAGGAGGGTCCTTGCATTCTGGTTACATAAGAATTTCTGCTAAAGGGAATATAAACCTTATGATTTTCTTGTATCTTGGCTCTGTATGAAATGGTTCTGTAATAAACAGGCTATTGAATACATCCCCGTCTTTCTTTTCAGTCAGCTGGTTACTGGACCATTCAACTGTGCTGGTCACAATAGAAACAAGCAGTTGCCCATCAAGTAGGGGAAATGGATGAACAAAATGTGGCACATGAACATGATACAATATTACTGTATTTATGAAATGATGAATATGATAACTACACAGAGAAGTATGGAAAGATCTTTATGAACTGATGCTGAGTAAAGTAAGCAGAGTCACAAAAACAACATATACAATGACTACAACAATGAAAATGGGAAGAACCACTCCCCCCCACCAAAGAAATCAAAAGTGAATGTTGCAAAATTCCAAAAAAAAAAAAACCAACAAAAAACCAAGAATGACACAAAAGACAAAATAGGAGAAGACATACCCCTCTTCAACCACTTTTACCAAAATAGGAAGTACATGGATTGGCATATTTTACAAATTTTCAGACTTTTTTGATAGATTGATAAGTTTTTGTTGATTTTTTTAGCTTTCTTTTTTATTCTGTCTTTAAAAAAAGTTATAAGAAGCCTCTCTGAGAGTGTGAAGGCAGAGAGAGACTGAGGGAAATTTGATGATGTTAAAAAAAATGAACCACATCAATAAAAATTATTTAGAGGAAACTATGACCATGAAAACCCAACCACAGTATACTTTGCATGACTCCCCATTTATCTGTCATGTCATCCAAACTAAAACCAGCTGAATATAAGCATCCTGAGGGCAGAAAACACATCTTGGCCCTTTCTGCATCCCCAGAAGTACCTCAAATTATGTGTCTTGCACATAATTGGTAATGAATAAATTTTTGTCATTTGTAAGGATGGTACAGGGGATGAGAGTAAAAAGCTACAATTGGGGCAGAGTTCAGAAGACAGAACCTTGAAGCAGGAAGATCAAGTGGGTTAGGTCTTGAAACACAGTGGTGGAAAGAAGGAAAAAAAAGGAGACATGAAAGATTGTTGTAGAGGAGGAGACAACTGAATGGATATGTGAGATGAGGGAGAAAGCAGGCTTGAGGATGACACCAGGGTTGAGAACTTGAATGACTGGGCAAATGGTGGGGTCCTCCACAAAGATAGGGAAATTCAGAAGTGGGTGGATTTAGGGAGAAAGATAATGAGGTCCTGTTTTGAATAGGAAATCCAGCTGGAAATGTTCAGTGCATAGTTGGTAAGGCAGGACTAGGGCTAAGAAAAGAGAGAGACAGGAGCCTTTCATCTTTTTTAGTAACAGCACTAACACACATTCTAGCCTACCTTCCAGCACTGTCCAGATGTGTCCCTTCTTCCCCCTCTTCCCACAAGTAAGGGAGTAAATAAGAATAACTAATACTTACATATGATTTTGCCACCTTAAATACATTATATTATTTGAGTCTCAGTCTCAAAATGTTATGGTATACAGATTGCAAGTATTATCTTCCTTTTGGTGATAATAATAATATAATTCATATTATTGCCTGTTATATGCCAGGCACTTCACAATTATTACCTCATATGATCCTCACAACCACCCTGGGAGGGAGATGCTATCATTATTCCTTTTTTACAGTTGAGGAAGCTGGGACAGCTAACTGATTTGTCCATGGTCACGTATCTAATAATATTTTTGAGACCAGATTTGAATTCCAGTCCTCCTGACTCTGGATGAGGCACTCTATCCACTGTGCCATCTCATCGCCCCATTATTATCAGCCCCATTTTAGAGATGAGGAAAATTTGTCTTGGTGAGATCAAGTAACTTGCCAATGTCACATAAACTGGTAAGTGTCAGAGGTGAGATTTAAACATAGGTCTGTCTGATTCCAATTCCAATACTCTATCCTTGATGCCACATTGACTCTGATTCATTGAACTAGGACCAGTTATACAGAGATGAAAAATAAAAATATCTGACAATAACCACAGCAGAGTATGTAATGAAATCCAGCACTGGAGAGAGTTCCCTTACTTTGGCCAGGAATATTCCATTGTACTTAACTGGAGGCAAGGTAACTTAAAGAGAAACTAGAAGTTCTCTTTTTATATAAGCCCACCAGACTGGGCAGCCCCAAGCAAAAAGAAGGGAAAGACCAGAATGGTGACTGGTTTAGAAACCATGGGATAGCTAACTTCAAATACTTGAAGGGTTTCCATTCACTTCCCCATCTGTGAGCAGGCAAGGGAAGTCTAACCCCTCTTCATTAAAATGCTGTTTTAAAAAATTAACTTCACAATTATGGAATGTTAACAGAGTGGTTAGGCAAAAGTTTATATAGAGGAAGGATTCATTTTTCCTCTCTGGACAAAGAGAGAAAATGATCAGAAATTGCTGAGAGGCAAATTTAACCTTCAAGTAGGGAAAAACTTTATCACAGTTAGACCTATCCCAAAGTGAAGTGAGCTCTCAGAGAAAGGAGCTCTTCATCACTTATGTCCAAGCAAAGTCTAGATAATCATTTGTCAGGTAGATTGTATAGGAGATTCCTGTTGAAGCATGGATTAGACTAGGGACTATTGAGGTCCCTTCTTTGTGTTAGATTCTATGGTTCTGTGGGAGATGGAAAGTGCAGAATGAATTGGAAAATCCAAATTCTGCACTCTATAGAGAAAAACTCTGGAAGTCGTTCTTCCAGTCAGAGCAGAGATGAGACAGAGTAAGATAGAGGAAGGTGCTGAGTAACCAAGGCTCAATTAAACATGATAAAATTTCAGGTGAACCAGAATAAGCTCGAAGGGGCTTATCCATGGAGTTTAAACCAAGCAGAGCTGCAGATGGAAAGGAGATAGTCATTCCTACTATCAGTTGAAAATAGAGGATTCAGAAAAGTAATCAGAAAGCAAATTTGGGCATTGACTGACTAAATAACAGTGTGATGTATGAAAGTGAGATTTGGATTTCTGGTCTATAGCTTAAAATATAGGAATGATGAGTTCTTGGCCAGGGATGAAGTACATCCAATAAGGGTCAATAAAAACATATTTGCCTGGAATCTTAACAAATCTAATTTAAGAGGGCTTTAAACATAAGAGGAGAGGAATGAAGAAAACCGAAACATAAATCTGCCAAGGCTGGTACCATAAAAAGTATCGCATACAGCAAGAAGAATAACAGAAGAAAGGTGGCCAAGAAGACAACCAGCAATAAAATACATGATGCTAGATATCTATCTGCAAATACATGAAAAATGGGTAACAGCAGTATGGACTAAAGATCCTAATAGAAGAAGAAGAAGAAGAAGAAGAAGAAGAAGAAGAAGAAGAAGAAGAAGAAGAAGAAGAAGAAGAAGAAGGAAGAGGACGAGGAGGAGGAGGAGGAGGAGGAAAAGGAAGGGGAGGAGGAGGAGGAGGAAGAGGAGGAGAAGGAGGAGGAAGAAGAAGAAGAAGAAACTAGATAATGGGGAAAATAGAGTAACATTGTATTATCTTCCCTGTTAAACACATCCCTCCTCCAGACTTCCCTATTTCTGTGCAGGCTCTACCATCTTTCCAAACATCCAAGTTCATGACCTTAGAGGCATAGTCAACTCTTCCTTCCCCTTCATCTCCCTCTAATCAGTTGCTAAGTCTTACCTACCCTACCTTCTTGACACCTTTTGCATGCATTCCCTTCCTCCTCTCACACAGTCATTTTCTACTTCAGACCCTCATTATTCCTTGTCTACACTTTTATCATAACTTATTGATTGGCCTCCCTAGTTCTAGTCTTTCTCCTCTCCAATCCTTCTTTCATATACTTCTTAAGAAAAAATAATCTTTCTAAAGCATACATTTAACCATGTTACCATCCGGTTAAGGGGCAGCTAGGTAATACAGTGGGCTTGGAATCAAGAAGACTTGTCTTTATGAGTTCAAATCTGACCTCAGACACTAGCTGTGTGACCCTGTATAAGCCACTTAATCCTGATTACCTCAGTTTCCTCATCTGTAAAATGAGCTAGAGAAGGACAGAACAAACCATTCCAGTATCTTTGCCAAGAAAACCAAAAATGGGGTCATGAAGAATCAGACTGAGCAAACACCCACTCAAGAATTTTTAGTGGCTGCCTATTGCCAGAATTTTAAGTAGGGAAGGGCAACCAGAGTTTTATCCCACAGTACCAAATTTTAAAGGTTACAAAAATTTTGAATAATGATTTTTAAAGATTATATAATTTTAAACTTTTTATATTTATATTCAATAGGGTTTAACCTCCTTTAGCAGTATTAAAAAAGAAAACAACTGAGTTTATAGTCCTGGAGTCAGGAGGACCTGTGTTCAAATTTGACCTCGGACACTTGACACTTAATTAGCTGTGTGACTTTGGACAAGTCTTTAACCTCACTTGCCTTGCCTTCCCCCATCCAAAAAAAAAAAAACAAACCTGAGTTTAGTAACTATTTAACAAGAATAGTTAAAACAGGAAGCTACCAGAAGACACACTTCCTCTTGCAAACAGCTGCCGCCCAGGTGAACTTCCTGACCTAGCCCCACCTGGCTCCTCTCTATGTGGTAGCCTCTTAGTAGGAACATAATAAATGTTGTTGAATTAATGCAATCAATCAACATGTATTTATCAAGCATATACTATGGACCAGGCACTATTTAGGTGCTAGGGACACAAATACAAAGAATGAAGCAATCTCGACTCTCTAAGAGCTTGTATTTTATCTAGAGGAGACAAGAAATATCTAAAAAGCATATACAGAACAAGTTTAAATAATATAAACGTAAGTTAGTTAAATACAAAGTAATTATGGAAAAAGACATAGTAGTTCAAAGCATTAGTAAAAGTTTTATATAGAAGGTGATGCTTAAACTGTATCCTGAAGGGAAGGGGGGAATTCTGTGATGCAGAGAGAATCCAAATAGCAGAGGGAATTGAAAAGGGGGTGAACAGTTGGCTGCCTGGAGGAGGTGTGAATGACAGCCTAAGGATTTGGGATGCAAGGCCCAGGGGTTCCCCCAACACCAAGGGGCTCTGGTGGACACAGACCCCGACTGATCCTGGGGGAGGGTCTAAGCCCCGAAAAGGGGACAAGCAGGAGTGTGCAGGAGCCAGCTTGAATTGGCTCCCAAAAGCAGATTGTGAAATTTTCAATGCTAGTATTTTCGCTTTGGAAAGCAGTTAATGTTACAAACCAGGGCTTTGTTATAATTGTCTAGAGTCTAGATCCCTTAATAAAATTAAAATAAAAACCCCCTTAATAAAAGGATTTCTTCTGTGAAGCTTGGATTCAAAGGACTGCACTTGAGGACCTAGAGGGCCTCATGTGACCTCAAGGCAGCAGGTTCCCCACCCCTTCTTTAGACTCAACAAAGTGGCTGAGAAAATGGGGCAAATTAAACTTTAAAATGCATATACTTTTTTTTTTCAAAGAGCCAGTTATATATTTATGAGAGTACTCCTGAAGACACATTCCTCTCTCACATTCTGGTTCTTTGGTCATAGTCTTGAGTAGAATTTCAGGGAAATCTGTAAAATGAAACTTAGATATGAATCATTTGTACGATATCCCCAAAATATGAGTAACAGAGATCCTTCTAGAGAAAGTACTAAATGCACAATGCAGATATAAAGTAGAGGACAGTTATTTCCTCCACGTAAAATGCTTAAGACACAAAGATCCAAAGGCTTACACAAAGGAGGAAAAGAGAAAATATCTCACGTAGCCCATTATGCTCATTATACCCCCCCCCAAAAAAAAAAGAGTTAAAGATTTAGTGGGATGGGGCAGCTATGTGGTGCAGTGAATAGAGCACCAGCCCTGGAGTCAGGAGCACCTGAGTTCAAATCTGACCTCAGACATTTAACACTTACTAGCCATGTAACCTTGGGCAAGTCACTTAACACCAAATTCCCTGCCTTCCCTCTCCAAAAGGACCAAAAAAAAAAAAGAGTTAGCAGAACTATTGAACTGATAACTAAGCATTCACCTCAGACCTGCCCTAAGCAACTCACAAGGTCTAAATCTCCTGACCAGCCACTGCATGGCTTTGGCTTTCTCTAATCAATCAATTAATCAACATGAATTTATTAAGTACCTACTACATGCCAGGCATTGAGCTATGTGCTAGGAATACAAAGACAAAGGCAAAACAGTTCTTCCCCTCAAAGAACCTTCCTCAAGGCAATCTGTGGGCACTCCTCTTCCTATTCAACTCAAGGAAGTCATGAGAAGGAGAAGGCAATTATTAATAATAATTGTTTCTCTTTTAAACAGCAACCCTGAGGGTATTCCCCTCCCAGCCAGATATTTTTTTCTTCTTTCTAATTAAAGGAACCATCCTTTGACTCACTTCTTTTTTTTTTCTTTTTGGAGGGGAGAGGGCAGGGCAATTGAGGTTAGGTGACTTACCCAAGGTCACACAGCTAGTGAGTGTTAAGTGTCTGAGCTCAGATTTGAACTCAGATCCTCCTGACTCTAGGGCTGGTATTCTATTCACTGCACCACCTAGCTGCCTCCCTTGACTCACTTCTTAAAGTGGACTATTCACTGAATGGGCATTACCTCACTCAAAGTGAGAACCTGAAAAGGCCTTAGCCTAAAAGGGCTAGGGTCTCCCATTGCATCCTGTATCATCTCCAATCACCTGGACATCGCTGGACCCAGATGGCTCTGGAGGAGAAAGTGAGGCTGGTGACCTTGCACAGCCTTGCCTCACTCTAATCAAAGTCAACTGCAAGTCATGTCATCATTTCCCCAATTGATAGGGGATGTGTAGTTCTGTCCTTTCTTTTCAAGCCCCTGTTCAGGCGCCACTATGACCTGGCCTAACACCAGAGGGCAGCCAGTCTTACCCTTTTTTCCCTGGGTCTTCGGGGTGCACCTCCCAGATGCGGCCTGCACATTCCGCAAAGTAGAATCAGGAGCCAGAAGAGTTAGGGATATGCAGACAGCTTTATTGTTCTCTTCATCCATCCATATCCATATCCATCCATATTTCATTCCCAGGGCTTCTCCTCTTTTATCCCCCTACTGAGCCCCTTGGCAAATAGCCCATCTCCCCTCTAATCACCTCTGACGCCACAAGGGCCGGGTAAACATGAAAAGGAAGGATGGAGCTCACGTCCCGGAACAGAGCATATCAACAGAACATCTGGGTCGCGAAATGCAGAATAAAACAGGACACACTGACCCAGAGACGTAACTGTCATCATGACTTCTGTGTTTTGGTGTTATTGTCCTTCTGCATTCTCAGAATATTCTGGTGTTCATGCTCCCGGGCAGAACTACACATCCCCTATCACCCAATGCCATGGTCCTCTTTGAAAATGAAGGACAAACACAACTCCCAAGGTAAGTAAATGCATAGCATTCGAAATCTCCTCATTTGCTATAACCAATGGCTCCACGTATGGATGATGTGGTGCTGGTTGGGAGAGAATCTCTGTTTTCTTGGTGTTATCTGTCAGGCTAAAATCTGTCAGCAGCAGAGAATTGATCCGTACTCTGTTGCATCTCTGCATCAGAGGCTGCATTGAGTGCACAATTATCTGCAAAAAATGTCACTCAACAACTCTCCCTCCACTTTAGTATTTCTCGGCTTGTAGCCTTTCCAAGTTACATCATTTACCATCAGGGCAGTAGCTGACCTTGATGTCATTTTCATCCTCACGGAAGACATCTGACAACAGTGCTGAAAACATCATGCTAAAAAGGACGGGAGCAAGCACACAGCTCTGCTTTACTCCATTAATGACCAGGAAAGAACGAGAATATCGTCCATAATCCAGAACCCATGCAAGCATACAATTTGTACAACTGGTGTACAATACTGATGAACTTCTCCGGGGGACAGAATTTTGCAATAATCTTCCACATGTCCTCCCATTAAGGGAATTACATTGTACTGAAAGCTACCATAAACAAAAATTAGTATCATTACATAATATATATGCACCAACTGGTATAGCTATATCTAAATAAAGGAAGAAATCAATTATTTTACTAGGAGAAATACACAGTAAAAAAAAATTATACATGGGGACCTCAATGTATGACCTATCAGAATGAGAAAAATCCAAGAAAAGGCTAAACAAGAAAGAACTTAAGGGCCTGAAGAATCTTAGAAAAGTTAAATATAATAGATCTCCTGTGAATACTGAGTGGGAATGGAAAGCAATCTCTACATCTTCAGCCGTGCCTGCTACTTTTACAAAAATTGTCCATACATTAGGGCACAAATGAATCGCAAACAAATAAACTGGATTAGGAATATAAAATAATCTTTTGCTGGACACAATGCAAAAAAATTATATGCTATAAAAGGCATTTCATGAAAGCCTTAAAATTAAAGACAAAATAACTTAATCTTAAAAAATGAATGAGTTAAAAAAACAAATAATAGAAATTTCATCAAAAAAAATGACAAAAATGAGGCAGTATTCCAACACTTTTGGGATGAAACCAAAGTAGCTCCTAGAGGAACATTTATATCTCTAAACACTTTCATCAACAAAATAGAAAAAGAACAGATCGATCAAGTGGACATGCAACTTTTTAAAAACTAGAAAAGCAACAAATCAAAAAGTTCCAATTAAACAACAAAATAGAAATTCTGAAAATCAAAGAAGGCATTAACAAAATTGAAAGCAAAAAAACCTATTGAATTAACCAACTTTTAGTGAGTCTGAATTTTAAAAGAGAAGAAAATCAAATTGCCAGTATCAAAAAATAAAAAAAAGAATTTGCAACAAATAAAGTATAAGGGATATTATTGAAAACTATTTTGCTAAATTATATGCCAACAAACTGACAACATAAGTGAAATGCATAAATGGTTATAAGATACCCAAATTAACAGTACGAGAAATGTGTTCTATTATGAGAGAAATTTGTTATGAAACAAAAGAACTTAAATAACCTCGTTTCAGGAAAGGAACTTGAACAAACTATAAACTCCCAAAGTAAAACAACCTAGAACCAAATGCATTTGAAAACAAATTCTATCAAATACTAAAAGAACAATTAGTTTCAATTTCATATAAACTATTAAAAAATATGAATAGAAGTTTATTCTGCCCATTCCCTTATAGCTTAGGCTTCCTTGGAAATAAGACACTCATACATCATTAAACAGTTAACAAGAGGAGGTTTACTTAGCCATAGCATAGAAACGATACTCCACAAGGATAGCATTGTACATTCTGCACCCTACTCTGATCTCTATACAGAAATATTTCTCTTTAACAGGACAAGGTGGGTTGACTCACAAGGCTTTGGGACTTCTGCCAAGTCTAAAAGCCCCCAACTCCACATTAGTGGGTCTTTTATGCCCTTAGGTGACAAGGACACTACATTAGACTGCTCTGAAGATACCAGGATGTGATGGCAATAGCAATGGGTTTTAATTTCAGCTTCCTAAGTCAATTAAATTTTGGAGACAGCTTACTTTGTCTTTTAGTGAAAGGACAAGTCTTATTTGGGGGATTGGGAACCTTGCTATATATTGGTCCTATCATAGAAGTGACTACACCAAATACCTTCTATGATGTAAATATGGTCTTGATAGCTAACCAAGAAGAAACCAACAGTAAAATAACACTATATAGAAACAAATCTTCATGAATATTGATGCAAATATTTTAAATGACATATTAGCTAAGAAGCTATAGCAATACATCATGAAGACTATATACTTATCACCAGGTTGTAGTTATATCAAGAATATTGGATTTGTTCAATGTTAGGAAAACTATAATAGATATGATTAACAAAAATAGCTTTTAAAATTACATTATTACATAAACAGATGTCCCCCCCAAAAAAATAAAAAAGATTTTTGACAAAATATAGTATTTATTTCTATTAAAAGCATAGAAATAAATGGACTTTAGGGCAGCTAGTTAATACAGTGGATAGAGTGCTGGGCTTGGAAACAAAAAGATGCATCTTCATGAGCTGAAATTCAGCCACTGGAACTTACTAGCTGTGTGACCCTGAGTAAGTCACCTAATCCTTTTTGCTTTGGTTTCCCTAGCTGTCAAATGAGCTAGAAAAGGAAATGGCAAACCACTCCAGTATCTTTGCCAAGAAAACCCCAAATGGGGTCACAAAGGGTCAGACAAAATTGAAACAATTGAACAATAACAAAAAAATGGACCTTTCCTTAATATGATAAATACTTATTATATAAAATTAAGAGGCAGCATTTTATGTAATGAAAAAATATATTTCTATAAGAAAAACCTTTTCTATAAGATTGGGGCTAAAACAAGGATTTCTATCGTCACTATGTGTATTGATATAGTTTTAGAAATGCTAACCTATAGCAATAAGACAATAAAAAGAATTTGATAATCAGAGGCAAAGATTTTAAAAACTAATAACTTTTTAGATATAACATGATGGCATATTTAGAACATCTTAGAGCAGCAGTTCTCAATCTGTGGGTCGTGACCCCTTTGGGGGTCAAACGGGGTGGCTTAAGACCATTGGAAAACACATATTTACGATGGTCTTAGGAACCAAGACAATGCTCCTATACCCATCTCCAGGCCAGTCCGCCCACATGCAGATACGCCCACATACGAGTGTTAAAGGATTAGGACGGCTGAGAACCACTGCATTAGAGGTTGACATAAAACTTAATTGAAATCATAAAGTGATTGCAAAGATGCAAAGTGGCAGCATGTAAAATAAATCTACACAAATCATCAGCATTTCTGTATATTACCGACAAAGCCCAGAAAATATAAGTAGAAAGGAAAATTCCATTTAAGATAATAAAGTGTATAAAATACTTGAAAGTCTACCTATAAAGCTACACATGGCAATTATATGAATACAACTACAAGATATTCATTACAAAATAAAGACAGATGTGATTAGCTGGAAAAGAATATTAAGGGCTCATGAGTTGGATGAACCAATATAATAAAACTGACAATATTACCTAAATTAACTTACTTATTCAAAACCACAGCGATTAAACTATTAAAGGTATAAAAAAGAGTAGAAAGGCATATATAAAACATTATGTTTCAACAATATATAAAAATAAAAAACAAAAATAATAGAAAAGTATTATCAAAGTAGAAAAATAATTTTTAAAATTCATCAATAAGAAAAAAATTAATAATCTCAAGGAAATAATTTTAACAATAGAAAAGAAGGAACCTACCAATATCAGATCTCAAACTATAATACAAAGCAAGAATGAACAAAACTATTTGATACTAACTAAGAATAAATAAGGGCAGGTAGGTGGCTCAGTGGAGAGAGCACTGGGCTTCATTGAAATCAGGAAGACTCATCTTTATGAGTTCAAATTCAGCCTCATATACTTTCTAGCTGTGTGACCCTGGGCAAGTCACTTAATCCTTTCTACCTCAGTTTCCCCATCTGTCAAATGACCTGAAGAAGGAAATGGCAAACCACTCCAGAATCTTTGACAAGAAAATCCCAAATGGGTCCTAAAGAGTAGGACATAACTGAAACTCATTAACAATAAAGAAATTAGAAACAGAGAGTTCATTCAATGGAACAGATTAGGTAAACAACCTACCAAAACAAAGGGACCTGTTAGCTTGGTGCTCAATAAACTCAAATACTTGAATTATTGGGGGAAGGAATCGGTATTCAACAAAAACTACTGGGTAAAGTGGAAAGAAGTCTAGCAGAAATTAAGTTTAGTCTCATATTTCACAACAAATTCCAAGATAGATTCCCAATGGATACAAAAGACCACTTCAGAACAAATTAGAGAACCAAAATAGAAAATATCTTTCTCAGTTCCAGATGGCAAGAGATTTCTTAACCAAGGAAATGGCAGAGAAGATCACAGAAATTAAAACAGATCATTTTGACTACATAAAATTGAAAAGGTTTTGCACAAACAAAATCTATGAAGTTAAAATGAGAAGGGAAAGAGTTAAATGGGAAAAATCTTTACAGAAATTGTATTCTGATAAAGGTTCTGGATCAAGATGGTGGTGTAGAAGCAGGAGAACTCCATGGCTCCCCCCACAACCACCTCAAATACCTATAAAATATGACTCTACGCAAATTTTAGAGCTCCAGAACCCACAAAATTACAGAAAAACATATCTCCTGCTGAAGGCAGCCTGGCAGGTGGATGGAAAGGGCTCATTGCAGAGCTCTGGGAGCCAAAACCAGCTGGGCCTGAAACTGCAGCTTAGCCCCAGGGTAGCCAGGACAAGCCGCAGCTGGAGCACTTGGGACAGTGGATCACCGACAGCTGTGGCAGTTTCCAGAATTATCAACCCATAGGAGCCAAGGACAAAGTGAAAGATCAGTGGAACTCAGCTAAATTTGGGGGAGAGAAGAGTGTGTGGCCAACAGCCCCCAGGGCAAGAAAGCAGTGGAAGTAGCAGCCCTGCAGCCACCTCCACAAGGCTGCTTTAGAGCTTGAGGCCTGCATATTGCAGCAGGGCCAAGCAATCATTCAGAGGCTAAGTGCTCTTGCATTAACCTGCCTGGATCAGGATCATGGTCTTGGGTGGTCTGGTTCTGTAACCAGTGAGCCAAAGCTGGTAGGGGCTGCAGAGACAGCCTTCTAATAGCTCCAGCAGCTGCAAAAACCCCAGCAATTTGGGACAAAGCTCTCCCCCCGGGAAGCAGAGATCTACTGTGGCTCAAAAATCAAGTTAATTGACTGGCAACATGAGCAGGCAAAAGAAGCAAACCAAGCTGAGCAATCCAACTTTAGATTCCTTTTTTGGGGACAAAAAGGATCAAAGCATGGAACAGGAGGAAGACAATACAGTCAGAACTCCCACACTAAAAGCTTCCAAGAAAAATGTAAACTGATTACAGGTCATAGAGGAGCTTAAGAAGGATTTTAAAAACCAAATAAGAGAAGTGGAGGAAAAATAGGGAAGAGAAATGAGAATGATACAACAAAATCATGAAAAAAGAGTCAACAACCTGACTGAAGAAAATAACACCTTAAAAAATACATTAACTCAAATGGCAAAAGAGACCGAAAAAGCCAATGAGGGAAAGAATGCCTTAAAAAGCCAAATTTGTTAGACGGAAAAAGAATCTAAAAAGCTCACTGAAGAGAACAATTCCTTGAGAATTAGAATGGAGCAAGTAGAAGCAAATGACTTTATGAGAAATCAACATATTATTAAACAGATCCAAACAAATGAAAAATAGAAGGCAATGTGAAATATCCCATTGAAAAAACCACTGACCTGCAAAATATATTCAGGAGAGACAATTTAAAAATTATTGGACTACCTGAAAGCCATGATCAGAAAAAGAACCTAGAAACCATCCTTCAGGAATTTCTCAAGGAAAATTGTCCTGATGTTTTAGAACCAGAGGGCAAAATAGAACTTGAAAGAATTCACTGATCACCTTCTGAAAAAGATCCCCAAAAGAAAACTCCATAGCCAGGTTCCAGAGTTCCCAGATCAAGGAGAAAATATTACAAGATGCCAAGAAGAAACAATTTGAATACTGTGGAAACACAATCAGGATAACCCAGGATCTAGCAGCTTCTACATTAAGGGATCGAAGGGCCTGGAATATGATATTCCAGAGATCAAGGGAGCTAGAATTAAAACCAAGAATCACCTACCCAGCAAAACTGAGTATAAT
>CM053585.1:45515798-45621701 GCA_028646515.1 Pseudochirops corinnae
ATGAGAGGGGGGGGATGATAGAGGGGAGGGCGGGCGGGTGGGGAGGGTAGTTAGAAGCACACACTTTTGAAAAGGGACAGGGTCAAAGTAGAGAATAGAACAAGTGGGGGGGGGGATAGGATGGAGGGAAATATAGTCACTCTTTCATAATATATCCACTATGGAAATATTTTGTGTAACTACACATGCACAACTTATATTGAATTGCTTATCTTCCCAGAAAGGGTGGGTGACAAGGGAGGAAGGGAAAGAATCTGGAATTTAAAGTTATAAAATCAAATGTTTGAAAGAATTGTTTTTTACATGCAACTGGGAAATAAGATATACAGGTATGGAGATCCATCTTGCCCTACTGGAAAGTGGGAGGAGAGATGGGGGAGGATATAGGAGAGAGCAGCCTGGGGAGGGGGTATACAGTCAGATTGCTGTTTTGGGGTGGTGGGTAGTGGACAAACCGGGAGAAAATTTGTAACTCGAAATTTTGTGGAAATGAATAAACTAAATAATAAACTAAAAATAAACATAAAATTTTTTTTAAAAATACAGAAAGTTCATTGCTTAAAATACTTCAAATTAACATTTAATTATATAAACATTTACTATTTATTTAGTTTAGCAAGCTTTTAAAACTTCTGCAGTCAATTTCTCTGCTCACTAGAGATACACACGTGGCATTTAAACGGACAGGGTGATCAGCCATTTTCAAATAATCACACCACACCTTCAAGTAAGCCAGTTGTTTATTCTCACTGTTAATGTTTTACTCAGAATGTTCCAGTAAATATGCTCAGGGTCACACATACATGAAGGAACAAGGAAGAGGAGGTTCAAATAAACAGGAAGCCTGATCCCCAATTTCTTCTATTTCTTCCACTCTTTCTTGTCATAGTCCCACTTGGCAGAGAACCCCTGGATGGGACTAACCTTCATATCCAGCATTCTCTGGGTCTGCATGGCCACCCAGTCTTCAGAAAAGGTGTGGGGGAGAGGACCATAAACTGTAAGTTAAAGAGAATTTTCAACAGAAAAGACGGACTTCACTTTTCCATTCTGACAACAGAAACAGGATTTGAGAAAGACTTTTGATAATGACTTTCAATTACTATTCCCACAGGGCAATAGGCAGCCAGTCCTCAGAGTATCCTGGCCCTTAAGTGCCTTCACTCATTTGTATTGTCTTTGTCCACTTAAGACAAGGACAGACAGGTTGGGTTTATTTTTATTTTCGATTCTCATTTCCATAAAAACTTAGCAATGAGAAAGGGCTAAAGAACTGAAAAAAAGAAACGAAAGAGCATTGATCTCTCCAGAGGCTCAAAGGGGTGATACCATAATGTAGATGAAAAATAAATCTCATATAACTACAAGAAGCCATATCAGACTTGTATTAACTCGAGGCCAGACACAAAAGAGCAAAGTTAGACCTGGCTATAACACATACAGCCCACTCTGCATAACCCAGAGAAAGGAATTTGTCAGCAGAGTTCCAACATGGTCCAAAAAGAGGCTCACACTGTTTAGGCAACACAATATTTGACTAGACAGAGCCCTCTAGAGGACAGTGAGAATTGACACAAAGCACTTTGCAAATACTTCAAGTACTTTATAAATGTCACTTAGAATTCAGGAGTATTTATCCTACCCTGGCAAAAGGATCATTTACAACCCCAGATTCCCTAACAACAAAGCAGCCTCTTAAACAGCAACAGAAGCAGCAGTAGCAGCAGCACAGGCGGCCAGGATTTAAGCCCCAGCTCTGCCACTTACCATAAAACTCAGATTCCTCCTCCATGAAATGGATATAATACCTGGTCTACCTACCATGAAAGGTTATGAGGAAAAAATGTGAAAAAGCATATGCAAGTACTTTATGAAACTGCAAAGTGCCATATATATGGAAGCTATTATTTCTGAAAGATGCTAAGTAAGATTTTCATGCAGTTAAGAACTGGCTTCCATCTTTAAGAGTGTTCTAGGGCTCTGGTGTCAAACTCAAGGGAGGATCCCTCCAGCCACAAAGTGACTCAGAAAACCTAAACTAACATTACCTACGTCGTATTGTATGTCTATTTTTTTAAACATTTTTCAATTGCATTTCAGGCAGCAAGTGTGGCCCCTCTGCTCTACCCCAGCAAAGCCCAAAAAGAGCTTCTCCTCTCCTTACTCACCATAGTGCTTCTCCCAGATGATAATTAAACCACTAAAGCCAATGAAGAACAGCGCAGCTCCAACAACAGTCTTCCATTCATTTGAGGGTTGGTTCATTTTAGCAAAGGTCTCATTGAATTTGATATGATACACTAAAAAGAGAAACAAAGTATTCTGTTAAAAAGATGGTAGGACTCTATTAAAAAAAAAAAGTGGATTTATTTTTAAATTATAAAGCTAGGCCCAGAATCAAATAAGAGAACAGACTGAGCTACATCTTGGCAATAGTGAACCACATCCAAGGCCTCAAGCTGTGCTCTGCAGCCAAAGCTCATCTTTTTAACACCAAAATCCTCCAGGTCCTGCGTGATGCCTGTGCTATCTTTGGACGCCACAGTCACTGATAAATCACAATTGCTCATACGGTCCAGGAGTCCACCCCACCATGTTCTTGAGGCACAGATTTTTCCCCAACATGCTTACTGATTCCCTCTTGTGAACAGCAGGGCCAGACTCAGAACACAAAGCCATGGCCACTGAATCCCTGTAACTAGAAGGGACCAGGGTCCCCTAAATATGACACACATATGAAGATCTGTGTTTGAGCTCCAGCTCCAATACTTATCTGTTTTATGACCCATGGTCATGGTTATATTGCTTATGTAGCTGATCTCACAAGATTTTTGAAACCAGCACTCTGTATCTACTAAAGTGTCATCAAAAGGAAGCTGCTACATTTTCCACGAAGTGCAACTTAAACACCTCCTTCTGGCAGAGAAGTGAGCCAGGGTTTTCAAAGATTGTGCCAAGAGTATAAACTCACAGCTCATATCAAGCTGAGGACTAGCTCAGTTTAACTTAGGAGAGGCTCATCACCAGACTGTCCACAGAGTGAACTTTCCAGCAATAGGAACTCAAAAAGACCTACTACCAAATCTTAGAAGGGTTCTGATACACTTTATGAAGGATATACCCAAACCAAGGAAAAAGCTTTATGAAGGATATACACAAACCAAAGACAAAAATGGACCCTCAAAGTCTAGTTTTTGCAAAAATTTGCTCGTATAATGGGAATAAGTGACCAATTCTCAGGCCTATGCAGAGCTCCTCCTGGGGAAAAAAAATTGCAGAACACATTGACTTAAGAACTATAGCAAAAATGATTTACACTTCCTTAAAACACTTAAACTAAAAAACTGTACCCTCTACTATAGAAAAGGAGAAAGGGCAGCAAATTTCCACATTGAGAAATTATAGAGGCAGCTTTACTTAAAACTAATCCATCCATTAAGAACTTAAAACAAACTGAAGCATCTCAACTATTTCTCCCTCATCCCTTCAATTCTCCATACCGAGGAGAATGGTGATATTGATGATATATTTTTGGAGGGCTCTGAAATGAACTTCTACATTACCACATTAGTTAGGATTTCTCACACTGGTTATCTAAAATACAAAAGAACTGATCTATAACTAGTAGGAACTAGACAGTATCCAACTTCCCAGAGTAGTGGGAGGAGTGGAATAAGGATAGGGATGATGACAGCTCATCAGTACCAGTTCCCAGGCTACTATTGCCCATCCTAGCTTTTAAAATTTAGGACAGACGACATATTATTTTGGCTTTAAGGTCATTCATGAACAAGGAAGCTCCTTCTATTTCAGTAACGTGCTAGAAATGGTGCTATGAAGACTACAAAGCAGTTAAGAGAGAAGAGGTGTTAATGTAAAAGAGTAAAAGTAACAATGGCCAAAATGAGTTGATCCTAGTGCTCTTAGCCTAGCATCTTACTCCCCCACTGCCACCTCAGTCTTCTCATACCACCCAGAACTCTCTAATCCAGGGACATTCATCAGCCTCCTGGTGTTCCTCAAATAAGGCACTCCATTTCACGACTCAGCATTTCCTCTGGCTGTCCCCCACACCTGTTCTCCCGGCTCCTCTCTGCCTTCTGGCTTCCATCAAGCCCCAGCTTCAATCCCTAACTTTCTACAGGAAGCTTTTCTCTATCCCTCTTAATTCTAGTGCCTTTGCTATGCTGACTACTTCCTATTTTCCTTCTACATAGCTTGTTTGTACATATGTTCACTCACTGTCTCCCCAATTCGATTATGAGCTCCCAAGAACAAGGACTGTCTTTTTATCCCCAGTACTTACAATGTCTGGCATATAGTAGGGGCTTAATAAATGTTCACTAACTGATTGAATACCCACATTGGACTTTTTCTTCGGAAGACAATTTACTCCATGGTTGCTTTTCCTTCTCTTTTAAGGCCTTCTGGCTAGAAGAAAGGTTCCTGACGTGGGCCACATCCGGCAGGGGATAATCGCGACGATCCACATAACTCGGGAGACTATAATCTTCAGTCTTCACAACATCTGCTTATTATAACAGAGGCAGGAAAAAAGAAAAAAAATAAGCGAAGGAAAACTACTTAGGAAACTCCACACATTAGAATAAAACTAATACCGATAAAGAGAAAAGACTATTTCAGTCACTGGAGCATGTTTTCATTCACTCTTTCCCACATTCCTTTGGCTATTTTGAGATAGTCCTTAATTTAGAAGAGGGTTGGTTCAGAAAAGTACATTTGCAAGCTGGCTGTGTGAATTCATCATAAATTACCCATATTTGTTGTTTAGTCATTTCAATCATGCCTGACTCTGTGATCCCACTTGGGGTTTTCTTGGCCAATATACAGGAGTGGTTTGCCATTTCCTTCTACAGCTTATTTTACATACTAGGAAACTGAGGCAAAAAAGATCAAGTGACTGGCCCAGGGTCACACAGCTAGTGTTGGAAGGCAGATTTGAACTCTAGGCCCAGTGCTCTACTCACAACTACCCAACTAGTTGCCCTATTTCCTACATAAACTATAGCTAAGTTTGCAGGTTAACTCACAAAAGCTTATCTGACTCACAATGTAGTTGGATTATAATGCTATGTCCTATAAGCAGGGGTTCATTATGAAGACAGGTAGTAGAAAGAGTAACAAATCTGGAATCAGTTGCTGTTTGTTCTTCTGTCTAGAAAAGGACCAATGACATTAGGTGGGTGATGTCTTGACTTGCAAGTGAATGGGATTTAAGTGAGGCAGAACTGTGCAAAGTTACCAGCCTCACTTTTACCTCTGGAGCCATCTGGGTCCAATGGCAAGACATAGGCCTAGACAACTGAAGATGGCCCTGGATGCAATGGGAGACCTGGATCTTTTAAAGATAAGTCAGTTTACCTGACGCAAGCTCATTCAATGATTAAAGGCTAAGTAAGAATTGAGCAAAAAGATAGCCTAGTTTGCTGTCTCAAAAGAACCAAACTGGGAAGGGAAGACCCTCAGGGTTTCTGTCCAGAACTGAAACAACTGCTATTTACACTCACTAGGAGCCACAGAAACTCAAACAATGACCTAGGGAGGTTTGGGCTGGGACCTATTATAGGCCAATCAGTGGGAGCCAGAGTAATTAGGGTGTAAAGTCAGAGTCAAGTAGCTCTATTTTAATTTCAATGAGTTTTATATTAGCTTGGTTTTCCAGAGCTATATTTCAAGAAATCATAAATTAACACTATATGAGACAAAAAGAGTTAATTGTTCCAGTTTAAAAAGGAATGACAGAATATGTAGGGGAGAAAACAAAAATTCAGCCCCTTTTTTGCAGGTAAAATTGGACAAACCACTTAACCCCTGCATAATGTATATGTATGTATGAAGCATTCCTCCGATCTACCACTTTAGTAACTTGGTGGAAAAAAACAGAGAAAGTCTGGCATCTATTTCTGAAGAATTCTTATCAGCTTTTGTCAACTGTCAGCAACTTCCTCTCTAAAGTTACCTCCCATTTAGTCTGAGTGTATCTTTTACATATTTATTTACCTGCTGTCTCACCCATCTGAATGTCAACTCTTTAAGAGCAGGGACTATTTTTGCCTTTGAATTCCCAACATTAGCATATGCGTATAACACATTGAGCACTTAATAAATGTTTGCTGACTGATCACTTTTCTAAATATTCACTAATCCATTTCATTCATGATATTCTATAATAGGGAGGAAGTGAACTCGAGGTCACTGGCCTATAGGGTAGCAACTCTACTCTCCATCCTTTTAAAAAACAGGGTATCTGACCTTTCCAATTCTGCTTACTCTCATTCTCCAAAATTCACTAATAAGATCAATGATCTTGGCTTATCAATCCTATCTACCAGTTCTTTTAGAACACTAGGATTTGTGTTCTAAAATTTGTTTGTGACTTAAGTAAGGAAACAAGAATCTTCCCTCTCTAGCTCATCTGGACCCTCATAATGACAATCTACTAGGATGAGATTGGTCTAAATTTTGAAACAGTGTGCTTCTCACTATCCTTCCACCTCTCTTTCTGGAATAAAGTTCTAATTCTTGATGACCTTCCTCTCCTCACCTACCCCAGACCCCCAGTCCTTTACATTGACAAGCAGCACAAATATGGGATTTGGAGTCAAAGAACCTGAGTTCAAACTGTGAGGTTGCTTAAACTACCCATGTCACCTTTAACAAATCACTTTCATTCTCTTTGCCTTTGGAAAATGAAGGGTTTGGACCCTAAACTACAGCCAGAGGTTCTCTAGCAAACTTTCTTTACATTTGTAAATAACATAAAAACCATTCTTAGTTCCAGTATTTGGCAGATCCCAGGTCTAGATGGCTCCCAAGGTCACTTCTCCAGCTTTAAGCCCAATAATCCTCTAAGCCTCCTCCTAAAAGCTCCACTATGGGTGGGGGTGTTTATGGTGTTAATGACTTTGGTGGTGGGACAGAATAGGTCTACCCTATCCAAGAAAGTGCTGCACCATACCCTAACTGCTTATTTCACTCCCTCATTAAACAAACTCCACAGGTTCCCAATTACTTCTTGAGGTAAAAACAAACTCCTATCTGGCACTTAAAATCTCTCATATAGAAGATGGTTTAGAAAAACCTGTATGAACTGAACCAGGACAACAGTCTACACAGTAACAATGTTGTAAAGTCATTCAGCCTTGAAAGACTTAGTAACTTTGATTTTGATAAATACAATGACCCATCACAACTCCAAAGGACTCATTATGAAACATGCTCTCTACCTCCCAATAGAGAACTGATGGACATTGAATGCAGATTATAACACATTTTTCCTTTGTTTTGGCAGGGTGGAAGAACATGGTTAATGGAGAAATTCATTTTGCAAGACTATACATGTTTGTGATAGTTTTTGCTTTTCTTGACTTCTCACTGGGCAGGGAAGGGAAGAGGAAGGAAAAGAACTTAAAACTGGAAAAAAAAAAAAAAAAAAAGAAAAGTGCTTGTGCTTTAAAAAATAAAAAAATCAAATCTCCCCTCCATAAAAAAGAAAATTTAAAATTAAAACTTAAAAACAGCCTTTATATGGTAGGTCCAACATATGTTTTCAGTTGTATTAGACACTAGTTCCCTTCATTCACTCTTCAGTCCAGCAAAACTGGTCCCTTTCTGTTGCTCACATGTAACAATAGATCTCTTGTCCTCAAATGAACTCGGTCCTTACCTCCAACTCAAAATCCCTCATTTCCTAGTCAATTCAACTCAAATGCCACCCCTTACTTGAATCCTTTTTCCTAATCCCTTCCACTATTAGTGCCTTCTCTCCAAATGACTTTGCATTTGTTTTGTAACCAATTGTTAAGTGTATATTCCCTATTAGCAAGCTTTTGAAGAGCAGTTACATTTAAGTTTTTGTATCCCTAACATCTACTACAATCTGAATAAAAGTTTCTTCCTTGATTTTAGTGCAATCTGAGCCTTCCCAAAGAAAGGTTTTTTGTGGAGGTCCCTATGAGCTAAGATGCACACACAGGACCTGAAGAGAAGCTGAAGGGTAGAGACCAGTGAAAACAAGAGAGTAGATGCTTAATTCACAATCAGTACCAATTGTTACCACGTGACATTTTCCTGAAATTTATGCAAACTGTTCAAAAAGAAGGAAAAATGTACATACCATGTGCCCGAACACAGGCAGAGGTGGAAATAGCCCTCCTGCCAACGAGGCCAAACACCCGGGTAACCAACATTCTGTTAAAAAAAAGAATGCAAAATTTCTGTTTCAATTTAAATTGAAACATTTGCTTATTAGTAACAATACTACTCTTCTTCCTCATACATTTTGGAAGGGATGATGCCATTTCCTTATGTTCATTTTCATCAACAATGCTATATCAAGTCGATAACAAGGAGGAAGTAAGTAAATGTTTTGGGAGGTTAGGTCTCTACGTGTACGGAGTCATGAAAATACTGGAAGAAGAAATAAAAAGGCCGTGGTAGTCCCATTCTCCAGAAAAGTGTTGAAATAAGCTCAAACAGTAGAAATGTACTTCCTATGAAGTGACCTGGGATAGTAGAAGATTTGAATTTGGCGTCAAGAGACTTTGATAGGTCTGCACCTTATCTTTACTCCTTAATACCAATATGACTTTGGCTGAAAATCATTTTACCTTGGCTGGGCTGCAGTTTGAACATCTGTAAAATGAGGGGCTGGGTCAGAAGATCTCTACTATCCCCTTCAAACTATAAATCCTATCCTCTCTAAATTATTAAATAAAGTAAAAATGATACACTAACTTACATTAGGCTAAAAGTCTAGGGCCCTTGAATCCATCTAGTAAGATTTCCTCATTTCACAGACCAGCAAACTGAAGAAGAGCAGACAAGACGATTTGCAAAAGGTCATAAATCTAACGGCCTAGTCAGGATCTGACCCAGCCCTTCCAATCTGCTAGACAACTCTCAGCACCCCATCATGTCTTTCTTACAGGTTAAAAGCCCCCAAAGTCTGTAGCCTCAGCACTAAGATCACACCTGGAAGCCTCCTGTTTGGATGAATTACCAGGGTCCTGACTTCTGGGTTCCTTTCTTCTTCCCCACCCTCACCAGGGGTTGGGGGCGAGGAGGGGAGTGATGGGGGAACGGCCACAGATTTGGGGATGGGGAAAGGAGAAGGATGAAGAAATAGCAGGCTAGGGCAGTTGAGAGGTTGCAAATAGCTTTTCTTGGAGGTAAAGGGAGTAAAGTCTCCCCCAAAACAAACGAGTTATAGAGGTGCATGGTGACTGGCCCATGGCGCCTAAGGGTGACATAATCCTCAGCTCTGAACCTGCACACAGAATTAGGAGGAGATTGTCGGCAGCGACCCCTCTCTCTGGCTAACCTATCTCTTCTCCGACAAGGGGGGAAGCCAAGACCCAACGAGGGACAATGAGTTGCCCAAGGTCACTCACTCCCACGTCTCGAGGGCAATGCCGGGACTCGAACCTGGAACCTGGGCTCCTCCGCTACAAATTCAATTTCGTTTTACTTCGGGTCCCCAGGTGCTCCCTCGCCTGCCCCCGTTCGGGAAGCAGATGAACAAAGTCAATGACGAGCAAAGCGGGGCCTCCCCCCGCCCAAGGTCACTGGGACGACGGGCGGCGGGGTCGACACCAGAGTCCCCGGCCTTGGTCCCGCTCCGCACCCGGGCCCCGGCCTCAAGGTTACCTCAGGGCTCTAGCGGGGAGGGGTCGGCAGGCCGCGCCGCCTCCGCGGGGCCTGCTCCCCCAGACTCACCCGGCTCAATGTCACCCTGGGCCAGGAAGGGCCTGGGGCGTCCCGTCCTCCCTCAACCCAGGCCCCGGGCCCGGACGCGGTGCAGAGCGCGGCCGCCACCCCCCGCGGCCCCTGGAGAGTGGAGGGTCTGCCCAAGCCGCCGCCGCCGCCGCCGCCGCAGCCTTACCTGCCTCCGCCGCCTCTCACCAATGCCCTCCACACTGCGGTAGCCCGAGACCGGAAGAGGGAGGCCGTGACGCCGCGCGGGCTCTAGGGATACTGGAGGACCCGGGAGCTAGAGGCTCCGCCCACCGCCCCCTCCCGCTGCCGAGAAGACCGGAGCGGGATCTTGGCGTCGCGAAGAGCCTCCGCGGGGTAGCTTTACGACCGGCGCCGCTTTGCGGCAGGCCCCCTGAGAGGAGCCAGGTAGCTGTTCGGCCTCGGGAGCTGGCTGCGGGCTCCTGGACTAGAGCCGACGGTCCGCGGTCCGGCCGAGTCCAGCAGACTAAGAGGAGGCTGCGGGGCGCCTCGGGGGAGCCGGGCCGCGGAACCCGTCCGTCTATGCTGAGGGGTCGCGGGGCAGGAGCGGAGCGACGCCGTGGGGACCGAGCCGCGCCGGGCCTGGGAGGCTGCCGTCGTCGCGGGCCTCGGGCCCGGGCCTCACCATGCCCGGCGTGAAGCTGACCACCCAGGCCTACTGCAAGATGGTGCTGCACGGAGCCAAGTACCCCCACTGCGCCGTCAACGGGCTCCTGGTGGCCGAGAAGCAGAAGCCCCGCAAGGAGCAGCCGGCGCACGGCGCCCCCAACCCACACCAGACCCTCTTCGTGGACTGCATCCCCCTCTTCCACGGCACCCTGGCGCTGGCCCCCATGTTGGAGGTGGCCCTCACTTTGGTAAGCGCCGGTGGGGGTCCGGAGGGGCGTAGGTCTGCACTCAGGCCACCCGGCGGCTGCCGGGGCTACTCGGTGCAGCGAGAGCCTCCGGGAACGCCTGGGATCCTTTTAATAGAGGCTTTAATGGTGCTTTTAAAAGTGAAAACTCATTAAGCTCTTCAAATAGCTGCAATTTGGATAGCTGCAGTTTGGTGCCGGAGCTGAGGTTGCCTCTCGCTCCGCCCGAGCACCGGGTGTGCATTAATAATGCTGTAATTGGCATGCTATGATGAGTGCCAGACGGTGCCAGGCACCGGTGCTAAAGGTCGGCGCCTCCTTGCCAGCTTCGGGTCTCAGCACCAAGGAGTTGAGTAACGAGGCCCGAGGGCGACAGATCAGGACTCGAACCCGACTCTTCCCCTCTGGCCACCTCCTGTGGTACCAGGAACAGTGAACAACTCTTTGCAGGGAAGCACGAGGGGAAAGCGGGCTTTCCAGGTGAAATAGCTTGCTTAGGGTCATATGACTAGTAAGTGGTAGAGTCCGCCCGACTCCAGGTGCAGAGCATTCGCCTTACTCTCTCAGATCTAGCACGTTCTGAAAATGAGAACTGTTCAGAAATGATTCTGTTTCTGAACGAGCCTCCTCCGGAGGTCGTGAGCTCCCCCTCAGTTAGCAAGGCTGAATGACCATTCATTCTGGATGTTGCATAAAGCAGGCAGTGACAGGCGGAGAGGTCGATGATCCGTGGTTTTGGAATTGTCGCACCAGGCATTACCATTTTGATCCCAATTTAAGTCCCCTAAAATTTAGAGCTTTTCTGTGTATTATTAATTTTTCATGTTAAAAATAATCCTTATGCTTTGAAAATGTTGGAAACCCCTAAAATCTCTGAGATCCCTTCTAACTCTGTCATTCTTTGAAATCAAGTGGAGATGGAGAAGTTGGAACTAAGGAATAAAAAGAATTTACTGTGAACATACTACCTAATGGGAATTACACTAGAGTTCACTGCTTTTCCCACGATGTTACAAAAACTAGAATTTTTTTCAGGAGGTGGTAAGTATGGCAGTTCTTTTAAAAATAAAACTTGTTAGGAAGCAGGTAGGAAAATCAGATTAATTATGTAAAGTATTGTGTGTAGGAGGATTGTGGTTTATACTTTTTTGATAACTGGGGCCACTCTCTAATCACTGGATTTGGTTACTCATTAATCCGAGGGTGCCTTCCTGGCTTCAAATGGTATAAATTCACAATCAATGAAGGCTAAAAAGAATTTCTTAAAATTATGGGGTAGAGAAGGATTTTGCTTTCATAACTTTTCATTGGAACAGGCTACACTTGCTCATTGGAAAATCTTCTATATGTAAGATTGTAAACCATCCCAGGAGTTAGATTATGCTTTAAATATTTCATTGTATTCTTATCAGTGACTTAACTGTTTGTTTTAATAATTATTAAAACTGTCATGTTGCCAAGGGGCTTTTTTGTTAAAGCTCTACAAATTTAAGATTTGTCATGTAGTATTGGTGAGGGGAGTAGTTCTGGTCAGGGCAGGATTTCTAGTCCAACCTGAGGCCCAAGCCCTATGTCCCTTACCAGCTCTGGGACATTGTACAAATCACTTCCCTTCTCCCAGCCTAGGACTCTTCCAGCTCTTAAATCTGTGGTGTGGGTTTTCATATTTGCAATATTTAGAAAAAGATCATGGATACAAATAAGTTAGAAAGTAATTTTTGAAAGGCAGGATGACATAGTGTACACAGAGCTGGCCTCTAAGCGGGGAAGACCTGTTTACTTTGCTTCCTTGTGTACATAATGTCACCAAAGGAATAATTGGTAACAATATAACAAAAACTCTGTTGAGTTTCTGAAGCTTCATTTGTTTAATGTTAAAGCTGGAAACTTGTCACAAGTTCCCTCCCTTTTTTGCTTATACCCCTCCAAAGAAAAAGAATGTAATTTCTCTGTTAGCCCAGTTATATATCTTATCAGAAGAATCCTTAGCAAGTTTCTGAGTCTAGTTAAGAAAAACTTTGGGGCCAAGAACAAACAGGTCTTAATTAAGGTGACTGCATTCTTTTGAACAGCTGTTGGAGCAAAGCTAAGACATCATGGCTTTTCTTTTTGAGTATGTTCTCTAGTATTGAAGAATTACTGGTTCTTGAGAATTGATCCTAAGATTTCTGAGTGTAGTTTTGAGCAATATGTAATAATGGATAAACCATTGGATTTAGAATTAGAAAGACCTGGATTGGAATCTCCACCTTTACTAGCTTTGTGGCTTTGGGCAAGTCACCTAACCTCTTGGGGCTCCAGTTTCCTCATCTGTAAAATGAGAAGGCTGGACTAAGTGACCTCTGAGGTCCCTTCCGACTCTAGGTCTTTTCCCCTTTTTTTCTCCACAAAACAATGTGGAAGATTATGTTTATAAAATGTATATTTTTATGTTTATAAAATATTTTTATATACATCTTAAATATGTTACTGAAGTGTAGAAACTACTTTGTTGCCCTCATTACCATTTTGAAGAAAGTAAGTCAACTTTCCAATAATAATAGTAGCTGTTAATTTCTATGTGGTACTTCAAGGTTTATAAAATGCTGTAACCCTGTGAGAATAAGTACTCTAGATATGATTATCCTTGTTTTCCATGTTAGAAAATTGAAGCCTAGAAAAGTTAAATCACTTGTCTTTTGTCACACAACTTGTACATATATGAAGTAGGATTCTAATTCAGGACTTTCTGATTTCCAAGACCCTCATTCCAGTCATTATGCTTCTAGGTCATTTACCAATGTCCAGAGCAAGGTGTATGAGATTTTTGGTTTCCTGGAATGATTTTTCCTGTATTTTATCATCTACTTTCACTTAGCTACAGTAGCACTAACCAGAATATATACTTTGGAAGTTGTATGAGCAATTTCACATACACTCCCACTCACACTGTTTCTACTATGTATGTGGGTGTTCCCACTTTATCTAGTGCTTAAGTTCAGAATAAAAATAACTTTTTTTTAAAGTAAAGCACTTTACTCAGAAAGAAATATGTATTTTGAATTTTAGCTTAAATGCTGAAATAGTAACCTTAAGAAAATGAAAACACAATGACTAAAACCCTGGAAGTTTATAATTGGACAACAATTTAGCTTTAAACTATAATGCAACAGTGGGAGATATAATTTTAATAAAACATCTAAATCCATGATAACCTCTACAAATGAAGGATTATTCTCATGGCTTTCTTCTATTTATAGGGTTTAATATTGTAATTATTTTGCTAAATGGAAGAGATTGATTTAATATTTAGCTAACAAAGGTCATTATTTGAGAATTACTTTTATAAAGCATTTCATTGTATTTTTCTAATGCCTTGCATTTTATGTGTTTTTTACTTTTCAAAGTGCTTTCACATCTGTGATCCCTATGAGATAGGTAGAGTAGGTATTATACCCCAGTGACAGAAACCCATATAATATTTACAGGCAGATTTTCTAAGTATGCAAACACATGCCGCTAAATCTGTCAGCTGCCACCATTATAATCTGCTCAAATGCCTCTTGACCTGATTTCAGTATAGTCCTTACCTTCTTTCAACTCTACTCCCAAATTTGGTCCCTTGGTCATCTTCCATCCCCTCTGCCCTTTGCCTCAGCCTCTTGATCTCTTTTCCTAACCTTTATCCATCTCCAGTGTGCCCTGCTGATAAGGTCTACCTGCCTTGAACCCAACATTTCTATCATCTTTCCTTTTCTCCATTTCATTTATTTCAATGGCTGGCCCTTCCTGTCATTCACTTCCAGTATCCTCTACCTTATGGGGACTACTTGCCTTGAGTACTGTATCCCCTTTTCATTTACCTCAGAGGTCATTTACCACAACCTGCATCACCTGAGGTGGGGGAGGCCCTTACTTAGCTTCTCTGGATTTCATTTTGCTCATCTGTAGAACGAGGGGGTTGGATAGACAGGCCAGAGAAGTTTACCTCCCAGTTCCAAAATCTATGAGCCTGTGATCATGTGTGTCAAATCAGTCATTGTAATAAGGTGCTAGCAAAAGGTAAATAGAAATGTCATTGACAGGAAGAGAAGATGTTCTGTTACCAAGTGATAGGGTTAGTGGTTTCTTTCTTTATTGTAAGCAGAAAGACAGTATCTTTAAAGGTATTCTTAGACTTTTCTGGTAATAGGCAGAAGGCTTGAACTGAACTTGAGTCAGTGTCCACAGGTAAAATAGAAGAACAATACTTTATCCCCCAAAATTGAAAACCAATTTAAGGAAAACCAAAATTTTAGAAGGCACCTGTTTTTAAGCTTATGAAGTGGATCTAAAATTTCTCATAACTTCCCATTTGCTTTTCTTTTTCAATGATCTTTCTTTGATCTCCTTTGCTTATGTATAGCATCACTAATGCTGTTCCCCCTCTCCCTTGCCATTTTGCAATAAGGTTCGGCAGTTTTGCAAAACCCTGCTACAAGTTCATTCATCAGTTGCCCAAGGCCAGCTCAGACTAGCCTTCAACTCCAAGCAGCTCTGCCTCCTCTCTTCACCTCAGCCTAACATTTCGTTCAGTGTTATATTCTTTCTTTAATCTCTCTAAAAGCTTCTGTAGCCCACATTTAGTCACTTAAGAAGGTGTCTTCCATTTATTATTTTGTTACTGTGAAACTAACTGCCCTTGTAACATTGTTTCACTTAATGTCCCATTTTCATGGAACAAATGAACAATGTTACATAGATTGTGCCTGTATTATCATTGTGTTTGCTGAGTAAGGAGTTATAGCAACCAGGTAAATAATGTGGCTCACTCCCTCCCTCCCCCCCTTGGGTAGGTGTCTTGAGAGAGTGAACACCAAATGATTCAGGGATCAGGCGACTTCTCCATTCTTTTGCCTTGTAATGTAACTGGTTGGCCTTTCCCGCAAGGGAGTAGAAAAGTTACTCTAGCTATGCTACCACCACTCTTCATTCCCTTGACAATCCCTGTGGCTTTTCAGAATTATGCAATGAATCCTGCCTACCTAAATGTGCACATCTTCTATGTACTAGCTTTTATTCTTTGTCCTAGCTAATCATATCTACTTACCATTCCTATGTAAAATGCAAGTACCTTACTTTCTTCAAAACTGACTTCACCAAAAAGCCTTTCCAGAATAATTCCACGTCTCTCTAATCTCACCTTCATTTCCGTCTTCCATTCTTTCCCCCAGCTAACATAATCCATACAATTTGTTGATTGTATACATATTTATACTCTTATGAGTTTATATAGTCAATTGATTATTCATATGTATGTAAATCACAACAAATTTTTATACTTCATGGGATTTCTCTACCCAACATATTTTAGCCACCTTTTCCTACAATCAGCTGTCATGTGTTTACCAAATACAAAGTCATTTTGATGTAAAGATCAAATCCCTATATAACAAAAGGATTTCCAAGCAACGGTCCATATGTTAGAGCAGCGGCAGATAGGATGAAATTCTCTCTTGTAAGAATCTAATGGAACCTTTAGAGTTTGTGGTAATAGATTTTGAACTTCAGCAAAGTTCATAGTGGCTTCAGCAAAATATAAAACCCTTTGTGCCAAGTACCATTACAAAAAAGTGTTCTGTAAAAAACTGTTTCTATGTCCTGATATATGGACTGTGTTCATGGTCTTTTATTGTATAGTACTTTGTTGAATACATTCAACAGTACTTTGTTGAATACGTAGCCATGTAATAGGCACTTTATACTTTGCATGTGTTAAGCTAATACTTCAAGGATCAGGGTTTCTTTAGTAATTCCTTCCTCTACCAACACCAATCTTAACCCATCTACACCTTAATGAATGATTTTAAGGGAGTTGCTATGGGAAAAAAAAATATCCTGTGGCCAGTCTAATGAACCTCTCTAAGCTTAGCTAGGTTGGTTCTTTGGGGCCAGACAATAATAGCTATCCCTAAGTCTATAGTCATATCCTTTCCAACTTTTTTTTTTTTCCCAACTTGATAGGACCTATCAGAATTTGCATTCTGCTATTGTAGCCTTTCTTATCCCACTTCCGTGCAACCATGAGCATCAGAGTAGAACTTTGGGACAGGTAGGCATTTAGGAAAACTAATAGGAAATATTTGTCAATCAAGCAATCAGTGAACATATATTAAGTCCTCAGTATGTGTCAGATGCTGTGATAAATGTTAGGGATACTAGGTGGTGCAGTGACTAGAATACTGGCCCTGGAGTCAGGAGGACCTGAGTTCAAATCCAGCCTTAGACACTTAACACATAGTAAACCGTGTGACCTTGGGCAAGTCACTTAACCCCAATTGCCCTGCCTTCCTCCCTCCAAAAAGCAAAAAAAAGAGGAAGACTCTGTGAGAGTGAGTGCATGCACGTGCCTGCGTGTGTGTGTGTATGTGTGAGTGTAGTTTTATCAAGCAGTCACTGGGGATACAAGTATAGAGAATGAAGCAATCTCTACTTAAATTGAGCTTATTTTCTAAAGGAGGAGACAGCACATTCATGTGAAAATGTATTACCTCTAAAAAGGGGCTTCTGTCATACATTAAAAAGTACAGTATAAACATAAATACATTTAATAAATACACATATCACACAATGTAGTCAAATATAAGGTATTTGGGGAGGAAAGATGATGATATCTGTTATTATTTAAAGCTGAGAAAAGGAATATGTCCTTTCAGACTGAGTTCTAAAGACTAATCAGAAAGAATTTTTGGAAGCAAAACAAAATATCATCTTATATAATAACCTTTCCAGATTTGTACATTCATTTCTGGAGTCTTGCCTGGTCTATTGCCTCTTTATGATGTGGAGCTGACCCTGGATTATCAAAGTCTTTGTAAAAGCTCTAGCAAGGCCTATTAACTAGAAAAGTTTCCGGTACAGACCCATGATCTGATGACCTACAGGTCAGATATCCAAAGACCATCCTAGCAAAATTCAGAGAGCCTCTTTACAAACACAATCAAATGAAATTTTGTATCTAATTTTTATTTATTAATTGGAGTGCACAGCAACTAATGAAACCATCTGTTAAAGTATGGAGAGGTTGCGATGTGTATTGGAAAGAGTAGATCAGTGAAGGTCATTGAAATCACAGGTCTTTTGAAGAAAGAAATTATTTTATGGAGTTCATTAGAATAAGAAATAGTATATAATAAAAAGAGAGATAACTTTAGAAATTACTTCAAGGAGCTATAATTTTGTGAGAATTTTACCATCTCCAAAGCAAATTATAGCTACTTTGAATGTTAAACTTTGCTAGAAATAAATAAATGAATGAATGAGCAAACAAATAAATAAATAAATAAAGGAAGAAACAAGACAAACTTTTCACCAATCTGAGTCTCTCTGAAGTTGGGCAATCGGATGGTTAGACATAGACTTACATCCTTGAAGCCTTTCCAGCTTGACAGGGTGGTTCTGCTAGAACTGATGTTCTGGCACGGTCTTCAATAAGCCAGTTGCCACAAAAAGACATGGAAATAAAATTTATTAGAGTAACTTTAGAAATGGTCCAAGTAAATTAATAGGTAATTCAAATTCACCTAAACTTACTAAGGTGAAAAATATGAGTATTAAGGAAAACTCGAATCACTGTGTCCTTAAATCCTGATATCATAAAGAATAACCTTGGTTCTAACTCACTGTGGCCATTCTTATACTGATAAGGCTGTGTGGTTTAGGTTTCATCCCTTGTGTTGTGAGGTAGTTAAAGTCCTGAATTGAATGCCATCAGACTTGAAAGTAGAGGGTGAGAAAAAAAACTCCTGAGATTAGCTGTAGCTAAGCTTCTTAGAGAGTTTTGCAATCAGAAAACAACTCTTCAACTTCCATCTTCCCTCCCCATTTCGGCCATTCTAATTAAGCCCCTGCAGGGGTGGTTGTGGGTGACAGAACCTAAACCAGGATTCAGGAATCTGAAGGAAGGGGGTAAAGGTGAGGTTTAAATAAACAAAGGCAAAGTTCTGTTTTACCTATAACTCTTACAGATCCAGAATTTAATTTTTTTGCACTATATTAATTAAGATTTTTACTACAAGAAAATCATTTTGATGTCTGCTGTGGAATAGAATTACACCAATCAAAACTAAATCTGTTTTGGTGAGGGGAAATAATTATGCATTACATTACAACTCCAAATATAAATTAATATTTTTATCTTAGATTCTGCTGTTCATTTCTGTAGAGCAGACTGAAAAAGGGATTGGCTTTATGATTCTGTATAGCTATTCCCACCTCTACCACATTCCTAAATGTCCTCTTAAGTTAACTTGTTGAGATTTAGGACTTTGTCTCTTGTTTCCTTTCCAGCTCCCCATAACTGTATAGATAAGTTCAATACATTTTGATACAGCACCTAATGCTGGAAGAGGTAATTCATTCTTCTCTCTAGCCCTGCCTCTTGTGGCTGTTTTAGATGGTCTTCTGCTGGGGGAGGAACGGAGCATTATCACACTCTACACTTGACCACCCACATAGTGAAAAGCAAGCTAAGTCCTTCTTGCTGGTGGACCAAAATTACTTCTACCTTTATATACTTCTGGTGAACAGAACAAAACTTAAGCCAAGGCTGTGAAAAAAGGGAGTAGCGAAAAATTATTTGTGATTTTGAGGTGTGTTTCCAGAAACAATCATTGACATTCTTTCTGATTTTTTTTGTTGCTCTTTCAGATTGATTCATGGTGCAAAGATAATAGCTATGTGATTGCTGGTTATTATCAAGCTAATGAGCGTGTAAAAGATGCCAGGTATGTCCATGCAAAATCTCTGTTACCCACTTTGTAATCTGCCCCAAAAAATCATTAAACATATCATCTCACAGAAGGACTAGTGCTTGGTAAACTCTGAGATATGAAATCTGTGTATCAAAGATTTCTCCTTTAATTCAACCAATTTTCCAAGACTAATACCGTTGAATTTTCAGTTATTCACTTTAATGTTGGTCACGTGGACAGTTCAAAAAGAAAATCTAAAATTAATTTATATTTGACTTTGGAATCCATATTTTGTGTTAGATTTTAACATGGGTGTGACTCATGAGTGGGAAATTCACTTCAATCAGTATATGACCACAAACTTGCCCTGGAGGAGCAGGGGATCTCTCCTACTTCAGGTCTTCTCTGTTCCCTGTTCTTAGCTGGGCACAGTTTGGGTCTGAACCCTACTGGAAAGTTATGGATTTTTTTCCCTGTTGCTTTCTTTGTGAGATCATCTCCTCGTTGTTATTTTCTCTTAGCTTGGTGTGAAAAGCAGTGTCAAGAACTCTGCCCTATACTATTGCTAATGAAGTTTGAATATCTGGTAATATGGATAAAGTTAACTCTCAGGCTATCAGATTGAATACAGCTAACTTTTTTCTAAATAATATATGTTTAATTCACATTTTCCCTGGGAAAGTAGGAGGTGATGACATGCCGTGGTTTCAAAAGTCTGGAATTGAAACATCCTGAACAAATTGTCAGGATGGTCTTATTGCTTAATTAATTCGCTTTTTTGTGATTAGATCCCACCAATGATTTGTCCATGAGCTTTTCATTTATAAAAACCAAGTGACAGGATGGAAAAACACTTAAAAATTTGTATATTTTTATTTTAAATGGTTACCTTGAAATAGGCAATGTAAGGAGGCAAAATAATCCAAGAAATTATATTTAAGACATTTTCTCCTGTTTAAAAGTATTTGCTACTGTCAACCACCCCAACCACTTACAAACTGCTTCAACTACTCCATTGTTTCCAAGGATATCATATCTGGACTTTCAGCTGATCTCTGTGACTGTTCTCTCACAGACTCTCTAGATTGTTACTCTTATTTCTGGTTAAAAATCTTCTACCTGCTTTTTTCCGTCAACTTTTATTCCCTCCTATATAGTTCGTCCTATTCACTATTTAACAGTTACTGCTATTACTAATAGTAATTAGAATAATAATGATCACTGGTATTTATATAGTGCTTTAAGATTTGATCCTCACAACAACCCTAGGAGATGGGGGAAGGGCTGTTATTCCCATTTTATAGTGAGGAAACTGAAGTGACTTGCCCAAGGTCTCCCATCTCGTTACTATCTCAAGCTGAATTTGAAACCAGGTCTTCCTGAGGTTGGAGACAGCCAGGAGGCTCAGGGGAAAGAGCACTGGGCCTGGAGTCAGGAAAGACCTAAATTCACATTTGACTTCAGACACTAGCTTTGTGACCCTGGACAAGTCACTTTACCTCTGTTTGCCTTAATCTACTGGAGAAGGAAATGGCAAACCACTCCAGTATCCTTGCCAAGAAAACCCTTTGAACAGTGTTGGCGTGCTGTGCTCCACTGGGTCACAAAGAGTCAGAAGCGACTGAACAACAGCTACTTCCTGAATTTAGGTCCAGAACTCTATCCCCTGCCCCAGTGAGCTACTTTGAGGACTTTAAAATATACATGTCAAATGTGATCTCTGACCTTCCTTTGAGGTCCATGGGTCCATTATTCCAGGAGCGTACTACAGATATAAAGGGCTTAGTAGATGTTTGTTGAATGAATGAGCTTACATAATATCATCATCCCTGACACACACACACACACACACACACACACACACACACACACACACACACACACTCTTCCATGGTCCTGCTGGCTCTCTTAGTATTGTCTCTCAAATTCAGTTTTTCCTTTCCATTTCCATCTATGCAGTCAGCACTAACTGGAATCATCTCCAAAAACTATCAGAAGGTGAATATAATTTTTACAATTTAGCCCAGGTCAAAAGTATTTTACTCTGCAATTTTATTGCCATATGTCACTTCTTAACAGCCATAACACCAATTAACTAGAAATGCTTTGTTTTTCTTCTACAGTCCAAACCAGGTTGCTGAGAAGGTAGCTTCCAGAATTGCTGAGGGCTTCAACGACACTGCACTCATCATGGTATCACATGTTTTGTTGTCTTTTTTCCACCAGACTTATGGTGTTCATATTAAGCTGTACATTTGGCTAACATCTAACATTGTCATATGGCACAAGGCCCCGTTTCTTCTTATTGAAGGCAGTTTGAATCATTTACCTTCACTTACAGCCCTGATTCTTGGTCTGTACCTACCTCCACCCTTTAAGTTGTATTACCAAGAGAAACATAAGATATATCTAGACAGAGAAATCTTTGAAATGAGAGCAGGCAGTGCAGTGTGTTCTCCAGGAGAGGTGAGAGAAGGAATGACTGGGGGAAGCTTGAGGCAGAGCTAGACTTCGCTGTGACCTGTTCTACAGTTCTGATTCGAAAGGAGAATCATTGTATTTATTTGACAGTGACATAGAACAACATCATAATAAAAGTCCTCATGTGACAAAAATGTCCTCTCTTTTGTAAATATTCCCAGCATAATATACTGTTTATCCTGGGAAGGATTGAATTGCATGTCCATAAGTCAAGATGCTCAGCCTGAGCACCTTTTAGGGGTTTGGACCTTGTTTATCCTGCTGCCATAAGAGTTATTGAGCGATACCAGAAGTCTTATGAAAAGGTGACAGGTGCTTCTTAGAATTACTCAAGTTTGTTTTGAATGTGTGCTCACACTAGTACTTTTATTCTTGTGTTTTAGGTAGACAACACAAAGTTTACAATGGAGTGCATAGAACCCACAATTCATGTGTATGAGCATCATGAAAACAAATGGCGGTGCAGAGATCCACACTAGTGAGTTCTTTGTGTTACCTTATTAAGGAATTATTTCTAGACTGTTCACTATGATTCAGGATCTTTTACACTCTGCCCATATACATTTCAAGGTATCCTAATTCCCAGAACAAGAAAAATGTCTTAACTAAGGGCATAACTATATTGGAATATTTAATTTAATGTTCTCTTCTACCAAAAAAAAAAAAAAAGCATAGTGGAAAGAGCCTGATGGTAGAGTGAAAACCTGAGGTCAGGTCCCAGTTATGAGACTGACACAGACTAGTCACACAACTTGGCCAGTCACTTCGCATCTTGGATTCTCCCATGTGTAAAATGCAGGTGATCTTTGCACTACCTGCCTCCCAGAGTTGTTTCCTAGAAAGTGCTTCGTGACCTAAAAGCATTATATAAATGTACACAGGTATGTCTTCTGTACTTCCATACCCCCAAACTTACCCCAGAGGTCCTCTCCCCACATTATCCTCTTGTTTCCATCTATAAAAACCTCCTAACATTAATCATACAAAATAGTGTTTATGTCTTTAACCTTCTCACTTCAGCCCTTCTTATTGGTCTGTTTTGCTCACTACCATCAATTGGATTTTTTTCTATCCCATATTTTGTTGAGCAGTTTCTTTTTCAGTGATTACCCAAATCTGAGGCATCAAATATGCAGCCCAGAACACTCCTGAGTGTGGATTAGAATCAGATTAAAATGTAATTGGCAAATATTTAAAAAAATAAAATACAGATAATGTTAATATGATTTTTTCCAAGTTGCTTTGCACCTCAGGGATACCTCTGTATCATTTAGTGACCCCCTACATTTTCAGGTTCTGACTTTAAATTTGTTAACTCATTCTTCAGATCCTACATGTTGTATCTCAGTTCCCTGTTCTTTAGCTTTTCAGAGCAAGGATTTAACTTTCTGCAACCCTGTTAATATAAACATCTTCACATGCATGCATTCGCTCTCTAAGGTTCTCCTTAACAGTCATTGCCATCTGCTTTTTGTGTCATTTTTCTTATGGCTGTTTTTCTCCATCCTCCTTAATTGAAAGAGGCAATGAAGTTTATTTTCATTTTGAAAGACTATTAATTCCAAATTGTTTGACCTTGTAGTGATTATTGTGAAGACTGGCCAGAAGCCCAGAGGATCTCGGCATCTCTCTTGGACAGCAGGTCCTATGAGACCCTTGTGGATTTTGACAACCACCTGGACGACATCCGGAATGACTGGACAAACCCAGAGATCAACAAAGCTGTTCTACACCTGTGTTAGGGAGGGCCTCCACTGACTGATTGATGGGCATTTCCACTACGCTGAAGAGGGAGAAAGAAATATTTTAAATGTAAATAGAACACTATCCCGTACCTTGTGTGGAAAGGCAGCAGTTTTAAGAAACGGCGCGGCTCAAGATCCAGTGCGTCTGACTGGCCATCATTTTAAAGCAAAGGCCTCTAGAGGAGGTACAGGCTGTCGGGCCTAGCTGTCCCTGTGGATTCTTTCTAACCTTCAAAATCAAAGCTATTTCTGCTTGTCCAAGATTGTTCCTATTAAACGATTTTAACTAACCTTTTTTAATCTTGAGAGAATCCTTTTTAAGACTTACAGACTATCTTTCCAAAAATAATGAATCTTATCCTTTAATGAGTGTTTTGGGAAGTTATATTTCTGAGTCCATACTGTAAATACAGTCCTAGGACCAAATCTGAAAATATATTATGGATACCTTGGTACCAAACCAACTACCCCAGACAACTGTTTGTAGGACTACCCCCTACAACAAGTAGGTGTCTCTGTTAGAGCAGCTGAGTCTTGGGGTTATTAGACTATACTGCTTAAAGCAATATTGTGCTCAAAAAGCCACAGTGGAAAGAAAACTGCTGTTGTCTAAGGAACATTTATAATTGAGGGCAGAACCAAGGACTGTGTCACAAGAGCTCGGTTCAGCACCAACACAGCATCACAGCCTCAATCAACCAGAAAGCTCTCAAACCCAGAAACAGAGGGAGGGGAGATGGGATTGTGCTAGGATTCAGTACAGATGCAGGCTCTGCATTTTGGAAAACAGGAATCATTCCTAGTTCTTGACTCACTTGCATGATCATCCAAATATTTCTAAAAGATGTCTTCAAAATAATTGCCATTGCTTTTGTATTTAGAGCAAACACTCTTCCGTTCATAAAGCTAAACAAGAGAATGTATCTTTTTTATCGGTACCTTTGGTGGTTTCTAACAAAATCTTACAAAAGGGATGGGAAACTTTATAGCACTGTTGCATTTGTTCCTTTTTCTATTAATTATTTTGTACAGTGTTCAGTGTACTGTACCTTTCCTACTGTCTGTCTCTTTCCTCTTGCTACATTGAGAAAACTTGTGACAATTGGCCGAACCTAACAATCTTGAAAAGGGCTCACTTTATAGCTTTCAGTATTTTACTCTAACCAGTAAAAATCATTTATTTGGACTATGACGCTTAAGAAGCATGCTCTAGTCCATGACCTCATGGGGTTATAAATTTAGACCTGGAGAGGACGTTGGGGATCTGTTAGTCCAAACCCTCATTTTTGCAAATGAGGGAACTGAGGCCTTGGAAGGTTAAACTACTTGCCAAAGGTCATATGAGTAGAAAGTGGCAAACCCAGTTCCTTGGAACTCAAATCCAGTGGTCTTTCCATGCACCATGCTTTTGCAGTTGATAATACCACCTTTTCTCTTTCCTTGGCTTCCTTCTCACAGCTTTTTCATTCTACAAATAATATTTTTTTATACAGTGCATTGTAGTTACAAAGCCCTCTGCATGCATTATCATCTTTGAGACTCACAACTACCTGTGAGGTCAGCCGAGCAATTGGCATGACCCTCAGTTTGTAAATGAAGAAACAGACTCTTGAAGAGGTTGAATGATTTATTTATGCATGTTCACACAAAGTTATTAAGTGTAGCAAAGTTGGGACTCAAACCTGATCTCTTGACTCCTTGTCCAGTGTTCTTTCCATTACACCATGCTACCTCTATAAAGCCATGAAATAAACATATTTCATGCGGAGAACAAATATAAAATTTTTGGACACAAATAAAGGAAAGTTATATCAGTGAACTTAATCTTTGTGCTCCCTTGCACTCGGATGCCAAGAATACCACAAATGGGATATTATATCAAATGACGTTGTTCTTGATGGAATTGTTTGTTTCAAAAAAGGAAAAAAAAAATCACCATGTAAAATTTGTTTTGCGGGGGGACTAGAATAGCAGTGTGTGCTCCAGGTCAAGGCTAAAATGAATTGACAGACCTGTCTGTTTTGACCATTTATTTTACAGAAGACTTTCTTTGAAGGCATATACATAAAAGCTAATGTGATAAGTATTTTAATCTTTTTTCATGAGGGCCAATATGTTAAAAGATAAATAGAAAAGAGCTAAATTACAAATACACAAAGAAGCAAAAACAGTTAAAGGTTTGGCTTTTATGTTTATGATTGCCCTACAAAGTCAGAAAAAGTAAATGCTAAAGAGTGGGAAAATTTGTAGTAATACCACTACTACTCCTGAATGGTACAGGAAAGAAAATGCAACTTTCTTGGAAAAGGAAAAAATTGCTTTGTAGCAATTAGGAGTGTCCAAGAATGGAATAAGTATCTACGAGGTATTGTCACCAGAGGTGTTCGATCAGAGAGCAATTGATCGTGTTAAAGATAGTGTAGAGAGGATCCTGAAGGGAGGAATGGCAGTGGATGAGGAGATAGGTGTGTTATAAGGGAGAGAGCTCTAGGTTGGGACTCCAGAGCCCCAAGACTGCTCTTAACCAACTCTGTGATCCAGGGCAAGACCCTTCTGATATCCTGGCCTTGGTTTTGCACATCTGTCAAATGGCAAGTCTTGGACTAGATGGCATGACGTCTCTTCCATCTCTACCATTCTGATTTTGTGAGGCCTCTGAGATCCCTTCCAACCCAGATCCTGTGATTTTTCTAACAAGTAACACTGGTTCTGTTGAGAATAGAGCTCTGCACATTTACAGTTGGGAAGTCTGCTGGTTTTATTCTCTGAAAAAGTATTTCTCTATCTTTTAAGGCTGCCTCAGCTATTTCCTTTTGCATAATTAACTTTGATTTGACTTATAGCTTACATTTCAGATAGATTAATAGTATTGTGAAAAATTGTCTCCAAGTGCAATTTCTAAATTTATCATCTAGACTTTTTTGCATTGCTCTTTAAAAAGCAACTTAATTTGCTTTTGAAAATAACGATCCCTCTTATTTAAGCTTGTGAAGTCCTAATTTCTTATGGCATCAGAACTGTTACTATAGTGGCTTTTTTGTGACATGGGGTAAAGAAAATGAGAAAAATGTCAAAATCACAGGGATCCATGGGTAGAAAAACAGATCCTCAGATATTACTCTAAAAAGGAAATAGGAAAGGGAGTTGGCTTTAAAACTAGATTTCCAGTTTACTAATTGACATTTCTTGAGGCTCTCTAGCAGATCTTACTCCCTTTTAAGCACTGGAAAGCATTTCAATAAAAATAAAACTGGCAGAAAATGCTGCATATGTTACTCTTGCCAAATCCTCTGTGTGTGTCTTGTGATTTGTTACCTTAACCTAACCTCATTTCCATACCCTTTCAGAAGCCAAAGGATGCCTTTTTTAATCCTCAAGATTTGACTTGTTCTTCCTTCAAACTCTGATTACTTTGAAATATATGTGAAATGTAATCAAGCATTATTTCTTGGAAATAGAGGTTAAGTGTTATGAAATTCTTGTTCCTTATAACTGTGTGGTAAAAAGCAAACTCCTGGAGGGGTGCCTTTTCATTATGCACACAGTGAAACCTTACTATAGGTAACATCAGACTTACCACTGAAAAGCAATGTAGAACTACCAAGTCCTATTGCCATATGCTCGTCGGTATTTGGCATTGTCTTTAGCTACATTCCTTCAGAAATAAAAGGGAACTGTTTTACACTGAGCCATGAACGGTCATTGGGAAATGCTTGCATTGTCCTACAAGAAACCTGGACTTGGACTTTTGTTAACGTCTTGTAAATCAAAAATGTGCTCCTCTGTACAGTAAAGTACACCATTTAACAACACAAAGCTGTGTGACAATAAATAACTTTGTTCCCTTGATGAATCTGAATGTAATTACATTTTTAAAGCATTAGCTCCATATGGGACATGCTATGGGGGAAACCCAAGCTGTAATGCGGGCTCTCAAGAATCTAGGAATTAGTGAGGGAAACTGGATTTAAAGTCAAGGACCTGGATTCAAATCTCAGCTCTGCTATTTATTGCCTATGTAACCCTTGGGCAGCTGACTTCCCTTTTCAGTGCCTCATGTGGACCATTCACCTCCAAGGTCCCTTCCTATTCTAAATCTATGATTTTATCACCGAGATATGGAGAAGGCAGGTCTTGGGCTGGCCTTAAGAGAAAGCTGGAGAGGAGGGAAGGGAACAGTGTGAAGCAACAGTACGGGGGCAAGAGCAGGCACTGTGTGTTCAGGAGGCAATGAGTAGATCTGCCCAACTGAATCAAGATTCTTGGTATAGAGTAGCAGAAGAAAAGGTTGCAGGGGTCATTTGGATCCTAATCGAATCCTTGCTCCAGTTTTACTCACCTTTCCCCCACATTCATCCTGGTCATTGCTGACCACCCCGACCACCCTCACCTTTGTAAGGACTTAGCTGTGGAGTCCACTATAAATGGTTGGGGGTGGGGTGAAGTCTGCAGAAGCAGGTCTCATTTATATAGATTGTTGTGAGGATTGAATGAGATAATATTTGTGAAGCACTGAACTCAGTGCCTGATGTGACAGGCACTATCTAAATGCTAACTTATCAAGAGTGATGCTCCTTTTACAGATGAGGATACAGGCCCTCTGAGAAGAAGTGATTTTCCCAAGGTGACAGTCTAGAAATCAAGAGAGACTGGGGGCCAGATAGAAGTTCTTCCTCAGCTCGGTCTGTGTTCTGGAGCTTGTGCACTACATGTGTGCAGTTTGGGTTGGGTCGCAGGCTTTTTGTCCTCTGAATATAAAATGGGGGTGAAAGTTCTGGCCCAGCTCAGAGAGAAGGTAGAGAAAGAAACTTATTCGAGGACATTTTCAAGTACGTTGTTTTGTTCAGTCATTTCAGTTGTGGCCAACTCTGCGTGACCCCATTTGGGGTTTTCTTGGCAAAGGTAATAGAGCAGTTTGCTATTTCCTTCAGCCCATTTGGCAGATGAGGAAACTGAGTCAAACAGGATGAAGTGACTTTCCCAGGGTCACACGGCTAGTGAGTGTCCAAGGCTAGATTTGAACTCGGGAAGACACCCAGCACTCTATCCACTGCACCCCCTAGCTGCCTTGTGTTTTCAGGTATATGGCATTAAATGAAAGTGAACTAGCCGGAATGTGAACCCAGGACCTCTGACAGGATCCAGAGTTCTTTCCATTGTGTCACAAACAAAACCAAGACCTGCACATTCTTAGCTCCTAAATCCCTGTTACCAAATCACATGCCAGTAAAATGCTTGGGGCAAAATAAGTGGAGCAGAATCGAACTTGTTTCTTTCTGAGCCAGAATTCATGGATCTGCTTCCAAGACTTACCCTTTACTGGCTATGTGACCTCAGGCCAACTCAGTCAACAAACATTTATTAAACACTTAACATGGGCCTCATGCTAGGCTAAGCACTGGGCTCACAAAGAAAAGCAAAAACACTGCCTGCATTCTAGGAGCTCACACTCTAATAGGACCAGACAAGCAAAAACTGTTCTCATGAGATATGTATACAGTGCAAAGGAAGGCTGTCTCTGAGCAAAGACTGAGGGGGTTCTGGGGGAAGGGAGAGCATTCCAAGCATGGGAGAAAGCCAGTGAAAAGAAATAGCCTAGAGTTGTTATGTCATGTTGGAAGAACAGCAAGGACACAAGTTAGTGTCACTGGGTTGTAGAGTGCGTGGAGAGGAGTAGTGTGTAAGAAGACAGGAAAGAAAGGAAAGGGCCAAGTCGTAACGGGTAACAGGGCTTTGAGGCACAAAGAGGATTTTGTTATAGTTGATCCTTGAGGTTATAAGGAGCCATACATTAACGAGTTGGAGGTTTCAGGATAATCAGACCTGCACTTCAGAAAAATCACTTTGCTAGTCAAGGGGATGGTGAACTGGTGTGGGGACAGATTTGAGACAGACACCAACTAGCAGGTTATTGCAGTACTCCAGGTAGAAGGTGATGGAGGGTTGTGTGAGTGGACAGATGGGAACACACAAGAAGGATGTAAAAGGTGGCAACAATAAGACTTGGAAATAACTTGGATAGGTGGAGTGAGTGCAAGTGAGGAATCAAGATTCGCACCAAGGTTGTGAGCTGGTGTGTGTGAGAAGAGGGCAGTAGTGCCCTCTGCATTAATGAGAAGAAAAGTGGGAAAGACAGGAGGGTTGAGGGGAAAGATAATGAGTTCTGTTTTGGACATGTTGAGTTTGAGATGCCTAGAGGAAGGATTCCAAAAGGTATTTGGTGATGCAAGACTAAAGGTTAGGGGTGGATGAATAAAGGCAGATCGGCCTCTTAGGGATGAGAATCGAATCCTAGGGAACCAATGAGATACTCAAGTGAGCCAGTGAAGTGGGAGACTAGAAGACCCAGAACCAAGCCAAAGGGACACCTTCAGTTAATGGGTGTGACCTGACTGAAGAATCTGCAAAGGAGAATGAAAAGTAGGAGGAGAACCTGGAAGGAGCTGAGTCACAGACGTCTAGAGAGGAGAGAGAACCCAGGAGGAGAAGGTTATTGACAATGTCAGAGGCTCTACTGGGAACTCAAGAGATGGCAGTTTCCGTTGAATGTTGAGGTCAGAAGCCAGACTGCAGAGGGTTTCAAAGAGGGTAAGAGGAGGGGAAGTAGGGATGTGGAATATAAATGGCTTTCTCAAAGAGTTTAACTGGGAAGGGAGGAAGGGAAGAAGGAAGAAAGGAAGGTACATTAAGCACTTCCGATGTATGGACTAAGCAAATATCATTACAGTATTATCTCATCTGACCCTCACAACCCTGGGAAGTAGTGCTATTATTATCCCCAGTTTTCAGTTGAGGAAACTGAGGCAGACAAGATGATGGTAATGGAGATGGTAGAATCAAATGAGTTTTTAAGGGTGGGGAGACATGGGCATGTTTGCAGGCAGCAAGGAAGGAACATGGGAAGATTCAAGATGAGAGGTCAGGGATAATAGTGTAGGCAACATGCTGGAGAAGGACGATGGAGTGGATCAGGCATTTGCCTTGGCAAGAATGGCCCCCTCTTCTGTGAGACACATGTCTGATGGGAGATGAAGAGAAGAGAAGAGAAGAGGAACCTCTCTGCAAATGGCCTCATCTTTCTTTTTCTGAGTGTGAGGCAAAGTCTTTAACCCTCTTTTTGTCTCAGTTTTTTATCAGTAAAATTAGAGGAAGGAGAATAGGAACAAAAATCTATTAAGGACCTACTAGGTGCCTTGCCCTGTGGTAAGTGCTTTACAGATCTTATTTCAATAATACCTGAGACAAAGTTAGCCAATCCAATAGAGGATTGGTATTTCCTAATTCTAAAATTCTGTGATTCTAGCAATCACATATTCAGCAACCTAGGGCAGATACAAAGATAAATCAAATATGGTTCCTACTTCCTTGAATCGTCCAATGCAGTGAATAATAGCTTCGATAGTTAATAGGATGTGTTTACACTGCTCTGTCAGGTTTGCCAAGTTCACTTTGTTCACAAACTTATGTGGTAAACATAGAGCAAATTAACCCCCTTTTACAGCTGAGGTAACAAAAGTTAAGTATGTTTTCCCAAGGGAAATACAACTAGTGGATGTAGACCCAGGATTCACATTCAGTACTTCTGACTCTAAAACCGATACTCATTCCACCTTGCCTCTCACATAGAACTTGACAATTTACAGAAGTTTGATTTATTTGCAGACCCGACTTCTCTATCCAAGTGACTTTCCCCTACCTGATTCAAGGTACTGATATAAAAACCAAGAGATACTGGATGTCAAAGGTCCCTGATCAATTCAAGCTATATCCTGGAGCTCACAAACTCTGTGATTTTGGTCAGATCATTTGGTCTTTCTGCCCTTCTGTTCCTTTGGCTATACAATGGGGATAAAAGTAATGACTCAACATGGGAATATTGTGGAGAAAGGAAATGAGTCCACAACATTTTCAAGTAGAAGCTACTAAATAATGTAAAATTCTCAGGTGGTAGGGCAGTAGGCCAAGAAGGTGCCTAATTGAGTAGGAGCAGTTCTTGCCAAGTACAGTGGTTGCCAGGGGCAACAAGGGGATTTCTCTTTAAGCGTACCCCTTCCCACAGGGTCATGTTATATTGAGTGGTCCGTTTCAAGTGCTTAACTGAATATTTTATCACATAACTCTACATTTGTATGTGTGTTATCTCCTCCATCAGATTGTAAACTCCTTGAGGTCAGTGACTATCTTTTGCCTCTTTCTGTATCCCCAGCAATATTCCCTTTTTTATAGCCAAAGATACAGAAGGGCAGAAAGACCAAACGATCTGACCAAAATCACATAATTTGTGAGCTCCAGGATACAGCTCAAATTGACCAGGGACCTGTGACATCCAGTGTCTCTTGGTTTTTGGACTGGTAGCTTGAATCAGGTAGGGGAAAGTCACTAGAATAGAGAAGTCTGGTTTGGTTGACTTGCTAAGTATATATGGTAGTAGTATAGCATATATATATGTATATATACAAGTATAGCATATAAGAAATCTAGGACAAGCACAGTCCCTACAAAATTATTAAATGGGGCTTGATTTAGCCATCCTACCTAACCTGGCATTAATCTAAGTCAAAAGATTCAAGGGTACTTGTAATGACCAGAGTGGCTCTTAGTAACAACCATTATCAAGTTCTAGAGAAAAAGAGCTTTCTCAACCACCCAGTCAGTATAAATGTAGTGTTGATTTAATCACAATAATGATAATAGAATTATAAGATGAAGACTTGGGCTTAAAAAGGACCCCAGAGGTGACTGAGTCCAGCCTCCTCATTTTATAGATGAGGATACGTTTAATCAACGTTAGAGCTGGAAGGAGCATTAAAAAACATGGAAACTCAAAGCTAGAAAAGACATTTGAAAATTAAATATTAGTGGAAATATGTTTTGCATGACTTCACATGTATAATGGATATCATATTGCTTGCTTTCTCAGTGGGTTGGGGAGGGACTGGAGGGAGAGAGAATTTGGAACTCAAAAACAATTTTAATGAATGATAAAAAAAATTTTAAAAATTAATAAAAAGAAAATTTAATATTAGCACTAAATATTAGGTCTCAGAGTTGGAAGTCATCGAAGTTAAGCATATATCTGAATGGGAAATCCCTATATAGCTCCAGCTTCTCCTTCATTCAGTGAGAGGGAACTCACTACTACCAAAGGTCTATCATTTCATTTTTAGACAGCCCGAATTGTTAGAAAGTTTTTCCTTATATGGAGCAAACTTCCTTCCATTGCTCCTGATTGAGCCTCTTATATCCAACCCAAATAAGCATAATCTTTCTTCCACATGACAGCCCTTCAAGTACTGAAAATCAGCCATCATGCCATCCTTAAATCTCTTCTACAAGTTGAAATTCCCTAGTCCCTTCAAGTGAGCTCCACATAGAATGATTTCAAGTCCCCCCACCAGCTTGCTCTTGGGGCAGCTAGATGGTGCCATAGTGTTCCTGGAGTCAGGAAGATTCTTCCTGAGTTCAAATCCAGCCTCAAACACTTACTAGCTGGGTGACCCTGGGCAAGTCACTTAAATGTATTTGCCCCAGTTCATCATCTGTAAAATGAGCTGAAAAAGGAAATGGCAAACCACTCCAGAATCTCTGCCCAAAAAAAAAAAACAACTAAAATGGTGTGATGAGGAGTTGGAAACTGATGAACAACAACCTCCTCATCCTCCCTTTGTATGTACTTTAGCTAGTCAACATTGTTCTTAAAATATGACACCTGGAATTTAATACAAAACTCCACGTGCATTCTGATTAAGGCAGCATGGCATGCCAACATCTCCCTGGTTAAGTGTGATTTGTGGGGTTTTTGTTGTTGTTTTATAAGGTAAGTACTACAAGTATGTTTTTTGCTAATTGTTGAAGATTAAAGATTGTTTTCTCCAAGGACAGCAGTCGTGATCTCAGAAAAAGGAAACCATGAAAATAGACTTCAAGAGATCATTGAGAAACTACATTTTGTTGAAAGGTACCAGACAATGAATTAAGGTCAAAACTAGATTTACATACTCTCATTTGCATACCATCTAAATATTTAAATGAAAAGCTAAGTGAGGGGTGGCTAGGAGGTGCAGTGAACAGAGCACCAGCCCTGGAGTCAGGAGGACCTGAGTTGTGACCTTGGGCAAGTCACTTAACTCCAATTGCCCTGCCTTCCCCCCTCCAAAAAAAAAAAGAAAGAAAAGTTCAATAAGTTACAGAGAAAAATAGACAGTAAAACTATAATAATGGGGGACCTCAAAGTATCTGTTTTATACATTGAGAAATTCAACCAAAAATTAAATAAAAGAAAAGTTAAGGCCCTGAATAGTTTTTTAAAAGTTAGATATGATAGACCTCTGGCAAATATTAGGTGATAATATAAAGTGTATGCATGTACTATAATATACTATGTGATATATATATAATATGTATATGTACATATATGTGCACATTTATGTATGTAAATATATACTATAAGTAGTATGAATTACATCTATTTCTCAGCTTGTGTGGTACCTTTATAAAAATTAACTATGAATTAGAGCATAAAAACCTCATAAACAAATATGAGAAAGCAGAAATATTAAATCTGGGTTTTTTGGGTCACAATGCACTACACACACACACACACACACACACACACACACGTACACATACATTTATATATTTTAAAAAGGGCCATTGAAGAAATCATTAAAGTCCAATGGAGATGGAGTAGCTCAACCCTAAAGAATGTCTAGGCAAAGAACAAGTCATAGGAACAATAAGCAATTTCATTTAGAGATAATGACAAGAAAACACGCCAGAATTTTTGTGATGTAATCCAAGCAAACTTTAGCAGAAAATTTTTATCCCTGAACATTGTAGTTAATAAAAGAGAGAGAAAGAAGTCAATGAATTGGGTATGGAATGTAAAAAAAAAAAAAAAAACCTGGAAAATCAGTAAATATTTAAAACTATTAAATATTAAAATAGAAATCCTGAAAAAAATTAACAGAATTTAAAGCAAAAAAATGAAATTAGAAAATAAAACCAGGAACTTTATTTTATAAACCATCAGCTAATTTGATTTTTTAAAAAGAAGAGGAAAACCAAATTACCAGTATCAAAAATAAAAAGGATGAATTCACAACAAATCAAGAAATAAGAAAAATTATTATTAACTATTTTGCCCAATTACTTGAAATAAAATTGATGACCTAGACTTATCTAGATGAAATGGATGAATATTTAACAGTAATAATGGCTAACATATATATAACAATTAATATGTGCCAGATGTTGTGCTAAGCACTGTACAATAATTATCTCATTTGATCCTCACAAAAACCCTGGGAAATAGGCACTATTATTATTCCCATTTTGCAGTGAGGAGTTTGAAGCAAACAGAAGTGAAGTGGCTCATTATAAAATGCCCAGGTTACCCAATTTTAGGGGGAAAAAAATTGAACAAGCCATAAATGAGCTCCCAAAGAAAAAAACTGTGGAACAAGATCACTTTATGTCAAATTGTAGCTAACATTTAAAGAACAAGTAATTCTGCTATTATATACAGGGTTTGTTTTGTTTGGGTGTTTTAGGTAGGAAAAGAAGAATCTTACCAAGTTTCTTCTATGATACCAATATGGTCTTAAAAACCAGGGAGAATCAAAACAGAGAAATAATACTATATGCCAATATCTCTAATAAATATTGATGCAAAATGTTTTATGTAAAATATTAGCAAGGGAACTATAACAACACATAATAAAGTATACATGATGACCAGGTTGGATTTATACCAGGAATATGGGGTTAGTACAATATTACAAAATTTCTAAAGTGTAGTTGACTACATATAAGAACAGCAAAAATCATATTATTAAATCAATAGATTCAGAAAAAGCTTTTGAGAAGAAAAAGTACCTTTTCCTGTTATTTAAAAAAAAAAAGAACACCAGAAATCTTAGGAATAAATAGATCCTTTATTAATATCATAATTAGTATCTATCTTAAACCAAGATCTATGGCAACCAAGGATGTCTTTTTTCACCATCACTATTTGATTTGTTTTTATTGTTCAGTGGTTTCAGACTCTTCAGATCCCATTTGGGGTTTTCATGGCAAAAATACTGGGATGATTTGCCATTCCTTCTACAGTTCATTTTACAGATGAGGAAACTGAGGCAAACAGGGTTAAGTGACTTGTCCAGGGTAACATGGCTAGTAAGTGTCTGAGGCCAGATTTGAATTCATAAAGATGAGTTTGTGACCAGGCATTCTGTCCAATCACCATAAAGTGTCCAAAATTCTGGCTGTAGCAATAAGAAAAGAAAGTGAAGGAATAAGCAGAAGCAAAATGGAAACAAAATTATCATTTTGATGCAGATGATATGGTTAACTTAGAAAACCCTAGAGAGGCAACTAAAAATTAATTGAAACAATTAGTAACTTCAGTGAAGTCGCAGAATATAGACTAGACCCACTCACACAAATTATCAGCATTTCCGTGTATTACCAACAAAACTCAGCAGGGAGAGATGGAAAGAGAAATTCCATTTAAAATAATTAGAGAAAATATAAGATATACGGGGTCTACTTGCCATAACACACACCAGAGTTATCTGAATAAAAAGCATTCTTTATACAAATAAAGATATCTAAATAATTTAAGAACTATTAATTGCTCGTGAATAGTCCAAGCCTGCAATAAGATTGTATTAGCTCTTTAAACTTCCACATCGTACCACTTACTCACATAATAAATAATTATATAATACAATAAACATCTTTTAAGTGTCTAAGGTGTGCAGGATACATACTTACTGACTCATATTAGGCTTGAAGTCCCAAGATATTTACCACACAAGCTACCATCTGATTGTGTCTTTCTCATCAGTCAGTCAACAAGCATTTATGGAGTCCTTTCTGTGTGCTAGGCTTGTGCTAAACACACACATGCAATCGCTGAGGCAAAACTGTCAGCCCCTACCCTCAAAGGGGCTTATAGTCTAATGGGAGAGACATGTATACATACATACATGTATACATACCATATATACATATAAAGGTATATACAAGACACATACAAAGCCAACCTGGAGTCACTTTTGGGGGCAATCAGGTGGTCAAAAAAATGAGAAATATTCAGCAAGGTGAAAGAACACCATGCTAAAGAAAAACAGAAAAGGAAGAAGCATGTGAGCATTCTTCAATGGAGCCCCTGAGGAGAAGCAAAGAATCACCAAAGAGTAGGTAACCATCTCAAAGATGTTTTCACAGGCAAAAATAGAAACAGGAAATATTTAAAGGTAAGAACTCCAGCAAAATTCAAGAGAAAGGGGATCAGGAAGATCACATCAAGAAAACCCCAAAGGCCAGAGAAGGACATTGATGAGAATAAGAAAAGTCCAAGGAACAAAAACGTCCAAGGAGAGAAAAGAAACTTAGACATGAAAGAGAAGGACATAGATACTCCAAAGGTTTCATGAAGGAGAAGGCTGAAAAGGAAAATTGCCATAGAAAAGAGAACCAAAGAATTCCAGGAAAAGGGAAGATCCAGATAGAACGGGGTATGGTGGTCTTAACAGAAAGAGAGAAGACCATGAGAAAGGACTGGGGGGCAAGGGGCAGGGAGCAGATGACAAAACCAGTACACAGTAGAAATTCAGTAAATTTAATATAACTTTCTTATTGTACCCTCACACTATACTTGCACTATACATCTTAACTACTAAACTGTAAGCTTCTTGAGAAGACAGCATGAATGCTATTGTTCTTTGTACTATGCAGCAACTCAACAGAAGGATGTGGTAATGAACCTCCACCTATTGCTGGCCTCACTATGAGTTGGCCATCAGACATAACATTCATGACTTTGGCACTGGATTTGCTCTTAGATACATAACTTACCACAAAGAGGAGAATTCCATAAAATCACATCCTTCTTAAGAACTGGAAGGAACGGAGAGATTATTGTCTACAGCCCTCTTGTTTTACCAAAGAGGAACCTGGAGCCCAGAAACTTGAAGAAACTTGCCCAACGCTATACAGCATTATTGGAAGAGCCACTGGAAAAGCTCAGATTTTCTGACTCCCAGGTTTGCACAGTAATACAGAAAGAATTACTTTCTGGACATGTTATTGTAATTTTTTTCCTAATTCTGTTGCTCAGAGAGTCTCTGAGTTATCCTCAAGACTTTTTTTCTACCATGCCTCCTTTCCATAGGGTATCCCTGTCTCCCTCCTCCCCTTCTTTTCAGATTCTTTTTATGTGTTGTCCTCCCCCACTAAAATGTAAGCTTCTTGAGGGCAGGAACTGTCTTTCTTTCTATTAGTATTCGTATTCCCAATGCTTAGCACAGTGGTTGGTAGTAAATAGATAATAAATGCTAGTTGACTGACTGACTGACTGACTGACACTGTGCTATAAGTCTGAAATCTTGAAACATGGTTAATAATTTAATTCCGTTTAACACGGAATCCAAGCTAAATGAAATCCACAGTTCAAAGTAGGAACTTTTTATCAGAGTCATGACTACAAGTGTTTGCACCCAAGAAAAGTCAGGAAAGACACCTTCAGTTTCCAGGTTAGGAGGACAGAGACCCTGGGACATGAGTGTGGGATGGGGGGAGAGAGGGTTTCACTCCTACAAATCACATGAAAGCTTTCAGTATAATTCAGCAAGCATTCAATAGGGACCAGGCTCAGGTGACACAGACCCAAGATGGGAAACAGTCCTGCTCTCTCAGTTGTTAGCATTGTTCATTTGTTTTCAGGCCTGTCTGACTCTTCATGACCCCATTGAGGTTTTCTTAGTAAAGATACTGGAATGGTTTGACATTTCCTTCTCCATTTTACAGATGAGGAAACTGAGGCAAATAGAGTTAAGTGACTTCCCCATGGTCACACAGGTAGTAGATGTCTGAGGCCAGATTTAAACTTAGCTGTTCCTGACTCCAGACTCAGCACTGTGTTTACTGCATCACTCAGCTGCCCTCTAAGAACTTATATTTTACCAAGAGGGTACAACACATAAATAAATAAGCATGTTAAGAATAATTTGAAGTGGGAGAAAGCATTAACAGAGACAGAGATTGGAAAAGGCTTCTTCCATGGGAGCTGGCACATGAACTGAGCCTTGGAGGTACTGTAGGATCTTGATAAGTGGTGGTGAGGAGGAAATGCATTCCAGGCACCAGGAACAACTTATCCAGAGGAACAGAGGCTGGAGGCAAAATGCTGAGTTTGGCCAGAACATAGAGTGAAAGGACATAATGTGAAGTCCTGGAAAGGTAAATGGGTGCCAGCTCATAATGAGCTTCCAGTGCCAAACAGCAAGGTTCATGCTTCAGCCTGTGGACAATGGGGAGCCATGGAAGGTCGTGGGCATGGATGTCATGTGACCTGACTTGTGCTTACAGAAGATTTTCTTGGCAGCTGTGGAGGCTGCTCTAGGGAGGGAAAGATGGGAAACCAAGAGGGCAGGCTGATGAGGGTCTGAACTAGGGTCATAGCTCTAGGAATGGAGACAATAGGAGCAATGGAAAATGTAATGTGGTGGTAGAATCAACAGCACTTAGCAGGGGGTTGCATGTGGGTGGTGAGGAAAAGAGAAGTTGTGAATCAGGGTACAAGAAGTTTACTGAAATCCTCAAAAGAAGTAAAGACGTTTGGAGGGGAGGAGAGTTTGGGGAAAAGATAATAAGCTTCATTTTGGACATGGTTGAGTTTGAGATGCCTATGGACAGATGTCAATGGACAGCCCCTTAGAAATGTCCAAGGCAGTGGGTGATGTCATCTCTGCCCCTGTGCCACTGGCTGTCCCCAGTGCTCCAAATGCTCTCTCTCCACCAGCCTACCCCTCAGAGGCCTTTTTTGGTTCCCTCAGCTTCTGGTGCCTTCCCTTCAAAGGTTATTTTAGGTTTGCTTTGTATGTATCTTGCATGTTCAGTACTTCTATGTATGTGTTGTCAGCCACAGATGGAATGTAAGCTACTTTTGGGAAGGGGGTATTTCATCTCTCCTGTGCAATTAGTAAATGCTTGTTGATAAATTGGTTAAATGGCTTGCCCAAGATAACACAGGTCCTAGGGCTCAGAAGTAAGACCCAGGTCCTCTGTCTACACAGCACATCTTCTTCCCCCTTGTTGCATTCTGCTAACTCCTCACCTTTCTCAGTCTCTGCAGGATTGCACACTATTGACCCCCTCATCCTCTGAATATTCTCTTCTCCGTCAGCTTTCATGACACAGCTCTATCCTGTTTCTTCCAACTCTGACCCCTCGTCAGTCTCCTTTGCTGGAACATCAGACCACTAACCTTGTGCCAGCCTTGCCATCCAGGGTTAGTGCTGTACCTCCCCACACCTCACCACTCTGGAAGGTCCTCAGAGTCCAATACATGGTCCATCATGAAGCCTGCTGGTACTCAGAGTTTTTTAAGCTTCAGCTCCCTTGGCACGGTCTTTGGAAAGCCAGGATTATCTCCATGCTGAGTCACGTGTCCTCTCTGAGCAGCACTTTCTTCAACTGCAAAATGAGTCAGTGGCATTTATACTCAACTTCACAGGGCTGTTGTGAGGATCCAATGAGACAATGGCCTGAGAATGTCACATAAACTCAGGCTGGTGTTTGGCTTCATTCAAGGTTTAATTTGTGGGCCACCTCCTACAGGAAGCTTCTTTTCCTCCTCTTAGTTTTCATTATTCTCTCCCTCCTCAAACCATCACATTTAGACTTATCTCTCCTACATGTAGAATCCCTTAGGTAGAATGGAAAAGCTCAGAGGGTGGCAACAATGTGATTGATGCCTTTGGTCCATAGAACCTGCCACTATGATGCCTTACACGTAGCTTGATAAAGCTTTGTGGGATTGGATTGGATTGGATCGGACTGGATTGGATTGGAGACAGCATTGATGGTGATAGAGTTTGAAAAGAACCCTGGATTTGCAGCCAGAAGATAGAGATTTGAGTCCTAACTCCACCAGGAGTTAGGTGACTTAGGGCATTGCGATCAATTGCTGACTCCTAATTCAGCATTGCACATTTCCCTTTTCTGAACCTCAATATCCTCATTGGTAAAACAAAGGCATTAGATTAGATTATCACTAGCTTCCCCACAACTTTTTCTCTTTCCCTCTCCCTCTCAGTTGCTGTCTCTGTCCCTTTGTGTCTCTGTCTCCTTCTCACACACACACACACACACACACACACACACACACACACACACACACACACACTCACCTCCCCTCCCCAAGAAACATTCGCATAGGCATTATATACTCTCTAAATCCAATGATCCTTTTAGTTCTATTTTTCTATGAATCTCTGGTTTTAATGCTGTGCCTAACACTGAAAAAAAAATACTTTAACAAATGGTAATTCAATTCAGTAAACATTTCTTAAGGTATCCAAGAGCCATAGGGGTGAATGCACACAGCAATGATAACTATTCCCAAAGATAATGATGAAAGCTGGCTAGCACGTTCCTCTGAAGACTGTAGCACGGTCACTGAGAAGAGTGGGATACTTGGCTGCCCATTGGCTCATTTAATGGTTTCCAGTTATTGGAGATCCTTGAAGCTGGATCACAGGTAAGATCCCAGTGTATTTCCCTCTGATCTGGCTTTCTGCACTGGGAGTAGTGATCATCATAGCCAGAGTCTCTGCTGCTTTAGGGTTACACAGCGCTTTACATAAAACATCCCTTGTGATCCTTGAAGCAGTCCTGTGAGATGGACAGGGATCATGTGTAAAGAAGAAGGAGCAAAGATCAGGAGCCCTGGGCCCAGTCCCTCCTCTTCTACTAAGCAGCTATTTGGTCCTGGGCACATAACTTCAGCTTATTCAATCTTGGTTTCCTTTGTGTACAATAAGGGACCAGAATGTTTCTAAGAGCTCCTCTAACTCTTGACAACAATAACAATTGTTCAGCCATTTCAAACTGTTCATTATCCCATTTGGGGTTTTCTTAGTAAAGATACTGGAGTGGTTTGCCATTTTCTTTTCTAGTTCATTTGACAGATTGTGGGGAGCCAAGGAGGCCTGATCCAGGACTCAGATAAAAATCTTGACAGTGCACCCTAATTAACACCCCTTGAGATGCAGCTTATAAAGGCTGGCTCCCTGGGAACCCCCCAGGGATACACTTAAAAGGACTTTTGTTTGGGATCCTGACATCAAAGCCTTTGCCCCCAGACTTCAGGCACCTAAAAAACATGTTCCTTATCAAATTATCTACTCTGTGTTGGTTCCAGGATCTAAAGACAATGATCACACTTAGATAACATAGTCCTCATCAAATTCTGTCACTTCCAGGATCTAACAGGCTAAAGACAATGATAGTAAAACTTGAATCCTGTCACCTTTCTTTATCACCTTGCTCTATAAAGACCTTGTTCAAAGAATCATTAAGTGGAGGTCTTTCCTACTAACTAGCCACCTGGTTAATTCTCTCTCTCATCTCTTGGCTCACACTTGGGGCTGATACCCAACTGGCCCATGACAATGGATGAGGAAACTGAGGCAAACAGGGTTAAGTGACTTGCCCAGGGTCACACAGCTCGTAAGTGTCGGAGACCAGATTTGAACTCAGGAAGATGAATCTTCCTGATTCCAGAGTTAGTGTTCTATCCACTGTGCCATCTAGTGATCCAACAACAATGACAATAACAATAATTTATATGTCGCTTTAAGGTAGAAAGTGCTTCATGTGCATCATTTCATTCGATTCTCACAACCCTATGAGGTAGGTACTATTATTTTCTTCATCTTACAGAAGAGGAAACTGGATCAAAGAAATTCCATGATTTGCCCAAGGTCTCACACCTGATGAGTGCTGAGGCCAACACTTGAACCCAGGTCTTTCCGCTTGATGGCCAGAGCTCTTTTTTACTGTCTCCTAATGGGTAATTAGGAAGGTGGTCCTTTCTCTGTGCACTTCACACTCCTCTCTTTTTCCTAAGTCTCTGAGGGGACAATTGATCCCGTAGTTCCCAGGCCAGACCGTGTAGGATGGTTGGAGAGATTGGGAGAAAAAGGATGCGTGTGCCTTGCCCATTCTTTTTCCTCTGCCAAATCCTTGCTGACTCCTTGTTCATTCAGCATTGCTCACCGACAGCTGCAGATGAGCCCAAAAGTCCAAGGAGGGCTCAGCTGTCCAGTGAAAAGCTAGTGACAGGAGGAATGATGGCCCGCCCAGGTGTGAGTCTTCCTAAGCAACTGAACTCACAGGATTAAGAGCTTAAAGGACTTTAGGGATCATTTAGGGCAAATATTTCATTTTAGAGATGGGGAAACTGAGGCCCAGAAAGAGGAAGAGACTTGCCAAGGAATGACAGGATTATTCATTCATTCAACAAACATTTATTGGCACCCACAGTGTGTAGACTCCAAGGCAAGATGCTGGGGGAGTGACAAAGTTTATATGACAAGGTCGCTTCATTCTGGGAGTTTACAGTCTAGTCCAGGGATGAGGAACCTGCAGCCTCAAGGCCACATGTGGCCTTCTAGGGTCCTTGGGTTTGGCCTTTTATGAAGGGCATTTGTTCTATACACTTTAGATTTAGTCAAAGGGCCACACTTGAGGACCTAGAGGGCCATATGCATCCTCCAGGCCACAGGTTCCCCACCCCTGCCCATGGAGAAGACACAAACAGAGATAATTATAATACAGAAAATTGGTCCCAAAATGTATTAGAAAAGAACAGAGTGCTATGTGAGTTACAGCAAGGAAGGCAGTTTCCAAGTGGGGGGTCAAAGGCTTCTTTAATCATAGCTATTATTTAAAAGGGAAAGGAACTTTAGGGGTCTCCAAGGGTCTCCAAGCTGTGGGCCAAGGACTAGTGAGTGGAGGAAAGCTGAGACATCGCAGACTTCTCAAGTCACATACACACCAAGTATTGTGAGCTTTACCCTTATTCAGCTTACTGACTTTCTAAAGAGTAAAGATTATGTTTCCAAGATAATGCAGATTGGTATTTTCCAAATGTATCTAAGTGATCTTGTGATCTATAAAGAGGCAGCATGGCAGAGTAGAGAGAATGCTGGGTTTGGATTAAGGAAGACCTAAGTTCAAATTTCATACTTGACACTAGCCCTGTGCCCATGGGCTTAGCTACTAAGTCACTGACGAATTACAGGTTCTCCCTGCACCAGACAAAATCACAGATCTTTGCTATGTTCTCACGTGGCCAACAAAATACAAATTCATTCAGAGTCAAAGTAGCTTCTTAGTATCACTTCTTCTTTCAATGAACAGACACTAGTAGAATAACTAGTATCATAGAAGGAATCCATTAAATTGTGTGATATTAAAAAGTAATCTTTATATTTGAAGAAGTTGGGAAGTAGTCACTACACAGTCACTACACTAAACAGTCACTTACAGCCCACCCTTGTCGTACATATCAGAGGAAACTGGGGCCAAAAGGGGAAATGAGCTCATAAGTAGCAAAGCTGACATTCCATCAGCTCATGGGCTTTAAATCTGAAAAGGAGTCTTCAAAGTACCTATTTCAATCCTTTCATTTTAGAGAGAGGAAAGTAAGTTTCGACAGGCTAAATAAATTCATTGCTCAGGATAATAGCTATTAAGGAACATTCTGAGATTCAAACCCAGGTTCTCAGGCTCCAGTCCCAGGGCACTTTCTGCCATTCGTTGGTTTCGTCCAAGTCTCGTACCCGGAATCCGTAATTGCTAATGTTCTCAGAGCAAATATATTGGGTTGTTACTATGGATTCATGAGAAAACTCTAGTAGTTTTCTAGGAGCCCAGGCAAGTGCTGATAATTTAAGAGTATGCTGCCTATGGGCCAATTGTGCCCACATACCCTTGTGGAAGGAAAATAGAGAGGATCTTATTGTAGATTTGGCATAGTCCAGATCCACAGCACTGGCCAAATGCCCAGAAGGACAACTGAAACTGTGCTTTGCCTCCTCATGAAAGGCTTTCTTTGAAGCTCAGGGCTCCAGTGGACCAAAGCAAACAGGGCCAAAAAGAAAAATCTGTAATGACTCTTGGAGTTCCAATGTGGACCAGCTCTTTCCACAGGGAAAGAGCACTGGGCTAGAAGTCAGGAGGCAGCTGATTCTAGTCCCAGCCAGTCCATTAACTACCTGTGTGACCCTGGATAAATCACCTCCTCTCCCTAGACCTCTATTTCCTCATCTGCAAAACAAAGAGGTTTAGCAAAATAATCACTGAAGGCCCCCTCCAGGGTTAAATGATCCTAAATCCTGTCACCTACCAGCTATGCAAAGGTGGTCAGATCATCCTCTGATCCTCCATTATCTCCTCTGTAAAACAAGGAAGGTTGGACAATAGGATTAAGCCAGGAGGGGGAGGGTAAGTCTATTGCTTTGATACTCACATATACGGAAAGTCCCAGACTTTCTGAATAAATGAAAAAGCTATTATTAATGCTTAGAATTACAGCTTTATGGCTAGAAGGCCCTCAGAGGTCTCTGAGTCCAACCCCCTCATTTTGGAGAAGAGTAAATGAAGATAAAAGAAGAATTTGAACCCAACCTTCTTAATTCCAAATTCATAACCTGTCCATTACACTAAGTTGGTTACAGTGTGCCAAGCACCAAGCTAGGCACCCAGGATCCAAATAGGAAGGAGAAACTATACAAACTTTTCCAACCTGTGAAGTAGGTGCTCACTCCCACTCCCACCCCAACAACCCCTCCTCACCACAGGATGGGACAAAGCAACAAACAAAATTATGGGAAATTTTGAAAAAAACTCCCACATAAATACATCCACTTTCCTAAAGAAAAATAAAGTTCAAATCTGTCATCAAAAGTGAGACCACATGGCAAATCCACTCCAACCAACAGTGAATGAATGCAACTTCGATTATTTGGTGCTGTCTCCTCAAATGAGGTCAACATGAAGTTATTGCAAGAGGAATCTCAACAAAGATATAGGCTTATGACACAAATGAATTGTGTCTGACGTTTAACATTCTTTGAATGGAATTAAAAGTCCCAACAGGTGGCTCAGTGGATAGAGTACCAGACCTAGAATCAGGAAGACCAGTGTTTAAATCCAGCATCAGACACTTAGCTGTGTGACTCTGGGCAAATCACTTAACCCTGTTTGCCTCAGTCTCCTCATCTGTAAAATGAGTGAGCTGGAGAAGGAAATAGCAAACCACTTCAGGATTTTTGCCAAAGAACACCCCTCTTGGAGAATAAAAAAACTACTGAAAAAGGACTAAACAACAAAAACTAAAGTGCCATTGTATCTGCTAGATTTCTTGATATCATTAACTTTGGTAATAAGATGACATCCCCAAAAACGCAATTTTTCCAAAATTGAAACAACTCAACAACAGTTACAGATGATTGTTTGAAATTTCCAACAATTAAATCATTTAAGTTTGTGTCTAAATTTTTTGTCTTTAATTTTTTAAAAAGCGAAATCACATTCCTTTGTGAAGGATAAATATACAACTGGCTTAAAGAGAAAAAACACTGGGACCCCTGAAAGTGGTGGAAAGATAATAGTGACAATTTCAGAAACAAAAATCTAGAAACACAAATTGAGGCCCAATACAGATAATTTTATATGTATCAAGTATAAATATTTCATACATAATTTTATATTTAGCCAACAGGTTTGTCATCGGAATTCAAAAGTCTTGTTGTTGTTAGCAGAGAAAAGACTACTATTTTTGCTTTTGAGAAAAATTAATGTTTCTCTCATATTAATGACCAATTATTATTTCTTTATTCAGAGTCTAGTCTTTCAAGGAGATTTCTGACTTTGCCCCAAAATTTTCCATGCCTAGACCATCTCATCTGGCTGGAATTCTTACCAATTCCAACTAGAAAACCTTACAACGGGAATCTAGTCTGAATTCTGGCCCCTTGTGTTCTACTCAGACAAACTTGGGTTTGGAGCAGATCCCTTTATCTAGATTGCCCAAGGCTTGTGGGGGGAGAAGAGTGGGGGTTAGGTAGAAAGTAAGAGTGACATAACCAAAGTGACAACCCTCAGCCCCTCATTAGAATAAATCCATCTCATTTTAATATTCATTCTCTCCTTAATTGTTAACCAGTCAAAGTTGATTTCTATTGGGAGCACCCACTTTTCCAAGGGTATATAAGGATGAGCAGCCTCCATGATTGTCTCTGATTCATAAGAGAAAGCTAAATGACCATCCTTTTGTTAATTATTTACTAATCATAACTAGTAAAATTATTAATTACCCAGAAATTATGTCTGTTGGACTTTTCATATGTCACACTTTGAATGTTTTAGCTGTACGTAACATGAAACCTAGTAAATTTAAATCTGGAATGTATCCATGTAAAATAGGATAGCAAGACAAAAGATGTTTTCCAGAGAAAATCGGATAGTTTTAATCAGCAAAAATGATGTGTGTGACACCAGAAAACATTGTTTGTAGCATATAAAACTGTTTACAAAAATGTTAAGTATAAAAGTCTTATTTGATAGGAGAAACATTGCTGTTATCCACAGTTATTGCTATGGTCAAAATGAAGCCTCTTTGATTGGTTTCACTTGAAAGTAAGAATTGCCCAGATAGTTGAAGACCTTTGTAACTGATCATTGAGAAATTAAAATCTTCCTCTTTTGGATTGGAGGTGGATGAAGAAACAGAAGAGGTTGAAAATACTCATTTGAGCTAATGTATGCAACATATTGTTGCAACTGATTTAAGGTGAGATTTGTTACACTGCCAACCTATTGAAAGCAATGCCACATCAAGAGAATTTTCCTATTTCGTTGACAGATTTTTAAAAATCACAATGTTTGGATGTGAGAGAATTGTGCTTAACTCTTCACAGGCAGAAAGCTCAGCATCAGGATGAAGCGCAGGTCTGTCCACAAGCACTAATTAACAATGTGGCCCCTCTCTTTCAATTTAGATGCAATTCATGTGTCACAGACAATCACCCATGTGAGTGAGGAGCTACACATTGGGGTTTTCTTTGAGTTATTATAAGTGATCAACTTCATAAAAAAAGTGTATTGCAAAGTTTTGCACAGTTGTGTAACAATACAAAGGCAGAGCAGAAGGTACTTCTGTGTGATCATGAAATATGCTGCCTTTCTCAGGTCAAAGTAACTTAAAAGGTGTTTGGCCTAAAAGAAGAAATTGTCATTTTTCTTAGTGACAATATTAAAGATGAAGCAAGTTTGTTTTATGACAAAAAATTTCCTCCTAAAATGTGGATCGTTTGGTGGATATTTCTGAAAACTCAAATAAACTAAAGAAATCAATGCAAAGATGGACCGTAGGATACACAGAAATCATTGCAAAGAAGTCCCTGAAATTCAAATTCTAATCCAGAAAAAAATACAATGACCTCATTTCTGAAAAAGAGCTATGGGTAACATTTTGATATGTTTCTTAGTTTAAAAATCCCTGCCTTGCAAATAAAATAGAAGAAAGTAAAGACCTATTGTTAATGCTTCTACAGAAGCATTCTTATTTTATTTTAGACTTGGAAATTTATCAGTATGAATGAATAAGGCACACATTTACCAGCCATAAATCAGTCAATCAATGAGCATTTATTAAGCACCTACTTAAGTAAGGATTGTACCAGACACTGTGCTAAATACCAAGAAATGAGAAAACAAAGGCCCAGCCCTCAAAGAGTTTATAGTCTAATAGCGGAAAAAACAAGCAAAAACATGGAAGGCACTAAAGTGGGGGAGGGGGTCAGCAGGGAGGGAACCAGAGGGTGGGATGAAGGAGGAGGAGACAGGGAACCAAGGCAAGCCCTCCTATAGAAGGTGAAATTTGAAGGAAGCCAGGAGGCAGAAGTAAGGAGGGAGAAGATTGCTAAGCACAGGGGACAGACAGTAGTAACCAGGCATGGAGTTGGAATTGTTGTGTAATAAGGAACAGCAAGGGTAGGGTGGAGGGACTGTAAATATGCAGAAGAGAATAAAGCCTAAGGAAAGGAAAGCAGGGGACTGGCTATGAGGGGCCTTTAAAGCCAAGCAGGGGATTTTCTATTTGACCCTGGAGTTAAGAGGGATTCACTAGAGTTTACTGAGTTGGGGAGAAGGGAGGGAGAAGAAGAAAGAGGGAGGGGAAAGGGAGAGCATGATCTGACCTACATTTTTTAGGAAGATCATTTTTGTAGGAGGATGGATTGGAGTGCAGAGATGTGCTGTGTCTGGTCTTTCTCCATCTCAAGGAAAACGATTCATAGACTTGTCTGTTGAGATGGACAGATAGTGTCATGGAAACAATGAACAGAAACTTGGACACACTTTAAGAGACAGTGGAAGATAGAAGGGCCTGGAGTGCTGTGGTCCATGGGATCACAAGGAGTTGGACACGAATGAACAACAAAAAATTGATAGTACTCTGAGATAAGCATTTGAAGCTGAAAATGTTGTGATGTTTTTGATGAGGGATAAATGCAGAAGGGCAGCATGACATAGTGGATAGAGAGCTCCCATCTCTGCTTGTGTTATTGTTCATATGTCCAGCTCTTTGTGATCCTGTTTGGGGTTTTCTGGAGTGGTGGGACACTTCTTTCTCCAGCTCATTTTACAGAGGAGGCACTGAGGCAAGTAAGGTGAAATGACTTGCCCAGGGTCACACAGGTAGGAAGTGTCTGAGGCTGGATTTTAACTCCAGATCCGGGACTCTGTGCACTATGGCACCGCCTAGCTGCCCATATGAAGTAGAATAAGGCATAATAATACTAGAAAGACAGGTTGGAGCCAGGTTGTGAAGGACTTTAAATGTCAAAAGGGGGCATTTTTAGGGAATCACTAGAGTTTATTGAGCAGGGGAATGAGGTGGTTGGGCAGATACTTTAGGCAGATCACTTTGGCAAGTATGCAAAGGGTTGGAGAGGAGAAGGCTGAGGCAGGGAATCCCATTAAGAGGTAGTCCACGCAAGAGGTGATAGGACCTAATCTGGTGCAGTGGCTGGTGTATGAGTAGACACAAGAGGAAATAAGAAATACTGTGAAGGTAAAATAGCTAACACAGTAGATGTACAGGGAGGAGGAGGAGGAAGAGAAGCTGAGAAGTGACTCAGACTGGGAATCTGAGTGACTAAAGCATGGCAGAGGTTTTAACAGAAACTGGAAGTTAGCAAGAGGGGAAAAGATGTGTTCTTCATGGTGGGGGCAGGGAATGTTGTTCTTTTTTGAATACTTGGAGTTGGAAATGTCCATGGGCTGTCCAGGTCTCCAAGAGTCTCTAAGTTGCAGATCTGTATCAGTAAAGGGAATTTTTTTTTTCCTGTACAGATGGAGTCACAAACCCAGTAAAAAAAATAGATAAATAAATAAATTCTCTGGTTTATCAAACTCAATTTTACTATTGCTTGTAGCATCTTATTTGTATCAAATGGGGTTTTCTGTTGCAGCTATTTTCAAGACAAAATATTAATCTCAATTATTGACTGAAAAAGAGGTAGCAGTATCATCAATGGTAACATCTTGAGAAACTCTGCTCCAAAAAACAAGCCTGCTATTTGAAATAATAATATAATTATAGTTTTATAAGTATTAAAATTGTAAGAGATTTTATAAAGTCAAATCAAATCTGTACATGTTACTTCATTTTCATTGTATATTTGAGATCGTTATAAGATAGCAATTATTGATTTTTATTAATAAAATTAAAACTAAGAAACTTATTTGTGTAGATTGTTTTATAAGAAAAGATTAATTTTATGTTAAATAGGAGAGTATTGATACTGTTGTAAAATACATATATATATATATATACATACATGCACAGATATGTACATGTGTGCATCTGCGTATGCTCTATCCTGGCACCTCCAATGGTCTGGTCACATTCAAGGACCAAGCATACACTTGCCTAAAAGACTATTTTATGGAGAACTCACACAATGCGAGGGTTCACATGATGGTCAGAAGAAGGACACTCTCGAGGTCTCTCTCAGGAACTTTGGAATTGATTGTGTGACATGGGAGACACTGGCACAGGACCGCTCAGCCTGGCATGCCCACATCAGAGAAGGTGCCATGCTCTGTGAACAAAGCAGGATTGAAGTAGCTCAAAATGCAAGCTGCGCAAATTTAGAGAATCCACCCCAAATGTTCACACAGACTATTTGTACCAGACCTGTGGCAGAGCATTCCCAGCTCGAATCGGTCTCATCAGCCACAGTCAGACACATGGTAATTTGACTCCAGCACAGTGATGTCATTTTGGTCCTCCTCAAGAACGAAAGACAACAACCAGCCAATCAACCCTACAATTTTTAGGCCCAAATCTATGAGAAACAAATTTTATTTTAATTAACAAAGTAACATCCTAGCATTGAGTCGGATGGAAAGATCCAGCGGTCCTCAAGGAACAAAGCAAATGGTAATACTTCTTTAATGTCATTTTCACTGGTAAAATGGTGTCACTTTCTGATGTTGAACCAACACCAAGGGCTTTGCTGGTAAAAAACTTTGTTTTTTGGGTCTCCAGGAGCTGGGGCTTCAGCACGTGCCAGAGCAGCTGCCAGGCTGAGTCTGAGGCTGTGTCTCCCCAGGATGACAGGTGAGAGCACTGAGCCAGAAGCACTGCTATTCCCAAAGTTCTTGGGTCCAGGCTCGCAGGTTGTGGTCAAGGTAGTGCTGGGAGTGTCTGACTTGCTGGCCCATGCTGTCTCCTGTCTCTCCCTTGGGGTCCCCTACATGCTGCTTCAGCTAAGCTGGCTTGTCTGCCCTGTGGGTGGCAATTGATTGAGAGTTGGTGGGGCCGGTGGGGCTATGTCCCCATGTGATGGCACAAAGGCTGGGCTGGAAGCAGGACCAGTGGCCTGGGGAGTGCTGCCCCTCCAAGGACTGTTGTTCTTATCTGCCCATCAGGGGCAGTTGGTCAGCAGGCCCTGCTTGTGGAGATGAGGAATTTGGGCCTCTTCTCCACAATTCTCTCTCCTCTCAGTGATGGCTGGGGGGGCCTGACTGAAGCAGGCCTATGGTTGGGGGACACTGCTGTTCCCAAGTCTCTTGGGTTCAGGGTCCCCAGGTCATCTCCATCAGGGTCTGAGGTCTAGGTGGGGATCACAGTTTGACTTACCTGGAGCACGCTGCCTCCTGTGTCTCCTACAGGGGTCCTTATTATTTTGGCTACATTGGCTTGCCTGTCCTGTAGGTTGAAGGTCGTTGGCACTTAGTGGAGATGGCTGACCCTTCTATATATTTATTATATATAATATATTAAAAATAATATAAAATATTAAATGTAATGTATTATATATAATAACTAAGTTTTCTTCAGATGTAAATATTGAACTACTAGACTAGACAGTAGCTCCCCTCTGACTTTCCAGCCCTCTGATCCCTAAGGTCCTTCCCCACTCTAATATTCTCTAATTCCTTGAAAATATCTTATATTAGTCCCTTAATTACTCAGTGATTCAATTTTCCCATCTATGAAATGGAGATGACAATAGTTTAGCTAGAAAGGTAATGAGAAGAACAAAGAATGCATTTTCTCCAGCTGTGTGATCCTGGGCAAGTCACTTAACCCTGTTTGCCTCAGTTTCTCCATCTGTAAAATGAGCTGAAGAAGGAAAGGGCAAACCACTTCAATATCTTTGCCCAGAAAACCCCAAATGGGGTCACAAAGAGTCAGAAAAAATTTAAAAACAACTAAAAAATAAGCTTGTAGCCTTTAAAGGGTAGACGTCTTCCAATAAGGCATTATGGACTTCTCTACAGCTTAGAAAAATTCTCACCTTTTCCTGTTAACTCCAGGTCATCATTATGAATACCTCTAATTCTGTACTATAACGTGATGATACCTTCAGGGGCTGCTGAGCTGTACAGGATCATTTGTCCTAGACTAAAATTCCCTAAATTGCTGTGTTTTATGTGTTTGTGTATACTTTTTATAGGTTTTCTGCCCTCTTCCTTAATCAACATAACAATAATAACTTTGTTATTATTATAAAAATTGTATAATTTAAAAAATTATTTTTAAAAATTTGTTAATATCATAAAAACACTATCCTGTTTTATCTTCGAAACAACCCTGGGAATTTATCAGTTCCATTTTACACATGAGTACACTGAAGCTAACAGAGGTTCAGCCTGAGGCAGAAAGAGGTTAAGTGACTTGCCCAAGGTCACACAGCTAGGGAAGTGTCTGAGGCCACATTTGAACTCGGGTCTTCCTGACTCCAGGCCCTACTTCATCATGGGTTTCTGTTTGCTATCCTTGTGTCTTCCTCCAACATTACATCATACTCTTCTAATTTGTTGTTTTAATCTGCTTGGAGACCAGATAACCCAGCTGGTTAAAGTTTTGCATAAAGTGAGTTTTGAATAACATATTTGAGCTTCAGGATACAGATTTTTTTTCTTTTTTTTTTCCTTGCCTTTTTTTTTTTGGAGAGGGGAAGGTAGGGGGTAAATTGGGGTTAAGTGACTTGCCCAAGGTCACAAGGCTAGTTTTTTGCGTTAAGTGTCTGAGACTGGATTTGAACTCAAGTCCTCCTGACTCCAGGCTGGTGCTATATTCACTGCTCCACCTGGCCACCCCAGGATATGGATTTTTGTGACAAATTTTCGCTGCTTTAAGACCTTTACAACTTCCTCAATCCCCTCCAAGGTTCACCTCGAACTCTCTGGACTTTCCCTCCCAGGCCAGAGAAGCTTCCGCACTCTAGAAATTCAATGCAGCCCTGAACTTCTCACACCTGTAGCATCTATGAGCCTGTGGTTCTTTCCTCTGTTTGGCTGGCTCCTTCCAGAATCTCCCTTTTAAAGAAAACACGCTGGCCGCCACACCTCCTCTCCTGACTCTCTTGGAAAAAGCCATGTGCTCTCCCCCCACCACCTCCACCTCCCTTTTGTGTGGCATCCTCCCCCACTGGAACGCCAGCTTCTTGGGCTCACAGACGGTATTTCTTTCCAGTTATATTTGTGTTCCCTACCTTATCCTATCCTTGGAACATGGTAATTAAGTATTTTTTAAAAAAAAGTTTGTTGGCTTGTTGTTCAGTTGTGTCTGATTTGGGATCTTCTTGGCAAAGACATTGGAGGGGTTTGCCCTTTCCTTCTCCACCTCATTTTGCAGTTGAAGAAACTGAGGCAAACATGGTTAAATGACTTGCCCAAGGTCATATAGCTAATAAGCGTCTGAAGCTGGATTTGAACTCATGGGGTTGAGTCTTCTTGATTTCAAGGCCAGTGTTCTATCCACTACACCAACCAGCTTGACTTGGTGATTTTCATTTGTATTCTGGATGGTTGATAGTTTGCTAGGTAACCCTGGATAAGGAAAGTCTCATGGCACTTATGAAACAATGAATATTTCTTTAAACACTTCAAGAACCGGAGCTTTGATCTGTCACGGATGGGGAATCTGTAGCCTCAAGGCCACTTGTGGCCCTGTATGTCCTCAAGTGTGGCCCTCGGATCCTTCAGTCAGTCAAAGGGCCACATTGGAGAGGACCCAGAGGGCCATACATTATCCCAAGGCCACAGGTTCCTCACCCCTGATGCATATGGATCCTCCTTCTAACACTGTAGATTGATATGATTCCCCTCTCCACTTCCCACTCTACTAAATGGTCTCTGAAAATTGCTGTAAGCAGAAAAACTCATCCCCCATGGGTGGTCAATGTAGCAGCAAAGAATTCTGCATTTGGCTGAGCTGATTGTTGAATGTACAACCCAAGATAATCTTTGTAAAGTGCTCAGCCCCACACCTACCACTTAATAAGTGCTTAATGAATTTTTATTCTCTTCCTTGTCCATGACCTGTACTCCAAGCCTCTCTAGAGTGACTGAGTTGGCAACTCATTGGCACAGTGCTCAAGAACAGAGGCCCCTCTCAGCCACAAGCAGGTTTGGGGAGGAGACTTTAGATGAGGATGAAGTAGGAGAGGAATATGAAAAGTAACTTCCCCTTCAGTTGCATAACAATATACATCTTTCTGTTATTGAAGGTGATGAAACAACCATGAGGAGGGTTCCATATTCACCTTAATTTGGCCGTAAGTAATGGAACAAAACCTGATAGGTGTGTTGGACACTGTGTCCAAGAAAGCACAAACTTGGTTAGAAAACTGAACTAATCATCAACTACTCCAAGTTTCCTTTTGACATGCACTGCCCCCACAGCTGGAAGCCTCCCTGGCCTGGGCTCGCCAGAACTTGCATGAGCAATGTTGGAATTCTCCTATGTGTTTCTGAAACTTCTGTGTGCTCCTACCTCTGCTGCTGGGAAAGCCCCTGGGGCAGGAGAAGGGACAGGAAAGATAGGAAACCACTGGGTTTTGAAAAGGAAATCAAAATGAGTTTATAGATGGGAAAGTGTTGTAGTTATTGATGATGAAATGTTGTCTAGTGTGGGGTGGATATAATGGGAACCTCGGGGAGTAATGAGAAAAGAAAAAGAAAGCCAGAGTCTGACACGCTCATCAGATTTTATGAGAGCTGACTTCAAAGGGTTCTGAAAAAGGATAAATAAGATCCCATGAACTAAAGTTCTATAAGAAAAGTCATCCCAGGTGGGACTAGAGGCTCTCAGTTCTGAGAACACAAAGAGAAAATATTCCGATAAGGAGAAAAGGGGGGATTTGTCTACAGAAACTAGTATGGATCCATAGAAGACTTACCAACTAACTTACACAGCACAGAAGATGGAAGCAAGGTCAGGTAATAGAAGATGAATACAAAGCATAGTGTAGTCCTATAAGAATAGTACCAGGCATGCTGAAGGTCAAAATGAGCTGAGGCTGATGGGGAGAACCAAGTATAACAAAAAGGAGGGGGCTCATTTTTGCTATTTGTGGAGAACAAGAAGAATCAAAGAAAGGATAGGACAATAGCTCTGAGTGTTTAGAACAATTATAACTGATCCAAGAAAGACTAAGCAGTTCAACTCTTACTTTCTTCTGTTTTCATTGCCAAAGAGCTTTGGATTAGAAAGAGAACAAACATGACTAGTTGGACACTGATATCCATGATGGGTAGGGAGACAGTAAGAGAACACCTAGCTATCCCTGATAAATTCAGATCACCAGACCCAAACGAACTACATCCCACCATATTGTACGAAGTGGTGGGTATGACTGCTGAACCACTGCCAGTGATCTTTGAAAGATCGTGGAAAATGAGAGGGATACTAAAGCATTGGAGAAATGCCAAAGTTGTCTCCTCCTCTTTCTCACTCTCTGATCAAATCTCTTCCTGAGCCCTTTGCATTTTCTGGAAACACCAATCATAATCCTTTTGTTAACTACTCAGAGTTCTGCCCTCCTAAACTAAATGCAAAAGCCAGTACCACTTTCCCTTTTCTCTCTATTACAGTAAGAAACTTCCTTGTTTTCTCTCCTTTTTTCCCCTTATCAATTCTCCAGCTTCTCTGCTAGTTTCACTAGAAGACCATTTGCTCTAGTATTGGTCTGGGAATCTAGAGATGTGCTTTCAAGTCCTGAATCTATCATCGCCTTGCTCTGTGACCATTAACAATTAAATTTTACAAAGTTAAACCTCTCTGGACCTAGGTTTTGTCTTCTGTAAGATGAAGGGCTTGGGTTATCCTTTCTGTCTTTGACATTGTATGTTCTAAGGGTCCTTCCAGGTGGGACATTCAGTTTGCTAAAGTTCTCTCCAGTTCCAACATTCTTTTTTAAAATTCAAGTTTATTTTATTTTCATCTCTGAATTCTCTCCTTTCTTCCTTCCCCCTCTCACCCAAGAAAAACAAAACCCATTACAAATATGTATAATCATGCAAAACAAATTCCCACATTAGTCATATTGAAAAAGAGAGAGAAAAGACAAAAGGAAAGAAAGAAGAAAAAAAAAGAAGGAAGGAAAAAAGAAGAGAAAGAAAGAAAAAAGAAAAGGAAAGAAGGAAAGAAGGAAGAAGTAAGGAAGGAAGGAAGGAAGGAAGGAAGGAAAGAAGGAAGGAAGAAAGGAAGAGAAAAGATGTTTCAATCTGAACTCTGAACTTTCTATTTGGAGGTGCATGTCATGTTTCATCAGGAATCCTTAGGAATCATGGTTGGTCATTGTGTTGATTAGAGTTCCTAAGTCTTTCAAAGCTGATTATCATTAAAATATTGTTGGTATTGAACAAATTGCTTCCTGGTTCTGCTCACTTTTTTTGCATCAGTTCATTCAAGTCTTCCCAGGTTTTTCTGAAATCCTCTCCTTTATCATTTCTTACAGCACTTACCACATTACCATATCAACTATTCTCCAAGTGATGGGCATCTCCTCAAATTCCAATTCTTTGCTAACTAAGCTACTATAAATATTTTTGTACATGTGTCCTTTTCCTCCTTCTTTGAATTTTTGAGATCTAAACCTAGTAATAATGTTGCCCAATTCAATAGTTTTTGAGGCATAGTGCCAAACATTTGAAAGAAAATCATCATGTCAACTGCCCCCTCCACATCTTCTCATCTTTGGGCTAAGCATCCCCATTGTCTTCAGGTTACTGTCATGTTATCTTAGAGAAACAAAGGGTCTTTCTGGTTGTTCTCTCAATTGCCATTTCTGTTATCAATGCTATGGGTTCAGGATCTTCAGTGGCTTTTTCCTGTTGTGGTTTCATCTCCTTGGTGACATGACTGTGGCTGCTCCTGCTGTATCTGGTTGGTATGGGGATGGTGCTATTCCTTCTGGGTGCTCTTGGGAGCCTGGACTGTCTCTAGAGTTGTATTCTGCTGTTTCTATGATGAGCCTCAGGTGTTAGGCAGCCTGTGACTGTCCTGGATAGCAATGGTTTGGGTCTCTGTCCTATCCCTTCTCTAAGCTCCATTAAGATAAGGCCCCTGTGATATCCATCTGTGTCCCCAGAACAAAGTGCAGCCCTTTGCACCTAGGAGGCCCTTAATAAGTTTTTAATTAATTGCATTAACTCTTAAAAACTCTCTCTACTTAGGTGGGAATCTGTGCCACACTCAGTACTGTCACCATAAATTCATAGTGTGGTTGAGCCAGAATGCACCTTAGAGATCATCCGGTCCCTTTACTTTACAGAGTGGTAATGACTTGCCATACAGCTAGTAGATGATGGAGCTGAGATTCAAATCCAGGGCTTTTGACTCAAAATCTACTGCTTATTCTACCACATCACTGCTATCTACCCACAGAATAACAGCTTACAATGTACTTCACATACATGTCCTCTTTGGTTCTCACAGTCCCAATTGATGGGTAGTTCATGTGTTATCCCTAATTTACCAATGAGTAAACTGAGGCTCACAAAGGCTCAGTGATCTACCCAAAGTCCCAGAGGCAGCAATACAAGGTCCTGAGTGAGGGCTCCCTCTACCACACCAGACTCCGTACATCATGAGTATCCTCCAGAGCAAGTAGTCCTTAACAGACATCTGTAATCATGGAGAGGTCAATGAATCTTGCCTGAGATTCAATTTCCCCATCTACCAAATGGAGGCAATAATACTTGTACTGTTCACTTAACAGGGTTATTGTGTGAAAAGTTCCTTGAGGTGTAAACAAATGTGATCTAAAACATCACGAATAGAAAGGCACTTAATCAATGCTTATCGATGGACTCCTTGAACAACACCCCATCTGGGACAGGCCAAAAAAGAATGTGTTGGACAGAAAATATCATAACTTCTCTGTGATCCTGACCTCCCTTGCCTGAGCAAGTTCAGCAAGTAAAACTTGTTGGACAAACTTGGGGGGAACCTGATTAAATTCAACACCCTAGGACTTCTACTTTTACTGTGCCTGCCTTCCCTGCCCTGCTGGCAACAAGGCAAGGGGACAAGTTCTCACAATTGAGCTCTTACTGAGCACAGGCACTGGGCTACAAATGAAAGGAAAGGCAGCCCCTACCCCCAAGGAGCTTACACTCTAGTGAGGGAAGACAGCACATAAAAGACAGCACACAGAGGGAGTGAGGAGAAGGTGCCCATTCGGTGTGGGGGCAGGGGCATAGTGGCACAGTCAGAAATATAACCCAGAGAGTAATGGAGCATAGCTGACTTATACCAAGCCCCAGAATGAAGACCCTGGAAGAAACTCACTAATGGGAGAAGGAGGCCAGCCAGCCTAAGAATATTCCAGGATAAGAAAGCCCAGGCCATGAGGGAAGATCCAGGGTGAGAAGGCAGGGGAGGCTTGGTGGTGAACTGTCCACCCAGGGAGTCAGAATTGTAGCCAAGAAGGAAAAGCATGGCGGCTCTGTAAGAGCGCCAGTTTGCAGTTGGGGTCACTACTGTTTCAAAGAGACTAAACACTCTTTTCTCTAGGCAGGGCTTCTGTTCTTCTATTTACCTTCAATCTCAGACAAGCTGTCCTGTCACTGTCTCTTGCTAATGATATTCATTCCCACGCTTGGCCCCCCGTTCGTCCACATGCCTGCCACAGTCTCCATGCCTGGACCCAGATGGTCCTCAAGGCTGCCGATTCTGCCTGCCAAGGTTCTTGCCGAGCTCCCCCACCCTTTTTTCCCTCCATCCCTTCTTCTTTTTTTCCCCTCACTCTCTGATGCTGCTGCTGCTTCTTCTCCCAGGGCTTTCTCCGAGTCTTGTTACCAGTCAGGTCTATAACTCTCTGGTGTATTTGGTGATGTCTCAGATGGTAAGAAGCCCCTTTTCCTTGCCCCCAGTTATTTGTGACAGACCAAGGAAGTTAGAATCACAGAGGTTCAGAGTTAAACAGGATCACAGTCCAACCCATAGCGGAATAGAAATCCCCTCTCTTGGACAGAAAAGTGATCATCTTTCAAAATCCCCAATGTGGCATTCACTCTGACCAGGGGCAGGTAGCCCACTCCGCTTTTGGACAGCGAGCTCTTAAGAGGTTTCCTTACACTGAGCTTAAATCTGTCTCTGCAACATTCTCCCCATTAGACTTTAAAGCTGCCCTCCAGGGCCAAGTAGACCCTAAATCTTATTTCCTTGGAGCAGTCTGAGGATTTCAGAGTATCAGCTAATCCAGAGCCAGAGGAGATACTCTTCAGCTTCAGACTAGTGCCCCCTTCCTGCTTCTGGAGTTGGGTCACTGGAAAGATAAAGGGAAGGTGACTTCTCTTTCATTCTCCAGTCACTGAATGGATGATCTGCCAACCAACATCAGGCTATCCAACTGATCATTTAACAATTACAACTAGCACTAGCTAACCTGACCCAGATGACCAGCCCAGTCAGCTGGTGACTGGGCATGGTCTCCCTACTCAACATGAAATATTAATGTACCCAATGAGTGTTTGTACATAAATCCATTCATGTAGCACTCACTATGTGCTAAGCTCTCTGCTAAGCACTTGCAAAAATGATCTCATCTGATCCTCAAAACAACCCTGGGAGATAAGTGCTATTATGATTCCTATTTTCCAGCTGTGAAAATTGAGTCAGGCAGAGGTTGCATGACTTGCCCAGGGTCACACAGTTACTATATGTCTGAGGCTAGATTTGAACTCAGGTCAAACCTATCCACCGTACCACCTGGCTGTGGGAGACTTGATAGAGAGCTTGGGACCCACCATGAGCTGAACCCCAACTCCCCCAGCTCTAACCCTGAGCTCAAACCTAATGAGAAAGTGATGTTACGCTGGGCTACAAAGTCTTGCACGTTTTGTTGTCCAAGTTCTCCACCATATAAGCACAAGGCATTATGATGAAGCCCGATTCTGCTCTCCAAGTGGATCTAAGAGAGCCAGATACCAAGGAGATATCAAGCTGGGATTACATTCCCCCAACCTGGCAGCTTCCAACAAAGCAGCTTCCTCAAGACGCTTCAGCGCTGGCACAAGGAATCTATCTTGGAGGGCACCCAGCCAGACTCGAAGCCATGCCAGTCACTCTGCTCCTGCCCCAAATCATACCAACCTCTGGGCAGGGCAGGCCCAGAAATACACTTACTGGGGGGAGCAGTGGCCACTTTAGGACCATGGAGACTACAGGGATGGGACTCCAGAGAGCATCTCATCCAAACACCCCACTGTACGAGTGAGAAAGCCAAAGGCCAAGCTTGTCTCCACATTAGACTGTGAGTTCCCCAAGGGTACAGACTGTTTTTACCTTCCTTTTGATCCCTAACAGTTCGCACAGTCCCTGACACCTATAATTAAGAGCTTATTAAGATAAGTGGTTTGTGATTGATTGAGTTTCCTGAGGTCGCCCTGGTCCTTGACAGATATTCCTCTAATTAATAACTGTTCAGCATACTGCTAAGGCAGAGTTCACATTTCGGCAGGGCTCTGAGGCTTCCAAAGTACTTTCTGCTCAACCATGAAGTTAGGTAATGTGCTATTATCTTTATTTTACATATATGGAAGGTACAGCCTGTGGGGCTCATGTGATTTGTCCAAGAACACAAAGTTAAGACAGATTTGGATTTGAAATAAGATTTCATGACTTCTTACAACTGTACTGATTCTTTCTAAAACATTCTTTCTTAGGTTAGATTAGGTTCTTAGAGAAGAACACCCTCCCTCCTTTCCAGATTTCTTCAAGGCAGAAGTCTGATCACCTAAATAGGGGCAAACCAGCAACACTTCTGAGTGTGACCCAAACCAGATTAAAACATAATTGATTATGTAAATGTAACAGATAAAATCTAAATATTTAAAAAAATAAATGAAAACACAATAGAACATAGATAGTGCTAACGTGTGGTTTTCTAAAGTCTGCAGGGATTTTGATGGATGATTTTGGGGCCTAATTTCTATTTGATTTTGATACCACAGACTAAATCAGTCGTTCTCAACCTGTGGGTTGCAACCCCTTTGGAGATCGAATGACCCTTTCACAGGGGTTGCCTAAGACCATTGGGAAACACAAATTTCCAATGGTCTTAGGAACCGAGACACCACTCCTCTATCCATCTCCAGGTGGTTCCTCCCACATGCAGATACGCCCACATACGAGTATTAAAGGGTCATGGCATTAGGAAGGTTGAGAACCACTGGACTAAATCATTTGACTGCCATAGATACCACATTCCAAACAGCCCTCCGACAGAGAAACAGCTTCTGTGATTATTTTCTGTCCTGATAAAAGGAGATTGGGGAAGGATCATCCAAGGAGCTGGGTCCGCTCTGTCATGATGACCAGAGTTGCCCCACTACTCCGGCACCTTCAGCAGTGCCCCACTGCCATTGATTCCCCACTCCGGAGCTGGCACTCCACCCCCAAAATTCCTTTCTAACTTTCTTTCTCACTACTCCCTTGCATGTCCCCTTCACCCAAATCAGATTGTTCTTGCTGACCACAGATTCCACCTCCCTTTTTCCCTACTAGGAATGTCAATTCTGCTTCTTTTCCGCCTATCAGAATCTTTGTCATTCTTAAAAGTCCAAGTCCTTTCTCACATCTTCAATGACACCCTATTGACCTACCTGATGGAAGTTATCTTCTGCCTTCTCTGAGTTCCTATAAATATTTCTCACCTGTTCTGGTGTTCCTTTAACATTTAGCATATTAACTCTCCAACTAGCCTATAAGCCGCTGGAGTACAGGAAGTTCTGCCTTATGTTACTAACCCTAAACAACTAGCATCATCACATCTGGGACCCCTAACTCTGAAGAAAGTCTTCATTACTCTTCTTGAACAATGTGGTTGGTCACGTATTATCCCCCTGAGATAGCCCCTGAAGAATTGTCACATGGAAGAGAAGGCAAATTTGTCTTGCTTGGCCACAAAAGAAAGATGGAACCCAGGGCAATGGGGAGGAGCTACAGAGAGGCTTAATTCAGATAGATATGGGAAAGGAAATTTTTCCTGAAAAGTAAAACTGTACAAAAGCAAAATAGGCTTTCTGGAGAATTAGTAAAGTCCCCCAAATCTTCATGGGGAAGCCCGTTGGGGAAGCTGTAGTGAGGATTCTTGTTTAAGTAGAAGTGAGACCAGAAAGCCCTTGAGCTCACTTCCAAGTTCAGACATTCAGTGAATCAGAGTCTCTTCTCTCTGTCTAGAAAGGCCCAAACAATGTTCAGTTCTTCTCCAAAGTCCTAATACGGGGCATCAAACCGTCTTGCAGAGTTAAGATTCTATTCTTCTGGAGCTTACCCCTTTCAGCTGCTCTCTGGAATATGTGGTCTCTAGATAACAAATTTGCTGTCATTTTAAACCTTTCCCTTGCTGTTCCATCCATCTTCTGGCTCTCACTGAGACCTTACTTCCTCTTGATGATGCAGCCACCCTTTCCAGTACTAGCTGCCCTTTCATTCAAATTCCCCTTTCCCCAATCTGGTCCAGGCTGGAGAGTTAATCCTTGCTCCCCATTGCCACTTCCAGGATTTTCCACTACCACCATCACTCTCCTCTTTCAAGGTCACTCAATCCATATTTACCTAGCAATCAAGATTCCGGTAGCTGTTGTCTATCAACCACCAGGATACTCTCTTTCCTCAATGAATTCAGTCCCTGACACAACCTTTCTCTCCTTCCCAGCTCCCACTCTCATCAGAAGGAACTTCAACATACATATTAATACTCCCTCAACTACCCTAACCATCTCTGTTCTTCATCTCCCCATTTTTCAGTAACCTACACCTCCTTAGCCCACTATGGCATTACCAATCTTGCCCTCCCAAGTCACAGCCATGGGTTACTCCCACTATCCACTGCCTTCACTCCTCCTTGTAAGATGCTGAATGAAGCTGGAGGAAATTACACAACTGTTCTAACTGGGTCCTCTACAAATGTATGTTCCACAATCTCAACTGGGCTCTCACTGAAGTAAGGCAATCTTTTGACAGCTTCCTCATTGACTCACCAGCCCACTCTCCACAGCAGCTCTTCCAAACCTTTCTATCCCTCTTCAGACCTGTGGCTTTCCCTCCCTCATACTCTCAGCTGAGAACCCCCGTTCTCCCTTCCTTCTCACCTCACATCACTCAGATGCCTTTTGTAACGATATCTGCTTTCACCCCAGTTTTACTTGAAGAGAAGGTCTCAACAAAGATGCCATCATATTCAAGAAGCCTTTCCTAGTCCTCCCTAACCTTAGCACCTTCCTTCAGAGTCTATCTCCAATTTACCCAATATTTGTCTTTTTTGTATATGTTGTTTGCATATTGTCTCCCCTCAAACTCCCCAAGGGCAGGGATGGTTTTTTTTTTCTTTTTTGTATCCCAAGTGCTTAGCACAATACTTGGCACATAGTAGGTATCTTATAAGTGTTTATTGACTGACTGACTGGAGGGAACCCAACAGAAACTAGACATTTACCTCTTCCAACACCTAGCCCAAGAACCCATAGAAATACTTAGAGATAGGGGTGGCTAGGTGGTTCAGTGAATAGAACACCAGCCCTGGAGTCAGGAGGACCTGAGTTCAAGTCTAGCCTCAGACACTTAACACAAAACTAGCCATGTGACCTTGGGCAAGTCACTTAACCCCAATCGCCCTGCCTTCCCCTCTCCAAAAAGCAAAAAAAAAAGAAAAGAAATACTTAGAGATGTTTATGATGAACATTCTTTCTAGGGTGTATGATATATATATATATGTGTGTGTGTGTGTGTGTGTGTGTGTGTATACATATATACTCTAGGCACAGTGTTGTAGATATATATCTATATATCTATATATATCACTGTGCCTAGAGTCAGAAAGACTCTGAGTCACTTAGTAGCTGTGTGACCTAGGGAAAGTCACTTAACTGCAGTCTGCCTCAGTTTTCTAATCTGTAAAATGGGCACTTACCTGTCAGGATTGTCAAGAGGATCAAATGAGGTAATACTTGTAAAGCCCTTAGCACAATGCCCATCGCATAGTAGGTAGCATAAAAATGCTTATTCTCTTCCCTTATTCTCTGCCATACAAGCCCTAAATAGCAGAGTTAGGATTCCTCAGTCAGTGCTCTCTCTGCTGCACCACACTGACGCGCACCTCAAGAGGTCTTAGACCTTCTCCTCAGGACAGGCTCCTCCCTGAAGCCTTTACCAATCTCTTCTCGGATTCCATCCCATTGGTTTTGCCCCCTCCAAAGTCCCATTATATCTTTTTCTTGATATCTTACTTCATTGCTAGACTCTAAACTCCTTGAGGGCAGGGTCTTTCTGTCTCATCTAAACTTAGCCTTGGTGCAATGTACAATGGGTTGGATTTGAAGGAAGACAACCTGGACTCAAATCCCATCTTTGTCCCTTACTGCTGTGTGACTCCCTGCAGCAGGTCTCTTATCTATCTTGGCCTCAGTTTCCTCCCCTGTAAAAAAGAGATGGCCAGACTACATGACCTCTGAGTCTCGTCTAGCTTTCAGCCTGTGATTCTGCGACCTCCAGTCCCTATTGCAGTGTTTTGTACACAATAATAAATGAATACCAACTGAATACCTCTGGCTCATAATCAGTCCATTAACCAGCCCTCTCTTACCCCATACCAGATCAGAGAGCTGAGAATGTCCCTAAATACCTGTGAGCATACATCTTAGGCTGCCAGGGTTTTGAACTTTAACTTAATTTCCACTGAGAGCAAGGTAAACACGGTGGGGTTGGCCTTAAAGACCCAGTCATTTCCCAGAGTTAGGGTTGCAGGGTTCCAGCTGCAGGGTTCCAGAAGCCTCCAGGGCAAAGAAGCTAGGGATAGGGTAAGGAAGAATTCAGAAGAATTTTCAACCACACTGACCAGCTGTGTGACCTGGGGGAGGTCACTTAACCCCAATTGCCCTGCCTTTCCCCTTCCAAAAAAAAGGAGGGGGGAATTTTCAGCCTCGGTTCCAAAACAAGATAGCACTAACTGATTCCCTTTCCACCAAGGGGAATACGTGGCCATTGCCCTCATTACTATTATGCCAGACAGCCTGGGAGCGTTTTTTTTTAATTCTCCAGAGAATGAACTAGTTAATGACCTCCTCTGATCCAGCACAAATAAATGGTCCCTGAGTGGTCTCAAAGAGATAATCCACCTCCCTGAGCATCTAATTCACCACTGGGATTGCCTTCCACATGGGACCAAGGGTCTGGCTCAGTCAATAGCCCTAAGTTCTGAGTTCCCCGGGAAAACGCAGCACATCAATGCAAGAGGCTGTGGAGTATTGAATCAGACTCTTGACTTCCTCCACTGGCCATAGGTTTTATTCAATTTGTTGTTGTAGGTTTTTAATGCAGGCAGCATGAGGTGGTATAGTTGATAGAGTATGAATCTTCGAGACAGGAAGACCCGAATTCAAATTCAGCTTTGGATACTTACTAGCTAGTGTGACCTTGGGCAAGTCACACTGCCTGAGTCTGTGTCAGTTTCCTCATCTGTGAAATGAGGATAATAAAATCACCCAGTGTTGTGGTGAGGATCAAATGAGGTAATAATTGTAAAGGACTTAGTACAGTGCTTGGCACATGTTAAGCCCCATATAGATGTTAGCTATCATGACGAAATACCTTCGATGAGCACATACTGGAGGGCTCATAACAGCTGGAGATACAGAGGATAAGAAGACGGGACTCTTGCCTTTAAGGAGCATAGAGTATAGTTGTAGTAGGAGGTCTGGGCTGGGGGGTCAAGGGATCAGAGTTTGTATCCTGAGTCTGCCATTAATCCTCACAACAATTTGGATTCAGAGCGAACCTTAAGGTGACTGGCTCTGTCACATCTGCCCTCTAGGCCTCGATTTCTTAATTTAGCAAATGAAAAGATTGGACAAGGAGATTTCTAAGCTCTCCAGTGGCCTGCAATTCTATGAGATAAGATAGGCCTAGGTGAGGCAGTAAAATGGGGGTCCCTGCTGCTGGTCCTCCAGACCCACATCCATGAGACACTTACTCTGTGCATTTAGCTTGGGCAAGGTGCTGGGGGTAAGAAAGGCAGAAACAAAAGAGCCCCCCCTTCCTCCTCCCACGCCCTACCCTCTAGGAATTTACATCCTATAGAGGGGACTTAGCATGTTTGCAGATAAGAAGCTATAAAATATGTGTGTGTGTGTGTGTATCTAAGTACATGCATATATTATATATATGCTATTATGTATGTGTCAGATATGTATGTATACATACACATCTCTTATTGTTTCAAAATGTCAGAGCCTGATGGTTCCAACCAGATAGCGATGGGCAATGCATGTACTTTCTCTTGATCTCTTTTTCCACCTAAAAAAGTAAAGATTTGGAACAACATGATTTTAAAAGTCCAGTCCCACACACACAGTTAGAGAGATGATTTCCCAACATTCCCACCATGTCTGTTTCTTTGGGGGGGCCATTTGGGGGACAGCCAGATGGGAGGGGGGTTGCCACTGAAGGAGGGAGGTCATTGGCATCACCTTTTTAGTGCTTGGGATGGCAATAGGATTGCTTTGGCCCATCCAACTTGAGCGTATGTCTGCTCAAGGCCTTCCATAAAATGGAATTTTAACTCTAATCCCCACATGGGGGGAGGAGGAAGAGAGCAAGAGGGAGGACCAAGTGAAATGAGTCTTGCCCTGCCCCCACATCCACTGGCCTCATTCTCCCCCTCCTCTTTAAAGTTAGCACATGATCCTGAATGAATCATCATCATCATCTTCATCATCTAAAACATTTCCATCTCCCAGCTAAACACAGGCTCTTTCACCTCTGGACTTAATTAAGGTCAAGGCAACCAAGAGATTACAAAATCATCTTGAGGAATGACTCAAAATGTGGCCAAACCTCTGAAAGTGGTATCTGGCCACACCCATTCTAGCTCCAAGAGCATTTCCCCTGATTCATCCCCATGCCATTTCCCTATTCATTGACTCAGTTTCCCATTCAAAGGATGAAGCCAGGAGCACTTTTACCCCAGAGTCGATTTGACAGAGATTTATGAGAGAAGAGAGGAGGAACTCATTTAAGTACTTGGGAGGAAAATGTTCCAGACATTTTGTAGGAAACCTTCAGACTTCTTCCACAGAATGCAAATTTTCTCCCCTGTTTATAGAATCATAAATTTAAAGCTGGGAAGGACCTGAACCCAGTTCATACCCCCTCATTTAACAGAGAGGAAACTGAGACAGAGAAAAGTGACTTGTCCAAGGTCACACAGGTAGGTTGGAACACCACATTGCCTCCTACTTTACCATCTATAAAGCTGGTTTTGGTTTGTTTGGTTTTTTCCCTAACAAAAATCTCTTAGCAAACAATGAGGTGTTGAGAGATTATTTTATGACCAAAGCACAGGTCTAAGAGTCATTCATGACCTGAAATCAACAGTTATTGAAGCTGGCAGGTCCTACATTTTCTATAAATATGTAAGATCAGATCCAAGGGAAGCTCCAGGAATAGACCCTGAAAAGATTTTAGTAAAGACTGAAATTTAGTTCAATTCTTTGTTGCTGTTGATGAATCATTTCAGTCTCTTCATGACCTCTTTTTGGGGTCTTCTTGGCAAAGATACTGGAGTGGTTTGCCATTTCCTTTTCTAGCTCATTTTACAGAGGAAGAAACTGAGTCAAACAGAGCCAAGTGACTTTTCTGGGGTCCCACAGCTAGTAAGTGTCTGAGGTCACATCTGATTCCAAGCCTAGTGTCCTATCTACTGTACCACCTAACCATTCAGTCCAATTGTTCTTAAATACAATCTAAGAACCTACTATGTGCAAGACATTGCAATGAAACTCCGAAAGGAAGTCCTCAGAAGATTCAAGCATTGATCGTGTTTCTTGAAACCTATAAGTGATGAAGTAAGTGGAAAAGAAATATTGCTTACATTTCCCCAGAGACTTTTCCAAGCGGAACTGTCAGGTTGCACAAATGTGAAATAGAAATGCCCCTTTGACCTCATCATTCCCCCAACATCAGTGTCACAGGGAGCAAGCAAAAGAAATTCATTCACCCATCCCCCATTCAAATCCTCCTCCTGACCCTGTTCTTCACCTGTGTAGCCAAGCCCTGAAAAAATGGGGGTACACATGGCCAGAATCTCCCTGGCCATGGAGGAATCTCCTCATTTTTCTCTTGTCTCCTTCTACTTCACCTCTACTATACCCATGAAATTGTACAAATAATCACAGCTTACATTTATATCTTGTCTCGTACATTAGATATGCATAAATTATTGAATTTGAACTTCATAGTTGTGTGAGGTAGCTACTATCTACGTTATTACCCTCACTTTACAGATGGGGCAGAGGAACACAGGGGAAAGATTTGGAATCAGAAGAGTCCCAGTTCAAATCTTGCCACACAACTTGCCACCTGTGTAACTGTGAGCAAATCACTTTCCCTTCCAGACCTCAGTTTCCACATTTGTAAAATTAGTGGGTTGAACTAGATGACCTCTGAAGTTCCTTCCTGCTCTATCTACCTCTGTGATCCTACGAGTGCCAGAGAGGTTAAACAATTTGTCCATAGTCTTACAGCTCAGGAAGATCTGACTTTAAATCTAGTCTCAGATACTTCCTAGCTGTGTGACCCTGGGCAAGTCACTCTGTCTGCTTCAGTTTCCTCATTTGTCAAATGATCTGGAGAAGGAATGGCAAACCACTCGGGTATCTCTGCCAAGAAAACCCCAAATGGGGTCACAGAGAGCTGGACATGACTGAAAATGACTGAACAACAAAAATGCAGTTCCCTCCTCATAGCTAGAAGGCACATCTTCTGACTCAAGTGTCCACTACAAGGCAAACAGTCTGCTGCCTCTCTAATGTGAATCAATAGTATCCTTATTAAAACTCCCTGGGAAGCCTCAAAGCTTTCACCCCACACCGGCTCCCCAACTAATGAACCTCAATGTGATCCAGGAGGAAGGGGGTGGTACTTCTGGGACGGGCTTCCTGGAAAATAGCTACCTCCTCTTAGAACCCACAAAGCTCTTGGATTGGGCCTCCAAAGGACACGATTCATATCCTAGCTCTGGTTTTCTAATTACTAAGACAGCAACAACTTAGGTCTCCCCAGCACTTTTTAAAGGTGTTTACAAGCATTTTCTTGGCATCAGCCCAAAGAGGACTGAATCTCAAGGCAGAGGAAGTATGTCCAAAATCCTGACTTGGCCGCTTACTACCCACTACCCTTGTGACCTTGGGCAAATAAATCATTTAAGCCTTCGGAGGTAGCTTCATGACAGGCAGCTTGGTGAGGTAGATAAGAGTGCTGCAACTGGAGCCAGAAAGGCCGGTGTGTGAATCCTGTCTCAGGAACTTTATGAGCTGTGTGTTCTTAGGTAAGTCACTTGATTTCTCTGGGCCTCGGTTTCCACAGTTGTAAATTGGGCTACTTGGCCTCCGAGGTCCCTTCCAACTCTATAGGATTTTCAAAAACGACCCCCAGGTTCATTGGGAAAATGTTCCCAGCTTCGAAGTTGGGATTTGAACGTAGGTTTCTTAGCCTCTTAAGTTTTATTTCCTGGTATCACTGCTCCGTAGCCCTGTGAGCCTTGGCAAATGACAACCTTTCTGTGAAATGACGACGTGGGACGATTCTCTTAAGGTCCCTTCTTGATCAAAATCCTGTGACCCCTGAGTCCCCAAGGGTCGTCTCCCAAACTCTAGGCCACCCCAATGGCAATGTTCTCGAGAACTGTTTGCTCCCCACACGTGGCATTCCCAAGTCCAGTCCCCAACCCTCGGTAAAAGGGTTCAGCTTGGAGAACTAGGCTTGAAAATTTGGGGGGCTGACGCCTTCCTTCAAGGGAGCAGGATTTGCCAAGAAAGGCAGAGGTGGAGGAAGAGGGGAGCCGAGAAGGGGGAACAGACCCTCTCCCAAGCCCGCAAGCATGGGTCTCCCGGGCCTCAGTCCGAGGAGCAGCCCCCGAAGCAGAACGCTGGCAGGCTGGGGCGGGGGTCGGTCCGGCAGGGCTGGGCTGGACCGGACTGGGTTGGGCTGGCGGCGCCCGAGAGCTTCCCGACGTCCCGGGCCTGATGTCAGCAGTGATTTATAGGTGAATCAGGAAGGTGGGACCAGAGGGAAACATGCAAATCACTCGGGTCCACACCCCCCTCCCCCCTACCCTCTCCCCCGGCTCGCCCAGGCTCCGCGTTGCAGCCGCTGCCACTGCTTTCCCTTCGTGGCCCCGCGGCCGCTGCCGCTGCTGAGCCGGGCCGGGCCGTGCAGGGGCTGGGCTGGGCTAGGCTGGGCTGTGCCGAGCCGGGCTGGGAAGCTACGGGGCTGCGCTGGGAAGCCGCCGCTGCGCTGCTGCCGCCCGCCCCCGACCCCCTCCGGACCTGGAGCGATGAGCGGAGCTGATTTCGTCGGCAGTGAAGTGCTCTGGGCGGCTGGAGTGGGGTTGCAGCTGGGGGCGGCGGGGCCCGGAGGCGGGCACACTCCGGAGGAGGTGAGTTTCTCTCCCCAGCATCCCCCCGGAGGGCGGCCGACCTCGGGCGAAACTGTGTGTCTCCCAGCCAAGCTAGTGCCCCCCAGGGGGGTCCACAACCTCCCTTGGTCTCCGGACGCCTCCCCCCCCACCTCGAGGCACACGAGCGCGCGCGCACACACACACACACACACACACACACACACACAGACACACACACACACACTCTCTCTCTCTCTCTTTCACACACACACACACACACACGCACACTCACACACTCACAAGCGCGAACTGTATTCTAGAATCAGCATCATTCTTGCTCCCCCAGATTAGCGCGCACGATTCAGCTGGGGGCCGGGAGCGGTACATTTCTCTGCCTGCTTTCTCAAGTTCAGATTTCTTGGAGCTCTTGGGTTTCCAAGTGCCCTCCTTGCCGTCCCCCGGCTCCGGGATTCGGTCCCAAACCCTAAGTCTGAAGGGAGTGACCCAAGGAGGGAGTGGGGGGAAACCGCGAGGTCTCGAGCGAGGCACCCACGCGTGGGCCTTTGCAGAGCCCGAGCTGGAGACAACTGCCCACTTCCCTCCCCTGGCAAGACTTTCTCGAAGTTGGTAGGCCCCCCTCGGCCCGAAGTGATTGGGTCCTGGTGGGCGGGTATGTTTGCTCACCCCGCGGCTAACTGTACGCTGCAGATCAGTCTGGAGGAAGAACGGGCATCGGTTGATTTCTGGGCAGGAGGTCACTGGCAATGAAATGCGTCCTCTGAGAGTTGAAATAAGAAGAGATGGGGATGGGGTGGGGAGAGAACCCTTAGGAGGAACCACTTTTTCTTAAGACCGGCTTTTCAAATTCAGGATACAGGTCACTCGTGGCTTTGTTCTCTCCCTGTGCATCCGAGATGTATTTAACCCAAGGGGGAACTTCCTCTGAACTCGCTCAAGTATTTTAGGGGAAAAAGTAATCTCTGGGTCTCTAAAGGACCACCCAGCAGGCGTCTTCTGGCGCTACCCTTTTGTCTTTTATGTTCTAAGGCTCCTCCTGCTTCAGTATTCTCTTTTCTGTGCTTGTAAAGTCCTGGAAAGTAGTAGCAGTTTGGTTTTGTTTTTTCCCTTCATTTTTGTCTGGATTGATGGTACCTACGCCTTGCATGCAGTAGGTGCTTAATAAATGCTTGTGGAATTAAATTATAAGGGCCCTTCCAGCTCTGACCTGTTATGTTTTGGGGGCCCTTTAAGCTGTAACATTCTATATGCCAATGTCCCCTCCCATTTTGCCAACAGTAATTTTCTATTTGCCTTAATTGGAGAAGAGGGAAGAGTGCTTTCTGTTTAGAGTTAGAATCATAGAATATTACAACTAGAAGACACTTTAGAGATCACCTTTAGAGATCACTCTTTACTTTACAAATGGGTAAACTGAGAGGATGGGAGGTCAAAGGACTTTTTCAAATCAGGGGTGGGGTGGAGTGAGGGAAGCTGGGATTCTAATCCAGACCTGACTCCCTGACCAGTGTTTTTCTACCAGCCCCTATGTCTTTTATCACAGCTTTTCCTCCAAATTCCAGCTGTCTTATATACTGAAGAAAGGAATCAAAAACAGAATTTTTAAAAATCAGATTTCTGAGAAGGCTTTGAATCTTGGAAGTGGGAGAGAATAGGTGGGATGTTACAAGTTAGAAGGCATCTTTAAAAGCATCTAGCCCCATTCCATCACCTGAAAGATTGGGAAACTGAAGGGAGGAGGGAAAGGAAATAAGCATTTCTGTGGCACCTACTGTATGCCACACCATGTGCCAATCGCTTTACCTATCTCATCTCACTGTGTCCCTTTTTTACAGTTGAAGAAACTGAGGCAGACAGAGGTTAAGTGACTTAACCACTGTTTCACACAGCTAAAGTGTCTGAGGCTGGATTTGCAACTGAGATGCCTAGGCGGGGAATTGTCCTGCCCAAAGCAGCACACCTAGTTAGTGGTTGAAACTAGGATTCTAATTCAATGCAGTTCTCATTTCAATAGTGATTTAAGATCTACAGAATTCTTCCCTCACATCCCTGTGAGGTAGGTATCACAATTAGTCGGATCCCCATTTTCAGTTCAGTCCTGTCCAACTCTTCATGACCCCATTTGGGGTTTTCTTGGCAGAGATACTGGAGTGGTTTGCCATTTCCTTCTCCAGCTCACTTGACAGATGAGGAAACTGAGGCAAATATGTTAAGTGACTTTCTAAGGTCACGCAGCTAGTAAGTGTCTGAGGCCAGATTTGAACTCAGAAAGATGAGTCTTCCTGACTTCAGGCATGGTGCTCTATCCACTGTGCCATCTCGCTGTCCCACTTTATGGATGAGTAAACTGAGGCTTGGCAACTTTAGATGACTTGCATAGGTCTCTGGAATCCCAGATTGGAGTTTTTTTTTTCCCCCTGCATAGTAAGGGAAAGTAGCATGGTAGTACCCGCATGGTTTGCCCCTGCATGGTAGTAGTTACTTTCAGCTCAGCCTTTCATCTCACCCACAGCTCAAAAAGTTAAATTTACTTGTCACGGAAAACTAGGCACTTCCACAGCATAAGACCACATCATAGTCTGGCAGCATCCCTAGACCCCATGTACTTGTTCTGAGGAAGAGATAGGAAAAGAGGCTATGTATTTTTGGAAAGCCTTAATCCTTCCCACTGGCTCCAAGGAGGTTGAAAGTCCATCCAGTCTAATCTGATCTCTTAGCAAGTGTATTCCCACATGCCGAATAGCATATTAAGCATGTTATATGAAACTTTGTACTAATATTTTCCATGAGGACAAGGGTACTGAGAGGGAAGAGTGGTTTACATTGCATCTGGAGGATTTAAGTGAGAATTTTTCTCTCATGGATATTGGAAAGAAATAAATCAGACTCTTGGGAAGGGACCTCAAAAATCAGTACTGGCCATTCCCTTTCATTCCCAGAGGAATGTTGCCTCTATGGCCTCTGAAGCAGAGGACAGTGTACCCAAAGTCCCACTGCCAGTTTGAAGGCAGAGCCAATGCTCAAACCCAGATCTCCTGATTCTTATTTGCCCCCATACTACAGGATTAAATTTTGAAAGCCATTATCTGGTTTCACCGTAAAGACAAGAAGTGACAGAAATCTCCTATAGGGCTGGAAGTGACAAGAAACATTTTCTTTGGCTTCCTGCTGCACATTTGGTTTCTGAGTTACCTTACCACACTGAAAAACCTGCTAAGAGAACACCATGGCATGGTGGATCATTGGAATGAACCACTTTCCTGTCCCCTCTGGAAGTTTTGCAAGGTCTTGAGGCTGAACGATGCTCACTTGTATTAGGGAGATAATGAAGATTGGCGTTACAGCCAAGAGGTACGTGAAAAACGAGCCTCTAAGAGTGGGGCAGGACTTTATTACAAGAGGAAGTTGAATATTTTCCAAAGGGCCTAAGCTGGTTGTCATCCATAACTCTCTCTCTCTCTCTATCTCTCTGTCTCTCTGTCTCTCTCTCTGTCTTTCTCTCTGTCTCTCTCCTCTCTGTCTCTCTCTCTCTCTCTCCCTCTCTCCCTCTCTCTTTCTCTCTCTATGCTTTTATCATTCCTTAAGGAAACTCTTTTTAAAAGGGGAAGAGAAGGTAAAGTCAGAGACAAACATCTAAGTTCTTTCTAGTATAGGAAGCATTTAGTTGCAGCAGCAGGAAATAGAAGTCAGAAGGTTTGGGTTCTAGTTTTGTCTCTGCACTGTATTTGTGGTCCCCTCTCTGGGCCTTGGTTTCCTTGTTGAAAATGGAGTCTTTCTACTCAATGACCTCTGAATTCTCTTCCAATGCCAACATTTTTTTGTTCCAACATTCCTCCTTACTGTGACATTCCATGCGCTAAGACCCCTCCCAGTTGTGACATTCATTGATGCCTTTAAATGTGAGTTTCACCATGGAACTGAACCTAAAATATCTGTGAAAACAGCATCTGAATGCCAATAGATAGTGGAGATGGCAGACTGCTTGGGATTGCCAGGATTGGGTCTTATTTTGTTTGTTTTCTAGCTCTGCCTAATATTGAGAGAGAGAGAGAGAGAGAGAGAGTCATGGATGACAACCAGCTTGGGCCCTTTGGAAAATATTCAACTTCCTCTTATAGTAAAGTCCTGCCCCACTCTTAGAGAGAGAAAGAGAGAGAGAGAGAAAGAGAGAGAGAGAGAGAGAGAGAGAGAGAGAGAGAGAGAGAGACAGAGTGTGTGTGTGTGTGTGTGAAGTGTTTTTTTTAATCTATGTTGTCCTGGATGGTAGGTCTGTCATTCTGGTGTATGAGGCTGATATAAAATCACTAGCAGTTTTTATTTGGAGCTGCTCATAGACACTCTTGCTATGGGAACCATTGGGGAGAGCTATGGTGCCCATTTTAACCTCTCCCCAGAGAGGCCATGGGGTCTCCAAATGAGTGTTGAATTGCCTACCCCATCAACAGAAAGGAGACTTATCTAAAGGCCCTTTGGTGTTTGGGAAATTTAAAAGCCAAAATGCAGGTGCCTGAACTGTTACTAGTAAACAGTTAACAAACTCATACTCTAAAGGGAACAAAAAACCTCCAAAATTTCCAGCTCGCTCTGAAAGGTGCATTTTTATAGTGTAGGGAACTCGACGGCGCAGGTTGCTAGACTTCCCTCTTCTAGCAGCGGAGCCATCTGAGATCTTTCTCTAGGGCCTCTAGTCTCTCCAGTGGCTTGGCCTCCCTCCCATCAGAAGGCCCAGGCTGCCCAGTGATCACCTGTGGTTGTGTAAACAGGGGCAACAGCCCAAATGGGCTTCCTCCTCCCAGAATATGATTAGAACATCAAGATGCCCTTTGAATAACACTATTCACATGTGAATAACGTTAGTCACAGGATCCTGGAACCCTAAATCTGGAAGGTACCTTAGAGCAAATACAGGAGCACAGTCCCAACAATGTCCCTTTTACATAGGTTATCTGGCTCGATCGTCATAGCTGTTGACGGTAGATACAATTATTGTCCCCATTATACAGATTGTGACTAGGGAGGGAGCGTCTGGGGCAGGATTCCAGACTCCAGGTGTACATTCCACCCATTGTACCACCTAAGAAAGAACACAAGGCTCTTTACCTAGAATCCAAGACAGGATTTTGGGGGTTTTGGTTGTTTTGTTTTTTTTTAAATAACTATTTCAATATGGTAGGTTTTCTTTGTGATCCTATGTATTTCATTTTGTAAATCTAGAAAATGTTATTCTTGGAAAGGGCCCGTAGGCTTTCTCAGGATGCCAGAGGGTCCAAGACACACAAAAAGTTAACAACCTGCCCAACCCCTTAATTTTAGAAAATAGGAGACAGAGCCTTCTCCAGAGGATGGGACTTAACTTCCTGTTGCATAGCTCTACAGGGCAGAGGCAAGATTCTAAGCCAGGTGCAGCATTCATCCCATGATGCCAAGCTGCCTTCCTAAACTTTTACTTAGGAACAAGCTCTATCATTCATTAGCCTTGTTAGCCGGACTACATAGGGGTGCATTCGGTCCTGCACAGGTCAATTGCTTTACTCTGCTTCAGAGACCATAGTCTGATGGCCTAACCCTGAGGGCAGCTATCATCAGAGCAGCTCCACCCTTCAGCCTGGTAGTAGCCACAGATGCTGAGTGAACATCCATCCCAACCACTGGAAAATCAGCTTACAGAACCATAGGACAGCAGAGCTAATAGGAACCATTGAGCACAGAACTGGGATGGTCCTTAGAGACCATCTGGTACAATCCCCTCATTTGACAGATGAAGCAGCTAAGGGCCCAAAGGCAAAGTAGAAATGGCATGGCCTATAGAGAGCTGTAATAGAATAGAAAGAGCCTGAATTTCAGTTCCTCATTCTGTCATTAATCCAGCTGGGTGGCCTTGAGCAATTTTTTCTGCATGCCTCAGTTTCCCTCTCTACCAAATCAGGGGGTTGGACTGGGTGATCTTGCAGTCTGCGGGAGCAATGCAGCCCTCAAAACTCCCAAGTATATGCTCAATTAAAATGCAATTGGGAAATGTTTTGACAAAATAAATACAAATGCAGTACAGCATAGATAATGTTAATTTGTGGCCCTCCGAGTCAGCATGGGGCCCAATGGGATCCTTTTCTATTTGTTTGACCCTACTGTCTTAGAGAACCCCTTCTAGCTCTCCCATGCTTTGATTTTATGACTCATCCAGGGTCTTCTAGGGCTAGAACCCAGGCCTTCCCCTTACTACCCAGCAGGCAAAAAGCTATGAATATAGCACATACAAAAAAAAAACCCAAAACATGTTATTACATTTCCTTCTGCTCAACAGACACATGAGCAATATCTAATGGTACAACTAAGGTCCCTTCCAGTCTAAACATTCTGTGGTTATAGTAACAAAACAAACCAAAAAAACACTTTACAAACCTGAAAGCAATCTATGAATGTAAGGTATTATTCTATAGAGTGGAAGGAGTGTGGTGTCAGAGTCAGAGACTTTGGGTGTGATCCTTAGCTCTGGCATTTAGCAGTTGGTGTGACAAATGAGTGTACAGAATCACAAAAGAAGGGAAGGGACTCAGATACTCTCTAATACAATCCAAGACCTGAAGCCTCTGAAAGCCTCTGTTCCTTCATCCGTAAAACTTGTCTAACAATATTAGGGTCTTGGAAACCTGAACACATTCGAGAAACGTGAGGCATTATTATTATAATGCACTCTGTGCCTGGAGTCTGAAAGACCTGAGTTTGAATGTGTCTCCAATACTTATCATCTGTATGGCCCTAGACAAGTCATGCAGCATCTTCCATTTCCAAATTCCCTCATCTGTAAAAAGGGGGTAAATAATAAATAGCCCCTACCTTACAAGGTTGTTGTAATGGATTAACATACCTAAAGTGCTTTGCAAAGCTTAAATGTTAACTATTACCTTTATGAGTAATCAGGTTCAGTATATTGAAACTCACAATTTGGAAATGTATGAACCGAAAACATTCGTGTTCCTCATTCCCCTGACCCACTGATATTATACATTTTGCTGTTCTCAGGCTTGTCCGTGATGATTTGGCTTCCCTGATCAGTACCATCAGAAGTACAGTTAACAAAGTCACTCGAGTAGCCTCGTAGACCTGACTTCTCCAAACTGGACAGGCTATAAGCAACAGGGAGAGGTGATTTCAGTCTCATTTCTGCCATTTTCTGCTTGTTTGCCTGACTTAGAGGGCTTTTTTACATACAAATTTATATTAAAGCTACTGTACAGCTATTTTTGAGACTACCAAAGTGGTCATTTACCCCTCAAAGAGCATAAAGGATCTGGAGTACATCTGGACTGCTGGGGCACCCAGCACAGCGTTATAGGGAATTTCATTTAAGCTCTGCTCTTACTTAAGAGTTTTCAGCTGATAATCCCATGAGAAGGCACCTTCAGTTTCCAAGTCAATGGAAGAATAAGATAGAAGTCAATGGAGGGTATAAGATTCAGTCTGTGAAGTTTCACTTTGCAAACAACTTTTCTAGGAAGACTCTTGTCTTTTCACATTGGGATTCTTTAAATATTTATGAGACCTCTCCAGTGTGTTAGCTTGGCTTTTTGTCAAGGTGGAAGTGGCTGTCCTAATGGGACCCAGGACCACCTCCTGTAATGTAAGTTGAGTATCTGGAAGCCTTTTTCCATAAGCCTCTTCCAGAACATAGTTAACTTCTCCCCTGATGCTTCCTTTGACCTTTTTAGCCCAAGTTTTGAATGCTGAGCTTTAGGCCTCTCCCATAATGCCTTCAGAGAATAATGATGTGATGATGTTCTTTCACCAAGCCTGGGGTAGAGGTGAGAATATAAGAGGGGGACCAGAGGTGTCTAGGAAAATAACCAGGAAGGCTCTAAGGATAGAGTTAAGGACAAAATATGACATAATTCCTATCAGGTCCAGGTCTGGAGCTGACACAATGGTGGAAGGCAAAGATTGGTAGCCAGTAGAAATGGATGGTTTCCATTCTTGGGGCTATCAGCTTTTTGATATATCTTAATTGGTGGTTTGTGCTTGGGTGACCCAGAGAGCACCCTGACTGGTGTGCATCGGACCCAAAATGGACTTCCCCTTAAAAGGTCAACATCTGTCCCCTTCCTATATAGACAGTTGCTAGGGGCCACTCTGGCCCCTATGCCCTAATCTGTTTTACTTCTGTGTCTCCAACCTCTAACTTGCTTCATGGTCCTCTTAGCCATCCCTAATCAGAATCTCTTACCAGGCTTATCCCTGGTACAAATGAAATAAGGCATCCAACCATGGCTCCCCTGGGTCACCCACTGCCCCTCTTTTCTCTCCACCCATTTCTTGTACTTTCCAAAGACATGGTTCCTCCACTTTGTCATTTAGCCCTTGTCACTTAAGGCCCTGGAAAATTAAAAAATGCCTAAAGGGACTGCTTCTTTTTATTTTTTTTGGAGGGGGGAAGTCAGGGCAATTGGGGTTAAGTGACTTGCCCAAGGTCACGTGGCTCGTAAGTGTTAAGTGCCTGAGGCCAGATTTGAACTCCTGTTCTCCTGACTCCAGGGCTGGTGCTCTATTCACTGTGTCACCTAGCTGCTCTGGGGGACTGCTATGTGACAAAACTCAGAAGGGGCTGGTCTAGGGGATTCCAAGAGGGAGTGCCTCCCAGGCTTGTGGAGAAGGGAGGACAGTTTGATGGCTGATAACCTCCTTTTCTTTATTTAGCCCTACAAAATCTTGGATTTTGAAAGTTAGTTCTCTCTCTCTGATTTATCCAAAAGGATCTCTCCCTTTCAGGGTAAAGGAATGTTTGCCTACTAATTTAATGTCACACTACATTTTGGGGGAAGGGACTAGATGAAGATTGAAATGACAGTGCTTGATAGACATATGGATTTTCAGCCTGTTTGCAATAATTTTCCCAGTGGTCCAACACCTACAACTTGGGAACCATTGATCTAAGAGACTTTTTTTTTTTAAAGGATCAGTGTTTCTCACTCAAGGGAAATGGAGATGAATCTGTCCAAGACCTTATTCCCCCTAACTCTAAGCCTTAAGAGTTGGGGGTGGAAAATAGGGAGAGCAGACAGAACATTAAATCCTGGGATCAGGACATCCATATCTTCCTCCTAGTCATATCTTCCAGGCTTTGTCTGGAGGTTCAAATAAACCTTAAACACCCTGGGGTGGCTAAGTGGTGCCGTGAATAGAGCACCCACCTAGAGTCTGGAGGAGAAGAGTTCAAATCCTGCCTTAGACACTTTAACACTTACTCTCCGTGTGACCTTGGGCAAGTCACTTAACCCCAATTGCCCTGCCTTCTACCCTCCAAAAAGGAAAAAAAAATACTTAAGTGCCCTCTGACAAACAACCCTATACTTTTTCTCCATCCGCCTTCCTTCTTATCAAAATCTATTTACTCTCCAAGAAAACACTGATAAATCTACTCCCCTGAGGTACAAATGACTAATAGGGCTTAAACATATCTCACTTCTAAAGCTTGGTGAGCATTTTCCTTCCAAGGACCCTGGGAAGTGACAGCTTGCAGTTACTACAGTTCTCACTTCCCAGCAGAGACAGCAATGATCCAGAGGGGGCAAGGTTACTGTTATACAGCCAGCAAGTGTCGGGGCTGGAATCTGAACCCAGATCTCTTCCTGACTCCCAAATCCGGCATTCCACAGCCCTATGCCACCCAACAACACCCATTCGTAGAGCAGCCTCTAGCATTACAGGTTACTTTAGCAAAGGAGACAGTATTTGTCAAAAGGATGTAGCGTAATGCCTAGCACATAATAGGTGCTATTTAAATACACCCTTTCCTTTCCCCTTCCTATTTTTTCCTATTTTACTGTTTACTTATTCATTCATCGCTTATTCCTTACTTCCTTTGTTTCTTTGTTGTTGTCGTTTTTTCCTTTATATGTTAATTTCTTTTCAGCCTCAGCCTCTCGATATCACCTGGCCAGCCGTTCATGGGCTTGCTCCCCTTTCTGATCGGCAGGGAAGATTTAACCTATTCTGCTTCTGATTCACCCCTCTTTAGGCAGCCTAGTGGCCCCTGCTCTCAGGGTCTCCCATAGTGGTGCCGGCGTGTGAACTCCTCTCTGGGGATCCTGCTGCAGGTCAGAATTCCCAAGCTCAAGTATCCACCAGTTTCAGCCTCATGTCCAATGTGTGTGTGTGTGTGTGTATGTTTATATGTTATATGTATACACATGTGTGCATACACACATATACATACACACATATATGAATACTTATATACACATTTACATATGTTTACACATGTGGTTGTATGTATGTCATGTAAAATATAAATATATATATTCTTTTTTGCTTCTCAGCTGTAAGGGAAGTGGTGTAAGTATGATCTCCACATTTCAGATGAGGAAGAGGAAGCAGAGATAAGCAAACTATTTATCTAATCCACGGTCACACAACTGATGAGCCTTAGAGCGCCGTGGAGAATCACATTTCTTTGCCACTCAAGTCTTCTCCATCTTTCTTTCCCCTATACTTCATGGAGCCAGCTGAATGGGTTCCTCCGAAAGATCCCCTCCTGCTCAAGATCCTGTGATCTTCCCTTCAGACCAGCCCTGAGCCAGTGACTTCCTCTGAGTGTAGCAGCACTGATCCCCTCATCCGGAAAATCCCTTCGATTAGTGGTTTCTATGCTGTGGGTGTTGGACCAATGGGGGATTTATCATACAGGGTCCAGAAGTCCAAATGTCTGTTAAGTGTGATCTTCATCTAGTTCCAGAAAACTTCAATGTGATGTAATAAGTAAACAGGCATGGCTGGGTGGTTAGGTGGCTGGGTGACCAAGCGAACAGAGCACTGGGTCTGAACTCAGGAGGATATGGGTTCAAATCTGATCTCAAAAGCCTGCTGATTAAAGACTGGTTACCAATGTCCAGCTCAGGCTAACAACCAGGTCTTATTCCTTTTCTAGATGTGTGACTCTGGGAAAGTCCCTTAGCCTGTATCTTCCTCAGTTTCCTTAACTGTGAAATGGAAATACTCATAGCACCTACCTCACAAGATGATTGTAAGGCTCAAATTAGCACTGTGCCTAGTAGGAACATAGTAGGTGCTTAATAGTGAATAGTGTGTCACGGTCTATTTGGCTTTGATAGCCCTGAAAGTTTCTGTATGGGTGCTCACACACACGCACACACACACACACACACACACATACGTACATACCTATATACACACAAATACACGCACCTATACACACACTTTCTTCTCTTTAAGGAAGCTGAAGGCAGATGCAGTTACAGGCACTGTGACAACACAGTGGTTTCTTGGGGTGGCGTTTTTAGACCACAACTTCCTGTTATGTACTAATTTGGATCTGTACCGAGAGGGAGTGAGAAACATATGTTCCTTCTAATACAAAACTATGGTAGCTTAGCAGAAATTGTTACCCTTTCTGAGATCTTCCAACTGCTTCTCTCCTTACAGGAGCAGTAGAGCAGAGGCCTACCCCAGGCTAAAAGAATGAAAATATGGGACTTAAGTTATCCTGTCTGAAAGGTAAGGCCTGGATACACCCCCCTCTTGTTTCTTGGTGAAAAGCATCCACGGAAGCCATTTGGATGAAGGACTAGGGCCCAGAGACCCGGCTAGTTCAGCTGAAAGCCTGAGCTATGACAATATTTTGAAGCTGTGTCAATTTCCTGTCCCTGGTGTAGACTCCACACTTGGCATGCCCCCTCTTCTCTGCCCCTTCATACTCAGGGCCATCCCTTAGTAAAGTCTTACAGGAGATAGGCCGTGACGTGTGACAGGTGTTTTCCTTATCAGTGAAGAATATTTTTCCTTTATTAACCAGAATCATTAAGATGGAAGTCACGGGCTCTTTGGGAAGAGGTGAGCTATAAACCCAAGATGGTATTTGTGATTTTGTGGGCTTTCCTCTTAACCCCAAAGTGATCTGCATACGTGTGATTCACTGACCTCCCTCATGGAAGTGGCAGACAAATGTAGAGGTCCAGCCAAGGCTACCTGGAGGTCCTGTATCCAGGGAGAGAATTATCCCAAGAAATGGATACAAGCGAGTATATGGTGGGAAATGTGGACAGTAATAATTTGGATTTCTAGTGCACTTTAAGGTTTACAAAGATTTTTTTTCATAACCAAGCAGCCAACCAATAAGCCCTTATTAAGTGCCTAGTCTTAAAGTAATTAGATGGCTCTGTGGGGAGAGCATGGACCAGGAGTCAGGAAGACCTGAATTCAAATCCAGCCTCAGACCCTTCCTAGCTCTGTGACTCCAGGGCAGATCTTTTTCCCTCTGTCTGCCTCAATTTCTCATCTGTAAAATAGAGATAAGAATAGTATTTCTCTGTCTCTCTTGGGGGTGGCTAGGTGGTGCAGTGAATAGAGGAGCGGCCCTGGAGTCAGGAGGACCTGAGTTCAAATCCAGCCTCAGACACTCAACACAGAACTAGCTGGGTGACCTTGGGCAAGTCACTTAACCGCAATTGCCCTGTCTTTCCCCCTCCAAAAAGCAAAAAAAAAAAAAGAATTTCTCTTCCAGGGCTGTTACGGGGATAAGACGAGCATTTTGTAAACCTTAAAGCATTTATAAATAACTCTTAGTAATGATGCTAGGCATTGGAGGTACAAGACGAAGGTGCAAGTGGGCTGTGCCCTCAAGGGGGTTACAGTCTCTCAGGGGAGGCAACAGGTACCTATATAAAGCTGTACAAAATGGTGGTGGTTTCATTTGTGTCCAACTCTCCATGACTACATTTGGGGTTTTCTTGGCAAAACTACTGGAGTGGTTTGCCATTTCCTTCTCCAGTTCATTTTACAGATGAGGAAACTGAGGCAAATGGGGTGAAGTGACTTGCCGAGAGTCACACAAGCTAGGAAGTGTATGAGGCCAGGTTTGAACTCAGGAAGAGGAGTCTTCCTAACTCCAGGCTCAATGCTCTATCCACTGCAGTATGTACAAGGTAACTTGTAGAGGGGATGGGTGGCTCCACCTGGGTGGAAAGTGGCTCTTGATCTGAGTCATCAAGGAAAGGAGGGGCTCTGTGAGAAGTGGAGGTGAGGAAGGAATTCATTCCAAGCATGGGGTCACTCAGTACAAAGATGGCTTGGAAATAGATTAAAAAGAAGAGGAAGAAAGGGAAGTTATGTGTAACTAATCTTGAAAGGTCATTTGGGACCAGGCTGTGAAGGGTTTCAGATGCCAAACAGAGAAGTTTATGTTTGATCCTAAAGGTAATCAAGGTAATTAGGAGCCGCTGCAGGTTATTGAGTAAGGGAGTACCATGGTCAGTTTCCCAGATCTATCTGAGTACGGGATGGGAAATGTTCCTTCAGTTTACTCTTGGCCCAAGGCTAAAGCTTAAAAGCAAGAGCAGACTACGTTTATATACTCTCTGGTTACAAAGAGCTCTACATCTGTCCTCCCACTGGATTTCCACAGCAGTCGTGTGAGAAGGATGCTACTGTCCAGTATTTTGACAGTATCAAAATTTCAAGATGGTATTGTCTCCATTTCCTAGGTAGGAAGACTAAGGCTTAGGTGATGTGACTTTCAGCTCTTCAGAAAAGGAATGAACTAGAATAAAAATGGGAGATGTTGAGGAATAATGATCATCACATAATAATATGGACTGATGGATAGAGCACTGGGCTTAGTGTCAGAAGCTCTGGGTTCGAGTTATGCCTCTACCATCTCCCAGCTGTGTAACTTGGAGCTGTTTCTTGATACTTAGTGAGGAGAGTTAAGACCTGCACTTTCTCCCTCACAAGGGTTGCTCATTGGTGGGAAGATCAAAGGAAATGATGGATGTAAAGTGCTTTGTAAACCCTAATTTTTGCATGAGCCATCACTTTCGTTATTATGAAAAAGAGGCCATGTCTCACCTACCCAGACTTCCTGACCTCAGGAGGCACTTATTGTAACCCTCACAAATGTAAGAACTGAGAGAAGGTGTGGACCCCTATGGCTGTGGTGATGCTTAAGCGCGGAGGGGAAGGGAGCAGGAAGGCCTGCATGGAGTGGGGGAGGGAAGAGAAGCTTTTCAAATGTTTGCCAGGATTTCTTTGGAGCCCTCTGCCCCTGGGATGAGGGCTAAGTGCTGGGAGTGGCGCAGGAGTAGGGGAATGAGTTCTGCCACAGGCTGAAGGCAGGAAGGGCAGACAAGCTTTCCCCATGCATTTTTTATTGCTTGCCATCCCCCAGATACCCTCACTTAGATCCTTCCCCCAGATGCTTGAGAGCCACAGCTCCTATTATCCACTGGCTCTGGAGGCTGGGGATAGAGAGGGCAGAAGGACCTGGGATCAGGGAGAAGGCAGAACCCAGACTAAGTTTCTTCTGTTTATTTTAGCAGTTCATGAACCCAGGACTCTTGAGTCTCCACAGGGTGTTGTAACAATTTCCAAAACAACCCAACTCTTTTTGTGCAAAAACACTATACAGGGTGTCCCAAAAATATTAGTGCTGTTTTAATCTAGTAAAGCTTTGGGACACCCTGTATAAAGTCCTCTAAGCTTTGTGCTTTACACATATTATCTCATCTGATCCTCACAACCTTTGAGGTAACTGTTACTGTTAACCCCATTTTAGAGGCAGGATTTGAACTCAAGTCTACCTGACTCCATTTCCAACACTCCATCCACTGTGTCACCCAGCTGTATGTATGATCTTGGATAAGTTAACACTTCTGTGAGCTTCAGTTTACTTATCTGTAAAATGGGAATGATAAATATTTGTATCAAGAAGCAGCCACAGTGTAATGTTTAGAGTCAGAGAGTCCTGGGTTCAAGCTTGGCCTTTGACATATAGTAGCTGTGTGACCTTGGGCAAGTCACTCAATCTTAGTGCTTCAGGCACCTAAGACTAAGTTTCAAATCAGAGGCTATCCACTAATACACGGTGTTTCCTTACTGGAAGTTCCTTATGCCATTAAAGTTACTGTGCTGATCTAAAAAACAAAACAAAACAAAAACATTCCTATTTCCTGTCTCACAGTATTCTTGTGCCAAATACATCTTATAAACCTTAAGGTGCTAGAGAAATATGAGTTTTTATGATTATACCTAATAGTAAAGAGAGGCATCATTTCCATTCTGCCAACATTTATGCCCTACTGTGTGCAAAGGGAGAATTCTGCTGCACGGCACAGTGGAGAGAGAGCTAGGCTAGAAATCAGGAAGACCAGTGTCCTACCTCAGACACAAAACATTTGGATACTTCTGGGCAAGTGTTCTAGGCAGCTCTCTAGGACAATGTGCCAGGCTGCACTGGGAGTAGGACCATCCTCACCCAGGAGTTCCTTCTGTGCCAGTGACACAAAGTGCATTAAAATAACGTGTGATGTTCAAAGGTTAAGCTGATTACCTAGCAGGGTGAAGTCAGGAGATGCTTCATGGAGGAGTGAGTGAGAGAGTATTTGAGTTGGGCTTTAAAGGATGGATGGGGAAAGGTGAGGGGAAGGAATGAGGGTTATTGCAGGCAGAGGAAACAGCATGGGCCAAAAGGCAGAGAGGTGGGAAAGCACAGGATATGTCTGGGGACAAAAAGAAGTATAGGATATATGGTGCCTAGTAACATGAAATCAAGCAGGGATTTTTTTTTTAAGAGAATTGATAATTCTGGCATGAATATCTTCTGTTTGTCTCAAAGTTCGTACTTAGAGATATTTTCAAGTAATGAATCTAGGGTGGATTTTTTTTTTTAGTGGGAGGGACCGGGAATAGAGAAGTCTTGTTTTGTTTACATAGCTCTAGTCAAGGCAGCACAAAGCCAAAGCTGAGTCCAGCCCCTCGAACCTCTTCCATGGCCTTCCGGGTGCACACACGGAGGAACACAATTAAGAAAATTAAAAACTAACTTCCTGAGACCAACAAGGCCTCTCTGTCTCTCCTGAATTACTCTAAGGAGTTCAGCAAATGCCTGACTTGGTGTGGTCCCTCTTAGCTTTGAGCCACTGGGTCCTCTCTGCGGGGGCTGCCCTATTGGAATGCCAGAGCATTCTAGAATGATTCTTCCAGCTTCTAGTGAGAATCAGTTGAGAAAATAAATTTGAAAATACAGAAAATCTTCGATAAATTGAACCCACTCCCCCCCCAAAAAAATCCTCATTATTCTGACTCAGAAACTGGATTCCGGTTTCTAGAGGAAGACGATTTCTTATACTACAAACAGCCCTGGAAGTAGAGTGAAGTTAGAAAACTTGGGTTTTTAAATCTCCTCAGCCACTGACTGACCTTTGACCAAAGAACTTTGCCTGGCTGGGCCAGACTTTCTCCTCTTGTGAAATGAGAGGATTGAATTACATGATCTGTAAGGAACCTTCTGGCGCTAAATTCATAGGATCTTTGTATCATTTAGGAAAAAGATTTGCTAAGGAAATTAATGGGATAAGATGATTTTTGAGCATTTCTCAAATACCACTGACCTTGGCATGCTAATTACAAACCATTCTTTTTTAGTCTTTAAAGTAGGTCCCTAAAGGACCAGACAAAAATAAGAGTGTTTTGGTAGTAGCAATAACAAGTCACAAATTATATAAGCTGGCCTTTTATGTTTCTGGGCGCCCTTCCCTCATGCTTTCTCCAGTCACCCCCTTACACGGTCTGCTGGCATACCATTCCAATCCATTTCATCATCTCTAAGACTTCAAGGGAACCTCATAAAAGAAGTAGAACAGCCATTTTATGTGGATTAAACAATGGCCTTTATCGGATGCATTTTAATATAGACAAGGAAGGGTATGCTGCTTTACTTAAGAGGTCCAAGGATGGATGTCTCTTTATGAGGAGGCAGGAAGGAGGTAGATAATGACGGCAAGAGCCACCTCTCAGCAGGACAGAAACTGTCACTCCAACGCAGAAGGGAGGCAAAGAAGATGCTCAACCAGATATTATCAGAACTAAAGGTGAGGTGACTTTCAAAGGCTGTGGCATGAGGAAGGAGGCCACGGCAGTCCATGAGATGCTGCCTCGTGGACCTGGAGCAAACCAAACTCCCATCATTCCTCCTATATTTGACAGATGGCGTCCCTGCGTCTATCATCATTCTAAGCAACAAGATAACTCAAGGGCAGTGAAGAGCCAGGAGTCCTCTAGCCAGGGAAGGGGGCTTACCTAAGTCCATTTGTTCAGGTTCTCTCCTGCAAAGTCACAGGCTTAGAAGGACCGATTAGCAAAGTTATATGGGAAAAGTTTCTTAGCCTAGAAGGTTCCAGAAAGTGATGGGGACACCAAGCAGAAGAAAGGGGCATGTCTAGAGCACAGTAAGCCTGTGCAGGGAAAATCTAGGCCCAGAAAGTCAAAGATGTTCTGGCCTACCACTGTATGCCGTTGGGCTGATTCGTCATGCCTCAAGACAATCGTTCACAGTACTTTGGCCCTCTTTGCCAATAATATAGAACATTAATAATATTGGAAGCAAATCCTCCAGCCAGGAAACGTCTCCCACCTCTTAAATATATTCTTAGGAGAGTAGCTTTCAAAGCTATTGTAATAGCTCTCTTTAATTGCTAAGGAGACACATGGAAAGAAATTAAAGTTGGAGAAGAACTTTTACATACATTATCTCATTTAATTTTCTCAACGGTCCAGTGAGAGAGGCATTATTATCCCCATTCTATAAATGAGAAGATAGAGGCATAGAGGGATTAAATGATTGGCCCATATTAATAAAAACAAGAAATGTCTGAGTGGAATTGAGACCAGCTGGATATTGCTGCGGAGTCTAAGGAGCGTAAGGAGTCAGAGTGAGAAACTACCTCAACTTACAGGACCATAGGACCCTTGGAGGCCACACTCCTCACTGTAGAGATGAGCAAACAGGGGCCCATCGAGGTCAAGTGACTTAGGTCCCACAGAAATCCACCATTGCCATCTCTGTCTAGGGGACACTCAGGCCCAATAGTACTCATGTGCCCACTGTGGGAGGTAGCAATGGTGAGATATGAAGCAGACCTGCCAAAAGGGCCATGCCACAGGCAACCGGCCTCATGATTCTTCATGAAGGCACTTTGCCTGAGTTCCCTGCCGCCATCTTGTACAGCTTCCACAGCATCTAGGCCGAGCATCTGCCGAGCTCATTAACCAGAGCTCATGAACAAGCCACTGGCTCTGCTCCATCTGTTTTTGAAAGATCCCTGTTTCCCTTGCCAAACCTTCTAAAGCGTTAGGGTGGGGTCCTCAACCATGCTGCTAGTTATCCTACTCAGGGACAAAGACACAGTCTTCTTTCTTATTTTTTGATTGATACCTTTTGTCATTTCATCACATTCATTTGCACATCTCTCTCTCCCCTCCTTCCTTATCCAGTGAGCCATCCCTTATAAAAGAGGAGGAAACATAGAAATACATCAGTTCAGCAAAACCAAGCAATATGTCAACTATGTCTGATAACATATGCAGTATTCCCGAGTCATAGTCCCCCATTTCTTCAGTGAAAAAAGGGAGCTACGTTTCCTAACTCTCTGCATGTCCAAGCTTAGTCATTATAACTAGAAATCTCCCAGATTTGTTGATCTTTCCATTTATATTGCCATAGTCTTATGGACATCATTTCTTAGTTTGGTTTACCCCACAATGCAGCAGTCCATGGAAATCTTCCCATGTTTCTCTGAATTGTTCATCTATTGGTAGTCAGTCAACAAGCATGTTAGACATTTACTGTGTGACAGGCACTAGGTTAAATGCTGGCAATTCAAAGAAAGGAAAAAATACAATCCTTGTCCTCAAGGAGCTCATATTTTAATGGGGAAGACATTCCCATTATGTACATATATATGTATATTTACACAAATAGACATATATGCCTACACAGCAATCTGTTGGCAAACTTTGTTTCTGCTTTCATATTTCTTGTATATGTCCCCTGCTATGTATATGTGTGTATACATGCATATATATACATATGTTTTTATGTGTGTGTATATATAAAAATAAGAGTGAAGGCACTAGTATTGAGGGGCAGGGAACCCCACCTTGCATAGTTGGATCTGAGATAGGTCTTAAAGGAAGTCAGAAAAGTCAGGAAGCAGAGTTTAGGAGGAAGAGCATTCCAGGCATGAAGGATAGCTAGTGAAAATACATGAAGCTGGGAGATGGAGTGTCATGTATAAGCAACAGCAAGAAGGCCAGTGCTACTCTGATATATAGTAAATAGAAGGGAATAAAATGTTAGAACACTGGAAATATAGGGAGGGACCAGGCTATGAAGTGCTTTAAAAGCCAAACAGAGGATTTTATATTTGAAATTGGAGGCAGTAGGGGGCCACTGGAATTTATCAAGTTGGGAGCGAGAGTGACATGGTCCAACCACAGCTAAGTGGAGGATCGTCTAGACTCTAGAAAGATTTGATGCAGGAAAACCAACCAGCATATTATAACAGTAGTCTAAGTGTGAGGTGATAAGGCCTACGCCTGATGGGTGGCCATGTGAGTAAAGGCAAGGGAACATATGCAAGAGATATTATGAAGGTAGAAACAAGACTTTCCAACATATTGAATATGTGTGTTGAGTACAAGTGAGGAGCCAAGGTGGACAGCAAGGTTGCAAGCCTGGGGTGATTGGAAGTATGGTGGTACCCTCAACAAAAATAGGAAAAGTTGGGAAGTGGAGAGAGTTTAGGGGGAAAGATAACGAGTTCAGTTTGGGATATGTTGAGTTTGAGATGTCTATGAGAGATATCATTCAAGATGTCCAACAGAAAGTTGGGAATGAGAGATGGGAATCAGAAGAGAGACAAATAAATCTCCTAATCATCAGCACAGAGATGTGGATTGAATCCATGGAAACTGATGAGATCATCAAGTGAGATGATGTAGAGGAAAAAGAGAAGAGGGCCCAGGAGCAAGGCTTGAAGAGACACCCATGGTTAGCAGGCATGACCTTGTTGAAGATCTTTCAGAGACTGAGAAGGGTTGTTCAGAAAGGTAAGAGGAGAACCAGGAGAGAGTAGTGTCTTCAAAACAGAATGAGGAGAAAGTATTCATGACGAAAGAGTTATCGACAATGTCAGAGGCTAGAGAGAGGTCTAGAAGGATGAGGATTGGGAAAGGGCCATTGGATTTGGTCATTAAAACATCATGGTAACTTTGGAGAGACAATAAGATCAGAAGCCAGAATGCAGAGGTTTAGAAGAAAGAGGAGTAGGGGGTACCAAATGTAGATGACCTTCTCAAGGAATTTAGCATGAAATTGGAGAAAGATATAGGATGATGGTGGGCAATAACATGGATCATATGAGAGTTTTTTTTAAAGATGGGGAAGATAGGAACATGATTGTAGGCAACAGGGAAGCAGCCAGGAGACAGGGAGAGATTGAATATTAGCCAGAGAGTGGAGATGATAGAGGGAAAAATCTGCTAGAGAAGGTGCCTTGGAATGAGATCGAGAGTGCATATAGAGGAGTTTGCCTTGGCAATGAGAAGGACCACCTCTTTAAGAGACAGGCGTGAAGAAGATAATGATTGAGGGAGGCTTCTGAGTGATGTTAGATGAGGAGGAGGGAACCCTTGTTGAATGTCCTCAATATTTTCAGTGAAATATGAAGCAAAGTTCTTAGTTGAGAAGGTAGGGGAGGGGTGGCATGAGAGACTAAGGAAGGAATAATGAGGTTTGGAATAGTCTTCGTGGTGAGTAGGATAATGAATCGTTTGGAGACTGGAAAAAGGATTGCCTTGCTGGTGGTGATGCCTGTTGAGATTCCATAACGTAAATTGGTAGGGGACCTCATTGGCATAGTTTCATGATGTTCTCCAGCCCTGTTCAGCAGTAAGTGAATAGCATCAAAGACATCTGACAGTTGATATAATCCAAGGCTGGAACTCAGCAGGGATCAGCAATAGGATAAGGGGGCAAGAAACTCAAATGCTGAGGATTCATTGTTTCTTACTATGCAGAAATATTCCATTACATTCATATACCACAACTGGTTTAACTATCAATAGGTACCTATTCTGCTTCCAATTTTGTGCTACCACAAAAGTGCTGCTGTGAATATTTTGGTTCCAAGACACCCTCTCACTCTGATCTCATGCACTCTCCCACTGTAGGGCTCACTGGAGACTTCCTGGGCACCTTTCCCTTCCCAAATGAACTGCTCCAATGCCCCTTTTTGATCAATGAAGAACCTGAGAGTACCTTAAGCAGTTTAACAATCACTGATATGGTCTGATTATTGCTTCTCCTTCTGCTTCTCAGGTCCCCAGCCCCATTTTAGCTACCAGCAACCCCTCAGGGCAAGTGTTCTTTGTAACCCAGCTTCCTCCATCTTTCTTCTCACACACATCAGTGCCAGCACTGAGAAGGAATGAGCTTTTGCCCTCAGGCTTCGCTTTCTATTCCCCATAAGGATCTTGGTTGTGTGTATGATGCCAGGTGATGTAGATCTTGTGACCAGCCCTGGAAGCTCTGCATGAGTGGCATGTGAATTCAGAAGTTCAGCATGGTTCAGCCGGCTGAGCAACAGACTCAAAAACCCAGAGCCAGGAGATTCTAAATTGATGCTGCTTACCAGCAACAGTTTGTATGTATGTCATGTTGGGGTGGGTGTGGGGGTGGAGAATGCATAATTTATCCAACAAACATTTATTAAATGCCCACTGTATACAGAGTAATGTAGTCTGTACTAGGGAGAGGTTCAAAGTCTTGCAAAGTCACAGTCCTTTACCCTCATGGATAACCAAGCTCTTTTCTGGTAACCACCCTGTGAGGTAGGTTATGAATTATTATCTTGTTTTACAGAAAAAGAAACTGAGATTTAGAGAAGTCACATGGTTTGCCCACAACTAAGAGGTGTCAGAGTCAGGACGTGAAGCCCGCCCAGGTCGTCTGACTCCACATTCTGCCTTTTTTTTTAATCCCCATCACTTCACCTCTGACTTAACCTTTTATTCCCCAGCCTCTAAAAACAGGAAGTCAGACTTGATCTGTCTCAATAAAAGTTATCAGAAAGGACCTGGAAAAAAAAGGTGGGTAATAGGAGAATAGAGTGAAATCTAGAGCGGGCCATGCCAGTGCTGGGCAGTCTAAAAGCATCTCCTTCCAGCTGGGAGCTCTAAGGGGGGACATTCTCCCTGAGTTGGGGGGACCAGGCCAGCAGGACCCGCGAGTTATGCACCAGTCAGAGTGAAACGGAGGGGCAGAGAGTGTGGGCAGCATTTCCCCCTCCATGTTGTCGAGTTGCTAGGTTTTTGTGTTGGGCCTCAAAGACACTGAGGAACCAGGGCTGCTGCTGAGATCAGAGGAGGGGCTTCCTCCCTTTCCCCCTGGGGCATCCTCAGAAGACGTAGGGGCAGATACTGGATGGAATTGGGGAATAACTCAAGGGTTCTTAACCTGGGGGTCACGTGCTTATTTGTTGGTCTTTTCCACACTGCCAGTACCTTCTTTCCCGCAATGGAGAAATGTCTCATTGACCCTAACATGAGCTGCCTGAAGCTAGGACTGTCTTTGCCTTATTGTATATCTCAAATTTTTAGCCCAGTGCCTCAAGCATAGTATTATAGTATGTAATACTATAATATAATATATAATATAATAATCATAATATAATAATCTTAATATAATGATCATAATATAACAATCTTAACATAATATAATATAATCTTAATATAATATAACAATCTTAATATAACAGTATTAACATAACAATCTTAATATAATATAATTTAACAATCATAATATAATCATAATATAATATGATATATTTAATAATATAGTATATAATGCTATACTATAATATATAGTATTATAATCTAGTATCATAATATAATAACAAATGCTTGTTGACAGACTGACTGTATTTCTAGCTAATAGATTTCCTTTTTAATCCTAGTGTATTTTATTTTATCCAGTTGCAAACCTTATTCTGAGAAGGGGTCCATAGATTTCAGCAGACTGCCCAGGGGGTCCAGGACAGGAAACAAAGGTTAGGAGCCACATGGCATAAATGCTGAGGCTTTGTGAGGAAGACCTCTGATGATTCCAGTCGCAATCAGCATCAGACTTTACAGCTTTCAACGTGAGTCAGTAGTGATGGGAATAATGCCATTTCTGTTAACAATATGCCTCCACATAATCGCAATTTATAGACATAGGTCATGTGAAGCATTATACCCCTTTTACAGATGAGAAAATGGGGACTCAAAGAGGGAATGATTCCTAGCTTGTTAGACCGAGGTGGTCATCGTAGGCCCCAGGTTCCACAGATAGTAAACAAGAGCATTTATTAAGCTCTTACAGTGTGCCAGGAAGGTACCGTATACAAATAGAAAAAGTAAACACAGTTCCTGCGCTCAGCTTACAATCTAATGAGGAAAGAAAACACACCCAAGGAAACTGACAGTGGAGAAGAGGAAGGATGGGTTCCTGGCGGGGAAGTCCAAAAAGTCCAGAAAGAGTGCAGTAACATACTTGAGGGAGGCAGGAGACCCTGCTCCCTCCCAAAACATCCCATCCCACTCTAGTACAGCTTTAACTGTTAGGCAGTCTTTCCTGACATAAAGCCTGAAACTGCCTCCCTGCATTTCCTACCCATTATTCCATGATCTGTCCTCTGATACCGGGCATCACTCTGCATGAGAGCTCTTGGGGTTCTTGTTCCCCCTGAGCCTTCTCTCCATGCTAAGCATCCCCAGTTCTTTGATCCAGCTGACTTTTGTCATAGGACAAGTATAGCCATCCCCAGGATGGCTGCTAGCACAGGCCCTCAGATCTGCTTTACTATAAAAGACAGCTGCTGTTCAAGGGGTCAACAATCTTTTTTAATTACACTTACTAGTTAAGGGGAAAAGTCAGCGCCCTGAACTCCAGAGGAAATACAGACAGAGAAATAAAGAACAACAGATAGGGCTCTGACTGCCTGAATCAACTATACATTTTATATACCTCCCTGGATCAAGAGTCTTTACATCTGAGCAGTTGGGGAGCTCTGAACATAAGGCCACTCAGAATCTCTACCACAGAATCACAAGAATCTTCTTATAAGCAAGCCCCCAAAGCAAAATACCATCTCAGAGTATGTATATACACTTCTCAGAGCCAGCAGGCATCACATCCTCCTGACTCAGTACCTAATTAGAAATTAGCAAAAGATGTGAAAGCCTTCCTGCAAGCAAGCCTCCAGCAAGCAAGCTTCCCTTAATGGGCTCCAGGTGAGGCCTATTAATGGGCAGGGAAGATCTTAAATGCTATTAACATTACAGCAAGGTATCAAGGTACCCTTTTGCAAATGCTGTCCTGTGCATCCATAACCTTCCTGAAGTGCCATATCCAGAACTGAATGCCTCTCTAAGGTATGTTCTAATCAGGACAGGGAGCAATGGAGCCATTACTTCCCTCTGGACACTATGGTTCTTGATATAGACCACTATATTACTATGCTATTAACTATTACTATAACTATTACTATACTATTATTATACTATTAACTTTTTTTATTGCCATATTATAGTTTTCACTCATTTTGTACTATGTAACCCACTAAGACCCTCAGATCTTTTTTAGTCTTTTTTGAAAAAAATTAAATAATTTATTTGCCCCAAATTACATATAAAAACTTTTTTGCCTTTTTAGTTTATATATATATATTATATACATATATAAAGTGTAAGTAAGTATATGTATATATACTCATATGTTTTTCTTTCCCCTACCCAGCTACTCATCCTCTATATCAAAGACCAATAAAGAACGGGGAGAGGGGAGTAGTTCTGCAAACTAATCAAGGTATCAGCTGAGTTGGATAGTGTGCATGATGTTCCATACCATAATCCCCTGCCTCTGAAAAAAAAAATCCAAAAAACAAACAAGGGAACTTTTTCATCTCTTCTTCAGAGTCCATCTTGGTTCAATTATCAGTCTTGCTTATAGCCTCCCATCTTTTCTATACCAAATTATGATTACACAGCATTCAGTTCTGATTTTTTTATACTTTCTCTTTGCATTGTTGTCATTATTGTGGATGTTATTTTCCTGGTTCTGCTTATTTCATAATGCATCAGTTCATGTAAGTCTTCCTATGCTCATGATTTATCACTGTTTTTGTTTCTTAAGAAACACTCAGTAAATGCCTGCTGACCTGACTCCTATATTACTGTCCCTTTCCACGTATGTACTACAATCTATGTAGCCATCCCCCAATGGACAGGCGTCTATTTTGTGTTTACTTCTCTGCTAATAGAGATGTATTTGGGACTTTCTTTCTGTCTTTGACCTTCTTACCCTCAGATCTTTTCTACAAAAATTTTCTTTAGTCATGGTTCCTACATCCTATACTTAGGAAGGTACTTTTTTTTTTAACCCAAGGATTAAACTTTCCATTTATCTCTATGAAATTTTATCTTGGACATGGAAACAGATTTAGAGCTGGAAAGGACCTTTATAAGATCATTTAGTCCAACCTTCATATGGGGAAACTGAAGCACAGAGAAGATGAGATTTTCCTAGAGTCACACAGTTCTTCAGTGTCCAAGGCAGGATTTTGAACTCAGGTCTTCCAAACTCCAAGTCTAGTGAACCACCTAACTATCTGTGGCATCCCATTTCTAACTTGATACCAGTCCATTTATGACTGCTTTCCAGACCCAGTTCCAAATTCACTTATCATACTGCTTTGCCTATATCCTCCCATCTTTTCCATACCAAAAGAAGTATCAGAGGTCCAGTTGGAAATAGAACTTGGGGCTTCTGACTATAACTTGTGCTCTGTCCATTGTACCAGCGCCCACTACTTCAAGGAACATAGGACACATCTTTTCATCCCCATTTTACAGAGGAGAAAACCAAAGGTCCCACACCTAATAAGCCATGAAGTCAGAACCAGAACTCAGATTTCCCACCTCTGAATCAGCACTTGTTCTCCTATACATGACTGGTTCCTCCTTTAATGAAATAGCGGTTTCCCATCCCAAAACTCAAGACTTAAGAGAGGCGAGATCCAGAGCTTTGTTTACCTTCGGAATTCAAATAAACAAAAGAACATAATATCCCAAGCCATCTGCCCTGTTACTAGGATAGATACTGAGGCCAGTGGCCTTCGCTGGTGCCAGGCCTCGCCCAGAACAGCAACTCAGCAGCCAGTGGAAAATTCCCATTAATGCTGAGCTCCAGAGCCCACCCCACAACTTTGCAAGCCCCAAGCAGACTCCATGTCCAGGTTCCATAGGTTTCCATCTAATCAAGCTTGTCAAAAGATGTTTTTTTTTACTGGTTAGAACTATGGGCTGGACCTAATAAGATGAAATTAAATAGATGTCAATATAGTCTTACTCTTGGATTCAGAAAATCAAATTCACAAGTATTGTTATTGGGGTGGGGATGGGGACTGGGGGAATAGTGAGATAGCAGTTTGTCTGAGAGAGATTTGGGTCTCAGTATAGGTCAGCAGAGTGATTTGTTGTTCAGCTGTGTCCAACTCTTCACAGCCCCACTGGGGTTTTCTTGGCAGAGATAATGGAGTGGTTTGCCATTTCCTTCTCCAGCTCATTTTACATATGGGAAACTGAGGCAAACAGGGTCAAGTAACTTGACCAGGGTCACAAAGCTAGTAAGTGTCTGAGGCCAGATCTGAACTTAGGAAGATGCGTCTTCCTGACTTGAGGCCTGGCACTCTATCCACTGTATCACCTAGCTGCCCCAACAGAGTAAGAGGGAAGGCAAAAAAATAAAATAAAATAAAATAAAATAAAATAAAATAAATGTCTAAGGCAAGGGTTAGAGTTAAGTCTAACCTAGCTTCCTCATTTCATGGTTTGAGGACTCGAGAGGAGAAGGTGATTTACCCAAAGTCCCACTGCTAGTACTAATCAGTGCCTAAGTGGTCTTGGGTTAAAGATAGGATAGAGATAGAGAAGAGATAGGGTTAGAGATTGGGAAAAATAGAACCGGGCTGATGGTTCTTGCTCCAGGGAAAATCACTTTGCTCTAAATACCTCTTTCCCCCTTAAATCCTCTTTAACCTGCTGACAGAATCTTTGATTCCTCTGGGAGTAGCTTAATGTGCTAATCCCCCTGGGAACGTGAATACTGTACATTGAAATTCCTTCCCACCTGAGTGTACATTTTGATAAGGAAAGGACTTGGGCAAACACAGAAGAGCTTTGAACCCTGAAAGAAGGTTCTCTGGAGAGAGAGAGAGACAGAGAGAGAGACAGAGAGAGAGACAGAGAGAGAGAGAGAGAGAGAGAGAGAGAGAGACTGGGCTTGATTGTGCCTGGTTCAGAATTTTGCCTAAGGCTAAACCTGAGGCAAAGCAAGGTAGCTTAGAAACTGGGGGCATTCCAGATTTAAGCAGGAAATAGCCCCTGCCCTGAAGGAGTTTGCAGTCATAAGTAAGGCCCTATCATGCCTAGTGAAGGCCCAAAACTCCCCCTATACTTTTTATCTATAGTGTCCAAATTATTCTGTGCCTGGGAAGCTAGGGAATAAGGGAAGGAGGGAGGGAGGGCCTGAATAAAGACATTTTTTAAAGAAAACCTTTTTTTGCTTGCATGAATTGAGTTTTACTTTTTTCCCTACTTAATAGTATTAAAAATATTTTGAAACCTTCAAGCTCAAACCTCAAAACTCAGATAGCTAGACTAATAAAAATTTTTGTAACCCTTAAAACTTTAGTAAATATGAATAATAATTATTATTGATATAGATACATGCATAGATAACTATATTGTCCCATAATTCTTGGTAAGTACATTAGTGAAATGTAAAACAAAGTACTTTATATGGGGGGGGTTGAGAAGAGAGGAAGAGGAGGTCCAGTTTAAAGACTTCCTGGAAAAACATTAAAATGTGAATCTAATCTAAATTGTTGACCATGGAGGGTTGTAGTGGAAGGTCTGGCACTCTGGAGCCCGGAGAACTGGGGTTCAAATCCCAGATCTGCCATGTACATTTGCATGACCTCAAGCAATGCAGTTAACTGTTCTCAGCTCTAAAATGAAGGAGCTGGACAAAGTTGGGTATCCTTATCCTTGTGATCATCGGGTTTTTAAAAATAGTTTGATAACTATATATTCAGTATAACTGCAGAAATTATTACAGTACGGAAACAGCATAATTGTTTCCTTTGTGATGTTCTGTATCATATTTTCTGCATTTTAAGACATCCCAAGGAGCGCTCCATTGGCTTCCCCAGACTACCCAAAGAGTCCACGAAGCACAAAAATGGGTGAAAAATCCCAGGGTTAGATGATGTTTCAGGTCCCCCTGGACTTGAAATCCTATAGGTTGGCCAGCTGAGGCCTTCAGCAAAGACTGTAGCCCTCCCTTCCCCAACCTTCATTTCACTGCCAGCAAGGCCTAGCTCTGACGTAGGGAGAGCAGTCTCGAGGGCCACGTCTCTGGTGACCACCCTTCTCTGGGTCTCTGCTGAGATTGCCAACGGATACCAATCCTGGTTCCTAGGGAACAGGACTGGGTGTGAGCTGGTCACTCTGAACACTCCAAGAATGACCCTGATGCCTCTGGAATGAGGCCAGGAGGCGTTTCTTTCCCTCAGTGACCCACAGTGTTATTGGAGGTAACAATGTGCTTCTGGTGCAGCTGGATGTTTCCTCAAGAAGCCAAGCTCCATCCCTTGGACTGAGTTTCTAGCTAATGCCTGGAAAGAAGTACCTTTGTCCTTTGGGATTAGGGGGGTTTATATATTCTCTTTGCCTGATAAGGACCCTTGTCATGAGTCTTGGAGCCAAAGGGCCTGGGGGTGGTAACTGAGGGAAGGCACAGCTCCAATCATTCCCAAGAATTTTGTCCTCCTGCTCCTCTCTCACATTTTTTGATGCCGTAAAGCTCTTCCTTAGTGCAATGAACAAAGATCTAGTCCAGTGGTTCTCAACTTCCTAATGCCGCAACCCTTTAATACTCATATGTGGCTGTATCTGCATGTGGGCAGACCCGCCTGGAGACAGATAGAGGAGCGGTGTCTCGGTTCCTATGACCATGGGAAATATGTGTTTTCCGATGGTCTTAGGTGACCCCTGAGAAAGGGTCATTCGACCCCCAAAGGGATCGCGACCCACAGGTTGAGAACTGCTGATCTAGGCAATGAATCCTAAGATCATATTCCAGGACAGGCTCTACAACTTGAGTAGTGATCACTAACAAGTTACATCCTCTTTCTGAGCCTCAGTTTCTCCATCTGCAAAATGGAGCTAATGATATTCTCCTTGCCTATTTCATGGGGTTAAGGTGATGAAATCTCTTTGTTAAATTATAAAAATGTGAGCTATTATCTTTACCCTATCTGGGAGGCATGCTAAAGGCTGTATACTGTGGATTTCCTCCTTTGTGAAATAAGAGGGTTGAACTTTACTAGAAAATCTTTAAGGACTCTATCAGGGTTTCTGTGATTCTGATGGGGGTGATGGAGGCACAGAGCAGCCGAGCAATTCACAGGGAGAATAAAAATCTTGGAGCATCAAGATTAAAATTAGTTGAGTATCTACTGTATAATGGCAGAAGGAGACCAGGATCTGGGGCAGTGAGGTGGCGCAGTAAATAGAGCACTGGCCCTCGAGTCAGGAGGACCTCAGTTCAAATTTGACCTCAGACACTTAACATCTACTAGCAATGTGACCTTGGGCAAGTCACTCAACCCCAATTGCTCTGCCCTCCCCCCACCAAAAAAAAAAAGGAGAACAGAATCTGGAGCCACCAAAGTGGTGAGTTGAAAACCACATCAGGGGCCATCCAGCAGGCTGTCAGTCAGCTAGCATTTGTGAAGCCCCTGTATGTGCTAAATATTGTGCCAAGTGATGGCAAGGAGACAAGACACAACGTCTGTGTAGACGAACCTTAGACTGAGGAAGTCGGAGATAATCGAGAGAGAGGGAGAAGGCATGAAACTTAAGGGGGTCAGGACATGCTTCTGGCAGGGATTTGAAGGAAGCCAGGAAACCAGGAGGTGGGGGTGAGGATGGAGAACATTCTAGGTTTTCCCAATACAAAGGAATCCCCACTAAAATATACCAGGCAAGTGGTCGTCTGGCCTCTGATTGAAGACCTCCAAGAGGAGAGAACCATCACCTCTTGGGGCAGCCCATTACTCTTTGGGACTGTCAGTCAACTGGCATTGATTGGTACCTAGTATGTGCCAGGAACTCTACTAAGCACTATCACCTCCCTCTTCCTGGAAGCCATTCTCCTCCTAATGCAGTTCAAGATCACATTCTTTTTTTTTTTTTGGCTACCCCAACATCCTGCTGGCTCATTTAAGCTTGCCATCCTTTATTACCCCCAGATTCTCTTTCAGAACAGCCTCTATCTGTCCATTTCTCCCTGTCTCTTATATTTGTGGAGCTGGTTTTTTTGCACCCAAGTACAAGAATTTCCTTGTGTCTCTATTGAGCTCCATCTTCATAGATTCATCCCAGTGTTCTGGCTGTTCCATTTAGATCCTGACACTGTCATCCCCTGCTTTCACTTCTCAGTCCAGCTTTGAGTGTTCTTCGTGTTTGATGAGCATGTTATCTCTGCCTTTATCCAAATCCTTGATAATGAAGTTAAACAACACAGAACCAAACCCAGACCCCAGGAGTTCCCATTGGAGATCTCCCACCATGTTGACCCCATTTATAACCATTCTGGAGACTCTTCATCTGAGCAGATCTGCATCCGGGAGATTTTATCATCAACCAAATTCCAATCTCCCTCCGTCTTCTCCACAAAAACAGGACAAGATACTTCACCAAAATTGTTGCTAAAATCTGGGGAAACTGTATTGAGCACATTCCCCTCATGCCGTCTAAGGTTTACCAAGGACTTTCCCCATGATAAGCCCATGAGGTGAGAAGGGAAAGTTGTATTATATCCACTTTCCAGAGGGGTGGGGGGAATGGCTTCAGAAAGAGTAAAGTGATTCTCCTAAGGTCTCAGAGCTAGTGTCAGAGCAAGGCCTGAGGCCAGGTCCCTAAACTCAGTCCTCTCCAATGGCAGGAGGGACACCATGTATTTCATACAGTGTGAGAGTCAAGAGGGAGCTATCTCATCTTAAAGAGAAGGAAGCAGAGGCCCAGAGATGTCAATAGTCACACAGTCAATCAGCAGAGGGGCCAGGACCAGAAAACCATATAGCAGGTTGTAATAGAAAAGAAGGACTTGTGTTGGCTCCCTATTACTTGCGTGACCTTGGTCAAATCATTTCCCCACCCTAGGCCTCAGTTTCCTTGTCCCTGAATTCTCCAGCAGCTCTAAACAATTCCAGGATACCCGATCCAATTCTCTTCCCTATGTTATTGTCATTTGTCTGACCCCGTGGACCATAGCACACCAATAAGGTCCATGGGGTTTTCCTGGCAGAGATGCTAAACTGATTCGCTATTTCCTTCTCCAGCTCATTTTACAGATGATGAAACTGAGGCAAAAGGGTTAAGTGACTTGCCCAGGGTCACACAGCTAAGGTAGGATTTGAACTCAGGTCTTCCTGACTCTAGGCTGGATACCCTTTTCTCTGAGTCACTTAGCTGCTCTTCCTTCTACAACATAAAAAATAGTTTGCCTTCTGAACCTTCTGCTTTAAACTCTGTCCAGTCGGCCGTTCCTACAAATTAGTCCCCTGCAAAAGAGTATAAACAGAAAGTCCTCATTTGGACTGCCGACAACCCTGAAGCAGATGGTGTTCAATTTGAACCTGGAACCCCACCTGGCCCCACAAGAAACAGACCGTGTCAACTTTTTGGCATGTCATAAGAGTTGAGCTTTGTTTCTGTAGTTACCACTGATCAAATAAAATGAACCACTAATGCTGTTAGCTGGGAACAAGGAAGAATGGGTCTCAGTGTGACTCAACAGAGGTATCTGCCCCTCCCTGTGCAAGCTCAGGGTGCCCACCCCAGCCACCTGTTAAGGGTCTGTGAGTTATAGAGAGAGGCACTTGTTAACTCGGATAGCAATGATGTTTCTGGGCTCATTCCACAGCCCCCTAAACACTACTTCTGTTCAAACAAAGTGTCCTGGCAGCAAGTTATTCCCCCATCTTGCCTAATGAGTGCAGCTGGTCCTGCTGCAGACAGAGCTAATTACCACTGGGAAATGTATAGTGTGCCCATGTGAGAGCAGTGATTAGAGAGAGAATGCACTGGTCCTTGTCACCCTAATGAGCAACAAACAGCAAATCCTTGAGCAAACACAGAAGTCTTATGGGAGGAGCGAGAGGGGGAGGGAAGGAGGCCTTCCCCAGGTAAACAGACCAAGGCACACACAACCTTGGCAACCCCAGCTCAGCAGCAAGTGATGCACTCACCAGCCTTCCCAGCTGCCTCTCCCCATCCCCACCCTCACCCCCCAAAAGGATGGAATGATAACTGCGAGGGAGGCCTGGAAAACAGCCCTGAGAAGGTACTGCTGGGATTTGGTAAATGCTCCGAGAGCGATAGTCCATCCATTTAGCCAACGTTCCTGAAGTAAACTTGTATGACTCTTAGAATCCTTAGACACCGTCCTCCTGGGCATTTAGCACAGAAAGCATCGAGAAATCCTGGACCAGCAATTATCAAACTAACTCCCAGGCCTGGGGTTGCTTAGAGGTGACCGTTAGCCCTATGTAGTATAATTCATTATTTTGGATCCCATGAGGCAAGATTTCCGAGAACCTGTTAGACCTATAATGGTACAAGGACCAACTTAATTCCCTTCAGCTTGAAAACATTTTCCAGGCTATGGCTCTGCCTTCTGACCTCATTCCCAACTCACTTCATCTTTCCCGCTTGCTGGGCTTCCCGCAAGGGCTGGGGAGAGGAAGGATGGCCATGGAAGGCCTCAGCCAAGACCAGTAGATGCCATACTCACTTCTCGCCCTAGCTCTCTGGCACATCAGCTCCCTCACACACCTGTCCCAACAGAGAGGCATGGCCAGTGGTTTTGGTCCACCTACCAACTGTAGCCCAGGTCTGTGAGCCACACACCCTATCCTCACAACCTGTGAACTTCCCAAATCAGGGGACGTTCTAGCTCTCCCCTTCCTGTTCGCTTTCAGATGTGCCCAATGTACCATTCCAGTATTGTTCCACACAACTGCCCTACCTGAGCTCACCACTACAGCTTGACTGGTCTCTGCCATGTCTATGTCCCAATATATCCTGTACATTTTGGCCTCTGACCTTCATTTGGGCTGTTCCTTGTGGTTGGAAAGACCTTCCTCTTACACTTCTTTGAAGACCACCTCTCCTTCAAAGTCCACCTCAGTTCTCAACTCTTCCATAGATAGTTAGATAGACAGATGGGTAGAGATATCTTTAGATGTATGTACATGTGTCTCTATGTATGTGTATGCATATACACATACATATCAAGATTTATACACATATACACATCTAAAACGAAAATATATGGAAGGGTATACACAAATACATGTATGTGTACACATGTGTGCCCATTTACACATGTGTGTATGCCTATATACACATACATCTAAAAGTAAGGGCTGGATCTGTGATTTATTAGTATAGGGAACTTTGTAGAATGAGAAAACTCCCTCTGTCAATACAAGTTGGTCCCTTCTTTGCATCTTATGGCATCTTAGAGGGTTGTCTAGAGCCCTAAGAGATGAAATGACTTATCCTGGGTCACACAACCAAGATCTGCTCCTGGCAGCATTCAGGCTTAAAACTAGACCCTCCTGGTTTCAAGGACAGCTCTCTCCACTCTGCCATTTTGCATCATAAAATCTCCTGGCTGCCCAACTAAACTCTAAGCTCCCTGAGGCCAGGACTGAGGCGGTGACATCCCCTAGGACATGGCCTTGTGCAAGATACATTTTGATTACTCTGGACCGGTTCATAAAGGCAGCTAGTAAGTAAGTGTTTATTGAGTTCCCAAGTGCCCAGCATGTATAAGAGCTATGGACAGTGTATAATCAGGGCAGGACTCCTGCTCTCTCAAGAGTCTGCAGTCCAGTTGGGGAGAGACAACAAGGGATCAAGAAGGTGTTAGGGACACTTAGAAAACCAGTTGTGGACAAGCAAATGTGACATTGGTTTTCAAGAAAGGTGAGCAGTAAGTATTGAACTGGTAGTCAGGCGCCCTGAGTTCAAATTTCTGACATTGTAGGCAAGTCATTTCTCTCCCAGGATCTCCAAGTTGGAAGGGTCCTCAGAGCTCACCTAACCCACCTGAAGAAATACGTCCATGCCTGGACACCTTGGCTCATCTAGAAAATATCAGTATCTTCACATTCCATTAAAAAAAATTCTAGCATTTGGAGTTGGAACCTGGAATGGAACCAGGAATCAGCACATTTCTTAAGCACCTCTAATAGGTGCTTTCAAATAAATGTTAATTGCTTGATTGTGTCAAACTATGTGGCTGCTCCTTTGGCTGTGAGACCTTGGGCAAGTCTTCTCTTTGAGGCCTCACTCCCTCCTCTGTAAAATTGGAGAAGCAACATTTGTGTGGCTGTGCTGAGGAACGTGCTTTATGAATCTTGAACCACTTAGCAGAAATGTGAGTTACTATTATTGCTTATGGTAGAGAACTGCTGTGAAAAAAAGACCTGGTAAACTGCAGAGAAGGCTGTAACATCCTAGGACAATTGATTTTGGATGGTAAGGAACCTCAGACTTTTTCTAGTCCTACCCCCGTATTTTATGGAAGAAGAAACAGACCCAGAGTACAGTGACTTACCCAAGGTCACCCCACTAGAAAGTGACAGTCAGGTTTCAAGCCATGACTTCTGACTGCTATCATTTTCCAAGAACTGATGAGGGTGTGTATGAACAAAGCAAATATATCTTTAATGCAGGGCATTTCTATCAATAAACTTTACAATTTTATATAAAGCAATTAATGAAAAATATACATTACACTACTTCCCAAGTGATGTTCTATATCTTTTAAACTGCACCCATAGCCCTCAGTCCTACTGAAGATCTGTCCCTGAGAACCCTCCAGCAGCTCGGTTAATCTATCCCAGGCCATTGCAGCTCGAGGGATGGAGATTCTGTGACTTGGGTGCTAGGGGGATCACTGCAGCCTCAGCCAATTTATTTTGGATGACATACGTCTGGATGCCTTCGTGCAGGGCAGGAGTGAGCCATGATTTTCTCCTATGTTGGGGGCAGGGGAGCAGGAGAGGTGTTAGACAAGCATAGGTGCTAGAAGGCAGTACCCCCAAACCCTCAGATCACCTGCCACAACAGAGTTTGCTCCTCCTCCCCCTCCTCCTTCCCTTCCTCTCCCTCCTCCTCTCCCTCCTCTTCCTGCTCCTCCTTCCTCCTCCTCTCCCTTCTCCTCCTTCCTCCTCTTCCTCTCCCTCCTCCTCTCCCTCCTCTTCCTGCTCCTCCTTCCTCCTCCTCTCCCTCCTCCTCTCCCTCCTCTTCT
>CM053585.1:45621801-45663906 GCA_028646515.1 Pseudochirops corinnae
CCCCCCTTCTCCCCCTCCTCCTTCCCATCCTCCTCCTTCCCGTCCTCCTCCTTCCCGTCCTCCTCCTCCCCCTCCTCCTCCTCCCCCTCCCCCTCCTCCTCCTCCTCCTTCTTCTCCTGCTTGGCTGAATACCAAGGTTGAAGACTCGTTTAAATTAAATTAAATTAAATTAAACTTTTGCCTTCTTCCTAGTAGTAAAGAACATCAGCTTTGGTCACCAAAACTCCTAATCCTGAGCTTTCAGGTTCTGACTATATTTTCATAGGACTGGAAGTTTTAGAGTTAAAAGAGACCTTAAAGGTCATCTCATTCAAACCCTTCATTTTACAGATGAGGAAAGTGAGATACAAAGCAGGAAAATGACTGGCCCAAGGTGACACAGCCAGGACATAGCAAAGCTGGGATTCAGGCCCAGGTCTCCTGGCTCCTAAGCCAGTGCCCTTCCCATCATAACCTGCTGCCACTAAAACAAGACTCTGCCAGTGGAACCCAAGCCCAGGCAAGCTCTGCTATGCTCGAAAGGCTTCTTGGGAAGAGCTGTGTCTGTTGGGAAGACCTTGGAAAGGCCCTTCAATCAAAGCTAGTGAGCACGGGATGAAATGATGGAACTTTTGGTTTTTTAATGATGAAAACTTTTTACTAAAGAGTAGGGAAGTCCCTGCCCTGATGATGCAGTGGCTCCTTGGAGTGCCTCCTTCTCCCCCTCCTCCTCCTCCCCCTTCCATACAGGAAGTATACCTCTATATATTCCCAACACATAACAGGAATCATACATAATGGTAATAGCTATCGTTTTTTATAGGGAAGCTAGGTAGCGCCATAGTGGATAGAAAGCCAGGCCTGGAGTCAGGAAGACTCATCTTCCTGAGTTCAAATCAAACCTCACACACTTACTAGCTGTGAGACCTTGGGCATGTCACTTCACCCTGTTTGCCTCAGGTCTCTCATCTGCAAAATGAGCTGGAAAAGGAAATGGCAAACCATTCCAGTATCTATGCCAAGAAAATCCCAAACCGGGTCATGAAGTCAGACACATCTGAAAAACAACTGAGCAACAAAAAAAGGAAGTCCCTACCTACCCTGATGATATGGTAATTCCTTGGAATGTTAAAGTATACCTGTATATACCCTCAACACATAGCAATGACTGTACATGATGTTCTTAGCTATCCTTTATGTAGCTCTTTAAGGTTTGCCAAGTGCCTTGTTTTTATTATCTTTATTTTGCGGCTGAGGAAACTGAGACAGGCAGAGGTTAAGTGACTGGCCCAGAGTTGAACAACTAGGAAGTGTCCGAGGCCAAATTTGAACTCAGGTCTTCCTGACTCTGGACCCAGTGTTCTATCAGCTGCCTGTGTACTGATCCTCAAATATGCTCCATAATTTCCTATCTCCGAACCTTTGCACTTTGCTCAGAATGTTTTTTTCCCTCAGCCTCACCCACCCCCATCCTTCAAGGTGAAGTTCAAATAACATCTCCTCTATACAGCCTCTTCTGAGACCCTCAGTGGGGATTTCTCCCTCCTCTGTATCTCCATGATATCCTGGAAATCCTTAAACCTTGTCCCCCATACCTCCTTCTCTCATGTATCCCACTCATCTGTGCATGTATTGCACTTGAGAGTTCATTCTCTCTGTCTCAGTGGCCCCCTCTTGGACTTAATCAATATGGATTGAATTTCACTGTATTGTGATTTTTTTTTTTGCCTTATCTCCCCCATTAGACTCTAAGCTCTATGAGGACAAAGACAAGTGGGTTATAGTAGAAAGAATTCTGGACAAGAAATAGGAAAACCTGCGTCTGAGTCCTGGCTGTCTCCATTTTTTGTTTTGTGGGAAAAATCACTTCTCTCTGGACCTCCATGGCCTCATCTCTAAAATGGGGATAACACAGTATCTTCTGCTCTTTCTACCTCATAAGCTTCCAGTGGAATGTAGGGCATGTAGAGTGCTTCCTAAGCAAAAAATTCATTCAACTCATAAATGTCAAAACTTGAGTTCTCTTTGGTGACTGGCATAGTGCCACTCAGCAAACATTTTTTTTAAATGAATGTGTGAAGTAGAGAGGCAGTGCAAAGCAATGAATATGCCTTTACAGAGTTTCTGATCTAGCTTGGCATCAAAAAATCAGTGAAAAGATGGATAGTAGCACATCAACGCTGTGAAGGAATGGGTCTGTCAGTGGAGATTCAGAGCGACAGAGACAGAGTCATAGAGAGACAGAGAGAGATCACTGTGGATTGGGACAAAGGACTCATGGATCAAGTAGAACTTGACCTGAGCCGTGCTGCCAAGGTCAGATATTGGTAAACTGAGGAAAGCCAGGAGGACATTCTGGGAAGGAGGAATAGCATGGGGGAAGGCAAGGACATGGGACCAGGATGGCTCGAGCAGAGGGGTTAAAGAATCCAGAAATGGAAAAGTCTGATGGAAATGAGATGGAAATGGTCTAATCCAAATGATTCATTTCATTGATGAGGAAAATGAGCCCCAGAGGGGAAGTGACTTAGCTATGGTCATATAGCTAATAAATAGCAAATCTGGGCTCTTTTGACTCCGAATTCATGGCCCTTTTCGCAACACCAGCATTTTTGCCTTCAGGGGAACAGCTAGTGAGGTCAGTTAATGAGAACATTCCCCAATTTGGCTCTCCCTCTGCCTGGCTCTGCCTTAGATGAGCTTTCTATTTGGAAATCTGTCCCTTATGTAAGATGGGGCTTTTTCCTTAATTAAAAAGAGATTTAAAATATCGGGGGAGGGGGAAGGGGTCCATCAGTGGCTGTCTCCATTGAGCATTTTCTGGTTTTGAAAAGTCCAAATCTGTTGGTTTTGCTTTTTTCTCCCCTTCCATAAAGCAGAGCTTTTTCCTTAATTGGGGAGGCAAGTGGAGATTAAATGCATCTGAAAATCTCAGAGGCATTTTTAGTTTTCTGGTGTTTTTTTTTTTTTAGGACGTAACTCAATTTTTAAAAAATCCTTTTATCTCTTGGGAATTAATGCTGCCCCTGAGGCTTCCACTGAGACCCAGGATGTGCCTGGTCCAACCCATATTTTAAATGAGGATTATGATGAAAGAAAACATTTATTGAGGCTCTGGTCCATGCTAGGCCTACGACTAGGCACCATAGGAAATACACCAAGAAGAACCACATAGCCTCGCCCCAAGCTCAGGACTGAGTTCCTGAGAAAAAGGCAAGTACGCGTGATGGTGTCCCAGGATTCTGGCTGGTGGTGAGATTCCAGCCAGCTCAGCCATCTTCCTGATTCTGGGCAAGTCACATTTTCCCTCTCTCTGGACCTCAGGATCCTTGCCTGTAAAATGGTATTAGAATGTAACCTCCTGGGGGTAAGGCTTGTCCAGCTGTCTTGTTTGCTTGTATTTCTGTGTGTAGCACTTCATGTCATGCCTGACTCAGAGTAAATATTTCATCAATGCTCTATCCACCCATTTGCCTATCTGTATTGAGCCAGCTACCTGTTGCTTATACCTATCCATCCATCCATTCACCTATCAATCTGCCCTGGAGGACCCAAGCTGACCCTACAGACCAGGGGAGGGGGGGCCACAAAACTCCACCAAGGGACCCTTTGCTATGAGCAATCTCAGACCTTTTAATTAACACTTTTAGCTAGCCAAAAATTTACTTTATCGTAATTAAGAGAAGACACCTTACAGAGGGAAGGTTTCTTGACTTGATGGAAAAAAGACTGAACTTGAAGTCAAAAGACCCAAGCTCCCAGCCTGGCTCCATTTTTCCTCCTAGCCATGTGACCTAGGACAAGTCACTTAACTTTGCAAAATCTTTTTTCTCATTCGTAAAATGAATGTGGTGATCCTTGCAATCCCGCTCCTGCCATCCTTCCTAGTACCTTACAGGGTTGTCATAAGGAAAGCCCTCGTAAACTGAAAAATGCTGTAGAAATAGGGGTGATCAGGGGCGGCTAGGTGGCACAGTGAATAGAGCACTGGCCCTGGAGTCAGGAGGACCTGAGTTCAAATTCGGCCTCAGACACTTAACACAAAAACTAGCCATGTGACCTTGGGCAAGTCATTTAACCCCAAATGCCCTCCAAAAAGCAAAAGAAAAAAAAAACTTAAAAAAAGAAAAAGAAATAGGGTGATCTCATCTGGGAGGCCCATGGAGCCCTGAGAGGAAAGTGTGAGAGCTTGGGTTCGAATCTCTGCTCTGCCGCTGACTGATGAGGATGGCCATTGTTAAATAGAGTACTTTATCAATGTTATCCCATCTGAGTCTCACACCAACCCTGGGAGGTAGGTAGTACTATTATTATCCCCCTTTTACCAATAAGGAAACTGGGGCACATAGAGGTTAAGTAACTTACCTAGGGTCACATAGCCTGTAAGTGTCTGAGGCTGGATTTGAACTCAGGCTCAGTACTGCATCTGCTGCACCCTCTAACTGCCTGCGTGACCTCAGGCTAAACATCTTACATCTTGACTTCACTTTCCTGGTCTGTAAAATGATGAGGTTAAAGGACCTGAGTTCAAATCCAACCTTAGACACTTGACACTTACTAGCTGTGTGACCTTGGACAAGTCACTTAGACCCGATTGCCTCCCCCTCTCACACACACACACAAAAAAGGTGAGGCTAAACTAGCAGATCTTAAGGGCCCTTTCAGCTTTAAATCTATGTCCTTTGAATGAGAATTTCAGGACTATTTCCCCAAGAGACCAAATGCACCAACTTCACAGGTCATCCTGGAGGCTTTGGTGAGGGATGGTAGCAGGACTTTGAGCCCCCGATAAGAGGGGCTTCCTCAGGAACCTTTAGTAGTTCTAGTGCCGCCCTACCCCGCCTCAAGAGACTGATGTTAAAAGTCAAGGATTCTGGTCAGCTCGGTCTAACAACTGGCCCTTGTTCCTTTCCTACCTGTGTGACCTTGGACAAGTCACTTAACTGTGGCCTGACTCATTTTCCTCATTTATAAAATGAAGATGGTAATAACACTGCCCTCCCAAGGCTGCCGTAAGGATCCAGTGAGAGAATATTCATAAAACGCTCAGCATAATAGCTGGCACATAGTCAGGGCTTTAATCAACCCTTCTTACCTCCCCTTGTTCCCTTCTCTTTTCCCCAGATGGTGATGTGGATCTCTACGTCACACCAACAGAGTGCTTTATGGTTTTTTGCGGGGGAGGGAGTGGGGTTCTTTCCTAGACTCTCAGCAGATGCCAGGAAACAATCTTCATGGGTAGGTGAAGAGCATAGCTTCTCTCCTTCCCCCAACTACACACACACACACACACACACACACACACAGAGTCTATCCCATCCTTGCCGATTTCCTTTTGCCTTTTATGAGAAATCCTGGGACTGCTTCATATTATGTGTTAGAGTTGGGCAGGTTGATTTCCATCTATGAAAATCATGTCCTTCCCTATAAAAAAAAAAAAAAGCTGGACCAGATGACCTCTCGGGGTCCTGCCAGCTCTAAACTCCATGATCCCTAGTGGTCAATGGGGCACCCAAACCAGAGAGCCCAGGGGAAAGTGGCCTGGAGCCATGAATGCTGCTTCCTCATGCCATCTCTGTAGGATTCCCAGGCAGAAAAAAATGGCAGCCTCAAAGACAACACCATTGCCTACTCCTTTGGGATCCCATCAGAACTGAGCTAAGCACCACGCCTTGCTCCAGAATAACCGAAGCTTGAAATCCTCCCACAGCTCAGCATCCCCAGAGGAGGCTTTGTTCACAGTCATTGGAAGTGCTGAATGTGAGAGAGTGAGCAAGACAGAATTCACCTTCACGCTCCACCAGCAGACAATTAATTATCAGGTTCTTTAGGGAAGTTTTTCATCTCACAGCTCTTGGGACTTAAAAAGGGAAGGAAAAGAACACATCATGGTCTAGAGAATCAAACTGGAGACCCAAGCTTCACCCTTCTTGTTTTATAGAAGAAACTCGGACTTGTACACGAGGGTGCTACCCTTCCAGACATTTTATAACAGGCGAATAATCAGTCAACAAACACTGGAGGCATCTAGGCAAAAATGAAGCAGTCACTGTCCTCAGGATGCTTATGTTCCATGGGGGAAGATAACACCCCTGCACATATTTCTGGCTTCACTTCCAACCAGTGCAAGGGGAGTCTGTTCTCCCTGGGACTCAAGTTTCTTCACTTTCAAAATAGTGGCGCTACAGTCACATGAGGAGTCTGTGTTTGTAAAGCCTTCGTAGGCCTTCTCGTTAAGAGATATGCCATGGAATAGTAATGAAAGTTATGGAGCACATCTCCTCCAAAGTCCTTCTCTAATATCTAACTAGGGCATGGAAGGAAGCCTGCTTCACCAGGCTGGGGAGGATGTGCGAGCTTGGGGATGGATCACGTGTGATATCACTTGGAGATCAACACTTACCTAACTCCACAGAGTCTTTTCTGGATGTTGGCCGCAGGGGGAGACATTTTCATCCATCATAACTTACAAAGACCATCTCCTAAGGCCCAGAACTAGTTTCTATTTGTCTTGGTGGAAGGAGGGACCACAGTGATGATATCATGAATCTCTAAGGTATGGAAGTACAGGGCACCTACGTCAGGTTCAAAGGAAGGAAGAAAGGAAGGAAGGAAGGAAGGAAGGAAGGAAGGAAGGAAGGAAGGAAGGAAAGGAAAGGAGGGAGGGAAGGAGGAAAAAAAAAAGAAGGATGGTGAAGCAGCTAGGTGCCTCAGTGAATAGAGCACCAGCCCTTGAGTCAGGAGGACCTGAGTTCAAATCCAGACTCAGACACTTAACATTTACTAGCCGTGTGACCTTGGGCAAGTCACTTAACCCCAACTGCTTTGCTCTCCCCCCTCCAAAATAAAAGCAAAAAAAGAAAAAGAAAAAAAGGAAGGATGAGAGGGAAGGAATGAAGGAAGGAAGGAAATAAGGAAGGTGGGAAGGAAGGAAGGAAGGAGGGAAGAAAGAGGAGAGGGAGGAAAAATGTATTAAGCACCTACTATGTGCCTGACTCTATGCTAAGCACTTTACAAATATCTCATTTTATCCTCACAACACGCCTGAGATATAGGTGCCATGTTTGTTCTCATTTTGCAGGTAAGGAAACTGAGGCAAGCAAAGGCTAAGTGACTTATCCAGGGTTGAATAGCTAACAATTACATAGTGCTTACTTTGTTCCAGGCACCGAGCTAAGCACTTAGCAATTATAATCTTATTTGATCCTCCCCCACCTGGGAGGTAGGTGGTATTATTATTATTATTATTATTATTATTGTTATTATTATTATTCCCACTTTAGAGATGAGGAAAATGAGGCAGACAGCAGGGAAGTAACTTGCCCAGAGTCACATAGCTAGTACGTATCCAAGGTCAGATTTGAACTTGGGTTTTCCTGACTCCAGACCCAACACTGTATCTACTGCCCCACCAAGCTGTTCATTGGAACTGAGTACATGGTCTCCTAGCCACACTGTGGGGCAGTCCCTGGGGGAAACGCCTAGTTATGTGAGTGAATTTGTAAAAAGGAGAAATGCTATGATAGTTTTAGTGCCTCTGCTCCTTGTCTTGAACATATCTGGGGAGTAGTTATTCATTTTTTTAAACTTGCATTTCAGAGAAAACATTGGATTGAGGTTGGGTTTAATCTTCTCTGGTTTGCTGCCTATCACTGGAAAGAGGAATGCTATTGAGCCCTAGAAATTAAATGGGCAAGCATTTATTAAGCACCAGCTGTGTGTGTGTGTGTGTGTGTGTGTGTGTGTGTGTGTGTGCATTCAGTAAAGTAGGGCATCAGTCAAATCTCTCAGAACCTTCGATTTCTATTTCCTCTGTAGATTCCTCTGTTCCTTTGGTGGCCATCACCATCATTGGAGGATCAATTCCTCTCCACTTAATGACTAATGACTAATGGAGATTCCTGCTTGGATGCCCCATATCATCCTCAAGGCCTCACTCATTTGGCCTCCCATTTCCCACCCACTGCCAAATCCCACTGCTTCTGCCTCCAGGGCATTTCTCCAGTGTATCCCCCTCTCTCCACCCCCACAGCCACCACCCTAGTGAAGGTCCCAGTCTTCTCTCCTCTGACTTATTCCAGTAGCTGCCTAATTGTTCACCTTGCCTCTAGTCCCCCACTCCTCCAATTCATCCCCCACATAACTCCTAAAGAACTGATCGAGGCCATCGCCAGTCATCTTGACCTAGGTATGTTTTGCCACTGGATTTCCATGGCTCTGGAGGAGAGAGTGAGGCTGATGACTTTGCACAGCCCTGCCTCACTTAAATCCAGTTCACACACAAGTCTGGACATCACCCCATGATGTCCTCGGTCCTCTCTGAGAACCGAGGACAAATCACAACAACAAAGGACAGAGCTGACACATTCTAGAGTCCTTCTTACTGTTCCTCATACACATCCCTCCGCTCCATCTCCATGCCTTGCGCCGGGCTGTCCCCCATCCTTAGGGCACCCACATTTGACCTCCCCTCTGAAAGGTCCTTGTTTCTTTCAAGACTCTGCTCAAACACCATAACATTGATGGAGTGCCTGCTGTCCGCCAGAAACTACGCTGACACTTTACAGCTGTCTCATCTGATCCCCACAACAGCCCTGGGAGGCGGGCATTGTTAGTATTCCTGTTTTACAGATGAGGAAACTGGGGCAAACAGAGGTTAAATGACTTGCCCAGGACTGCGCAGCTAATAAGTATCTGAGGCTGGATTTGAACCTGAGTGTTCCTGACTCCAGGATCAGTGTTCTACCCATCACCCCACCCACATGCATACGGAGTCTTACGAGGTGTTGTCATCTGCAGTGATTGTGGGAGTGGCAGCAACACTGAGAGAATCATAGATCCTTGAAGTGTCTAGTTTGGCTGACATAGGGGAGGGTGAGTACAGCTCCACGCCTTGAAGATGAAGAAGGCTCCCCTCGAAGGGCAGGAGAGTGGGAAGACTCCCTAGCAGACCCCACCTGGAAAAACAATGTGACTCAGACCGTGATTGTTTTGTGGTTTGGGTTTTTTCTGCCACATTTTTGAATACAGCTATTATTTCAGTGACTGACTGAGCCTCTGCCCATACACAGGACAAGTGTGTCCTTGTGGAAGTAGCTGGAGATGCTCGTGCTAGGATTATCAGAGTGAGATTTGGAGTGGGCAGGAGGGGCCCTTAGAGGCCATATGGTTGTATGTGTGACCACCTCACCCCTAGCCTAAGTGCCACCATTTTACAAATGAACCAGCTGAGGCCCAGAAAGGTCACTTAGCCAAAGTCATGTGGACAGTAAATAGGAAAGCTGGGTTCTTAGCTGGCAGGCCCAGTGCTCTGAGCACAGCTGACTTTCATAGACATCCAGGACCGTGCTGGCTGCCTTCTACCCTACGACTTGGTGTTTGGCCTAGGGGAGGGAGGGTGTCCTGGGCCCCAGTAGGCCTGGGCTCTGGAGAAAAGGAGCAATGCAGAAGGGAACAGGGCAAAGCTAAGTCCCTCCCTCAGAATCACAGGATTGGAGAGTCAGCAGCTTCCTCAGAGGTCACAAAGTCTATTCCAGTCTCTACTGAACACTATCCCTGACAGCATCCATTGCACGGCTCGATCCTGCCTCTTCCCGTTTCCCTTTGTCAGCTTGCTTCCACAATCCTTCCCTCTCTGATCTCTCTTTCTCTTTCAGCTGGCTCATTCCCTGCTGCCTACAAACATCGACTTCATCCTATAAAACCCTCCCTTGGCTCTGACATCCCCTCAAGCTATGCCTCCTCCCCTTCATGGCCAAACTCCTTTAAAAGAAAAACAAAAGGTGTCTACATTGGTGGCCTCTCTTTCCCCTCCTCTCTTGCATCAGCTCCTTGCAATCGTGGTTCAGAGTTCATCATTCATGTTCTCTCCAAAGTTACTGCTGATTTCTTACTTGCCAAATTCTTTCTCAATCTCCATCCTCCGTCTGTCACTGCTGACCCCCATCCTCTTTTAGATGGCCTCTCTTCTCTTGGTGCTCCTCCTGCCTGTATGGCTACTCCTCTCTTCTCAGTCTTTTATTGTCTCATCATCCATATTCTGCCTTGGGCCCTCTTTCCTTCTCCCTTGGTGACCTTACAGAGTTCATATAGGTCCAATTATCATCCCTATGAAGACTATGCTGAGATCTATATGTTGTTTTTCAGTAGGTGTCCAACTCTTTGTGACCCCATTTGGGGTTGGAGTGGTTTGCTTCTCCTTCTCCAGCTCATTTCACAGATGAGGAAGCTGAGGCAAGTAGGGTTAAGTGACTTGCCCAGGGTCACACACCTAGTAAGTGTCTGAGACCTGATTTGAACTCAAAAAAGATGAATCTTCCTAACTCCAGATCCAGCCCTCTGTCCACTGCGCCACCTCGCTGCTTTTGAGATCTATATATCTAGCTCACAGCTATCTCCTGAGCTCCAGTCCCATATTGCCAATCGCCTATTGGGCATCTTGAACTAGATGTCTCAAGGACACCACAAACCCAACATGTTCAGAACTAAACTCATGATCTTTCTCCTCAAACCGTCCATTCTTCCTGACTCCCTTCTGACTGTGGAAGGTACTGTCATCTTTCTAATTGCATGGTTCACAACATCAGATCTGTCCTCAGTTTCCACTCACCCTCACCCCATACATCTAATCAGTTGCCAAGTCTTAAAAATTCTTTTCCTGCACCATCTCTCCCATTTGTCTCCCTCTCTCCACTCACACAGCCACATCTCCCAAATGGATAATAATGATAACCTCCGAATTTGTTTCCCCACCTCTCTAATTCATAATCTGATTGGTCCCCTATTAGTTCTAGGATCAAACACAAACTCCTCTGTTGGGCATTGAAAGTCACAATCTGGCTTTGTCCTTGCCATCCTTCATGCCTGCTGTGTTTCAGACAAATTGGTCTTCTTAATGTGCCTCACCCAGACATCCCATCTCTCATCCATCTTTGTGCTTTTACCGAGAAGGAGCTCCTTCCTTATCTCCTGTCTCCTTAGAATCCCTGGTTCCCCAAAACTCAACTCAACAGCTATTATTTGTATGAGGTCTTTCCTGATCCTCCCACTCACCTTACTTCTGGTGCCTCCCCTCCCCAAATTACCTTTGATTTATTTTATATATGTTGTCTCTCTCAGTAGAATATCTAGCCAAGTCAGCAAGCATTTAGTAAGCTCTTGCTATATGCTAGACATAAGCACTGAAAATTAAAAAAAAAAAAGCCCCTGCTCTCAAGGAATGCACAGTCTAATGAAAGAGACAACATGAAAACAACTGTGCAAACAAGGAATATACAAGATAAATTGGAGGTAGCCTCACAGGGGAGACACAAAAATTAAAGTGGACTTGGGAAGGGCTTCTTGAAGATGAAGAAGGCTCCCCTCGAAGGGCAGGAGAGTGGGAAGACTCCCTAGCAGACCCTACCTGGAAAAAGTGGTGGAACTTTAGCTGAGACTCTAAGGAGGGAAGACAGAAGACAGAGATGAGGAGAGAAAGCATTTTCAGCCTGGAGGACAGTCAGAGAAAATGTCCAGAGTCTGTAGATGGGGTATCTTGTTAGGACAGCAAAGAGGTCAGTGTCACTGGATGGCAGAGTATGTGGGAGGAGTAAGATATAAGAAGACTGGAAAGGGAGGAAGATGCCAGGTTGTGGAGGGCTTTACAAATCAAACAGAGGACTTTATATTTGATCCTAGAGACAACAGGAATTGATTGAAGAGGGAGGTGACATACGCAAATTTGTGCTTGAGGAAAATAAATTTAACAGGTGAGTCTAAGAAGGACTAAAGTAGGGAGAGACTTGAAGCGGGGATACCAAGCATCAGGCTGTTGGTAGTGTCAGAGGAAAGAAGGGGGCAGATACAAACTATGCTACAAAGGTTGAAATATCAGGAATTGTTTCATTTTGTCTTTCTCTCCCTAGTACCTAGCACTGTTCCTGGTTTCATTTGATAAATGTTCGTTGGTTGATTGATCTTGAAGACCTAGAGGGATGGAGAACTCACTGTCTCCTGAGGAGTCCATTTTTCTTTGGACAGTTGTTAGAGAATTCTTTACTTTGAACCCCAGTCTTCTTATTTGCACTTTCCTCCCAGCGCTTCTTGTTCTGCTTTCTGGGGCCAAGTAGGACAAGTCAATTCTTCCAGATGAGAGCTTTCTCCAGATCCTTTAATAAATGCATCCTGAAAGTTTGATCCTTCCTAAAAAAAATTCCAAACCCCTTTGTTAAGAAAGAAACTCTTCCGGACTACAGTCTTGCTCCATCAGCCCCTTCCTTGTATATCATACATACAACCTCTGTACCTAACACATACACACACACACACACACACACACACACACACACACACAAACTATATTGCTATTTCAAAAACATGCTTGTGCCCACAACCAAGTTCATATTTACTTACTTAAATTTTCATCTGAAATCATTGAACTTTTGGCTTATTTTTACTTAACATTTCCATATGTGGATCTGTGTTATTGTCTGTTGATTGTAATTGACAAGTTATATGGGTGTGATAGTTCTCTTTGTCAGCCTAGGAAACTCACATTTCACAATCCTTAATACATTTCTGTTAGGGGAAAAAAAAAATAATCACAGCTCACTGACTTCCAGGTGCCCAGATTATAAATATCTCCTATGTACCAATAGGTGCCTCGGTAAAGAGCTTACTCCTGGTTCACAGCTGTTGGAACTATCTTCTGGACACACCTGGGACCCTTTCCACTTTCTTCCCTACAGTGGCTGCCTTTGCCCAGTGTAGGAGTGAGAGTAGAGAAGTCCCCCCTCATCGTGCCAGGACTATGTGGAAGGGACATGTGCTAGAACTAAAAATGAGTTTTCCCATGAAGACTCTATCAGATAAGGTGACTAGGTTCTAGATCAGTTCCATTCAATTAAGCTTTCAGGTAATCAAATTCAATACTTATAGACCTTTGCTAGGCACTGAAGATACAAAGATGAAAAATAGTCTAGTTCTTCAAAGGAGCTTTTGATAAGGGCAGATGAGGCATTGACATAAATTAGTTTACTTTGAATTGAGAGGCATTATAGTATTGCCAACAGGGAGCCAACCTGGGACCCAAAAAGATCTGGGTTTGAGTCCCTCCTTTGACACATACTGACTGTGTGACCTGAATCTCTCAGTGGTCCAGGCAGCACTCCAGTACTAGAAGTTGTGTAGAAGATGCTGACCTGCATCAGCAGAGGGTATTTCTTCATCCCAGACTTTTTTATGTCAATTCAATCACAGGTATAATCCCTCTCACTGCAAACTAGAGCATCATAAGTGTAAATGACAGGCTATGAGAAATTCATAGATTTCCAAGATAGGAGCAACATTAGAAATTGTCTATTCTGAATCCCTCAGGGGAAATGAGCAAAATAAATCCTAATAATAAGAACAACAGCTCATATTTATATAGGACCTACTATGTGCCAGGCTAATAAGAACAGCTGATATTTATATAGGACCTATGTGAAAGGCTAATAAGAAGAACAGCTAATATTTATATAGGGCCTACAATGTGCCAGGCTAATAAGAAGAACAGCCAATATTTATATAGGACCTACTATGTGCCAGGCTTATAAGAACAGCTAATATTTACATAGGACCTACTATGTGCCAGGCACTTTATAATTATTATCTCATTTGATCCCTACAACAAACATGGGAGGTAGGTGTTATTATCATACTGATTTTATACAGGAGGAAACTGAGGCAAACAAAGATTAAGTGACTTGCCCAAGATCACACAGATAGTCTAAGGGTGGATTTGAACTCAGGTCTTCCTGACTCCAGGCTGGATACTGTATCTCCTGCATCCACCTACCTACCTAAATGGAAGATATGACGTGTCCAGAGCCCCACTGGCATTATATAGCAGAACTGTCAAGATTCAAACCCAGATCTTTTGACTCCAAAACCAGCACTCTTTCCGACCCCTCTTTCTCAACTACGGAGAGCCCCTTATGACTGGGGTGGTAGTGGATGGAATCAGGGAGAAGAGCTTCATAGTATGGTTGATTTAGCCCCAAAAGGGAGGTCAGAGGTCATCAGTTCCAACTTGTTCGCTTTACAGATAAGTCTGGGGTCCAGAAAAGTGAAGTATCGGCCCCAGGCCAAGTAATTGGCTGAGGTGAGATTTGAACTGGGCCATAGTGGGATCTCAGTCCCTAACAGGCTAAAGAGATGAATACAATGCTAATAGTTCCATTATAATCTCCTAAATCTTCTCATCTGTGAAATGGGGATGATAACAGCATCTACCTCCCAGGGGTGCTGTGAGGCTCAAATGAGATAATCTTTGTAAAGCACTTTGCAAACCCTAAAGTTGTGTAGAAATAACTAGCTTTCATTATTACTGTTTTTGTTGTTGTTTCAGTCTTTGTGACTTCATCTGGGGTTTTTTTGACAAAGATATTGGAGTGGTTTGCCATTTCCTTCTCCAGCTTATTGACAAACAAGCAAACTGAAGTAAACCAAGTGAAGTGACTTGCCCAGGGTCACTCAGCCAGAAAGTGTCTGGGGCTGGATTTGAACTCCGGAAGATTTGTCTTCTGTACTGTAGGTCCGACATTTTATCCCTGACTCCACCTGGCTGCCCACCATTCTTATCATTGCTGTTATTAGTTTCTTTTAAGTAAGCACAACTCAGGGCATTCCACAGCACCATAATGCCCGAGGAGGAGGTCATATTTGAGCTGTCACTTTAGAGGAAGGGAGAATGCTCAAGAGAGAGAAGAGAATATTCTAGGAGGAAGGGTGTAATCATGAGGAAGGAGGGAGGGGAAGAAAGCAAGCCTAGCAATAGAGCTGAGCTACCCCGTGGGCCAAAGCAATCATTGTGGGTCAGCCTGGACGCCAAGCCACTCTGCAGAACATTGTGTCTGTGTGTAAAATGCTCCGATTGTCAAACAGCAGTAAATTTTTGAAGCAAGACCTGGAATTTAGTTGGGACCCATGGTTCCTGAGCCCCACTATTCCTCTTTTAGGCAGGAGAGGGCACTCTTGAGACATCATTGGCTGCAAATTTGTGTGTGTGTGTGTGTGTGTGTGTGTGTGTGTGTGTGTGTGTGTGTGTGTGTGTTTTGGGTTGGGTTTTTTTTTTCCCAAGGAAAGACTCTGAGCTTGGCCCTGGCGGATTTCCCAATCTCAAATCCTCCAGCCCCATTACCAAATGTCACTGAGTAATGGCAGTGTTTGACTGTGGTGTTGGCCCCCTGACTTGTATTACCTGTCAATCTAGGCTGGGTGAAAGGGCTTTAGCTGGAGCCAGACATTTTCAGCCCAACATTATTGTAAGAACCAGCTCTCTGGGCTGATGGAAAAAGAAATGTGGTTGCGTTGAAGATGCTGGGTCTGTATCTGCCAAGGCCTGAGCACCCCAAGTGGTGATCAATCTGGGAGTAGCTCTAGTTGAGAACTGTGGGAGCCCAGACTAGAATAACAAAGACAACCTTTCTGGACCACCTTAGATCTGAGACCTGCCAGGGAGGAGGGACCCCGATGCAGACCTTTTTACCAGGCCAGAGCTGCGTTCATGAGCCCTCCACAGTCACAGAATCATAGATTCATATAGTGAGGTGAGGGAAAGGAAGAGGCATTTATTAAATGTCTACTATGTGCCAGTCTCTGGGCTATTGTATTAAGTGCCTACTATGTGCCAGTCTCTGGGCTATTGTATTAAGTGCCTACTATGTGCCAGGCTCATTAAGTACCTGCTATGTGCCAGGCTCTGGACAGTTGTTTTACTTTTTTGGAAAATTTTACAATTTTTTTTTAGTTTTACAAGATCCTCACAACAACCCTATGAAGTAGGTGCTCTTATTATCCCCATTTTATGGTTGAGAAAACTGAGTCAGAGGGTAAGTGATTTCCCTAGAGTGGTATAGCTAGTAAGTATCTGAGGCTGGCTTCGAACTCAGGTCTTTTCTCCCTGACTCCAGGCCTGGTGCAGCATCCACTGTACCGCCTAGTGGCAGAATGTTCAACATGGGAAGGAACTTAAAGAAGGATTAGTCTAACATCCTTATCATGGGAATGAGACCCAGCTCAAATTCTACCTTCTACGGGTCTTCTTCAAAGTCTTTCTCCTTCTTTCTATTTGTGACTCAGCACAGCCCTCCCTCCTCTCAGAGAATGAAAGACAAACAACAACAGCTTTGTGACCCCATTTGGAGTTGTCTTGGCAAAGATACCAGAGTGGTTTGTCATTTCCTTCTCCAGCTCATTTTACAGATGAGGAAACTGAGGTAAACAGGATGAAGTGACTTGCCCAAGGTCACACAGCTAGGAAGTGTCTGAGGCTGGATTTGAACTCAGGAAAATGAGGTTTCCCACATTCCAAACCCTGTGTTCTATGCACTATGGTGCCACCTGGCTACCCCATGCAGATTTGTCCCTTCTCCAGAACTTGTGTTCCTAGAGAGTTGCCTGGGACTTGAGAAGTTAAGTGTTCTACCCAGGGTCACCTAGCAACAGCATGAGTCAGAAGCAGAGCTTCCTGATTTGGAGGCCAGCTCTTTATCCTCCATACCAGGCTGCTTTGCTTCATGACTTTCTTCAAGTCCATCAGACCGTGTGTGAATCGCAGAATGTCTGAGTTAAAGGGGTTGCTGGAGCCCATCTAGTCCAGCCCCCACCTGACCTGAGTGCAACCTATAACTTCCCCATCATGGACAGCGCCCCCTCATGTAGAGCTGGGGAAGGGGGAGTGCTTGGCATAGAGCAGTCACTTATTAAATGCATTTTATTCATCAATGCTGTATCATACCTTTGACTTATAAACCTGTGCCATTCATTAACACCCTCAGCTCTTCTTCCCAGCTCCCCTTTCCTGCCCTTATGAAGTTTATTTTCTTAACGAAGGATAGGATTTTACCTTTTTCTCTATTAAATTTAATTTCAGTAGAGTAAGCCCCTGGCTCTATCACACCTTTGACTTACAAACCTGTGTCATTCATTAACACCCCCAGATCTTCTTCCCAAGTCGCCTTTCATACACTCATGAAGTTTGTTTCCTTAACCAAATGGTAGAATTTTACCTTTTTCTCTATTAAATTTAATCTCACTAGATTAGGCCCCTGACTCTGGAGATTTTTTTTTTAATCCTGATTCTATCACCCACCAATTCTCAGAGTTTTTAGTCATCTACACATTTTTAGTAAGCACACCTTCAACCAAATAATTAATAAAATTGTTAAGCAGTCTCAGGGCAACAACATTCCACTAGAGACCTTCCCCCCAGCTGATATCTATCTACTCGGTAATGATTATGCTTTGGGCTTGGCCATTCACCTAGCTCTAACTCCACCCAGCTGCATGGGCATAAGGCTTCTATCTTTCCATCTCTTCCGTAAGATATCCTATCAAATGTTTTGTTGAAATCTGGGTACTTCATGCTCAATCTGTTACATTACCCTCCTCTACTGGTCTAGTTACCCTGTCGACCCTTTAATGGGTTCTATCCATGGACAAGATGTACGTATAAGATATCATAAATGTGGGCCATTGTCCCCCAGGGAGGACCAACCTTGGAGTGTGAATGCCTCGGTGTGACCTTTCCCTCTTTACTGGAAATGTGAACCCATGTCTCAGTGATTACTGGACACTGCAGACCCCAGGTGATGGGCAAGGGTTTTCTAACCAGTGGTGTCCTGGACCCAGCTCATTCTGGCTCAGGGAACTGATTGTTAAATTTTCATTGTATTTACACCTCAGAAATTGGTAACTGCTACAAATCAAGCCTAGATATGTTCTTTTGTTGATTATCCACACTAAAAGTGGTGGAAAAATATTAATGATGCTGATTCAACTTTAAAAGTGTATGCTGCCAGACTTTTTTTTTTTTCAGGGAGCTAGGGGTTAAAATTTTACTATCATATTGCCTAGTCTAGCTGCCTCCCAACAGTTTTATGTAGGTGAGGCAGAAAAAAACCTTTGGGTCTTACTTTGGAATAGAGAGGGACCCAAAACTTTGGAGGTACACAACCAAGTAGCAACTAAGGTGTACACCTTCATTTTCTGCAAAAATGTTGATTATTCCTCAATCTTAATAAGGTAGGGGGAGACACAGGGGAGATCCTTATGTTACAGCAGAGGAAGTTGGAATTCAAATGGAGAAAGTGGTGTTTTACTTCTCCAACTAGACCTTAAGCTTCAGAACAGAGACCATGTCTTGATCTTAATAATAATAGCCAGCGTTTAAATTGCACCTACTGTGTGCTAGACACTGCACTAAGCACTTTGACACATATGATCTCATTTGATCCAAGCAACAACCCTGGGAGGCAGGCGCTGTCATTGTCCCCACTTTATAGTTGGAGAAACTGAGGGAGATAGAATCTCATAGCTGGTGAGCATCTGAGGCTGCATTTGAACTCTGGTCTTCCTGACTTCATCCCCCCTAGGACACTGATCCATAGATGTCTTCTCAAAATTCCCGGCAGGATATAAAATGTGTTATGAATGTTGACTACTATTGTTACAAAAATCCAGTTAGCTAAGGGAGCCCTTCAGGTAGGTAAAAGGACTCCCCTTATCCCATAGGACCTCTCTTCACTAGTAAGGAATGAATGGTGAAAGACGAAAAAGTTCTTAGCATGGAAATGACCGATGTATGAGAGGCCTCAGCTTACAAAGGAGAAAACTGATCCCCAGAGGAGGGAATGACTTGTCCCTGGTCAGCTGGGCCAAACTGGCTGATGCTGGCAGGACACAGCATTGATAAGGAAAAAGCAGCAGGTGCCCCAGCGGACAGCTGGCAGGGGGAGGAGGAAAGGGAGATACTTTGGTGCTATGAGGTAATCATAGCATCTTTGCTTGTCTTGGTCTTGTTTTCCAAGGGCCCAGCACAGCTTAATAAATTCTTTTAAAATTGAGGCGGGGGAGAAGGAATTACTGGTGGGCAAGGCGCTATGGGCAAACTAGCCACACTTGAACAATTTCTCTTCCACCGTTTATAGTCTTGGGGATACCCGCTCAGGTATGAATTTGACTTAGACTACCTCTGAGGCCCCTTCCATCTCACCCGAGTTGCATGAAGTGGTACAACTCAGACTCAGTTCCCAGAACTCTTTGCACCACTCCATGTTGCCTTCTGTAATTGATACAAAGGGTCACTGGCGACTTTGATCCCCTTGTTTTACAAAGGTGGAAACTGATACCCAGAGGTTGGAAAGCAACTTGGATTCATTCGCTCTATAGAAGAACCGTCTGGCTCCCCTTATATACAAATTTAATTGAGCATCTGGCGTGTGTAAAACACTGGGCTAGACAGGAAGCGGTGTGCTGTGATAGGTATTATCCAGAGACCTCCGTTCTGTCCCTTGCCTTGCCATTTAGAGCTAAACATACTTACAAAAGCCACTTACCTACTCTGTGCTTTGGCATTTCCATCTTAAAAATGAAGGTGATGATATTTTGCCTCTGGTCAGTTGTGAAAGAGACTTACTGTCCCCTGATGAAAGGTCATGCTGTTCCATGGACCAGAGTTTGATAGGATTTCACTCTCTTTAATAGTATTAGGAAGGTCCGGCAGCCCCCTGTGGCTTAAGGGCTCCAGCTTCGGTGAGCTCTGCCATTAATCTGACATGATCCCTACTCCATTTGAACTGAGAAGCATTAAGCCTGAGCACGATAGACGAACCCATGCTCTTGGCAGGCCAGGAAATTAATCAGATATTCTGACTGAAGGTTCTGGGTGTAAATCCTGGAATCTCAGAACTGAACTCAATTATTCCATCAGCATGGTAGCTCCCTCCACTGGAGCAAAGCACAGCTCCTCTCAGAGCTTAGGAAATGGTCTCTGAAAGTTGCTATGGCTGAGAAACTCCATCTCCCAGTGATCAGCCTGTAGATGGTTGCTTCTCTCTGCACTTGGCTGGACTTGGCTGGGGACAGCAGGCCTAGCCACAACTGGGACTGTACTTGAAGCATTTGCAGGTTGGCAGGATCTAACTAGAGCTGGAATTTTGAAGGAATGGCTTTCCAGGACCCAAACCACCTCTGTGCTGTGATGAGATGTCAAAGAAGGACTCTCGTTCTGTTGTAATGACTGAAGAACAATACATGAGATCATTTCAAATATAAAACAAGTGATATCCCGGCAATATGTATATGCTAAAGGCTGCAGGAGTTCTGTGAGGAAGGAATGTATAAATTTAGGGGCAGGTGAGGTCACTTGTGGCCCTGAGTGCCCTGGGAAGGATTCATGGAGTGGGTCATTCATTCATTCATTCATACTTACTGAGTGCTGGATGCTGGGGGAACCACAGTCCCTGTCATGGAGTCTATGAGGAAAGATAAAGGGGCAGTTGCCATCCAAGGGGGGGCAGGCTGTGCTGTCCTGAGTAGGGAGATGCCATTTGGCAGGGGAGGAGGATCATGGAAGACACAGGCCTTGAAGGGTGGGTAGAATTACAACAGGCAAAACTAAGAAAGGAAATCATTCCTTGTTTGGGGATCCACTTACAGAGTTTAGGGCTAGAAGAGAGAATTTTAAGATTACCTAGTCCAACCTCTGGGGCAGCCAGGTGGCACAGTGGATAGAGTGCCAGGTCTGCAGTCAAGAAGACTCATCTTCCTGAGTTCAAATCCAGGCTGAGACACTTGCAAGCTATGTGACCCTGGGCAAGTCACTTCACCCTGTTTGCCTCAGTTTCCTCATCTGTAGAATGAGCTGGCAGGGGAAAGAGCAAACCACTCCAGTATATCTGCCAAAAAACCCCCAAACGGTTTAGAAAGAGTCTGAAATGTCTGAACAACAACAACAAATCCAACCCTGGGACTTTTTACAGCTCAGAAAGCCAAGGTTCAAAGAGGCTTAAGTAATTTGCCCCATGGTCACACATATGGTCTGTGGTAGGGCAAGGAGTCACATTCAGATGTCTTACACCAAGTCCAGTGCTCACAGCCCTCCCCACTGGCCTGGTGTTGGGGAAAGTGCTGGCCGGGTATTCAAGGAGCCCTTCAGGGGAAGCCTGTGACATTGGGGGACCCTCCTAGTTTGCTTTTCTGCAAGGTCAGCCCAGACAACTGTCTGTTCCACAGGGGATTATTGCCCAGGCTATGAACTCTTTTTTCCATCCCTTTGAGGCCTCTTCACTGCTTGTTAGCGCCTCAGCAGGGAGGTAGGCAGCAGCAAGCATTGGGGGAGATTCAAATCAGATGTAGTTAATAGCTCTGGGAAAAGGTTGGGGAGTGAAGGAGCTTGAAAATAATGGCTAAAAAGGTTTAATTTTTAAAATGTCTATGAATATAATTTATACAGGCTCTCCCTGCCTCCCATTACCATAGATAATCGAGAGGAGGCTAATTTAAATTCCCATTCAATGCAGGTTAGTTGGACTCCTATGGAGTAATGAAAAGTCTGTGATGGGGGCTGGGGTCCTCTCTTCCAGCTGCTGCTCTGGGGGAAGGGAGATGCCTCAGCCAGGATGAATTTGCACATATGACAAACTCTGAATCTAGAAATGTTTGCTTTTTTTTTTCTTTACAACAGGCAGAATCCCTTTGGTGAATACTGCTTTTTCTGGGTGTCCTGGCCAACCCCTTGTATAGTCTGGGAAAGACGTGACCATTTTGTGAGCTCACACACATGCATGCAAATACATACACGTACACGCACACCTGCACACACACAGAGTTACCTTGCCCTCCAGCGGTCCACCAAACTGACCATTGCCTCATGGAGATCCAGATATAAATATCACTCACATGGGACAAGGGACCCTCCTCTGTCCCCTCTGTCATTCTCAACCCATCCCCTTATCTCTCTCAAGTAGCTCTAATTCTTAACTTGTTGCAGCAGATTGACAGGGGCCTAACATTGACCTCCTTCTATCCCTGATCCTCTGCCACCATCATCCCTCCTATATACGAGGGTTTCCTTTGTTCAGCTGACCTAGTAATCCTGGGCCACTTGCTCACTAACCTGGCTAAATTTCAGAGAAATTTATCAGAGACAGATCAGAACTGCCAGGGATGTTACCTACTCTTCGAGGAGGCTTCGATCTCCCCATATTTCATAATGTCAGAACTGGAAGGGACCTTAGAACACAGAAAATCGGAATCTCAGAGAACATCTCATCCACCCACTGCATTGGACAAATAAGATTCAACCATCAGATGAACTGAGAGGGGATATCACGTCCCTAAAGTACACAGCCTCATTTACATGGTGGGTCCTATCTGTAAAGAACTGGGCTAGGTCATGAGGACATAGAGGGCTAGAATGTAATGTAACTTACCCTGGAAAGACTTTCAATCAAAAGAAATCCATAAAGGGAGTAACCAGCCATTTGAAGAGCTAGTCTAAGCACCCAATGAGAAGATGCTGCAAAGTTGACTTTGGGGCTGTGTTGAGATTATTCCAGTCTTTGCCCCCTTCAGGATTAGATGGAGCCACCGATGGCCACTTGGCCTTTCCTGTCACTCTTTGTCCCATGCAAGGGTTTAACTTTCTCTTAGAGGAGCATGCCCCCTGGCTCCCTAGCCCCTTCTGCAGGCTGATTTAAGGTTCAGTCCCTTGAGAGGCACGACAGAAAAGCAGCCAACCCACTATGGTTTCCCCAGATGGTACTGATGGTTGTTTTTTTGTTGTGCATGTGTGCATGTGTGTGTTTTTCACGGCTTGCGCTCTCAGGCTTCAAAATGTGTGTCAGCAGTAACAGCAGCAACGAAGAGGCCCCCGTCTTGAATGCAAAACAACTGGACGTCCCGGACATTATCGTCACCCCTCCCACCCCCACGAGCTCAGCAATGGGGCCCAGAGACTCGAGTCAGTCAGGTGAGGAGCCCCCCGTGTGACAACTGCTCAGCCAGATGTTGTGAGAAGACGAGGAGGGGGGAGGCCGAGGGAAGGATGGCCATGGAGGCTGGGGAGCGCATTAGAGATGCCAAACAGTCTCTCAGGCACTGTGAACAGCTTGCAGAGGGCCCCATCTGTGCAATTTCTTTCTCCGTCTCCTATCCCTTAACTGGGGTTATTAAAGATTTATTAATGAATCTGCATACACCTTCACTGCTGGGCCCTTCCCACGATTACTAGCCTCAGCAAGATGTGGCATGTTAAGTAATTAACCAGGCAGCTCTTCTTGGCAGTGAGGAGAGGATTGATGAATGGGCTTGGGCCTGGGAGGGAGGAGAGGGACCACAGCACTGGGATGCCCGTGGAATTTTTAGTTGTGTTTTCATCTCTCCACCCAGCAGCGATGCTATTTCCTCCTCTTTCTCCTCCTCCTCTTCTTCCTCTTCCTCCTCCTTCTCCTCTTCCATCTCTTCTTCCTCCTGAAAATATGGCCCTTGATGGCACACCTGGCTAGCCTGGGTAGAACATGGCATCCCCTTTGCTGCTAAAGTCACCATGTCCCCAATCCATCTTGTTTCAGAAACTTCTGCCCCTTGGATACCCAGGGACTGATGGCCTCCAAAGTTAGCCCAGAGGAGGGAGGGGAGGCTGGGCAAGGTGGACGAGGGTGCAGAGCAGAGAGAAGGAGCAGGATGTAGTGGCCCTCAGTGGTTCTCTCCCTCCTGCCAGGACACTTGAGAGGACCCAAGTAACTTGTCCGAGGTCACATGCCCAGCCTGTGGTGGAGTCAGAATCCAAGCCCATTTCTGCTTCAAACAGAGGCCCTTGCACTATCGGTCACACTGTCCTTTATTTGGTAGGTGCAGTATATAAAGAAAGAGCTGTGTCAGGCCACTGGGGGACAAAGGAATAGAACAGAATGGCACCTGCCCTGGGAGGCCCTGTAGTAGAAGGATGTCCATAGTGAGAGAACTAACCACAGCCGTATGATATCGTGAATGTACTATTAGACGAAGAATCAGGAAGACCTGAGTTCGAATACTGCCTCACATACTTCTTAGCTGTGTCACCTTGGGCAACATCCCTTATCCTCAGTTAGTCTATCTATAAAATGGGAATAATACTAGCACCTCCCTCACAAGGTCATAAAGATCAAGTGAGATGACGTATGGAAGATATTTTGCAAACTTACAAGGAATATTCCCGTTAAGATTTGGACTTGGGCCTGGGTCTCACCTTGGAGGAGGTCATTTAACATCTCTGGAGTCTGAGTTTCCCCATCTGTAAAGTAAGGGGATTGGACCCAGTATCCTTTAACCCTAACCCTTCTAAGCTCTAAATCTATGCCTAATGGCCTCCAACGCTTTAGAAATATGAACTTTTATTACCACAATAGCTGACGTGGCAAATTGTGGAGGCAGATGTAGGAGGCCCTCCGGTGTCCTTCGTTTCATCTCTACAAGCTAAGTGAGGATAATGCTCAGGAGACACCCTGGGGAGACAGCTTGGAGACCTGGATTTCAGTCCTGGCTCTAAAATTCAGAAGCTGGGTGACCATGGACAGATTCATTCCCCTCTGCAGACTTTGACTTCCTCCTCCATACATTGTGATCCCTCCGGAGATAACACGTGTGGGTCTGTGAGGCTGCCCGGAACATTGCACAGATCACATGGGTTCATGGATGGAAAGCTTCAGAAACTTAATGCTCTCTAGTCCATCTAAGAGTGATTAGTATTGTACCAGGCCCCTGCGGGGCCCTTTGGTAAAGCCAGACACAAAAGATACCAAAGTCACCCCACAGGCAGATGCTCTGGGTCCCCCTAAGGCAGAATCTCTCCTGACTGCTAAAAAGCCCCAGCCTTAAAGGCTCCAAAGATCCAAGTTCTAGTCTCATCTTTGTTATTAAAATACCATATGACTGTGCCTTCATTTCTCCTACCTGTAAAATGATGGGATTTGACCAGATAATCCCTAAGGTTTCTTCTATTTCTTTTAAAACAGCATGGGGATGTGGAATAAAGCAGCCAACTGTGAGTGGTGTGGTATGGAGTTTCTGTATTTTGGCTAATGTCCATGAGTAATTTTCTAGTGGGGTCATATTGAAGTGAGGTAGACTTATGTCTCTATGGGAATATGGGATAAATAGATGGCTTGAGGGGAACCTTTGGAAAGAAGAGCCAGGCTTAAGGAAAAAATGGAAGAGCCATTGCTCAGGCTATCTCTCTAAGTTACTGGGGATCCTTATAATAACATTTGTGAGACATATGGCAATATCACTGTCCAGAGGTACCAGGGAAAGCCATAAAGAGGAGATGGGACCTGGTAGTCTCAATGATAACAGCCTTAGAGTTTTGAGGTCCAGATCATTACTGATAAATACAAATATTTCTTCTCTATTTCTCCCCCAGTGTGGCCAGATGAGGCTGTGTCTTACTCTGATGATGGAGAAATTGATATCGAACCCTGAGAAGACAAACCAAAGAAGTCATGTCCTTGGCACCCTTCTCTGATGTTTCTCTCTGAGGGAAGAAGACCATTCTCTGTTTCCTCTCACAGTATGGCCTCGTATTTTAGCTTTTTCTTATCTCCAGATGCCCTAACAGTGACATGCCCCACTGGGTGAAATCCATTAGGTCTGTTGGAACAATGGAGACATTCATTGCTGATGGAAAGAGGCAGAAAAGTGGGAAAAGAGCAAGGCATCTTCCTTGACCAAGTCAAACAATGGCCAACAGCAACAGAAGCCTGGATGGAGTCAGGTTCAACAAACCTTGCAATTCCCTACCAGCTCCAAGTGTGGAGAAAGAAAGAGGAAAAATCTAATGGACTATGGTGGTGTTTCCCATAATCTGATGGGATTTTTCTCCACTAGAAAACCACACATCTGTATCCCGTGCCATCGGGCCCCTCTAGATGTGATGTGCCACAAAAAGCAGATTATGCAATGTGGCTGTGAATAAAACCTTGCAAGACAAATGGTTTCTTTTTTAAAAAATGTTTTAAAAGTATTAAGAAAGGTTAAATATGGCTTACAAGCTGAAGATCTGGATTTGGTGGGGGGTTCGTGTTTGGTTGTTTTTGGTTTGGGGTTTTTTTCATTACAAATAAAGATTGTCTAAAACACACCATGAATGTCACTTCCTGGGTGGGTATGTTGAAAGAGCTCACATGAGGCAGGTCTTAAAAAGATGAGAGAGAATGGAGATGTCAAAAGGTATCAGGACCGAAGTCCTGACTCTGCCATTATGTGACTATGGTTCTCTCTGGGCTTCATCTTCCTCAGGAATGAGAGTATTATTTCCCCATGTCCCTCCCAACTCTACCAGGCAGTGTTCCAAAGTCCTTTCTGACTTTGATATTCTATTAGTCTTAAGTAACAGTCAATCAATCTAACATTGGAAGGGTCCCTAGGCCCCTGTAAGATACCTTTACTGATTCTCTGTTAAGAAGCTAGAAATGGTTCCTTTTATGCAGTTTCTACTTATACCCCCAATACATACAAGGAACCAGTGAATGGGTGGTACAATGAGAAGAACACCAGGTTTATGATTAGATGCCATTAGTTTCAATTCTGGTTCTTCTACCTACAACCTGTGTAACCTTGGGCAAATAAGTCATTTACCCAACATGAGACTCAGTTTCTCCTTCTGTAAAATGAAGGGATTGTGCTAGAGCACTCCCAAGATCCTTGCCAGCTCTAAAATCCTATGATTCCTGTAATGTGACATCACTTCTCTCCCCAATTTCCTTCCAGGATTTGTTCACGCCCTTATATATATAATCAGCATATACAGAGAATGTTCTATGCCCTGTTTTCTTCACTTAACAGTCTCATATTCATAGGTCTTCCATTTATCCACCTAATCCTTAAACCTGACATTTTTCCTAACTCAGTTTCCTTCCATTGAGTTATAAGGGGGAAACATGAAAAAAAAATCTCTTTTCGGCTAGTCCCCTCCTTTGAAGACTTGCAATAGTTTTCCGTTTTGATGTAGGTCTGTTTCTAAAGGCCTTCCTAATTGAAACCACCTATAAATTCAATCCCTGGCCCTTCTCTTGCTTAGAAATTTCCCATCAGTATTCAACAAAGGAATAGTCTATAGTATAGTATAGTCTATAGTGAGAACAGCCTCGGTTTTGGTATCAGAAGGTGTGAGTTCAAGTCCTGGACCTCCATTAACTAGCATTGTTGTTTCCACACTGAGTCTCATTCCCCTCATCTGTAAAATGAAATGATCTCGGCATTCTTTTCTAGCTTTATCATCACTTACCTAACAGTGGTTTAATTGGGTTGGGCGGTTGCCAAAGGGAGACACAAGGGAAGGTAGGTGTGATTATAAACATTAGCTAAGACAACAATATGAGCTAAGCAACAGACTGTGTGAGTCTGTCTTCTGAGGATCAGCCCAGGAAAGTTGGGACAGAGGCTCATCATCAGAAGGCTGGCCCTCAGATGGTGATGTTTTCGGACACAGCAATTTACGAAATGAGCAGCTAAGCCTGGAAAAGCCACACACTGTCTTGGCAGAAGGAGCCCTTTACACTGGTCACAGATCTTTACAATCCTGAAGTTAGCAAGACCACAGCGGTATGATCAGTATGATTCATATGGAGAGGGACTTAAAAGGATGTGCTTGGGGGAGCTGAATTCCTACATGGCCCAAAGGATGGCCACACCTGGACCCAGAAGCTGGAAGAAGTCGAGATAGGTGCTACTATCTATAACAGAACCAACCCGAGGACTCGGAAGGGGGAAAGCGTTACATCTCCTGGCTCAGGGTGAGTCAGCCTATTTCTACATCTCTCACTAGGAGAGCTGACAGGACTGGAAAAGTTGGTACATTAGATTAAGCCACATTCTTCTTTTTTTAAAAATTACCTTTTCTTGGAAACTATCAGCTTTGCTGTTAGGTTTGAATTCCAGACATTAGCTAGATGACCCGGTCAAATCACAGATCTCTGTCTCAGTTTCCTCATTTGTAAAGTGGAGTATCTACCTCATAAAATTGTTATGAGGATGAATGAGATAATGTTTGTGAGGCACTTTGAAAACCTTAAACCACTCCATAAATGCTAGTTACCATGATTGCTGCTGTTGTCATTATTCCAGTCCTGGCTCTGGCACTAACTCTGGGCATGGCATTTTCTCCCCTGATCCTCAGTTTCCTCTTATGTAACAGGAGGTGATTGGACAATATGTTCTCTAAAGCCCTTAGCAGCCCTGACCTTCTACTAAGAGCCTTTCCAATCCTTGGCATGCATAGTATATTCCATTGGGTGCTCCCCCTGGGAATATCATTTTTTTAAGGAGATCACTAACTATTGAAGCATAAAGGACATTATTTTTATTCATCAAATGAACTAAATGATCCAAGTTATTTAAATTACTTAAACTAAACAACAAAACTTTGCTTTAAAAAACAGAATTTGTCTGGGCTCAGTGAATAGAGCACCCACCCTGGAGTCAAATCTAGCCTCAGACACTTAACACAAAACTAGCCGTATGACCTTGGGCAAGTCACTTAACCCCAATTGCCCTACCTTCCCCCTCCAAAAAAAAAAAGCAAAAAAAAAAAATAGAATTTGTCTTAATTAAAAACAAGACCAAAAATGCTAAACTTTTCTGGAGATGCATATTTACACCTCTGCTTCCAGCTTGGATATTTTCAGTAAAATGTCCTTTCCCGCCCCAACATTTTCTGATACTAAACCCCTTCTTGTTCTAACTTTCTACAGACATAATTGGGAGGGTTTTGTTACCTCCAACTTCCCATTTCTATGGCCTTTTTCTAACCCCCTCCTGCTTCTCCTCTTCTGGAGCAGGACTACTCCTCTCTCACCTCCTTCTGCCTTTTTGGAAAGCCCTTGCTATCAGTCATTTATACTTCAGTATGAATTACTTTAAAAAAATCAATACCAAGATACCCAGGAGTATTTTATATTTCAAGCCTATCAGTAATTTAGTGAATCAAGATGCTCTTTATCTACTAGAACTCAATTTCAATCTTTACTAATATGTATTGATAGAGATTCCTGAGATGAAAGAGCACCACCCATCTATTGTCTTTTGTGCTACCTACACCTTCCCTGAGCCTATGAACCCTGGAAACTAGATCAGACCTTAGAACTCTATTGCAGAAGGTGAGGGAGGCAGAGCAATCTTGGCATACTTAGAAGGATGCTGTTTGCCAAGTAGTACCAAGGATGAAATCTGGTTTCATTGCTAATGGCGTGAGGAGCTCCCAATTGACAAAACTCTATCTTACAGATGCAGGCCAACATCTCAGCGAATTAGAGTCTTAGAAAGTTGCTTAGGGCATTTCCAAGTTAAGGGACTTGCCCTGCGTGTGTCAAAGTCAAGAATTTGAACACATCTTCCTGGTTTCTTAGCTAACTCTGCTAGGGTAAAGATGCAATGACAACCAAAAAAAAGTCTGTGCTCCCATTTTTGTACCTTCATCAGAAGAATCCAAGGAAACTATGTCGGATAAGCCTCCTTGTGAACAAGAGAAGTAGGCGCCAATTTAGGAGGCAGGAGACATTCATTCTTGTCCTGTAGCTATCAACTCTCTTTTGTGTCATGGACCCCTTTGGCAGTCCAAGGAAGCCTATAAAAACCTTCTCAGGGTTGCCTTCATTCATTACTGAAGAAACTAAATTTCAGTTAGAAGTTGGTGAAAATAAAGATGTAATTATTTTCCCAGTTAAGTTTATGGAAGTCCTGAAATATGTCCACAGACCCTTAAGGAGTTCATGGAACCCAGAGTAGGAACCCTTGGACTAGATAAGTCTTTCCAGTTAGTTCTTTGATTCTTTTTTTTTTTTTTTTTTGCTTTTTGGAGGGCAATTGGGGTTAAGTCACTTGCCCAAAGTCACACGGCTAGTAAGTGTGTCAAGTGTCTGAGGCAGGATTTGAACTCAGGTCCTCCTGACTCCAGGGCCAGTGCTCTATTCACTGTGCCACCAACCACCCCGAATTCTTTGATTCTTAAGTATTTCTGGCCTTTGAGCTGCAGGGAGCTAGGGGATCCATGGAAGAGATCTTAATTTCATATTCTGCCTACCAAGATTCAGGAAAGAAATTGACATCATGGGTTGAGTTTGTACTTTAGTCTGAATCAAACATAAGAAGATCTTTCCTTAGGGTACTGGGAATAGGGTTGATTAACCACCCCAAAGCTGTATACTCCCCACTGTCCCACAATGGGAACAAGGCTGTGACTCAAGAAAGATGGCAGCCTGGTGAAAGGGGTTGGCTCAGCCGTTGGTGGTACATTGAAATACCCAGGGTTCTTCTAACTAAAAGTAGCCACCAAACCTACACCCATCACAGAAGCCCTTCCTCTCCCCCCCACCCTCGTTAGGGACCCCCTCCTCCAGTTTTTTTTTTAAATTTACCAAATTCATTATTTCATTGGCATAGGGATCTTCTACCATACAAACTCCTTACTAATGCAGTTAGACCCTGTCTGCTCCATTCAGTTTTTGAGATCTGAGATCTGCCTGAAGGCACTAAGAGGTTTGAGAGCTGCCTAGGGTCACTTGCCTATCTAGGCTCACACAACCAGTGGGTGTTAGGGGAAGAACTTAAAAAACCAGGTTTTCCTAAATCAAGGACTTCTTCTCTGTTGATTCTACCAGTGTGTCAAACTCCAGTAGAGGCAGGGGTCGCTAATCCAGTACATTAACTGTGACACCACCATGCTCCTCCCTGTTGGCCTTTCATAACTTCTCATCATGGCAGCCTGTCAAGCTTTCTCTTGCCTTTTTTTCCCCCTGACTTCTCCTTAATGAAATGATCTCAGGTGACCTTAGTCTCTGGAGAGCAAGGCAGCTCTAGAGAGAAGGGGAAACTACTAAGAACAGTGTAAGAACACAACTGAGAATAGCTCCATTGGAGAATCAAAACGAAAGGCATGGAAACAGATCACTGTGATGCCACCAAGAGTTCAGATATTAAAGGATGAGTATGAAAAATAAGAGAGATATAATGAAGACAACTTAAAAAAAGAGAGGGGCGTGTATCCATAAGAATGGCAGAAAAACTAAGGCCCAGAATTAATTGTAAAATCTGGACAACAAAAAAGGTTTGTTTGTTTTTTAAAGCTTAGTGGCAAGGTGGCTAGGTGAGGCAGTGAATAGAGCATCAGCCCTGGAGTCAGGAGGACCTGAGATCAAAACCAGCCTCAGACACTTAACACTTACTAGCCAGGTGACCTTGGGCAAGTCACCTAACCCCAATTGTCCTGCCTTCCACCCTCCAAAAAGCAAAAAAAAAAAGGAAGAAGAAGAAGAAGAAAAGCTTAGTGGCACAGTGAATAGATCACCAGCCCTCGAGTCAGGAGGACCTGAGTTCAAATCTGACCTCAGACACTTGACATGCTTTAGTAGCAGTGTGACCTTGGGCCAGTCACTTACCCCAATTGCTTTGCCCCCTTCCCTCTGAGTGGAAAAAAAGTTTATATTTGGGAAACTATAAGACCAAGGAAAGGAAAAGGGCCTGGAAGGATAGATTGAAGGAGGAGGGGGGCACCCCTGCTTGAGGCAAACACTTCAGTGTTAAAAGGAGATTCCTCAACTGCTTTGCTTCTGTTCTTTCTATCAAGGAGACTAAGTTTGGAAAAGCTAAAATAGGGGGGAAAAAAAAAGGTTCCTTGGGAATTAAAACCTAAGACAAGAGAAGAGAAGAGATGGTAAAGGAAGCACCTAGCTTCTCTAAATGAGTTTAAATCGCTTGGCACAACAAATTACATCCCAAGGGCTTGAAAGGGTTTGGGGGATGTGATGGTTGAATAGCTAATCTTAAAAAAATTATCCCTGCCTGGCTCCATAGGTTGGAGAAGGAAAGAAAGGGGATTCTGGGAAAGGCTTTGAATTGGGGAAGCCGAGAGCCCATCAAACAACCCGTGTGTGCTCTGGGGCTGCTGTGGTTAGAGCCTGGATTTCCGGAGGACCCCTGCCCAGAGTCCCAATGGCTGCCCTGCTCCTTGCTCCATTTCCCTTTACTCTCGCTGGCCCCTGGTCTCCATTTGTTTGTAATCCTCTGCTCTTTATTCTAGGCTTTTAGTGCCCATGGCAACAGGAGCAGAGTGGGGAGGGAAGGAGGTGAGTGTGCCTGTGTGAGCCCACTATTCCATCCCCATGAGGCCTGCACCAGAGGCTGGCTTATTGACACAAGGATTCCTGCTTCTTCCAGAGAAAAGTAGGGGGTGAGGAGGGGAGCGACACTCGCCTTGCTGGCAGAAGGCCTGATCTCAGCTGTTCCTGCAGGGCCTCATTCAGATGCTAACCCAGGGCTGTGTCTCTCCCACCTTGCCGGCCTAGATCTTCTTACCTTGTAAATTCAGCAAGCTTAAAAAGCTAGGCATTTGAAAATGGTAATAGGGGACCTATTGGTCTCGTCGACATCAAGAGTATGTCTGCTTATTAGAGATAAAGAGGCCCATTTTGGCTGATGGCTGCTTTTTTCCTTACAATAAAGATTGTGACTTACTGCTCCATTTCTGTCTTCTTGTAATCCCTGCCCCCTTCCCCCCCGCCCCAGCTTTTTTTCCCTGGTAAAGCAGATCTCTGCAGTGGCCTCAGCCTTTTAGTTTTGAGTCATAATAGACCCATATGGGACTTCGGATGATTCGGTGCAGAACCAAACAAACATGGCACCAATAGGGTTTCACTTCAGGGTGCTGACACTGCAGGCGCCCAGCTTCCTCTCTGAGAGGGTGAATTTCTTTCTGTCCCTGTACCACTCTACTGAGCTTCTGGGACACGTGGCTGCAGGTGTCCTGGTCTGCTCCCCTCGGGGTCTTGTGATCATGGCATGCCTCTCCTGGGGCTGTGTTCTCTTCCAACCCCAGCCCCTGCTCCCAAGGGAAAGACTTTCTGGGGGACGGGTTAGTGGCTTCTGATTGTACCACTACACCTCCCCCTAAGCTGAATTTATAGAAACCTGCTTTTTGAGGCCAAGAGGATTGAGGCATTTTGATCAGATCTGGAAAAGAAATCCTGGCTCTGCTACTTACTTTAACCACCTGGTATAGGCTAAATCACTTTGCATTGTGGGCCTTAGTTTCTCCATTTATAAAATGGGGGAGGGAGGGACCTAGACAACAGCCTTGAAGGTCACTTTCAGCTCTAGGATGCTTTGCACTTTTCAATCCAAATATACCTTTCCCAAAGTCTACCTTTCCAATTTTGTTTTCCTTTTCATGGACTATGTTTATGGTTCCCTTAGTTTTCATTGATTTTTAATATAAAAGCAAAGTGGACTAATTAAGAACAACAATTTTTTTAAAGCTTTTTAAGGAGAGGGGAAAAAAAAAAGACTTAGTCAATGGTGTATGAAGAGGAAATAAATGGAAAATGTGTAGCATTCATCACACAGGGAGCCTCTTAACCTTGACCCTGATGTGACATAGGAAGGCTCTTGGGTTCCAAGAAGAGAGAGGTAGGGCAGGAGAACTCATCAGTAATCCTAGGGGGGGAGCTGGGGGTGGGGGAGAGAAAAGTGTGAAAACAGATGGAAATTTAATTTTTTAATGACAGCAGCAGATGGCAAAAGACACAAAAGTGTATTCACACCATGTCGGAGCCATTTATAGAATGAACGGCTGGCACCACTGTAATGCATATCAATAGGGTTTGTGTTGTCACTCCCCTGTGGAATGGAAGAGAGGAGCGGTATCTGGAGCCTGAGGATTGTGATCTTCTCTCTGGGTGAACTTCAAAAAATAGAAAAGCTGGCACTCCTGGGAGGAACTTGGACTCGGTGCCAGGCTGAGCCACAGGTAGGTGGGGAAATACCTGTGGCGGCATGGTAGATGCCAGCTGCCCAGTTACTGACTCTGCTTGGTAATCCCTGCCTCTCTCGTAGCTTGGGCCCAGGGATGGAAGAATCAGGCTTTGAGGAGATCTTTTCCATCCTGTATTCTTCCGTTACCAATCATTTCTTCCTAATGCCTTCCTTTTCCCAAGGAACAAACCACCCCTCCCTTTAACTGCTGATTATCGACCCAATTCGACAAACATTTGAATGTTCCCATGTGTAGGACACTGGGGACTGGAGGAGGAGGAAGAGGAGGAGGAGGAGGAGGACAGAAGCAAAGACAAGTCACCTGCTGTTCATTCATTCAATAAATGTTTATTAAGGACCTGCTGTGTACTAGGCTGGTACAGTGGATAGACAGAGCATTGGGCCTGGAGTCAGGAAGACTTATTATCCTGAGCCCACATCTGGTCTCAGACTAGTTGTTGTGACCTTGGGCAAGTCACTTCGCTCTGCCTCAGTTTCCTCATCTGCCAAATGAGCTGGGGAAGGCAATGGCAAACCACTCCAGTGTCTTTGTCAAGAAAACCCCAAATGAGGTCACGACTGAAACATGGGGACGTGACTGAGACAACTGAACAACAAGAAATCCAGGAATGATGATAGAGATCATTCGATTAACGGTTCATGGATCCAGAATTGGACAGGTGTGTGGAACGGGCAGGGAATGGTCCCAAAGACCAACAGGCCTAGATAAAAAAGAAATCTAGAGACACGGTGGCTCAGGCTTTCATGAAATACTGAAATAGTGTTGGGGAAAAGGAGGTCACCAACAGAACACTAGGGCTCCAGGGTAACAGTAATTAGAAGCTGGATCCAGGTTGTGGTTATGAAGATTCCTAGTGAAAAGAGAAGGTGAGAAATTTCCTTAAGGAAGAATCAGTGAGATTAGTGTTGAGGATGAAACAACATTGAATGGACAGACAGACCCATACATATGCACATGCAGTATTTAATATGTTTACAACACGCCCAAAACTGTCTATCGGAAAGAAGACTGGATTTGAAGACCTAGGTTTGAATCCCATTGTGTATATACTATTTATGCTGTTGCGGACATGGCACTTCACCTCTTGGTGAATGGGCGTTGGGGCAGGCGGCATGGCACGTGATCTGAGGTCCCTTCCAGATTCTAACCTTACAATTTCTCATGACCTATAGTGGGTTGAGGCAACTAGGCGGTGCCAAAGGGCATAGAGTGCTGGGTTCATCCTCCTGAGTTTAAATCTGGCCTCAGATCATTAGTAGGTGTGTGACCCTGGGTAAATCACTTCACCCTGTTTGCCTTGGTCTATCTCTGTCAAGAAATCCCAAAACAGGATTACAAACAGTCAGGCACAACTGAACAACCACTATCATAGTGACCAGAATCAAGAGGTTATAGTTATGATCTTTGATTACATACTAAACTTGACTGAAGCTAATCTCACTCTCTTTTTTATTTTTACTTTTTTTGCTTTTTGGAGGGGAGGAAGGCAGGGCAATTGGGGTTAAGTGACTTGCCCAAGTTCACACGGGTAATGTTAATTGTCTGAGGCCGAATTTGAACTCAGATCCTCCTGACTCCAGGGCTGGTGCTCTATTCACTGCGCCACCTAGCCACCCAGTTAATCTCTTGCACAGTAATTAATTCTATGAAGGATGACAGAAGTCCGTCAGTGAGCCAACTATCATTTATAAGCACCAGCATGCTAAGGGCTGGAGACACAAAGGCAAGTTAGTCCCCGCTCTCTAGGAGCCCACAGTCTAACAGGAGAAGCAAAATACAATTAAGTGCAAATAAGATACACACAGGATGAATTAGGAGTAATGTCAGAAGGAAGGCATTAAGATTAAGAACTGGCAAAGGCTTCTTATAGATGGTGGGACTTCTGCTGAGACTTGAAAGAAGGAAGAAGGAAGCCAGATCTGGAGGAAAAGCATTTCAGGCATGGGACACAACCTGAGGAAATGCCTGGAGTCAGGAGATAGTGGATCTTGTGTGAAGAACAGATAAGGGACAGTGTCACTGAACTGCAGAGTATGTAGAGGAGAGGAAGGTATAAGGAGAGCAGAAAGGTAGGAAAGGGGAAGGTTATGAGGGCTAATGACCTTCACTGGAGTGAGTATTTCAGAAAATGTAGATCAAGGGCTGGGATTAAAGCCAGAGGCTCTAGGTTTTAAGCCTGGCCCTCTGAGACCTCTGGCCAGTCCTCATTTCTCATGCCCTCATTCTCCTCATCTCTAAAATGATGAGATTGGATTAAATGATCTCTGAGGTCTCTTCCACCTCGAAAGCTATGATCCAGTGAGCTATGATCCTAAGACCAATTGAAAAATTCTATTACGACAAAATCATTTGAGTAGGGTGACTAATATTGGGTAGGGGCCAGACATAAGCCATGGTGGTGGTGATGGTGGGGTCAGCTGAAAGAACTGGGGATATTTAGCCTGGAGAAGGGAAAACAAAGATGTGTCAGCTATGCTGGAGGACATGATGGCTCTTTTCAGGTATCTGAAGGGTTGCTATATCAGAGACAATCTGTTCTACTCAGCCCTAGGGGCAGAACCAGAAGCAATGAGTAAAAGTTATAGAGATACATTTTGCCTTGATGTAAAGAGAAAAATTCCTAATCACAGCTACCCCCCAAAGAGTAATGGTCTGCCCCCAAAAGTCACTGGGGGTCTAAGATATAGATATACAGGTAGACAGATAGATGAGAGAGAAAAAGAATCCTTATTTGTTCATTTGTATTCAATCTCTGTACTGTCTTACCCCCATGATAAGGCATTTATTAGCTGCCTACTCTATGCTAGACATTGTGCTAAGTGCTGGAGATAGAAATACAAGCAAATGAGACAGTCTGTCCTCAAGAAGCTTACATTCTAAAGGGGGGGAGTCAACACTTAAAGGGGAGTTGAAAGGGTTGGGGGAAGAGTACTCAAAGAGGGACCTGGGATTGTCAGCAGAACTGGGAAGTGTGAGTCAGGGAGAGGAACACTGACCGCAAAATTCATGCTCTGGGAGGAAGAAGAGTTTTGCTGTGCCCAGAATCCTGGCTGAGCTGCCCTTGGTCATCATTGTTCCACTCCAGTCTCTGAAGCACCGCCTTGACTTCTCCTTCCTCTCTAAAGAACGGGTCCTGCCATCTGCTTGAACTATTTCCAGTCTCCATGAATTCTTCTTTCTGAGGGGGAAGGTGAAGGAAAAGGAAAGAGAGTGTTATCCCATCTTTGAGAAAGTGCCCAAACCCAATTCAAAGTCAGATAGATAGATGTCTCCTCCATTAGACTGTGAGCTCCTTGAGGGTAGGGACCGTCATTTGTCTTTTTTGTTTGTTTGTTTTTGTATCCCCAGTGTAGTACACAGTGTCACTCATACAGTAGGCACTTAAAAGTTTATTGCTTTTAAAAAAAAGTTTATTGCTTGATAGATAACAAGAATTTCTTAAGCACCTAATTTGTTCCAGGTACTGTACTAAGTACTTTACAAACATTAACTTATTTGATCCTCAAATGGGAAGTGGGTGCTACTATTATACCCATTTTACAGATGAGGAAACTGAAGTTAACAGCAGTTATAGACTTTGGCCAGCGTCACATAGCCAAGTAAGGAGTTTGAGGTCAAATTTCAACTCGGGTCTTCTTCCTGACTCCAAGTCCAGGGCTCCAGACACTGTGCCACCTAGCTGCCTCTGAAGGGATGGAGAAGGCAGAACACAGTAACTCATTTTCAGTCTTCTTATTCAGGCTTCAATATATATCTGACTCTAAAAGGGTCAGGATCTTCTCTACCGACCTCAGTGCTAGCCTCCTTCCCTTCAGCAGAAGTCCTCAGTCTTTCCTCCTAGCTAGGTCAGAGTAAGTAAATTGATTTAATCTCTCTCTTGCCCCAGAGTACTGGTTACATACAATCACTTCCACTTCGAAGGGAAGTGATACACACCATTCTGTACTTTTAAACTCCTGGTGGTCCTTAGGTCTTAACAAATTGCCTTGGAGCTGTGCTAAGGCTGAGAAGGCACTGAGTTAACACTTAAGCAGGGAGGGACCCCAAATCGTCATTCTTCTTGCAAAAGGATGTTTTACAGGATATCAGGCTGCAAGGGAGCTTCAGAACAGTCTAATCTAGCCCTCTCATTTTACAGGTGGGAAAACTGAGACCCAGAGAGGAAGTAATTTCACTAAATTCATGGAAATAAGCAGAAGTGAGATTGAAACCTAGGGTTCCTTTCTTCTTAGCCTCGTGGATTAGTAAAATCCTCTGAGATCTGGAGGATTTTTTGTACGAAGAATTTTACAGGCTTATAAAACCCTGCTAAGTGTTTGTTTCAAATTAGAGGTAACCTGGGGATAGCATAGGAGCTCTCCATTGCTCATGAGAGGACCTGGGTTTCAAGTCCTGCTCTGAGAGATACGGTCTTACTCTGTGTGGCAGGCAGGTGATGCGGCAAATAGAGTGTTGGACCAGGAGTCAGGAAGATGGATTCAGGTATTTACATTTTGCCTGACTTTTCTTAGCTGTGTGACTCTGCGCAAGTCACTTAACTTCTGCTTACCTCAGTTTACTCACCTGTAAAATGAAGATAATAATAGCATCTTCTTCCCAATGTTGTTGTGAGAATCAAATAGGATAACATGTACAAGCACTTTGAAAATCTATGAATGTTAGTGAGTATATGTTTGACTTTGGGCAAGTTGTTTCTCTTAACTGGACTTGCTTCTCATTCTGGATGATCTCTGAGTTCTCTTCTACCTCAACACACTAAGACTGGGTCCATGAAGTATAATCACAAAGTATTCTTCTCTTTTCTCAATTCTAAGCTGTGTACTTTGTAACACATATCTTTGTCAATCAAGGAGACACCCACCCATCCATCAATCAAAAGTCTGGGCAATTTGGCAGAAGCTGCCATCAGATGCCTGGAGGAGTTTCTAAATTGGGAAGGGGGTAGGAGTGAGAAGCCTATGCAATCTTGTGGAGCTTGTCTTCAGACCTCCAGTCTTCCCTTTGGGCATTTCCCCATCTTCCACTTGATTATACCTACACCGCCTCAACAGCCCAGTCCAGCTGTTTGTTGATGTGAGTGCTCTCTCTCTCTCTCTCTCTCCTTCCTTCTCTCTCCACTTGCTTAAGGCTGGTTGATCAACTCATTAACTCCCTGGTGTCAGTGGCTATGACCTTTCCCCTACCAATCAATCAATTCACATTTCTTAAAGAACTACTATGTGCCAGACATTGTGCTAAGTCCTGGAGATCAAAAAAGAAGCAAAAGTCAGTCCCTGACCCCTCAAAGGTTCACATTTTAATGGGGGAGACACCACTCAAACAAATAAATACAAAGTAAGATTTATACAGGATGAGTAGGAAATAATTAACAGAGGAAAGGTATTGGAATTAAGAGGAGTTGGGAAAAGCTTCCTGTGGAAGGTGAGGTTACAGCTGAAGGAACTCAAGGGAAGTCAAGGCGGACAGTGGTCAGCATGGAGGAGGGACATCATTGCAAGCAGGCATGACAACCAGAGAGAATGCCCAGAGCTGAGAGATGAAGTGTCTCCTTAGTGCAACCTGAAGGATTTGAGGTTTTGAGTCCAGATTTACACAGGAGAATAAAAGACTTTCCCTAATATTAAAAGGATGATTGGCATCATTGAGCAGATGGGAATTGAATTTGGGAGAAAGGTGAGAGATCTTTCCCAAGAAAGTATAATGATGACTATAATAAATACCCAAGTTAACTGCAAAGATCCTATGAAGGAAGATGCTGTTTGAATCCAGAGAAGGAACTGATCTCACGCACATGTCTAATGGTGCCCGCCTTCTTATGGGGAGAGGGGGAAAAAGAAAGTTATGTGATAACTGTTTCGTATTTGAAAGGAATAGCAAGTTGTACGTAATGGATCTGCAGCTTCAGGTGCAATCCTCTTTTATTTTTTCCCCCATTCCACTTTGTTATAGAAATGCTTGTTTTATTTCTTAAGTTCAGAATTTAAAAAAAAATGCAAAAAAATTTTAAAAAGAAAGCATAATGCCTTCTCTGATTTAGGTGAACCTCCTGTACTCTCTTTCTCTGATTTGTTAAATTAGATTATAATTAGATTGTGAGTTACCTGAGAGCAGGGACATTTTCTTAAATGTCCCTAAATCTCCACCAGCTAATAACATGGAATTTTTATTTACATTGAAAAACAGCCTGCTTTAGGGGCACAGAGCTGGCCCTAGAGCCAGAAAGTAATGGCTATCACCGTAGGCAAACCAGTCAATAAACATTAAGTACCTACTGTGTACCAGACTCTCTAAATTTATACCCGTCACTTCACTTCTCAGGCAGGAGTGTGCTGGTAAATGTTTAAATCACACTTTTAAGTTTGATCTGCATCATTAATATTTGGTCCATCATTTTCTTAAGTCTAGACAATCAGCACAATAATAAATCAGGCCCTGATCAAAGGCCTTTGCCAATTTGAAAGGTCTAGATGCTCACACTGAAAATGAAACAATCATCTGAGCTGACTCTAGCACTCTTCTGCTCTTGAGGCTTTAGGCAACTCTCTAACATGATAAATTACAGAGAACATATATGTCTGCTTTGGTTGAGAGAATTTTCTCATCCAGGAATTTCCTATAATAATTTAGAGAGATTATCTTCAGTTGTTCCCTACCATCTCAAGTCTGGCTCCTACCTCCACTGTCAGTCTCAATTTACCAATAAACATTTATATGTATTTTTTTGCCTTTTTTTTGGGAGGGGCAATTGGGGTTAAGTGACTTGCCCAAAGTCACAGGGCTAGTAAGTGTTAAGTGTCTGGAGGTCGGATTTGAACTTAGGTCCTCCTGACTCCAGGCCTGGTGCTCTATTCCCTGCCCCAACCAATAAACATTTATTAAGTGCCTACTAAGTACCAGGCACTGTGCTAACCTCTGAACATACAAAAAGAGGCAAAAGACACCCCCTCCTCTCAAGGAGCTTGCAATCGAATAGGGGAGACAACATGCAAACAAATATATACAAGGCAAGCTATGTACAGAATCAATAGCAAGTAATTAACAGAGGGATTGGGAAAAGCTTCCTCAAGGAAGGTGGGATTTTAATTGAGACTTAAAGGAAGAAAGGCAGGGAAGTAGGAAGAGCAGAGGGAGACCACTGCAGGCATGGAGGGCAGCCAGAAAAAATGTCCAGACCCAAGAGACGGAGCGTCATGTTAATGGCACATCCAGGAGGCCAGTGTCACTGTATCAAAAACTCCCTGGGGTGGTGGGGTCGGACAGGCCGATTTAAGAATCATCTGCAAAGCGGTGGTAATTAAATCCTCGGGGGCCACTGAAATCACCACGTGAAGAAACACAGAGGGAGAAGGTGCCCTCTGGGTGTAAGTCACCGGAGCCGGCAGTTTTCTAACCATAGGACACAATCCCTCCTGCTACTGTCCTTTGCGCATGCTGTCTCCTTTCTGGCTTCATCTCAAACTCAGACCCAGCCTGTGGCTCCGGCAGCTGCAGAATGCCTCCGTGGGGCTCTCACAAAGCGCCTTTCCAGATCTCCTCTAGGTACTGCCTCCCCTCCCCGCCTCGGATGTAAGCCCAGGAGGGCAGGGATTGTTTTGCTACTTTGTATCTCTAGCTCCAGCACTTTAGCGCAGTCCCTGACACAAAGTAAACCCTGTATGCAGCTTCTGGTCTATCTGGGGAGTACGGAGCGCTCAGCAAGGACGAGCACCTCTGGTGTGAGGGCTGCCCATTCTCCTTTGGTGGCCGCTTGTCACCCGACTCTCGCCTGCTGTCTGTACCTGCAGCAGAGGATGCCGATCAAGACCGAGTCGGGGTCTCGGGCTGCCCCGAGCAGCTTTGCAGGAGCATTCGGGTAAGGCAGCACAGAGAGCCGGCCCAGCAAACCCGGAAACGCCGGAGCCGGCGAAGGAGGCGGGGAGAAAGCTCGTCCAATCCTCGAGAAGGTGCCGTTACGTCTCGTCCCCGAGGCCTACGTCATCTTTGCTGATAGGTCCTCCTGAGGCTCCTCGTGCGCCAGGGGGCGGTGCGATCGGAGTGGCGGGAAGTTGGTGGTTTGGTCTCAGCCTGTAACGTCTGGGTTCTGATCCGGAGGATCCCGGGCCGGACCCATGGACTCAGCCGAGGTGGAGTTCCTGGCCGAGAAGGAGATGGTCACTATCATCCCCAACTTCAGCCTGGACAAGATCTACCTCATCGGGGTAAAAGGATGCCGGGCCTCCTCCCCTCCCCCCACCGCGTGCCTCAGTGTCACCCCTCTCTCCTCCCTCCCCCCCCGTGCCTTAATTTCCCTCCTCCCCTCCCAGTCCTTCAGGCCCCTCCAGCCCCACAGCCTCCCAGGACCTCAGTCTCTTTTGTCTGTCTTTGCGCCCCTCCCCCTCCCCGTCTCTCGAGTATCAGTTCTCACCCCCAATCCCTGGGCCCCAGGGTCCGGGGTCTCTTCCCTTAGGACCCTCTCCCCGGCCTCGGGCTTCCCTCTGGACTTTGAAATCCTCTTCTGGGCCCTAGTATCGCCCCTCCCC
>CM053585.1:45664406-45710457 GCA_028646515.1 Pseudochirops corinnae
GTCTCTTTCCTGCCCTCTCTCCCTCCCTTCCTTCTGTCTTAACCTCCCTGCTTTTTCTCTCTCTCTCCTCCTTTCCTTTCTCTCCCTGCCCCTTTCCCTTTCATCTCCTCTCCCCTCCTCTGCCTTCTCCTCTCCTTTCCCCCCTCCGTAGAAATTGTAGGTTTGAGGTAAACTTCCTGACAGTAACAGTAATTGTTGTAGTCTAAGCTGTAGCTCTGTTTGGACACTCACCAGAAGTGTCAGTGCTTTCTTGATGGAGTGGGGCACATTTGGATGATTTTATATCTTTTTTTTTTCTTAATACCACAATTATTCCAAGGAATCCAAGCGGTTCATTTGGCTGAAGTTTACCTTAGTGTTTTGGTCTCTTGTTTTCTCACAGTGACTTGTTTTCCCTCTTTGGCAGGGAGATCTGGGACCTTTTAATCCTGGTTTACCTGTGGAAGTACCCCTTTGGCTGGCAATGAACCTCAAACAGAGACAGAAGTGTCGGGTGATTCCTCCTCAGTGGATGGATGTTGGTAAGGAAGGGGGCCAGGGATGCCTGAAGACTAGTTGGAAGCTAAGGATGGATTTAGGATGGATTTAGGGATGGACGTGTGGGGTGGGTGGGCCTCAGGGCCACTCAGGTCCTCTGCCCTTGGTTGGCCAGGAGCCTCCCTTGGGAGCTCTCTTTCCTGAGAGGGGTGCGTGTCAGTCATTCATCAAAGGGGAATTTTTTACTCCTCGACCATTCTGAGCTATTTGACCCAAGGATGGCCCTAGTCATGTGTTAAATTATTTAAGTTTCAGACTGTGGAACAGAAATGGAACCAGGCTAATAGGAGTCTGCTGCTATTGTTCCCCTAGGTGGTGCAGAGCATAGAATGCTGGGCCTGGAGTCCAGCTGTGCAACTCTGGGCGAGTCACTTCCCTTTGTCTGCCTCAGTTTCCTTAACTGTGAACTGAGGGTATTAATAGCACCTACCTCAGAGCTGGTGCAAGGATCAAATGAGGAAATATTTGTGAAGTGCCTGGCATTTAGTAGGTGATTTATGAATGCTTCTTCCCTCCTCAGTTTTCTAGAGAGGTGTCTAACTCTAGAGGGCTCAAATCAATTGGGAGGAATGCCAAGTGTCTGCTTCTCAGCACAGAAGTGCAAGGCATGTTTCCTTTCCCATGTTTTAAGGGGCCTTTTTAAAAAATACCTAATGGGCCATTGAGGTGTATTACTGCCCTTGAAGATTCCACTCAAAGTTTGGACTATGGAGTCACATGGTGTGGCATTGGTTTGGAAGTCAGAAGATTTTCATTCTAAGTCTGGCTCTGATATTAATACCTGTGAGAGCTGAGACAAGACTCATAACTTCTGTATCTTCATCTAAAATGAGGGGGTTGCACTAGATGACCCCAAAGGTCACTTTGGCTCCATACCGCATGATAGCAACATTCTCCTGGATAAGGACTGAATTCACTCATGGCTCCTTCCTATGAAAGAGGCCTTGGGGGATTTGGAAAGGAATTTGGAGATTCCATTTCCCTACTTGTGACCTTGATGACTAAGGGCAAAAGTTTCTCTTACAGCCTCGTTCAGTAAGGATTCAATAGCTTGAAAAATTGAGTGCAGAGGTAGTTAGGAATTTTCAAATAGATTATGTCCATCTTAGGTTTGGGACAAAAATGTAGTTTCACTTTATTCCTTCATTATCAGATTATCAGGCATATAGGAAGCTTTGGCAGAGGTTGGACCTGGGTACTCTACTAGCATCTAGGTAAAGTCTCATTGACTTATTGATGGAAGAGAGAGAGCCATAACACATAAATGTTTACTGAGGAAAAAGTTCTTATTGTTTTTTCCCATCCCAGGGAAGTGGCCATCAGCTCTATAGTCTGTGTGATACCTTGGATTTTGGAATTGCAATTGTTTTCTGCTTTTTCTCCAAGAGTTAAACTCTTAAATTTGGCACAATCTGGGCAATTTGTCCTGAATGACTCTACCAGTATTTTTTTAATCAGCCTTTCTGTTTAAGGAGAATGGCCTGAAGTCCTCCGGATGAGGAAATAGATGCAATTTCATGATTACACTATACATTTCAGAAAAATTGGAGGAGATACGAGATCAGGAGAGAAAGGAGGAAACGTTTACCCCAATGCCCAGTCCTTACTACATGGAACTTACCAAATTGTTGTTAAATCAGTAAGTGTTTGTCTCTGTGATTTCAATCCATTAAATATTTACTAATTGCAGTGTTTGGGATTGGGGGGCAGGGGAGAAGAGGGAAGAGCGATAAAGAGTTATGACATTATTTCTTGGCTCTAAGCGTCAACCATTTTGCTTATTCTTGCTTTCCTGACTTTCATCATCCTTTCCCCTAACCTCTTCTTCCATTGTATTTCCTTTACCTTTCTCATCTTGAAAATTCAACTTAGATTCACCCTAACCTGAAAGGCTTCTGCTTCATGTGATTTTCTCTACTCTTCTTTCTACTAAGAGATGCTAATTTTTACTTTATTCATTTGCATTTGTTAACATTGTTTTGTGTTTGATTTCTTTGAGGGCAGGGATCACATTTTCTATTCCCTTTGACATCTCTGTCATTGAGAGCCACGTCTTTAGGAGGTGGCCATTCTTAAGGGCTGGTTAACAACTGCCATCACCTCCTTGAGCCAGCCTCAAAGCTGTTTTCCTGGGCATGAATCATACAAAGTTCTGTAATGTTCCCACTACAAACTCTTGACACACTGAAATTACTAAAGCTCAGCTTGACAAGTAGAGAAACTTTACTTTAAATCTCAGGTGGATTTGAATAGGAAGTGTTGGACAGGTAAGGAAATGTTCTTGTCCTGGGTATTGGCTTTAACGAAAAAGGAGCTTCATTACAACCCTTCTATATAACCAAACTATTGTACAATGTGAAAGTATTTGCAGATCCTATACATGATTGCATGCCACCATGGCAGTGGGGGGGGGGGGGGAAGGAACGGGAGAAAATCTGAAACTCAAGTGATTGTGGAACTGAATCTTGTAAACTAAAAGTAAATAAACAAGTCATTTAAAAAAAAAAGGAGCTTCACTGATAAAATTAGTCTAAACTGGACCTGGCCACTTGGCACCAAGCTTGTTAGGTCCTTACATTTTTAAAGTACAAAATTCAATACTAAGTGCATCAAAGACAGCATCTTGCTCTTAAGCCCTGGTAACATTGCTTAGACAGGGGTGGGGAACCTGTGGCCTTGAGGCCACACGTGGCCCTCTACGTCCCCAAGTTCGGCTCTTTGACTGAATCCAAACGTCACAGAACAAATCCTTGTTAAGGAGATCAGTTCTGCAGGTTTTGGATTCAGTCAAAGGGCCGTACTCGAGGACCTAGAGAGCCACAGGTTCCCCATCCTTAGCTTAGGACTTTGTACCTGTTCTGATGCATTTTTGCCTCCTGTAGTGCCTCAGATAACATCCCCAAGGCAGATGAGATCCGGACCCTGATTAAGGATATGTGGGATACTCGAATAGCGAAACTGCGGGTATCTGCAGACAGTTTTGTCAAACAGCAAGAAGCGCATGCCAAGGTATATATGTTATATAAATATATATATATATATATATATATATATATACACACACATACAGTAAGACACTTTTCATGGATTCACTCTGTTCTGGGACTACACCAGCTGTTTGAGAGGGAAGAGGATGAGATTCTTGTGTCTGTGAACAACTAGACTGTGTCCAGTTCTGTATTTCATATGGGAATAATTTGGTTACTTGCATAGTAGCTAAGGTTTGAGTGCAACTAAACATCAGGTCTTTTTCCTTGAATACTCTGATTCTGTTGAAGTAGTAGAAGTTTTACGTGACATGGCCTGGCATTTGAGTATGATTTTTGCAAACAGAATGTGCCTCTTATACTTATGGCGTGGCTTTTGCAATGATAGGTTTCTTCCTTTTATCTTCATCCCTCAGATTTAGAGTAAACATATCCAAAGAGCTTTGTCTTTTTTTTCTTGCCTTTTAGCTGGACAACCTAACTTTGATGGAGATCAACACTACTGGAGCGTTCCTCACAGAAGCCCTCAATCATATGTACAAACTCCGTACAAACCTCCATCCTGCCGAGAGTGTTCAGTCCCAGGACTTTTAGAGGAAAAGGTAGCAAGAAAGATGGCTCTGAAGTTCTGTAAGACTGAGGGTAGGCAGTGGAAAGGAGGCTAGTTTGCTTCCTCGCCCACTTTTCAGGAATCAACTTCCTGTAGTTGGGAAGTCCTCAGAATGTCAAAAGCACATGTAGATGACAAAGGGCAGTGTCATCCTTTCCTTTTTAGTAAGAGAAGCAACAGGTGTGTGTGTGAGACAGATATTAGTCATCAGGCCTCCCTCACTTTCAGAGGATGTCTTTTAGCCCATGTCTATTTTGAGCATCCGTGTTACAAAACAATTTCTTCTCCCTGGCAAATACCATCCACCACCCCTCCCCTCCCCTGCCTCCTGCTGAGATGCATGGCAGTATAGCGTTTATTGTTGGGTCAAGGTTTTTGGATTTACCCTTTCCCTACCAGCAGGATGCTGTTTCTCTTTTTCATGTATATTTTCCTGTGATACCAGTGGCACAATAATGAAGGTGTGATTTAGAATTTCATTCTATCTACTTGTTTCATTTTCTACTGGCCTAATACCATCTTAACAATTTTATTGTTAAGTTAAGACTTGGAAAGATGGCACATTGGGACAGTCTTATTGGAATGTTACTCATGTTAATGTGTCATGGTTTGCTTAGGCTCTCTCTGGTGAAAAATAGAGATTGAATCAACCTCAGAAATGGTTGAATGGTTTGGGGTTTTTGCCCAGTATTACAGTAATAGTAAATAAATAGTCACTTGGCTGTTGTGTCAAGATGGTTGAAAGAGCTAGACCAACCTAATAATGGTCATTTTAAAGGCTAAATTGAATTACACACAAAACACTTGGTCGGTTGTTTGCTAATAAACTTGTAAAGTCTTCTGTCTGTTTGGACTTAAATGGGCTTTTCCTTTGCCTCTGCTGAGCCAGCTAGGAGGAGTGTTAATTCAAGAAAACACCTTTAACCAATGAAAAAGTCAAAGCTGTAACAAGCACCGCTGAAAACATCAAGCACAGCAGAGATGTAAAGCCATCCCCACTTCCGATAGGAAATGGAGAGAATGGCTTTCAGTCGCAGGTGGTCAGAGTTCAGACAGCTAACCTCTCACAGCCTATAATAGTGCCTTGCTTCCACGGTGGTTGTGAGGATCAAATGAAACATTTTAAAAGCACTTTGCAAACCTTAAAATGCTATATGTTAATTATTATTAAAGAATGTTCCAATTTCAAATAGTGACATGAGTATCTATCCCAAAATTACCAAAGTCACTAAGTGTTAAAATGCAGATGTAGGAAATGTCTGGAGACAATATCTGACTAGTGGTTCTCAGTCTCAGGAAATGGACCAGAACAACAAGCATGAAAATAAGAGGATGTCATCTTCCTGGAGCCCAGCGTAGTGCACTGCACAAAACACTGAAAGCACTGAGTGGGGCATGGGGACACAGAAGGTGCTTAATTGATGCTGACTGACTGTAACATTCCTTTTTTTCCAAAGGACTCCATGTTAGAAAACTCACTCTGAGGTATCTGTGACCAGATGGGTGAGGCAAAGTTTGAAAGCCAGTGTCCCTCTTTAACCTTTAACCTTCTTATGGACGATTACTAGATATGTTGGGTGGTTTATGTATCATCTCACCTCACCTTTTGGAATAGATGAGCAAAAGAAGTTCCTGGCCTTTATCCTAACTCACTCTCATCTTTTATGATTACATCTCATATCCTACTGGCTTTTTGGAGTGGAAGGAAGCATGTTCAAAAACTGGAATGTCAGAAATCCCCGTTTTCCAATTTTTTTTTTTTTTTGCCCAGTTTCTAAACTAGGGAACCAAGTCCGAGTCATAGTGGAGCTGTTCCATGGTTTGTGAAGGCCCAGCTGGTCCTTCATTAACACTTTGATGAGAGAATAATCTTTAACCTGCATGTCAGCCTGTTACACTTTTTTTTTTGAGAGGGGGGAAGGCAGGGCAATTGGGGTTAAGTGATTTGCCCAAGGTTACACAGCTAGTAAAATGTCAACTGTCTGAGGCTAGATTTGAACTCAGGTTCTCCTGATTCCAGGGCTGGTGCTCTATTCACTGTGCTACCTAGCTGCCCCAACATGTTAAACTTTAAAAGGAATTCATGAAGAAGCATTCTCTCCACTTACCTATCCTGTCTGGTGAATGTTACGTTTCAAAAGCAGTTTGGGATCAGGAAGAAAAATTGTTCTCATCAGCTAGAAGAAAATTGGTAGCTAAGCTGAGTGACCAAACGGTCACCTCCCAAGCTTGTGGTCAGGAGTTGTATTATTTCACAAATTCTCGAGGTAAGGCTGCCAATGCCTAAACAGAATCCCAAATAAACTATTATAAGTATTTATTTGAATAACTGGTGATGTCGGTTGTATTTGGAATGATGAGTAATTTAGCAATTTTGAAAACAGACTTTAGATGAAGGTGTGTAGGACTGTATACTGCCACCAAGTGGCCAGTGACTTAAGTACTGAGGATGACTGGCAAGTATGTCCTTGTACATCATCTATCAGGCAAGCTTGTTGATTGTGAAAACGGGAATATATTTATACTTCAAGAATCAAGGTCAAGTCTTCCTTGTGGACACTATGTAAATTACACCCCCGTTCTATTTTTCTTTCTTTGCTCTGATTTAATTGTCCCTTTGACTTCGGGCTAAGATTCATTAAATGTTTATTGAACTAGGTGCAAATACATTATGTAGGACATAAATATATAAATGTAAAACTTGGCAAAGTCTTTATACTTGTGTGGAGTCTGGTGTTTTAGGATTAGCTTTATCTCACTGGCAGCTGTTCTCATGGACAGTTACTAGATATGTCGGGTGGTTTATGTATCATCTCACCTCACCTTTTGGAATAGATGAGCAAAAGAAGTTCCTGGCCTTTATCCTAACTCACTCTCATCTTTTATGATTACATCTCATATTATACTGGCTTTTTGGAGTGGAAGGAAGCATGTTCAAAAACCGGAATGTCAGAAATCCCCGTTTTCCAATTTTTTTTTTTTTTTTTTGCCAGTTTCTAAACTAGGGAACCAAGTCTGAGTCACAGTGGAGCTGTTCCATGGTTTGTGAAGGCCCAGCTGGTCCTTCATGAACACTACACTTTAATCAGAGAATAATCTTCAACACTGATTTAGGAAGATTTTATTTTTTGGATGTTGTCAGAAATTACAGCAATATATTCATAAATACCTAATTACTACATTCAACAAATAATATATTACAATACAATTAATTCAAACAAGTACACTTAGAACAGGTTTAATTTCACAGCATCTAAACTGCCCCCCTGTTGACTGAGGTGCCCTTCCTCCTCCCATGTACTGATTTACTGCTCTAGGAATTATGCACAGGGCACATACAAATCACAACCAATCAGCATGGGCTTTGGGTCAAGGCAGAATGAAGAATTCTTAGAGTAAAGCACAGGGTCCAAAAGCTGGGGATAGACTACCGAAGGATTAAGAAAAAAGGAATCAACAGCGTTTGTTACTTTAAAGAGTATAGGAATTGCTGCAAGCGGCTAATATACAGGTAAGTGTACTAGAATTGGCGCGTGTTGACCATCTCCATCTAGTGGTAGCTCCTTGAAATCTCTTCCTGCAACTTAGAGATAACGGAGTGGATGCATTTTTAACAAGGTTTAAAAGAAAAAAAGAGTCCTCTTAGAAATTCAGCTTTTCGTAATATGGTAATTGTGGGGCAGTGATTGAATATACAATGTTTTTAAAATGCCATTCATGTATGTATTTGAATCACAGGTTTGTGTATTTCTAGATTAATGAAATTAATTTCCTTAAAAAGGCAGTGGCAACTTAGTGATTTCTCCAAATTGAAGCCCTTAATTCAGATTATCCCAAATTAATTTTACCTTTTCTAACATAGAAAAGTGATTGAAGGTGGCATCTCCATTACTCTCATCTTTTCTGAGACAACTGACAGACATCAGCTGTTCCTTCGGAAACTCAACTACCATGAGTGTCTTACTTCAATAACAGTGCCAGCCATGTGTTGCTTCCAGAATATCTGTTTGTATAGGGAAATCACATCATCGGGTTGTAAATCCAAGGAATGAAGAAGCCTCAGGAGCATTTTGCCTTGTTTCAATTTGGGAGTGAAGTGCAAATATCTATCTAGCTGCTGAATCTCGTGATTCAGTTGTTTTCATCGGTGTACCCTTAAGAAGTCTAGGTTGTGGTCTTATTTCTCCAAAAATGATGTGCCATTTCTAGCTGCTAAAGACCAATGTCTCTATATAAATCGTGAAACTAAGGGAGCATCATCAAATCTAGAGCCAATCATGATGAATATTTGAACTTTTACTATTTTGTATTCTAAAGTTTTTTTTCCTGCTTTTCAGTCAATCCCAGTGAGAAATTAAAAAGCTTCCCAGACTTTGTATTCTGTCAGTTTTTCCCAGAGCCAAATTAAAAACAGACTAAGGACTACCATATTCTCACATTTTTCAGAACAGAAGTGTATGAAAATAATTGTAAATTATTTCTGTGTCAGTGCTGTTCGAAACATGACAAGGGAGAAAACCCGATATTTACACATTTCAGTAATGTGTTTTTATTTCAATAGTTCCTCATCCTAATGGTCATTTCTGTTGTATAGGTTTCGATTTTGTTTTTGAGGAAGAAGAGTATTCAGAGATCTACATAAGGAAATGGACACCTTTTAAGCTCAGAGGTCAAGCTGAGACTCAAATACCAATCAGAAACAAGTATAGTCAGAGCTTTCTTAAAAATAGTGTAGTCTCAACCCTTTGGCATCTATCATTCAAAAGACCCCTCTGGAACCATACAAGATCTGACAAAATATACTCAAAGCTTGGAGCTGGTGACCAGATTGACTAATTAGGTGTGTCCTAGGCTAGCCCGATTCCTTGAAGTCTTTTCCCTCTTCCATGATGTCACAGGCCTATGAGCTAGTAAACCTTCCTTTGCCCAGTTTCCTTTAGCCAAGGCTATTCCTAGCCCAGAAGTTAACAACAAAAAAGAACAAGTTTTTTCCACGGACTGTGGAAAAGGGCTCTGGAGCAGAGTCAGCAGCAGAAAATGCCCCTCCCTCAGAAATTCCAGACTAGATATAGCAAGCAGATTTTGTTATGGGAAGTACATTGATACTTTTTGCCCTTGTCTTTGGCAAATTAGCTCCTTTGCCCCCAAGCTCCACCTACAGGAATACATGGCAAATTTCACAATGTCTTTTGGGGGGAGGAGGTATACAAGTACAGCCTTTCATCTCTCTTCAAGTAATATCTCTGGAAAGGAAGGCGCTTGTTGACTGCTGATAATACTGATGGCCCTTTTTTGTCTGAGTTTGCTAATAATTGGAAGATTCCTGGCAAACACACAAAACAAACAGTGTAGGAACAGATAAAGGCTATGTTAATGACATCTGCTAGAAAGCCGTATCTATACTGAGAAAAGATCGGGATACCCTTTACCAATCAAAGAGCAGCATTCCAAGCAACTCAACTGCTTACTAGATAACTGGGAAAGTTTAAACATCACAAATCAACAAGACCACTTCATCCTCTGCTCTATATCCCCATAACATTCTTTTCCCTGGGAATAGGACTCCCTCTTTCTGACACAATTTCCCCATCCACAGTGAACCCACCCAAACAATGCAGACATAGTAGATCAAGGCTAAGGCAAGATAGAAGAGCCCCTTCTCCTGTTCTGTAGTTACAGTTCTTCCAGTTTCTAGCCCCTCCTGCTCTTCCCATATCCATTAAAAAGGAAGAGGAGTTCAGCTCCAACATTATGTTACTTCTCTGTTTAGGCTCTTTAAAAGCTCTTAAAACTTTGCATCTAAGTGAAGCTGCTAAAGTTTTCTACTTTGCATCTGCTCAGATTGCTGTAAGACATCATAGATTTTAGATCACAGAACATTTACTTCCTGAAAAGGTCTCTGAAAATACACACACGCACACGCACGCACACACGCACATACACACACACAGAAGTAATTTTTATCTTGTTCCCAACATAGACTATCCCCTCCTCACTCAATAGCAGCTGGTCATATTTGCAATTTACTTTCCAAGTGCTGGAAAAAAAACATAACAATGACAGAGAGAACAGAGGAAGGGAGGGAGGGGGTTAGAAGTGATGCATGGCTTTTGAATGAATTCTCTGGTACAACACAAGTTGAAAATGAATTGACAGCATATGCGCCAGTGGAAAGCTTTTACTTTGCCTCTTAAAAAATTCTTTAAAATGCTTCAATATTTTAATGTTCTGACCAGCAGCGGTACAAACACTAAAAGCAAGATTTTTTTTTTTTGCCAAAAACAAAAACAAAAAGACAAAAAACAGAACAAAAAAAAAAAAACCAAAACAGGAAACCAACCCCCAAACCAACCCCCCCCCAAAACCACATATTAAAAATGGCAGGCTTTTTATAACAATAATTAAAGTAATAAAAACATACAAAACTTTGTCTTTTTTTTTAATATATATATACACAGTACAAGGCCGAAGCACCTTTTTGACTTTTTTTTCTCTCAAAATTTGTGTTTGTATGAAAACATAACCCACTGCAGTAACACAATGTTGTGGGCCTGTGTGTCTGTGATTGTGTGTATATGTATAATTCTGTACAATTCATCCCCCCTCCCTGCCCCATAATAAAAAGGTACCTTCCATTTATTTATTCAATTTATTTTTAGATAAGTGCATTTCCAGTGGGAAAGCTGTAGGGAGAGTCTCAAGTACTGTGGCTTTGTTTGCTCCCAGGACATGATGCTCTGACGATAATTACTCGAGTAATTGAAATGAACAATCCTGTCACTTACAATGCACCCAAATCTCCTCTCCAACCGAAGAAAGCCATATACTGATGGGGTTGACGTAGGCCAACCCCAACCTCACCGAGCAGAAATTCAGTTCTTTAGTACTAATATGGCAACAGAAAGAATACAGAATTGGTTTGATCCAGTCAAGTGCAAATGGGCACTCCTGGGACACTGAATGGGTCTTAGTGTTGGAAAAAAGAACAAAACCAACTTGAAAAGAAAACAAAAGCTATGGGCTTCCTAATTGGGTTGCTTGCAGAATTATAAAGGTGATTCGATTGCATTGAAGTCAAGATTAAGTTTTTTTCCTGGATCCCAGAATCCTTTGCTTCATGCATGGCACATTCTCAATTTCTTTTTCTTTTTTTCTTTTTTTTTTAAGCTTCAAACCTCCCAGTGAAAAATATTAAATATTCAAGGTAATAAAATAGATAATATTTCTATACTATATGTTCGGCCTAGTGCAAGGGAACGTCACCTGGGATATCCCTTGAAGTAACCCCTAGACCACTGCATTGCAGGCAACGCAAGGCACTTTCGTAAGTGATCCAGTTCCGCCTGAAGCCGCTCCCTTTCTGAAACAATCTTCTGTTTCTGGCTCCTTAATTCCTGTTAGAGACAGAAAAGAAATCTGCTGTCAAGACAACTTCTATATTGTAAGGGAAACTCTGCAACTCCTCTCTCAACGGCGCCAATGCCAAGTCAACAGTCAAAGCATATGCCAACAAAGCCAGGTAACAAAAGTTCTATATCGTCCAAATACAAAAACAATCAGAAGAACAAAACCCTCATTATAACTGTCCTCACCCATGAGCACCTTCAGTCAAAATGCCCACTATTCTTTTACTGTCTCCCTTTTGTCATGGAGGCACTCAGTCTGAACACTGTATGCTTTATTTGTCCTAAAGTTGTTGGGCAAATATTTGTATAACAGATATATGAATGAAAACCACCTTATATCTAATTGTCCAGGGTTTAATGAATAAGGATTCATATATCTACTTCCTTTTCCAAAAGACACCGTGAGGATCTTGGGGGCAGGGGGTCATAACTTCCATTTCTTTGGTTTTATCCACTAGAGCAGCTAGGCAGTGTCTCAAACATTAGAAAGAGTAGGCAAAATGGGCAACAGTTTAATTTTTTCTCAAGGTTTAATTTCCTTTTTCCTGGTTATGGTCCTAATCAGTGTATATACTGCTCCTCTCTGCATCAGGTCATATAAGCTCTCTCCTTTTTCTTTTGAATTTATCATTTATTACGGTATGGTAACATGCCATTGCATTCATATACCACAATATGTATGGTGGCTATGCTTCAGCCACTCCCTAAGGAATGGAGAGCCACAAAAAGTGCTGTAATGACTATTTTCCTCTATATGGAACCTTTCTTTGACTTCGCTGGAGTATCATGTTGGGCAGCGCATTCTACAGGTCAAAGGGTAAGGTAAAAGAAATCATAGAGATAATTTTAATTTCTCATTTTTTTCAAATTGCTACTAAGTTATATAAAGGGGGGAGGGGGGGAGGAATCTTTCCCAACAAAACCCTTGTATCACAGAGTTCAGAATTTCTATCCCTTCACTGTTACTCGATACAAGGGTGTGTTATTTTGGTAATAAGTGTTCCCAAAGTGTTAATTAACACACACACAAAAAGAAAATGACCAATGTCAGAAGGGCTGCAGTAAAATTGGTACGCCAATGCCCTGCTGGTGGAGTCATGAATGGTCTAGCCATTCAAGAAAGCAATTTGGAATCATGCCTTAGGTTACTAAACTGGGCAATATCTTTTGACTCAGGGATACTACTAGGCTTATATTTCAAACAGATCAAAGGAAGGAAAAGGACCCATATGTAAAAAAAAAAAATTATAGCTGCTCTTTTTGTTATAGCAAAAAACTGGAAACAAAGGCTTAATTGACGTAATTGACAAATGGACTGAACAAATTATGGTATATGGAATATTGTTGACATAAATTAATTATGAAGGGCAGTTTCAGAAACCGGAGAAGACTTGTATGAACAGAAGGCAGAGTAAGGTTAGCAAAACCAGGAGAACAATTTATACATCACTGCAAAGACAAATAACTTACTCCCTCTTACCGTAACAGAAATTCCTTGAGAACAGGGAAAGGCTCACTTTGGTGTCTGTTCTCATCAGTGCCTAGCATGTACCTAGTAGGCATTTAATAAATGCTTGCTGATTGGTTGATTTCAAGACCCTTCTGTTTCTATATACTATGATCCTCTAAAGATTCTGGTGCTTTGTTACCATAGAAGTGAGACAGAAATAAGTGGGAGCTAGGAGAGTCTTGGCACCCACTGGGCCTGGGCACTCACTCACCGCCATGCTGTGTGAGAGCTGCTCTGCTGTCAGACTGAGGCTATAGTGCTGGGCTTCTAGCCGTCTGCACTGGGTCTGCAACACGTGCCTTTCCAGGTTTTGTTCTACAAGAAGACAAAAGATTTTCACTATTGCCACCAAGTGACCAAAAGCAAGCTTCTGTAACAAGTAGCTTCTTTTCACATTCTTCTTGGCCAAATACCAGCCTTGCTCATCTGCTTAGGAAAGAAGGCAAGGCACTCATCTTTAATTAGAAAGAAGGAAGTTCCTACAAGTACAGTCTTCTAAGAGAAGATGAACACAAAGATCCAAGGTCTGGATGGCCAGAAGACATGGACCGTTAGGGAATCATTTGGACAGTGCAGAGCTGAGGTGAAAGAGAAATACCTATTCAAGAGTCCCATCAAGTGCTCCGTTTTAAGTATCAACCTCTTTGGAGAGTATGGGTTACTGAATCATGCTTTAAAGTCTTTATTAATGTGCCCTTAGGAGTCTTTTGTTTCTAAAGCATTTATTTTGTGTGGAGGAAATAAATAGCTGTCCTATACCTGGAAAAAAAAAAAGAACTGTCTGTTCTGGTTTGGCTGGTCTGTTGATATTCATTTAGGAAGAAAGAGTGGGTTATATCAACCCATAATTGGTCAGTCTGTTGATATTCATTTAGGAAGAAAGAGTGGGTTATATCAACTCATAATTTATGATACCCTTAAAAAATGGTGGGTTCATATAATCCACTCTTTCTTCCTAAATGAATATCAACAGACCAACCAGACCAGAACAGACAGTTCCTCTTTTTTTCCTATTTATTTCCTCCAAAATATATGATAAACTCCATATCCGTACCACACCATATGGGCCTGATTCAGAACGACAAGTTATAGTCATAAGAGGAAAAGTTTGGGCATCAGAAATCTTATCCCTACCCTTAGATAATAACTGTGAATTTGGACATGTAATCCACGGTTTCCTTATTTGCAAAATGAGAGGGTGAGGAGGGCTTAGATGGATGGTCTAAGTACTTTCTGTTTTTTCAGCTCACTGTCTGATAAGTCAGCCTGGGCCTACCCTCTCCTTGGATGTGGGAGTTGGATAATGCCAGATGTATTTCAGTGGTTATTATCACACGATCTACTTGGCAGGAAGAGGGGTAGGTGCCACAAGATTTTCTGGCTAGAAGGGATATTTGAGAACATCTAAGTAAAGGTACATGTTTGTCGGAACACTTGAAAGGAATGCCAGCCCTGGAAATGCCCCTGGCCCTCTTAGGTATGAGGCATGGATGGTCATTGTGCAGATAGTGTTATCTGAGGCTGAAATGAAACTAGGTCACTTTCTAAAACACAGGTTGCATATGATTAAGAATATATTTAGAAACCCTCTCTGCAGGTTGTTTGGCATTGTCAGATCTCGAGGGTAGCAGGATCCACCTTTATTCCAGGCTCCTCCATTACTCCCTCTTGTATAGGGCTTGACGTTAACTACCTGTGAATAAACCCATAGAATAACTTCTGGACAGAGATCAGCCAGGAATCTTACCTGTTGTACCCTAAAAATAAAAGATGGTGGCAATGTGGAGGATTTTTGGCATTCGGGTCCAGTTTTGTCATTAGAAATCTGTCCATTCAGAAGGAGAGTGAGAAGGAGAAGTCAAAAGAGCTGGGTTCAATCCCAGCTGCACCCATTGTGAGTTACATGATCATAGGCAAGGTATATATGCTCTCTTTGGCCTTCAGCTTCTTAACCTATAAAATGTTTGGATTACCTGACCTCTCTGGGTTATCACTAAATAGGATAATATAGACACACACATACATAAAGGTTTATTGCTATAAAGCACTATATAATTGTCAAGTATTATTATGACCAATATTATCATTTATTAGTATGCCGAAATATACAAGGGAATCCTCAAAGCTCTTGCTAAATTTTAAGTTATCCTATATACTGACCTTCTATATGTTCCTGGTAAGCTTCAAAAATTGCCTCAATCCCTTGCCACTTGGGTCTGGGGGCTTCTTCCTCCTCCTCTTCTTCATCTTCATCTTTGTCTTCCTCCTCCGAGTCTCTGTCTAGCTCCTGGGAAATGGGGCCCTTCCTCATAGACGAGGGCTCCTGCTGCCCACTGTGTTGGGGCATTGATAAGCGGCTGGAGGACTGTAACTCAGGAATGTTATAGTGGATGGAGGTGTCAACTTTATGGTTCTGCTCAGCAGAGAGCAAGGTTGTACTTCCTGGAACAGAGACAAGTCACATGGCTAAGCACCTGCTGATTACAATGGCTCCCTGCTCAGCGCTCGATGTGCTAATGAAGCCGGGGTCAACTCCAAAGAAGGGCCAATTAGCTGTGCTGGATTCTAAGGCCAAAGACAAGGCATCCCAAACACACAGCAGCTGGCTCCTTCCCTGCTACCTACGCTATATGGCATGGGAGGGGAAGCAGGCACAAACGTATCACAACTGAATGCACAGTGGCTCTTCCTATCACTTTCACCTGTGAAGAAGCACTATTGTATAGTGGTTAGAAGAACACTGGACTTGGAGAGTCCTGAGTTCAACTCTGGATGACCATTCCTCAGTCACTAAAGCTCTTCAGAGCTGACACATCTGTAAAGCTGGGGTTAATATCTACTGGACTCACGAATATTTATCTCCCCCAGTATTGCCAAGAGGCTCAAATGAGATAAGATGTGTAAAGCACTCTATAAACTGTAGAGGGCTGAGGATTTATTAGTGGTGATTACTTTGTGGGGTTATGTCGGCAGCATTGGGGGAGGGTATGTCTGATCATCTGCCTTTTCCTAAGTCCAAAAGCGAAAGCTAAGTTTTAGATTCATCAGGAATCATGACACATCCAGGTAGGAGAGTTAGTTTTCATCATTGCTAGTTCTAAGTTCTAAGTAAGTTCCTAAATTTGGAGGCTTGGGACTGACATATTGAGAATGCTCTGACAAAGGTTCACATTCAGGGAGCCCAGCCAATCTCAAAAGGTGGTAGTTTCAAAAGAAGGCCAGAAACTTGAAGGCTTTCCACTGATTAAGCAGATTTGCACAATCCTGAAAATATATACCCCAGACTATCATGGGGAAAAGGGAAAAACGGAATCTTTGGGGACGCACAACTGAAGTCATAATATTGGAAATGATCTGGCACACTAGTGAGGAAGAAAATCCATGTTCAGTGTATCACAGAATAATGGGGAGAAGGATCTCCAGAAACGAGAAAGACAATTGTGGTTTCAAAGACTTCAAAGCAGTTCAAAAATACTCATGTGTCCATGATGTAGATCCGGGGTAGGGGTTGGGAAAAGTGGGCAAACTTCCACCTTCTTTTCTTTCTTTTGAGGGTAGGAGGTAAGGCAAGGCAATTGGGCTTAAGTGACTTGCCCAGCTAGTAAGTGTGTCAAGTGTCTGAGACTGGATTTGAACTCAGATCCTCCTGACTCCAGGGCCTGGGCTCTATTCACTGTGCCACCTAGTTGCCCCCTCCTTTTCAATTAGACCAATAGTTAATAACCTTTTAAAGGAGAAGAGTCATTTGAAGATAATATTCTTAATACAAATTTTTGTATTTGTAAAACAAAAACAAAGTTTTGAAGAACTACATTTTAAAAATATATTGATTTTTTAAAAACTGATGCCAGAGATTTTATACCTATTTGCACTGGTTTAGTCACTAATAAAATTCTCTTTAATTTACAATAACAACAGCTGGCATTTATCTAGCACTTTAAGACTTGCAAAGCAATTTAGGGGAGGCTAGGTGAGGCAGTAAATAGAGCACCAGCCCTGGAGTCAGGAAACCTGAGTTCAAATCCATCCTCAGACACTTAACACTTACTCGCTGTGTGACCTTGGGCAAGTCACTTAACCCCAATTGCCCTGCCTCCAAAAAAAAAAGTAAAACAAAACAAAACAAAACAAAGCAATTTAAATTTATTATCTTATTGCCCCTCTTCCCCCAATACTCAATTATTTTTCCAAAAAAATCACAAAACCATCATGGAACAGTTAAAAGACCATTGAATTTGGGGGTTGAACCCAGGCTCTGAAATTTAAGTGACTAGGCCTCAGTTTCCCTATCTGAAAAAAAGAGGGAGTTGGACCAAATCATCTCCAAGTTCCCTCCCTGCTCTAGGTCTATCTCTAATCCAATGGTCCCACAGTCAGTCTGCTTTCCTTTGCTTTCTTGGTTTTTTCTTCTCTAACTGCTCATATCTTTGTCCTCGAGACTGCAGTTTTTTGCTCCTGGAGTTTGTTGAAGTTTATTTCTGGAACTAGATCATCCAGGTTTTTTCTCAAATCAAATTAAGCTTTCAAAAGAAAAAGACTACACAACGCCCATTACTAATGACTACATTCCTAATGCACAGTAAGAAAAACTAGTCAGAAACAAAGGCTGACACGATTCCCAGCTCTTCAAGTGTTCTAACACCAAAATTTCAGAGGCTCTCCATGGCGCAGGAAAGCCGGGCCATCTGCTAGATGACAATTTTATTCTGTTTCCGTGGCCACTGAATAATTAATTCCTATGTTCCTAGCGTAGCGGACAGAAATCTGGACTAAGGGTTGGCTCCAATTCCTAGGTCTACACAGTCCTGGTAAAAGACAACTTTTATGTACCTCTAAGTTACCATCTGCTAAGTGGGAACGATACCTGCCAGCTAAGGACCTCACTGTCAAGATCAGTAAGCCGATCAATGAAAACATTAAAGGGCGCAGGTGATGCATCCTGCCAACGTTTTCTAGAACCTGTAAGAAAGTGGCTCATTGCTATGTAGACACTATCTGCCCCAGTCCCAAAGGAGAGCAGAGTACGCCCACCTCTTGCCAGGCAGTCTCAGTTCTCATTACCTTTATGCTTCTGCAAGGCCTTCTGGGTGGACTGAAGCACAGACTCATGAAACTGGTGTGCAAACTCTTCTGCCATGAAGGCCTCCCAGGGCTTGTTTTTCCCATTCACGCTGTGAGACAACGGGATGGGAATGTCCTTGGACAAGGAGCCTCGGACATAATGGAGCATGCTCAGGCTCTTCTTCCCACCGTGGGGTTCACTCATTCTAGCCTTCTCTGAGGCTGCATCACCAACTCTCTGGAGCTCCTGGGGTCTGAGCTGTTCAAGTCTTCCAGGCTCTGTGGACTTCGAGGTGTCACATAAGGAGGCTGTGGTACTAATGGGTTTATCTGCATCTGCAGGGACTTGCTGCATTGGCGGCTCTTTTAGAAACAAAAATTTTGAAAAATTGTGAGGAACCTCTCGGTTGCAATAAACCCCAATGAATCCCCAAGCATATCGGTTGTGCTCAATTCCGAGGAGGTTACGCGTACTAAGGAGGATGGCCTCCCTGGGGGCTACTCAGAGCAAACACTTGGAGATGGAAATGAAGTGCATCATGGAGACAGATTCATTCACTGAAGTCAGTGAATGCTGATTTAGCTGTCCTGAGTCCCATTTTGGAGGGGTATCGATCTATGCTTTTGGCCAGACTTCTAGAAAGAATAGTGTCTGAAGGATGGATGGGGGTACTTTATAGCCTGGAAAGGGGGAGTCTGGTTATTCAAACTGGCCAAGAAAGACTGCATCAGGGACAGAAAGGGAGACATCAGATGGTGAGGCAACCTGCTCTGATCGGCAGAACTGAAAGGTGAGTAAAGAAATGAAGAGAAGAGAAGAGATTAGAAACCAAGTTCTGGAGATACCTAGAGATCCAGACTGGAAGAGAAGAGCCAAAGTATCCATGAAGAAGAGAAAAGGGGCACACCAGGCAAAGAAGAGGCTAATCCAGACAGTCCCCTTTTATTGGTTAAAAAAAATTAAATAGAGGAAAACAACTACATGGGCATCCAAAGGGTTGCCAAAGGTTTTAAATGGTAATTAATGCAAAATTACTGCAACTCAACTGACTCAACAAAAAGTAGACCTTTGTGCATTTTATGTTTGATCCAAATCAAAAAGGACTGTGGGCTCCTCACACCAAGTCCTCACTTCTGAAGCACCAAGAGGACTCTCATTTCTCTTGACACTGACCCAGTCAAAATATCCTTGACCTTTGGGGTTTTCAATCACTTAGAGAAGCAGGGGAGAATCTTCCCCACTCTTTAGGCAATGGGACAGAAGGCTGTTCCATCCTTACACAGGTAGGACTCAAGGTGAAGAAGGGGCCCAGGGCAGTGTGCCAATCCACACATCCTATGGGCAGCTCTGGCTGCCCTACCCCGGCCCTGCCCCTTACCGCTCAGGGAGAGAATGGGACTGTCCCTCGAAGTGTTTTTCACTGCTGCCGACACTGTCTTCTGTTTCATGGCATGGAGCATTTCAACAAGTTTCTCTTTGTCTGTGAGAAAAGCAGCCTGGGATTAACGAGATTGTTGCATCATATAGGAGAGAGAGGGAGGAAAAGTGGGAATTGTAGCCGTAGGCCATGATCAGCTTTCCAAGAACAGGAAGCCAAGAAAAAAGGAAAAATCAAACCAAACATCATGTGCTAGGTTTGTGTTTGATGCACAGAAACCCCCAACGGAGAGGAGCCTAGAGCAGCAAAGGTAATAAAAAAATCGAATTCTCCACTGATTACTAGGTCTTTTTCTTCTCTGCTACCTGGACTTGTACACCAGACGCCTTCCAAGCAATCTGCGTATTGACTTAGCAAGTGCTAAGTCAAAGAATGTCTGTCTACGGATTTGCATTAAGATACTCAAGATGCCTTTCCCTTAGAGACTTTCGTCCCAACATACTATAAAAACCACAGTGGGGAAACCCAAAACTCACTCTGGTGTGCACCCTCACCCGGTCAGAGCTTGATTTGTGTCTGTGTGCACTGTATTTTCCTACACAACCACCCAAAATGAAGTTCCACTCACATGCCCTTTGAGGGCTCACCTAAAAGCAGATTGACTCAGACTGACTCTATGCACTACTTTATTGGGAATTCCAACAGCATGAAATTTATACAGCCCTCCTGGCAGTGTCCCTGCTCCTGAAAGCCAGTAGGATTAAACAGCCAAAAGAGATATTGCCTTCTCTTGACAAAATTAAAGGCAGTGGAAGTTATTACTGGTGGGCACTGAGGGCAGAGCCCAGCTAGCTTGAAGAGCTGATGATTCAACAGAAGAATTGCTATTCTTTCAAGGAAAAAAGAGAAATCCTGCCTACTGATTAAAAGAACCAAGAATACAGTTATGAAAATGAATTCTGGATTGATCCACAGGGATTTCTGAATGTTTTTTTTCCCCCTTCTTCTGTGATTTCTTTCAGAGCTATTATTGGGCTATCACTAAGCTAACTGAATACTGGAAGGAACCAAAAATAGGGCTAAATGAACAAGCATAAAGTAAGGCTGGCCTAGAGCCCATGTGTGTTTCTGTACTGTTGTACTTGCAATAGCGACTGTTTGGCCACATTCCTTAGCCGCTAACCTGATGTGTCAAAATCCACCATGTCTCAGGGTCAAGCAGGAGACTTGCTTTCTCTGGCTCTCTGGTTGTAGTGGGAGACGTACAGGGTCAAGCTGGTGCTGTTCCTCTCTCCCCTGGCACAATCCCAGAAATTCAAGGGTTCTGTTTCTGCACAGTAATAGCTGGGTCTCTATAGGCTTTGCCAGCAACCGATAATTATCTCCTTATCTTGCCCCTCAGAAAACAAAAGCCATTCAAACAAGCCAAGAGGATGCATCAAGAAGGAAAACAACTCAGGCTGATGGAACCTAGCAGGAAAAGGAAGCTTGGTTGTATGCACTGAGCATGATGGCTGGACAGATCTGGTGCCAAAGGGCATTTGTTCATTCTCCTAAGTAGAGTAGGATACTCTGCTAGCAAGTTCACCTATAGGGACCAACAAAGGTATCTGGGACAAGTCATCTTTAAGATGATCAGCTATCCTCCACCTCCATGGGGGAGGAAAAAGAGAAGAGAAGTCAAGATTTAAGACTGGTGTCAAGTTGAGAGGCAGACAGGATTAGCTTACTGGAGAACTTTAAAGAATAAAACAGACTGAGGCATACCTGAGGTGATATAGGATTATATATGCCCACCTAAGAGCTAGAATAAAATAGAGAACTTGTGAGTCAGCAATGCCCCTGCTGGTCGACTCAAGATAAGCTATTCATTTTGGCCAGTCTCATCTCTTCTCAAAAGAGTGAATCACCAAACCCTATGACCTGTATAGACACCATGGAGAGGGAAGGTCTCTGGGTTGTACCTTTTCTCTTCTCAGCACTGATGTGAGTCAGGTGGAAGATAGTCAGGAACCTCTTCTTCTCCTCCAAGTTGGGGCTGTTGTTCATTTCGTCAGGACTATATCGAGTGGAGAGTGCGAGCCTGGGGGAAGGGGTCTGTCTCTTATTCTGAACCGCTGGGGGCGATGGACTCCGCTCCCTCAGCATCCGACGCCTCTTCCTCCTCTTCTGGGTCAGTAACTCCTCCTTCTGCTGTCGGGTGGTCAAGCCAAAGAGCTGAAGGAACTCTAGTTTCTAAATGAGATAAGTGACAAGAAGGGAAACAAAGTCAGTGAAAAACCAACCCACGACACTCCATCTCCACCATCACCTGACCTCGTCTGACTCTTAGCACCCTGAATCCTGCTGCGCCTCACAGATACTCTAGGGACAGTGAGCTAGCTTCCAGATGCATCAGTGAACCACAAACGTGGTGATCGATGATGTGAAAGGCCCCAGGAGAACACAACCGGTAGAAGAAGAAAAAAAATCCCATGGGAACAATTTGTGAAAAATGCAATTTGCCCTCCAGGCAGAGGATGAGGGAATGATAACTGTGCAGATTTCCATAATGCCTGGAAATTGACAAAGGCCCTTCTTCACGACTTCCTGGTAACCCGGAGATGACAGTCTCATCTTTACTAAAAAGGAAACTGAGGCTCAGCATTTTCTCAAATGACTTGCCCATGTGTACAAAAGCTTTAAAGCATCAGAATTACAACTGAAAACTGGGATCACTGGGTGGGAGGTGGGGGGGAGAAAATTTGAAACTCAAGGGATTGTGGGACTGAATCTTGTAAACTAAAAGTAAATAAACAAGTCAATCAAAAAAAAAAAAGAAAACTGGGACCACTGATGGCTGCCTCTGTAACTGACAGGGTGAGGAAGGGGTAAACTGTTTCCTCAAGAAAACTGGATTATAGCCTATGGGAGAAACCCAGGCCAACAACTCCATTATACACTGAGTAACAGACAGGGGAAAGATCGCCACCTCCTAGGGGAGGTACGGACATCCACGAGGCTGCTCCGTTAGGTGAGCCGAGCCCACTTTTAGGCAGACAGGGAGGGAATCCACTCAAGGACTGTGTTGGGATTTGGATGCCTTGCACAAATCTCAATCTGTTTACCCTGAGAGCACAGTCATGAGGGAGAAAGCATCTGCCCAGCGTCAAAATGAGCCACCGCGGGCGAGCCTCTGCTCCTGTGCCTTGCTGACTCCCATCCAGCACTCTACACTTGTGTTCTTCTGCACCAAGAGGAGCTGACTAGTTTCACGCCCCCCGTCCTCTCCCTCAAAATCACACACCTGTGGGACATGAGACTGTACAATTCCTAACTCAGAGGGGACTTCTTCTGCTTGGCTCCTCCCACCTCAAACCATTTACTTGTTTCCCTCTTCTGTGAATGTTAGAACAGCACCAGGGGTTAGATAAGAGGGAGAAAAGATGCGGTGATCAAACCTCCACCTGAGCTTTGATGCCTCATTCTTATTCAGTAACAAATTCACTCCCCCCTCTAAGCCTTTTCATTACACAAGGATGATTATTTTCCCACCCTTGGTGGGTCACAAAAACACCTCCTCTGGTAAGTGAAAAATGTCACTGGTTTTTCCTCACTGTGCTTCTGACAGCATTTTCCTTGTGGGTAAAGGATGAAGTAACAGTGGTAGAGGACGACAGAAGGCCAGGGCATAGACTCACAAGGGCACACACACATTTAGGGTTGGCAATGACTGTAGAACCTCATCACATTCAAGATCCTCATTCAGCAGAGGAAGCCCTCAAAAGGGGAAGAGGACCAAGGTTTCCTATCGAGGATGCGGCACAGGGCTAGGACCCTGATGTACATCTTTGGATTCTGAGCCTGGGGTTCACTCTGCTGCGCTGCCATTGAAATGACAGCAGGGGTTTCCGGCGGTCACATCAATATATGGATTTCACCTGGAGAAGTGCTACACACAGAATCAAGCTCACAGGTATATAAGGGCTGAGCGAAAAACTTAGCAAAACACCACCATCCAGCTTAAGAGTGCATACACAGCATTTGGCACTCTGGAATGAGAAGAGCGGGGCCAAGATACCTCAGAGGACGTGTCCAGCTTGAGGGGTGGCTGCTCGGCAACACATCGGAGGTGGGCTCGGACTTCTTCTTCATCGCTCTCGTCATAAGAGTCATCAAGGTCATAGTAGTAGCCTGAAAAAAATCAACGAGTGACGATTTACCAAGGGCCTACTATGTGCCTAGCAGCTCGCTACAGCTGAAAAGTTTGAGGCATGTATGGTCCCTGCCACAGTATAGAGTCATAAATTTAGAACATCTAGTCAAAGTCCTTGGTTTTTCATATGGGTAAACTGAGGCCCACAGAGGTTAAGTGACTGGCCTGAGGCCACAGAGGCAGGAATTGACTAAGATAGAATCTGCTGAACCCAAGGCCTCTGATTTCAAATCCAGCCTGTTTTTCCACTCTTCAGTGTGTGTGTGTGTGTGTGTGTGTGTGTGTGTGTGTGTAACTCTTGTTAGCTCTGAACCAATGATTATATGATCTGACACACTAATTTACCCATAGCTATTGGGCAGGCACTTTTCTGTACTCTTGTGATTGTAAGACTCAAAAGCCCAGTTCACAAATATACAGGGAATTGCATTCTCTAATTATGGAATTACAGATGGTCAGAACTACAAGGGACCACACTGACTATTCAACTTCCCCATTTTACAGAGAAGAAAACTAAACCCAATAAAGGCAGTGACTTGCCCAGGGTCACTTAGCTCAGTGGCAGAGGCAGAATTCAGAGCTGTTTCCCTCGAGTTCTGGCACTTTCCTACCCCCCCATGACCATCTCATTGAGATGTCTTGGTTGGTGCTTGGATAACGTAGGTTTTATTTTATTTTCTAGCCATACTACATATGTCATGATGAGCAGGGATGCTTAAACTGGGGTCCAGGAACTTGATGTTTTGTTAAAAATACAAAAACAAAAAACTTGGTAACTACATTTCAATGATGGCTTCCTTCGTAATCCTATGTATTTAATGCATTTAAAACAATGATTCACAGGGGCCCACAGGCTGTACCAGACTGACAACAGGGTATTGGGACACCAAAAACAGTAAGAAAAGCAATACCCAGGGATCTCTGGGGACCCTCCATGCACCACGTCCAAATCCCTCACCCTTGCATTCAAAGCCAACCAGGGGACCTGCCCTGTCCTTTCAATGTCCTGTAATCTGTTTCCTTCCTCTTGCTCCCTAACATCCCTCAACCCAGCCCAAACAGCTTTCTTCCAAACTCGGACCCCTCCTCTACTTCTTCGAAGGAGTCTAAAGGAACAACTCAGCGGTTTGCAAACCAAAGCAGCCCAGGATTTACAGCAGGGGACGATCCTTCAGATCATCAAAAAGCCCTTACAAGGAAGACGCTGGCTTCACTGTCTCCTAGGAGGCTCATAAACTGAGTTCGACCAGATCAGCTGAGGTCCCCAGCTCTTAATCTATGATTCCATGAGCATCCCATTCCTGACTTCTCAGAAGCCTCTTCCTCCTGGTAGCTCAGAACCCTCCACCCCTGTGGCTCGACTTCTGATTGGACGACTCCTCCCAGAACCCCGCTATGAAGGGGGGAAGGGAGCAGGTGGGCCACTTCCGATTCCAGGGCTTTCCTCTGGACTTCCTTCACCTTGTCCCTCATCTGGGGACCTTTTGTGGGCATTCCCATCCCATTCTACCTTCTTTGCACTTTCCTTTTATGGGTAAACTCCCTGAAGGCAGGGATTGTTCCTAGCATTTTCATAAATGCTTTTGTTGACTTGACTTGCTTAGGATCTCCGAGGTTAACAAGCCTTACAACTTGGATTCATACAGGTCCAATGACTCCCAATCTAGTGCTATTTCCACACTAACAAGCTCCCTCCCCGTCCCCTCATCTGAGAGCAGTGAACACCAAGCTCCCTGTAAAAATGACGGCAATGAGCTGGCTTTCTCCCTGGGACGAGCTGGCTAAGACAACACAGTTCTAGGGCCGCTTCCTTCTGGTCAGACCAGATATGCAGGTGCACCCAGCCAGCTCCCAGCAGAGCGTATCTCAAAAACCCCGAGGCTCCAGCCCTGGGCTCCTTCCTGCTCACCTGTTCCTCTTGGCTCTTTGGGGGTAACAGAGACAGTGGCCAAGATGGCCCCAATCCTACCAAAGGAGCTGAAAGGAACATGGGGAATGAGCCCTGTGGTGACAGGCAGATGGGAGGGGCAGCCAGCTGGGGTTTAGAAATGAAGGATATGGCCACTGCAGGGCTTCTGCCATTTGTCATGGGTGGCCCAGGGCCCCCACCACTCCAACGGCCTCCCCCTGGTTGTGGCATCCTCCTATTATGCAGAACTATTAATATTTAAAACCATCTTATTAGCCTCAGCTCATCATTTATTAATTGTGCATGTCTGGAGAACAGGATTTACAGATAGGCTTTGATTCGGCTTTCAATACAATTTGCATAGAGAATAGGCCAGAAAGGTTCCAGGGGTCTGTCTACTCAGAGGTGTCAATTAGCTACAGAGAGGCCATCTGAACTCACTACTTGGGGCTTATTAAAATCCTAGGTAGTTTTCCCTCCATCCCCCCTCTCTTGTCTAATCATATCTGCCTTTCAATAAACTGACTTGGAGATCCTATTTCCAACCCACAGAGCTGAAGGGTCTCTGGATCCAAAATCAGAGGTGAAGGGGGAGCTGAAAAGGAACTGACCTTTCTCTTGGGCTTCCCGCCGCCTGCGCTCCTCCAGGTCCAGTTTGCTGACCAGCTTCCGATGCTGTTGTAAGAACTCATCGTAAACATACATGGGGTCAGGGCCCCTGGGAAGCTGGGGCCGATATGGAGAGCTGGGCTTTGGGGGTAGGTTTGCGTCAGGGAACTGTCCAGGCTGGGGGAGAGCTGCTCTCTGCTGGTTGAGGATGGTCTGAGTGGACTTCTCCAGTTCAGCCAAGAAGGGTCCGTGAGAATACCCACTGTGTTCCATTGGCCCAGGCTCCCTGAGTGGCTGGTATCTGTCCAGGCTTGCCTCCCTCTTCCTAGTCCCCTCTTCAAGCTTCTCAGGGCAGAAAACTCGTTCTACCTTAACCAAGGGGATGGCTTGTCGGCTGGGCTCAAACGGAGCTGGGTGGGTATGGAGAGAATGGTTTTCTTGTACCCTTCGTGGTTCCAGGGTGTTTTCCATCAAGGTTACTGGATTCCAGAGTGAGGTTGGCATGGGATGGTGCTGAGGTTTGGGGGAGATGAGGGGTGGGGGCCCTCCAAAGTGCTGTGGCTGGTCTCGGCTGCTTGGCTCATGACGATTTGGTCCCGGTCTAGGGAGAGAACAGAGTGACCCGTAAGAAATATAAGTACTGTGTGAGCAGAAATCAAACACATTCTGACTGTTGCCCACATACCTACACTACCCCCCTGGGCTGCTCATGGGAGCCCAGGTGGATGTTTTCTAAAACACCTGACAATTTGAGGCAATATCTAGAGTTTTGGACTTGATTTAAAAAAAAACAAAACCTTTTAAGACAATTTCCTATTTTCACACAGGAGAGAAGAGGTCCAGCAAAAGGAAGTGGCCTATCTAAGATCACATAGCTTATCAGTAGCTGAGGCCAGCGCTTTCCAACTCCCAGTATGGACTAAGCTCTTTCCATTAACTCACAATGACAGTTTCTCAACACAGTCGCATCCCCAACCATTTCTCAAGAAAGGAAGTAGGGCCTTGTTGAGAGCTCAGAACCTGATGTCAAGAGGATCTAGGCTTAAGGTCTGACAATAAAACCTTGGAGGAGTCCCATCACCATTTAGAGGCCTGGCTTCCTCATCTACAACATGTGGGTGATCACACCTGTACTTCAAAGGATTGTTAGGACCTTTCCAAGTGGGAATCTGCATGCCTTTGATCCGTGGACATAAAATCTCCCGTTAGGCCTTTTCTTCCTCAAAATTAAAATGTAAAACCATCTATTTCCTCACTTGTTCTGAGAAACGTTCGTGAAGTCCTCTGAGGATTGTGGAAGATAGGTGGACTCATTATAATAGGGTCATGTAGTACAGAGGAAAGAAAAGTACACCGGCTCCAGAATCAGAGGGCCTGGGTTCAAATTTTGCCTTGGACCTTTACTGCCTAATGTGACCTTGGGTCCCTTACTTAATCTTTGTGGGCCTTACTTTCTTCATCCTGTAAAAGACAGGCTGGATGAGATAACCTTCTAGCTTTAATTCTATGGCCATGATCTTTGAGAGAGTAGAGAGTCAAGAACAAGAATTACTGGTTGTTTTTTTTTTTCCTCCTGCTGGCGGCTGAATGTCCCACTTATAAACTGTTGGTCTGAAGCGAGCATTTTAGAAGGAGGTGGTGATTCAACTACCATTCAGAAGCCCAGGGTCTACTGGGTTAAAGGTACCTAGGACGGGACACGTCTTTAGCTATGCTGACACCCAGTGGGTGCTGGGAAAACGGCACAGCAATAACCTCACAAAGCAACCGGCCACCGGGGAATGTTTTGATGTAGATTCCTTAGAAATGTGTTACATATATCATCTCATCGGATTTTAACAAACAACCCTGTGAGGCAAGGAACGTAATGCAGATCTCATTATTTTCATTTTAAAGATAAGAAAAGCCAAAGACGGCATGTGCCCCGGCCAGGACCCACCCCAGCTGAGGTCTTCTGGAGACAGGTGCCAGTTACGTGCTGTACCCGGGCTGCCTCAAATGTCCTTTCAAAGGCTCTTAGTTACTTGGCCTGTTCTTTGGACTATGGGTTACTAGGTTATAATAGCTTGACCTGAGGTCAGTTGGGATATCCACTTACTACAGGTTTGTATTCAGTGTTAAGCAAAGGAGAATTACAATGAACACAAAAGACAAATCGGGAAAGGGGGAAGCTCTTTCATCAATAAAAGATCCTGCAATTTACTAGATGATCCACCACAGGAATCCTTTAAATAGCCAGTTCCCCCTTAATTAAGTCATTTGGAAATGACTTAATTTCCAGACTTTGGAGTTACACTCCCCTCCCCCAGGAGTAAGTCTGTTATATGAAGTGAGGTATGTCTGTATCCTCATCTCCATGTTGTGAGGGCAATCTGTGCCCAGGGCATCATTAGACAGGCATGAAAGGGGGCAATCCTCATCCCCCTCTCCTGCAGACTCTGCAAGGAATGGCACGGCAGCCAATGCCCAGATGCTGGGGGAAGATGGGCGACTGCCCTCTAGCCAAATAAAAATGCCACCTCCCTCTCTTAATTCTGGACTGATGTGAGGTTAAAAAGACAAACATAAAACCTAGCTTCTAGATCACCCAAGTACAAAAGGGAACGATACCGTGAAACTGTTTGTTCTTAAGTAAACGGCCAAGGAATAAAAACCGTTAGCAGAATAAATATTTCATGCACCAGCGCCAAGCATTTAACAGTTTTCCGGCTCAGAGAACAAGCCCTCCACGTGTCAGAACATCGAGTTCAGATCACTGCTGAACTCAGAATCCAAGATGCCAAGGGAACTACACAAAGCTTAGGAGCGGCGCCCCTTCCTCTCTCCGATGAAAGACCCTTCCCTCACATACCAGTACTGCTGGAGAGGCCTTAGTATCTTAGGCAGGCGATTCCCCATCAATGGGCTTCGATTAACAGAATGAATGGCTGGCCGAGAGGCTTTAATAGATCTTTTAAGGAAAGCTGGGGCAGGGATGGATGTTAACTAGACTGACATCTCAAACCTCCAAGTGTGAGTCATCTCCAAGGGCCAAAGGGCTCCTTCACAAGCAGATGAGATACAGGTTTCTATATGGGAAAGTCTTATTGTACACATCCATCTTTGGGAGGGAATGTGGGATGGGGTGGGGGGATGAAAGAAATATGAAAGGTACTAGAGGGTCCAGGTCAGACACCAAAATGAACAAACCACTGGTCTCCCCTTCCCCACCTCTGCCCAGGCCCCTCATCTCTCCAGTGCATGTAGCAGAGGTGACCGACCTTCTTTTAGCTTTTCAGTGGCTGTCAGAGGGAGAAAATGAAATAATTCCACAATAGTGGAAGGCTGGAGGGAGGATCTGCCATTGTTGGGCAGGCCTGAAATCTGTTTCCTATTATACCTGATTAGTTTAACTAATCCCCTTGCTGCCCCAAAATAACAACAGAATCCAGGGGCAGAGCTGACTGGATGAACCAGCCCTATTTAAGCACTCAGCGAAGGAGCAAAGAAGGCTCCATCAATCAGCCAAAAGGTTGAAGGAAGAAGAAAAGGGGGGCTAGGGGAAAGTAGGGGTGTGGAGAGAGAAGATAACCAAATCAGGCTGGATTTAAAGATACAGTGGCCCCTTCAGCTGGATTTAGAATATTATCATGATGGAATCAATCTTTAGAGATCATCTCCTTTCACCCCCCCGGTTTTAGAGCTGAGGAAACTGAGGCTCAAAAGGCAGTGATTTATGCAAGGTCACATACAGCTAGTAAGCAGAGGCAAACCTCAGAGCCCAGGGCTCCTAATGGCCAAGTGTGTTCCCCTTCAACAGCCATTTTACTGTGAATGTGACGCCAGCTTTTATACCTCCGAGCTTCCGAAGGGAAGGTCAGTGTTCCCACTCAGCTATGGAAGCTGTAAATTTAGCTCTCAGTAAAAGTCAAGGACTGGAAAGCGGTGATGTGAATCACAGAGTCAATTTGGTGCTGGGGTGAGCAAGACCTGGGGGACCTGCAGTCTGACCCCGACCGGGGGATTACACTCTAGCTTTGACACCTATGACCCGTGGGACCCCCTTAACATCTTTGAGGCTGTTTCCTCCTTGGTAAAATGAAGCTAACAGTCACAGCACTAGCCTCCCTCCCAGGGCTGTTTTGGGCACAAAGCTTTGTAAACCTTACTAAAAGCCAGAGAATTATGAAGCCTATTAAAAGTAGTCAGAGTAGAGTGCCTTCGATATCAATAACCAGTAATTCCTTAAAAGCAGTAGAAGGGGATAGGATCCTAGCTCAGGCTGAGATCAGGAATCTCGCCCCCCCCCCCCCCCCTTGATTCCTATTTCTATCTTCCCCAAACCAGATCCATCTGGAGATTCCTAGGAACAAGTGATAACAATACAGGTCCTCCTCTTCAGGGCTGAAATACCAGCTAGGATCGAGTGCTGGTGTTAGAGTCAAGAAAATCCGAGTTCTAATCCTGCCTTAGAGTAGCTATAAGACCCAAGACAAGTCACTCTCGGCCTCAGTTTCCCCCATCTGTGAAATGTCAGAATTACAGCCTCCCCCCCTCACAGGGTTGTTGTTAAGGACCAAATAAGACATTTTGTAAAATACTACATAAATGCTAACTATTAATATCCAGGGCAGCTAAGTGGTACAGTGGAAAGAGTGAAAGACCTGGAGTCAGGAAGATTCATCTTCCTCAGTTCAAATCTGGCCTCTGACACTTACTGGCTGTGTGACCCTGGGCAAATTACTCAGTTTCCTCATCTGTAAAATGAGCTGGAGAAGGAAACGGCAAACCATTTCAAGTATTTTTGTCACGAACACCCCAAATGGATCATAAAAAGTCAGACACAACTGAACAATATTAATATGAACCACCCCTGAAGGATGGGAATCAGCAGCAGGCAGGTGAAATAGTTAATTAAAAAAAAAAAAAAGCTCATGGAGCTCAGATTAAGAAATCCAATCTAGAGAAATCCCTCAAAAGTTGGGCCAGAGTTTGACAATGTGAGCAGAGCAGCCATCAGAGGTTACATAGTCTTGCCTGGAGCCCCAAACCCCACTCCTGCCCCAGATTCTTTGGGCCTGAAAGTCAGCCTTGGGTATTCCCAACGCTGCTTCCTTCAACAGCCTACAGGTGGTACCTGGGATTCTCAGGCCTATGTTCGGGCTCTGTTGGAGCTGGGGGGCGACTGATGTCAAGATGCTGCTCCAACACCTGCTGTCGGAACTCCGACACCTGGGACTGCCGGTCTTCCTTCTCTTGCCGAAGTCTCCTTTGGCGAGCCAGCCACTTCTCTTCCTCATTTGTACGCTGGATCAGTAGGGCTGTGGCTGCGCTGCTCCCGGGCAGGGGGAAAATGCTATGGTTGGAGATGAGGCTGGGCACTGGGTGATGGGAGGCAGGGGTGGGGTGCAAAGGGTGCTGGACAGCCTTGGGGGTCTGCAGGGCAGGTTCTTTGAGTTTCTCTGCAGGGGGAGAAAGAATCATCACAGGTAGGTGTTAAGCATCCGACTCTTGACTTTGCTCAGTTCTTTTCCTCCTTCTCCTTCCTCCCTACTTCACCTTTAACTAACCAAAGATGTTATTTTACTCGCTTTTCTCTGCCAGGGGCCTATTCTATTGACTAGAAATAAGAGAGTACAAGTGGAGTAATTTTAGCCACATGAATATTTCAAGTAGTGTATTCTAACCTTAGAGAGACAGTATGGTGTAGGGGCTAGAAAGGCAGTCTTGTAAGTCAAGGAGACCTGGGGTGAAAAGTCCTGCCTTGGACACACTGGCTATAGCAAGTTGCTGATCTTCTCAGTGCCCCCAGGTAGCTCTTAAGACCAGTACCTCAGCTGCCTCAATGGAAGGAATGTCCACGCTGGGAGTTTCCTAGCTCCACAGGGTTGGGTTAAAGACATTCTACCAGAGACTCCAAAATAGTCTTTGGGTCATCTCTAAGACTTCTGAATAGCCAAGAGTCAATCAAGTCCATTCTGTGGTGTTTAAGCAGCTCATTTACCTTTTCTACCATCACTAAAAAACCTACGGCAATGGCCCATGCATCTACCTCCCGCAGCCCTATCTGGACATCAGGCTAAGGCTCTGGGGCCACAGTCACCTGGTCTGTTTGGTGTTAGTTGCTCTGACGGTTTCACTCGATCCTCTCCTGGAAGGACCCGTAGCCCATGCAGCTCAGACACTGGCAGAAACTGGTTCTCTATGGTCTTGACCATCAGCTCCTTCTCGCGGGCTCGCTCACGCTGTCTCTCCAGCTCCTTCTCTCTCTCCCGCTCCCTTTCCTTCTCCCGCTCTCTTTCCAGTTCTTTTTCCCGTTCTCGCTCCCTTTCCCGCTCCTTCTCTCTCTCCCGATCAGCTTCCCGTTCTCGTTCCTTCTCCCTTTCCCTCTCCCGTTCTCTTTCCCGTTCCCTCTCCCGTCTCAGCTCCTCATCCATCTGTAACCTGAAAAGGAGGAATGATGAAAAAAAAAATGTAGGGACAAAGTTCAGTCCATAAAAACACAGTGCTTCACAAGAAAAATAGAAATTGGCAAGTTATCTCAAGAACTTAATGAAAGAAGTTCTGTATGTGAATTTGCAATATATATGTGTATATATATATATATATATATATATATATATACACACACACACACATACATACACACACACAAACACATACACATACACACACAGATATACACACATATAATTTAAGTATCCTTTTAGAAGCAATAATTTCTATTTGGTAAAACTGGGATTTCTATGAAAATGATATAGAAGTTGGATTTAGATTGGTATCACAGGTCCTTAAAGACATCATGGATGATTGGGAAGGACACTCAGGTAACTTCTGACCCAAAGATGGTGTTCACATGACAGCAAAAGGATAAGAAAAGGTCTCTTGGCCGTAGAGCAAATCTTCAATGGACAATTTATGGAAACACATGGACAAGACTGGCCCAGGATGGTGAGATGTGGGGAGGGTAGGACTGATCATGGCAGAATGAGGCCTCACACAATGATGGCTGATCCCAGATCCTTCTAATATAGAAGCTCCTTCTATATAAAACATTGTCCCCTTTAGCAATCTAGTGAATGCTATGGAACTGTCCTCAGGCCCATGTTTTTAAAGGCATAAAATACAATCAAAACCCACAGGTTTACAAAGGAAACAAGCTATACTGAAATACACTTAGCCTTCTGTATTTTAAGAAATGATGAGTGGGATGATTTCAGAAAAACCTGAAAAACTGATGCAATGTGGAGAGCAGAACCAGGTGAACATTGTACATAGTAATAGCAACATTGTACAATGAGCAACTGTGAATGACTTAGCTATTCTCAACAATACAATGATCCAAGACAATTCCAAAGGACTCATGATGAAAAATGCCATCCACATCCAGAGGAAAAACTGATGCAGTATGAATGCAGATTGAAGTATACTTTTTTTCACTTTCTCGTGTGTGTGTTTCTCTTTAGGTTTTTTCCTACAACATGACTGATATTGAAATATGTTTTGCATATAACCTATATCAAATTGCTTGCCATCTCACGGAAGGGGATGTGAGGTAGGAAGAAAATTTGGAACTCAAAATTATTTAAAAATGAATGTTAAAAATTGTTTTTACATATAATGGGGGGAAATGTGATGAAAAAGAAATACACCTAGTCAAATATTTTCTTAAGAAAAAAAAAGAGGGGCAGCTAGGTGGCACAGTGAATAGAACACCGGCCCTGGAGTCAGGAGGACCTGAGTTCAAATCTGACCTCAGATATCTAACACAAAAACTAGCCATGTGACTTTGGGCAAGTCACTTAACCCCAATTGCCCTACTTTCCCCCTTCCAAAAAGCAAAAAAAAAAATAAGAGAAAGAAACATCAAGTCAATGGAACCCAGGTTAAGAAGGCCTGAGATACAGATATAGACATAGCTCTATGCATGGCACTCTTCTTCCCGCAACAAAACCCCAAATCACAACAATCCCACAGTAGAAAAGACTTTACCTCTCTGCAGTGAGGCTTGACATCCGTTCCGTCTGCAGTGCCGAGAGGGACGAGTGAGAAAGTTCCGCAGGGTACCTAACCCCCGAAAGGTGGAGGTGCATAGCTGATGGGTGTAAAGGGGGCAATGAGCCAGGGGTTGGGATCGGGTAGAAGGGGGACCGCAGGGCTGAAAGGCAGTAAGAATCATCCACCCTGGAGGGAGGGGGGAAGGAAGAACAGAATCAGTGCCACCACAATGGAAGGTGTATGAGAACAGAAGAATAAGACCATAACCACCACTTGGGGGTGAGACTTTGACTCCATCTGGGGCCGCCACTACCAGGGGACTTTGGAGAACACCTCCCCCTCTTCCCATTCAAGTTTGTAGTTTCCCTGAAATTGGTCCATGGACCCCAGATTGAGAGCCTCTGTTCCAAGGAATCTTAAGGGGGTTTAGGAAAGAAGTTTCCCGTGTCCAGGAAAAAGTTGTGATATGGAAAGAGGCATCAACATCCTTAAGGTCAAAGAATAAATGAGAAAGTACCACCTAAGCTGGGTAGGTCAACGCCCAAGAAGAGGGCAGAGTTCATTCTCTCAAACACGGAGGATGTCACCTCTGGGCTCACTGAGATGTGGACCACAGATCTCCAGTGGAACCAGCCAAAGACAAAAATAAAGCCTTTGGCTAGCCTCAGGTCTGAGTTATAGACTTTAGATTTGGAGAAGTGGGTCTGTCAATAGCCACTGAGAGCACCTTCAACTATACTAACTGTTCCCTCCTGCCCAGGGTGGACATAGCTGACCTCTGGCTGAATGCTCGTGGCTTATGGACAACAGAAAGTCAAATAAATATGTGTGTGATCTTTGTCGAAGTACAACGGTCCAAACAGTAGGTCCAGATTAACAGGCACCTTAACTCTGGGTCCAAAGAAGCAAAACTATTACTTTATGGCATATGCTATAGTATCCTAACAGATGATATTTTATAGTATAATATCCTAATATACTATACTTTATAGGATAGTGTAATTTATATAGGCATCAGGAGAATTGAGATGAGATTCTCAGTGAGTTCAATGCATATGACTAATGACCAATCTGCAAGTATTTGTTAAATATCGTATGTAATCAAGAATCCCTGACCTGGAGGAGTTTACCTTCTAACGATGTAAGTAAACTGGAATCTTGCCTATTACTTACTGCTGAGACCTTGAGGAGCCCCTAAAACAGAAGGCCTCTACACCAGCTTTACCCTGGGATCCTAGCGATGGCCAAAAGGAGACTAATTTTAAATCCTGCTTTGGGTTATGGGAGATGACCATCCTGGCAAAGTTCTCTCTTTTGTCATTAAAAGAGAATAGAGAAAAAAACACCTGAAGAACCAGGATCAAGAATCCAGCCAGATTTCTGGACAAATTTCAAAGTCATTGCTCCGTGACTGGACAGCTTTGCGGCGATTTCAACATCAGTAATACTTGACAAAGAATCACGGCTGGCCCATGAGTGAGTGAGGTGGGGAGGATCAGGAAGGGAGGTTCCTCCTCAACCTTCCCGGGCTACTATGCTCTTACCTGAAGGCTGGGTGTGGGAAGGGATGAGGGGCCAGGTAGCTGGGGTGGTAATAGGCAGCAGCTGTGGCCGGATCGAGGCTGATGGGTGGCAAGGAGGACATGCGGAGATCTTCCGTGGTGTGATAAGGTCGAAAGCTCCGCAGATAGTCCTCAGTGACAGTGCTGGGGGGGACCACATGATGTACAGGGCGCTGGAGGGTGCTGGGGGGAAGATGAGACAAGGGGCAGCAAAGGTTAGCACAAAGTTATTTTTCTAGTCTGGGAAATTCATTAACCTATCTGCTCTCCTCTCTTCTGGTTCACTCAGGAGGGCTGGCTGCCGCTGTTGCTCTTTCATCGCCGGGAGGGAAGGGTCTCTAATGAGATACTGCTCTTTAGGGAGGAGGCCTGGGGCTGGGAGCTGGACCAGCTGCTGTAAAGGCAGAGTCACAGCTGTCCTGTGGGCCACCCCTCGGGCTATCCCTCCTGTCCTTGGCCTTGGTGACCAGATCAGCCTCCCTGGATGCCCCAGGAGAACCATGGGGTAAGGTGACTGACATGTGGCTGTCCTTACCACTTCTGAGCTGAGATCAAAGGACCTTAGATACCCAGGGAATTCTGGCTGAAAACATCTGAATGGGAGGTTCTCTGACAAAGTCAATCAGCCAGGGAGTGATTCTTAAAAGGAAGTGAATGAAAAGCAACCACAGATTGTGATCAAACAGGCCCCCCCTCCTGGGGTGGAAGCTTGGGACCATCTGCCAGAGCTCTCGCCTTAATCTACTCCAGACACACTCACCCCTGGCAGGGAGTGTAGAGAACAGAGAATGGACAGTGCCCTGGTCCCAAGCCCTTAGCATCTGGGGGTTGTTCCAAAGATTTTCCAGGGAAATCAGTCCTAGTGGGATCTGCTCCCATCCCTTCCCCATCTGCCTGCAAACTTACTTCAGCGGTGGGAATCGGGAGTCCTGAACAACAGAGCTGGGGGGGATGCTGAAGGGGTAAGGAGAGCTCAGGAGGTGGGAAGGGATGGCTGGCCCCGCTGCCTTCTCCTGAGCCAGGGGCGGCTCCACGATCAGGCGGTCTCTGTTGCTGCCACTTCTGGATCCGGCTTCTTGCTGTGAGAACAGAAACAACAGGGCCAAGTCAGAGGGGGAAAGAGGGGCCTGGAACAAAGAATGAAGCCAGATGGGCCTGGCGAGAAGGCCATTGAGCAGCATCCTCTGGTCAAGGGGTCTATTATCAGGCCTCCTTCTCTGGAGAAGCCTTACATCAAAACATCAGGAAACAGAATGACCCAAATGCATCTCACAGCCCCAAAATGGCTTTTCCTTTGAGAATGTCCACTCAGAGCATGAACAGCAAACACTAGCTATCACACTACAGCCCACACACTCATCCATGGCCACACCCCCTCCTCTCTACTGGGATTGTGATACTCTCTGTCCTACAGGCATTATGGAAAGGAACACAGTTCGGAAACAAGACTCAGAGGGCTGACACCTCCCTGGGTACCCACAGCTCCTGGAAATGAACTTTTCAACTCAAAGTCAGGAAACATGGCGGATATCCTGCTGCAAAAGCCTTTAAGAGGCCTCCATAACAAATCCAGCTAGCCCCTAAAGTGACACAAGGCATCAGCTGTGACAGCAGCTGCTTGGTTGCCATTACAGATATCCTGGCAGTCCTGATGCCCACACAGAGAGAGACAGAGGTCATCAGGAAGCTGGCACTGCTACTGGGGTCGAACAGGCTGGTCTGCAACCAGCCAGTCCCTGGGGTGGCCCTGGTATCAGCTGCAAAGGCAGCTGCTCTGCCTTGGCTGATCCAGCCCATTTGGTGACTCCAATGCAGACACACAGTGAGGAGGGAGAGGAAAACTGGACCTCACAGTCCCTGTAGCCAGCCCCTCCACTCCTGGCTGCCAGAAAGGCTGAGTCCAGAAACAGCAGATTCTGCAGAGGGTTGGACTGAAACAGGAAAGAGAAAAACCAACTTCAAAGAGCTCAGAATGGTGAAGAACAGGTGGGGATTTAAGGACCAAAGAGGAAGGTTTCCTTCACCGTTTCCAGGAGTTCTCAGCAGCAAAGTCACTACAAGTCAGCATCTAAATGCAGGGGCTCAGGGGACCCAAGGAGAGGAGGCAGTACAGCTCAGTGAGTTTAGCACTAGGCTAAAGACAGGCTATGCAGACTCAGAGACCTGAGTCCATTCAACCCGAGTATATTAAAAAGGAGAAAACTGATATGGGACTGGCAATCTGGAACCAAGACACCTACTGAAATGGACTTAATGGTCAGAATAAATGCCCGGAGGCTAGGTTTCAAAATACGTGTGTGTGGACACACAGGTGTTGTGCAGTCTAGACTTGTTCTTCAGAACAATCATGGGGTTCTATTAAGAGAAACAGATCTGATGTGTGAGGCCTTGGGCTGAAACCCTGTCTGCTATATTCTACCTGGTAACCTCCTTGCTCCTTTCCAGGTCTGTCTCTTTCACTTGGGGCTGCACTAAATGACCTCTTAAGGTCCCTTCCAGTTAGAAATCTATAATCCCTCTTTGGCCTCAGCTTCCTTCCCTTGTGAAACAGGGTTGGACCAGATGACCTCCATGGTCTGTAAATAAGGGGCCTGGGCTACATCAGGTTTTTTGTGTCATAGACCCTCTCTAGCAGTCTGGTTCCTAAAGAAGTGACAGACAGGATCCATTTAAGGCAAAGATGGCATTTCCCCCATTCAAATTCTGAAACCCCCAGAAATCTTTCCAAGGAGGTTCCCAGATCCCAGCTTTAAGAACCCTTGGACTTGCACCTGCCTCACCCATGATATATAAACAAGCCAGAATTTGAATTCAGCTCCTATGACTTCCATGAAACAGTATATTCATGACCTAGATCTGATATTAACCTGATGTGATATCCACAGGTGCTCAGTGAAGAGGCCCCCCATTTGGGGGTGGAAAGTATTGGATCTGTGCTCTGGCATTGAGTGACTGTAGCTCTAAGCTCAACCTCAGCTGCCACCTCTATAAAAAGGGGGTGGCAATACCTCTCTTATGGGCCTGTTAGGAAGAAGGAGCTTTAGAAATGAGAGGTATTTATTTCCTCCTATACTTGAGGATTGCCCAATGGGCATGGGACAGACTCTTACAGGCAGACCAATGTGGATGCAGTTGAATCCTACCCCCCAGTAAAAGTACATCTTTTATGAATGGGCCTTCATATGAAAGAGGTTTCAATCTCCAAACCATCCTCATTAGCGTTCCCTAAATGCTTTCTAGCTTGGCAACGTTCTTTCTAAAACGTAGGAGGATCTTTTCAAAAACACCCAGACAAGCTTAGGCCCTTCCCTCCATTGCCTCTCCATGCACTGTTCTCGTCTGTCTGGTTTGCCTCTCAAGGCTTCACTCACACATTAGTCAAGTCAATGAGCACCCAACTCTGTTTTGTGCTAGACACTGTATCTGTTGACTTGAGTATCAGGAGGAAAGGAACCTTTGCTCAGATTTTAGGAAATGCCTAAGAAAGGATTCTTCCTTAGTCCCTGCTCACTGGCTGCTCTTCTCTAGGGAAATTCAGAACTCCTCCACCTTGGATCAGGGAAGGCGTTACCTTGTAGTAGGGGTTTGAGAGTTGTTCTAAGTGGTCCAAATTCTAAGTTGTTCTAAGTCTATTCTAGAAAAAGTTACTCATAGTGAATCTTGGCAATGGGCTAGGTAAATAGAAACACTTGGTACCTGGATGGGCAGGTGCTCAAACTACTGGGAGTCCCAGTTGATTCTAATCTGGGCCCAGGACTTTTCAGCTACCTAGAGGTAGCTGAATTCCACCTTCCTTCCCTCTCACTCTGGGACCCCAACTCTTAACTCTTGTGGAGACAATGGTATATGGGAAAAGCTTGGGATTTGGAGATCGTGAGAATTGGGTTCCAGTAGCTCTTACATTTCACACCTATGATACAGAGTAATGCGCTGCACTGAATTGCCTTGGTTTCTCCATCTGCCAAATGAGGATGATAATCTTGGTCCTGTCTCTTAGGGATACTGGATCAAATGATGTAATGTTTGCAAGCACTTCAGGCACCTGAGTAGTTGCTGCTGCTGCTGCTACGATGACTAACAGTCATAATATTAGGAGATAGAAGAAGAGAGAAAACCATGATGGGATTCTGGGCACTGGGGCAAAGCTAGAAGCAGCTCACTGGGTAGTTTGACATTGATTGGTGACTGAGGCTTCTGCTGCCCCATCAGACACCTGGACTGAGAGACAGGTCCTCTCTGAAGGCCACTTGTGAGGAGCAAGAGGCTGGCTTGAGGGCAGGCCTGGTCTTCTGAAGTCTCCCACTCAGGGAGGGGAGAGGAAAGACAGGTTTGTGAAAGTCTAGATAGGCTGAACAGAAGTGTCTTGAGACCTGAGACTCTGATCTCATCCTGGCTAACAGTCTATGGGAAGCTAAGGGTAGGGCCAAAGAGGGAGGAGAAAATAATGTGCCTGTTTCGTTTCCTGTGATGGAAGGAAGGGATCCCTTTCAATTTGTGGCAGCTAGGTGGCACAGTGGATAGAACTCTGAACTAGGAGTCAGGAAAGACTTGGGTTTTAATCCTGCCTGGTGCTTACTGGATGACAGTGGCAAATCATTTAGCCACTCAGTCTCAGTGTCTTCATCTGTGATACGGGAATAACAAAAGCACCTCCGACAGGGGGCTGTTTAGGAGTCTTTGTTTAAAAAAAAAGGAAACTTTTTAATGCTATGTTAGCAATCATTACTTTGTAAATTAACTTTCTGTATATGTGCATGTATCATATGTCCCCAGCCAGTCTGAAAATCCACAGGGGGTAGGGACTATAGCTTATACTTCCTCTGCATTCTACCCCAGCCACTGCATAGGATAGGATGTGTTAGGGAACTAGAGTGTGGACCAGGTGGTCACTAAGGAACTTGCCTTTCAGCTCTTACATGAAGTCTCTGAGGCAGATAGTTTTGGAATAGGGCAACAGATAACTGGATGTTAACTTTTTTTTTCTTGAGTGCACGGAATACATCCTATTTAATCTACCTACTTCCCTCAGTTTTGACAGTGCTGAATGTTTACTGGACCCAGGTCTGAAACAGACACGAACGAGTCTCAAGGAACTCGGCATCTGTTGCGGGGTAGGGGCCTCAAGGAGAGGAGGAAGAGGAGGGTGTACCCAAGGCTTCTCTAGGTCTAGGTGCTAAAGAGTTAGCTAGCAAGGGGGAAGACAGGCGTTGCCCTGGACTCCACAGTAGATGACTGACATGCCTTCAAAGGGAAAAGGAAGCCTTCCCTAGAACAGAGGGACCCTTCTTGATGCCTCAATCTTAAACTTCCAGGGGTGGGTGGGAGAGAAGCAAAGAAAGAGAGGGGGAGGAGAGATAGAGGGAGGGAGAAAGGCAGAGAGAGAGGGTGTAAGAGAGAGAGGAAGAGAGAAGGGGAAAGAGAGTGAGTGAGAGTGTGTGTGTGAGAGAGAGAGAGAGAGAGAGAGAGAGAGAGAGAGAGAGAGAGAGGAGAGAGAGAGCGCTCACACATGACACTTGGGTAGTGGAGGGAGGAGGGGGGCTGGCTGGCAGAGGGAACGAGTGCATCATTACTGCACAGGCCGCCCTTCTTCAGGCAGACCATCCATCTTCATATCACCAGACAGTGACATCTTGGAACACGTAGCAGATAAGATTTAAGCAGCTTGGTGCCAGGCGGTGCTGTGCCACTGGGAGACTCGCCTTCATCAGTCAAGTGTATTTACTAAACACGGCCACAACAAACATTCAGCAAGCGGCTGATAGCTCCTCAAGACTTCATAATCTCTCCAGAAGATACATCGGCTATAATTAATTGAAAGAGATGGGACCCAGTGATTGGAATTTTTAATGAGGAACATCTGTTCACTCTCTGTGCACAGCATTGGGCCACCCCTACAACATCCCAGACCCCCTTGCTCTCATATCCTGTGTGTGCCCTCTGACCTCCTCCATAAGGTTTGTTCATGGGATAATGATCTCAATGCCCAGAAAAGGTCAAGAAAGACCAAATGGGACAGCAGTAAAGAGTATGACGTGGGCTGGAAAAAAAAGGAGATGCCCTTGACTTTCCCTTCCAGAAGGCTAGGTCATCCCTGAAAGGAGGGCAACCATCTACTTGTAGCATATTTTAGGGCTAGAATGGATGCAAAAGCTTATGCAGTGCAACTATTTCATCTGAGAGAAGCCAAGTGCTTTTTTGACTTCACATATATAACGGGTCTGCTATTTCTTGCCTTCTCAATGGGGGGGGGGGGGGGGAGAATTTGGAGCTGAAAATAAAAATTTAGAAGAAAAAATCCTTTAAAATCAAAGAGGTCCAACATGGTAGAATGAAAAGACCTGTATTTGGACTCCAAAGAGCTGGGTTCTAATCCTGTATTAGGTATGTGATCACTGGCTGTGTCACCTTGGACATGTTATTTAATCTCCATGAGATCGAGGTCCTTTTGTCTGCAAAATGACTAAGGTTCCTTCCAGCTCAAACCCTTAGGTTCTTCAGCCCTAGGGGGTTGATAATGAAGTATACAACCCACCTTCTAAAGGGAAAGTGATGGACTCGGGCACAGAAATAGGACAGATTTCTCAGACATGGCCAATACAGAATTTTTTTTCGCTTGACTGTGTATTTGTTGTAAGAACATTTTTTCTTTCACCGAGGCTGGGTGGTGAGAAGGAAAAGAAAATCTATTTCAATTAAGTGGAGAAAATTGAATTAAAAATAGTCGATCTTGGGGTCTCCAACTCAGAGAGGGGATGAGATTTGCCCACAGTGGTATATGCAGTAAGAAGAGGTAGGATTTGAACCCAGAGTCCCAATTCCAAATCCAACCCTTTTCTCATTTTACAGAGGGAAGAAATTAAGTGGGGTTGGGGGGGGGGGGGGAAGGGATGCCAATTTTGACAAAGGTCAAAGGGAGGTAAAGGCAGAGTCAGAAAGGCCAGTGTTCCTATCAGCCTCAAGTCCAGTAGCTTGCCCCTAGCTTGGTCCAAGAAAAGGGAGGTGCAGGGGAGGCTTAAGATAACCCTTGCTAGGTTGACATTGTTCTTATTGGAGAGGACATGGAACTGGGAAAGAGAGAAGGGGTTTCTGTTCAGAATACCCTGGTGGGTGGGCTGTTTCCAACAGGCTGGCATGAAGGAGCAGGATGGGGGGGGGGGGGGGAGGAGGAGTGGTGTGTGATAGGTTCATTTATTACCTGCCTGCCTTTACATTTACAAGTGGCTCTGTTTTCAGAGGATGCAGATGCCTGAGGCAGCATGGCAAGGATATAGCCTTTTGAGAAATACCATAAACCAAACAGGTTACTCAGGTATCATGTCCAAGGCAAACAGGGAAGAAGACTGTGGAAATCCTGGCCTCCATATTGGGCCCTCCTGCCTGCCCCTAGTACTCAGGAGTCATAAAAAAAAAAAAAAAAACAAACCCAAACTCATGTGAATTGTCTTTTGAGCTGCAGGCTGGAAGCAAAGCTTCCTTTCCTTCTGGGCTGGGGTCTGAAGGGAGACAAGAGGGGAGGGGCTCAGAATCCACAGCTTGCTGCTGGCCCTGCTGTGGCAGGTAACCCCAGATCTGCAGCTGGGGGCGAGATAAGGGCTAGCCAGAGCCTTCCCAGTTATCTCTGATTAAAGATGCCAGACCCCTTGAAGGAGGGGGCTCTCCTCCAGCTACAAGGGCCACGTGTTCTAAACTCTCTGGCTGAACCAATAGGAGGAATCCCATTATCTCCTCTGTCGGCTCTGATTTGCAACAAATAATGGCTTGATTAATTAATAAGCAGGCCAAGCTGGATAGAACAGACCCACGGATGACCTTGGTACCTCCACTCACAGGGGTGGGGGATGGTGGAGGGCTTTGCTGGGGAAGAGAGAGAGGAACAGGGTTCTCCAGGGCCCACCGAGTGTGCGTGTAAATCCTGAGAAAAAAGCATCTTGCGGTTGGCTAGTTTTCAGAGCTGTGGCCCTGAAGGATGCAGGGGGCAGATGGCACCATCCGGGTCTCAGAGTTTCAAACAGAAGATGCTAAAGTGGGCGGGGGTGGAAGATGGGGTGGGGGTTGGGGAAGCAAATAACACCCCCCCCCACACACACACACCCCTGCCATGAAAGGATAATTCTGTTCTCTCATCTCCCATCTGGAGACCAGCCAACTTCATAGAGGACCAACAGGGAACTGGGTCAACAAAGCTTAGCAGGACGGAGAGGGCCTGTACGGGGGAAATGCAGGGGGAGGTGACAGCCCTGTGACCCCCACCAGAGACCAGCGGCACCGCATACCCAAGGCTCAGGGCTGGTCGCCCAGGAAGTTATGGCAGCATCCCTCCCCCTGCAGACAGGCAGGTTTCCAAAGGCTCAGTGTTTTACTGGCGAGGGAGGGAACCCTGCTTGGGTCCTTCCTAAAAGAGCGGCATCTGTGGGGGCTGCTATGTATTTATTTATTTATTTCTGAGCAGCGGCTGGGAGTGCAGCTGCAATGATGAAAGAAGGGGAGGGGGAGGGGCGTGCTGTTTGAGAGAGAAAATCAGTCATTCCCTGGTGATTAGTGAATAATTTCCCCCAGTCAGAACGCAGGACATGCCCTATTAGGTTTAAAATAGACTAGTCTTCATTTAATCTGTCCCTTCACAGCCTCCCTATTACCTTGGAAATATCGGTAACCCCCACGAAGGGGCCTGGTGATGGATTGACTCCACAATTCCCTACTTATCCCAGCATCCAACGTCCGGGCCCCTTTAATGACTCATTCCTGATAACTTTATGAAGTTATTCTTCTTTGCCTGGTGCCTGCCTCTTCTTTAACTGTCTTCCCCATTCCCCATTTGCCCCCTCCCCCCAAAAGGATTAAATTCTCAATTGCGTCTTTGTGCCCGGCTTGATGGGCCATACATCATCTATTAATCCAGTTTCCCAATCCTTACAGCTTTCCCTGGTGGCCTCAGTGTTTCATTAACCGCTGTGGTGGTAAATTGCTGGAAGCAGATATATCGCGGCCCTTTCTCTGGGGTTACTAAATATTTCTGAGGCAGTAAGGGCTCTCTGAGGAGAGAGACAGCGTGCAGTGCGTATGAGTCACCCTGCAAGGCACTTCAGGCTCCATGAGGGGAATATTTATGAGCACTCTTGCACCCGTGTGACTGGAGACAGCGGGCCGGGCATCTGCTGAATTGGGGAGCAGCGAGGGAAAGGAGGGAGACAGATGTCCTCCATCTTCTGTATCTGCAAAGGGGCTCCCACGTTCAAGGAAGAACCAAGCAGGGACAAGGGGTGCTTGGTCCCCCGCGGTGCTGAGGCAAGAGCCAGGGCCAAGTCCCAGAAGGAGGGCAGGGAAATTGCAGCCCTCCATCTTCCCTGCATATGGTAAAAAGACAAGGCTCAGGGGACTACATGTAGAAACTGATGGAGAAAAGAGAAAAAAAAACCCAAACCAAACAACTCAGAGGAAGCTGCAAACCGCTCCCATGTCACTCTCTCAGCTGCCACCCACCAAGGCCCAATGGCAAAGAAGGAACAGGCATCTATCAAGCACCTGATGTATACTAGGCACTCATTTGATGATGCCAATGGTCACAGGGTCCTTACTATCTGCTAGGCACAGTGCTAAGTGCTTTACAATTATGATCTCATTTGATCCTCAACAATGGGGGGGGGAGGGGGGGCTATTATCATTATCTTCATTTTACAGTGTAAGAAACTGAGGAAGACACAGTTTAAGTGACTTGCCCAGGATCACAAAACTAAGGAACAGAATTAAGAGTCTAGATTTCCAGGCTCTAATTCTAAATGATAACCAATCATATGACTAAAAAGTGACTCAACAGAATCACTAGTTTAGTGCTAGAAGGGACTTCTGGAAATCTAGACCAACCCACTTTGCAGACTGGGAAACTGAGCGCTAGGGATCCGAAACACTTGACCCCAAAGCCCAGCCAAGCTAAGATTCAACTCTCTGCCCCCTGCCCCACAGCCTCTCTAAGACAATCCCCACTCAGACCTTCAGCTTGGGGTCTTTCCTAACCTGGAAAACAATCAACGAATAATAATACCCGGGCAGGCAGAGCTTTTGTGAGGATCAAGTGAGGACACGTGTCTGAGTCCTGTAAGATCTTAGGTAAGGGAGGGGCGCGGCGCTAAGGAGCGTCAGAGAGATTTAGGACTTCAGGCACCACACCCTCAAGCTTTCCACTTCTGCACTGTGACTTCCCAAAGACCCTCTGCCTCCAAATGCCATTCTTGAAAGACAGTAATGGGATGGTGAACACTGGCTCCTTAGGAGCTGGGGGGGTCAGGAGATGGTGAACACTGGCTCCTTGGGA
>CM053585.1:45710957-45819027 GCA_028646515.1 Pseudochirops corinnae
ATCAGGAGATGGGGAACACCGGCTCCTTGGGAGCGGGGTCAGAGGTAAAAGGCCCAAGCAGAAGGAAAAAGCAAACAGGTAACTCCCAGCAGCTGGAGAATTGAGGGTTTCTGGGCCTTCCTCCAGATTCAAGGGGGCCTGTTGCACTCCCAAAAGGCAGCCCTTTCTTGAGACTGGAAAGTCGCCACCACCGGGTATTTGGGAGGAAGCCCGTCCCAGCCACCGGAGGCTTTAAGCAGGGACAGGCCCAGGGCCCCACATTGCTACTGGTCCCAGCTGGGCAGGGCAGAATATGTCTTTGGAGAGTTCTAGGTGGGAATTTTGTGCGTTACTTGAAGCAGTGGATTTTCTTCCCTCCTCAAACCCCTCCCCATCTTTCTTTGCGGTTTAATTAGTATTTCCAAGTGGTGTAATCCCTCCGGGAACAGTCATAAAAATCCAGGAGAGAATCACTGCTAACAATGGTTCTTAATTAGGAAGTGCCTCACTCCAGACTGCAGCACGCGTGTGTGTACACAGAGTAGAGGGACATCTTCAGCGGGGGGAAGCCTGAGGGGGACGGGAGACCCAGGGAGGCAGGCAGCTGCACAGAGACAGCGGGGCTTGTGGGAATAGCTGGATGAAGCTTGGCCCTGGACGGGCTGTGTTGGAGAGGATGCCTCAGCAGCGCCTTTTATCACAGCTGTCATCTGAAGGCCAATTCCAGTTTTCTGTTGTCTCTGCTCTCTAGTTTCTCACACCCAGAGGTTTTATTTGTGGGTTTTGTGTGCGGCTAGGAGCCAAGGTGACTGGAACATCACAAGTGACTCCAGGAGAGTTTTCTTTTTAGCCCGAGAGGGGGTCTAAAGGCCATCTCAATTCAACAAGACCCATTCATTTGATAGATGGGGAGACTGAGGCCCAGAGTGGGGAAGGGACTTACCCAAAGTCACACAGTAAATTTGTGGCAAGGCTGGGAGTTAGTCCTCTGTGCCTCAATTTTATCATCTGCGAAATGGGAACAAATGATTTCTCACATTCCCGACCTCATGGGTTTGTTGTAAGAGAAAGCACTTTGGGATCTTAATAACTGGAACTAGTATGACGGGACTCTGTCAGCTGCTCTCTTTTTTAGTTGGGTCTTGAAAAATTAGATAGCTTTCCATCTGCAGAAAAAGGATTTGATTTGACCTCGAGGAAAAGTAGGCAGCCAACTCCCCAAGTATTACGGATTCTGATCCTAGATCCAGTCATATTACCAAGTATCTAGTATACAACCAAGATAGGTTGTAGACTGGTTTAATCCTTTCTCAAACACAGTCACACAGACACAGATACACACCCCACCTGAGTCCCTTCTAGCAAGAGATTAAGAACATGTCACTTTACCTGTCGGCTCTCACTTCTCCAGACACCATTGACTGTTTTCGTTGGTGCAATGGTGACCACTGGGGGTGTGCTGGGGACGTTGTGGCCTCCGGGAGGAACAATGATGGGCCCCATGGGCACTCGCTTGGGCGTGCTAGCAGGAGAGCTGTGGTTGGTTGCCGGAGAAGAGACTGGGGAAGACTCACTGCTTATTGAAGACCCTGTAAGAAAACAAAGAGTCTGAAGCAAGGGGGAAGAAAAAAAAACCAAAATGGTGGCACAGAATTTAGGATGGGTGTGTCAAGACCCCAGGGATATCTATAGCAGGGCTGATGTTCATCTCATCAACCAGACTGATTAAAGAGGTCTTCATCTTTCCTGCCTGAGATGAGCAAGAGGGAGGGAGATACACTGGGCCAAAGTTGGAGAACCTGGGACCAAGCTCTGCCACTTACCCCTGGGCCAGGGGACTTCACTTTCCTTATCTGTAAAATGAGTGGAGAGGGGTAAATTATTTCCAAAATCCTCCTCCAGCACTTAAGTTCTTCTGCTGAAATGGCCTTTCCTTCCCTTTCTACTCTTCTAAGGACTGCCTATATGGTTCCTGAAATGCCTTTTGGCTCTAAATATGTGCTTCCATGAGGATACTTGCACGCTGACATCTGGGGCACTGGGCATGGACTCAGGAAGTCTGAAGTTCAAATCTGGCCTTAGACTCTTGCTAGTTGGATGACCCTGGGAGAGACATTTGACCTCTGGCAGCCTCAGCTTCTTCATCTGTGAAATGGGGCTAACAAGGGTACCTGCCTCCCAGGGTTGTTGTGAAGATCAAATGAAACATTATCTATAAGTGTTTTCCAGTCTTAAAACTTTCTATAACATGCTAGCTATTGTAACTCTTGCTCTTACTCTATTACAAGGGGGTTCAGCTCAGAGCAGGGCTCAGGGCATCTCCTGGTACATTTAGGCATTTGTTCATAATTGTTCACTGCAAGGTAGAGGAAAAAACCCCAGACGTTGTAAGAAGAGCTCTAGACTTGGGAGGCAGATCTGGTTTCTAGTCTCAGCTCTACTAACAACTCACTGTGTCCTCAACAGGGCAAGTGAGACCTGGTGGCTCTGAGCCTCAGTTTCCTCAGCTGTAGAACATGAGGATCCATCTCTAGTTCTGGGTCTTCTAATATTCAGTCCATGGAGCACCATGCTCTTAAAGGTGGAAAAGGGGGCACCCAGACACTTTCAATGGGTGGCTAGGTGGCGCCATAGTGCGCAGAACACCAGACTCCTTTTCCTGAGTTCAAATCTGGCCTCAGACTCTTACCAGCTGTATGACCAGGGTCACTTAACCCTGTTGGCCTCAGTTTCCTCATCTGTAAAATGAGCTGGAGAAGGAAATGGCAAACCACTCCAGTATTTCTGCCAAGAAAACCCCAAATGGGGTCACAGAGTTGGATACAACTGAAATGACCTAACAACAAAAATCACATCAATATGCTAGTTTCCCAGGCTTATCTCCAACTGAACGGTCTCCAAGAGGCTTTATTCCCCTTTCCAAAATGATCTCATAATGCCCGAGGTTTTTGCCCCTCTCTCTAATGCACTTAAATATATTTACCTCTGAGTCTTATCACCTGACCAGACTGTGAAGGCAGTAAACCTGTCTTAAACTTTTGCAGCTAAACGGAACTGGAATCACAGGTCACGAGTTCTAATTCTGACTGTGACACTCTGAGTTTCACATCAATGGGCCTCAGTTTCCTCATTTGTCAAATAATGGGGTTGGACCAGATCACAAGGGGTCTCCTTTAGTTCTAAATCCTCGTGCCTAACACAATGTTCTCCACACAGACGGTATTTAATGGATGTTTGCAGACCTTAATTTTTGGCTATGGTTCTCCTTTCCCATCGAGAAGCAGAGTTGAGTGTACAAGTCAAAATGAAGTCAAAGGCTCAGGAGATACCAAGCTTCCTATAGAAGCTAAAACCCAGTTCCTGTGATGGAGTAGGGAGGAATGGGGTAAAACTGCAGTGATGTATCATGAAAAGAGGAGCAGGAGAACCCATGGTAGAATCCTGCCTCCATAAAAGAGATGACCCAAGATGCCATCCAGCTCAAAAGTCAGTGACCGATCCGAGAGGTTCCTCCATCTAAGCAAGCCTACACCAAAGATCTACTGCGTGCATGTTGCTGTGTTAGGTGCTGGGGGGGCTCCAAAGATGAATAAGATGTGATCCTTGATGCCGTGGGAAATAAATAGAAAACTTAACAATGTAGGAAACTGTCAAGATAATCCCTAACCCATTGGGTCAATGAGTAGTCACTGACTAGCTATAATGGACAAGTCTGGTACTAGTCTAGGCACCAAACAAAAGTACAGACAACATTGTGAACAAGCATGGCTTGGGAAGGCTCCATTCGGAGGCTTGAGCGGAGCCCTAAAAAATGGGGACGCAAAAATGGACAGGGAAGAAAGGACAAATGAAGAAAATGACCTTTTAGTCCAGTTTTGTGCAGGATTCAGAACAAGTGGGGCAAAGCAGAGGAGTGGGGGGCCCAGAAAAGATAGCCACGCAGGGCAAGATAAGGAAGGATGCCAGAGGTTTTCAAAAGAACTCACAAGCCTTGGTGAGTGATTAGTTGTGTGTGTTTGGGGGAGAGGGAACCAAGAGAAGCCAAAGATAATATGGAGATTCTGAGACTTGAGCTGACTTGGTGGTAGAGAGATTGGGAATATGGGAGGGAGAAGGGAAGAGAAAGAATTTTAGATACTGCTGAGTTTAAGTGACAGGGCATTTGAGGGCATCAGGCAGTGAGTTATACCAAGCTGACATTCGGGGGCAGAGGTGGATAGAGCTGGAGATTAAAGGGCCCATAGGCCATGGTGCTCAGGGCCTATTGCAGCTACAGGGTTTCAAAGCCTCCAAAAACTATTAGCAGTTTATTTATTATTCAATGTGCCCCTGGTTAGCTCAGGTAGCTTGGTCACCCAGGAAGGTGCTGATGGAAAATCCTTTGTGGGAGGCACTGGGAGGTGGGGGTAGCGTCTTTATCTGGGGCTTCTGTCATATCCCCCAACTGAGCACTTCCCCTTACCCTCAGGGAAGTGTTGGAATGACACCTGACCATCTTATTTCCAAAACTTTGTTGCTCATAGCACCTACATAGAGGTTTTCTCTTTCTGAACACTCCTGCACCTAATAAAGGGCTCTGCACACAGAAGGTGCTGGATAAAAGTCTGGGAGTTAGGTGAATAATAGGACTGGGTGGGTGCCTCCAATCTAGAGGTAAATGTATCTGGTGTGATTGAACACCTATTTCAAGACTGAGACGGGGCTTAAGAATATGAAAAGGCTAAAGAATTAACTATTCAAAACCTAAACAGTTGTACCACTCTCTTCTCCCACCCTCAAGAATCCAGGAGAGACAACATTCAGTATGGGTAGCCTTGTACAGCAGTTAGTGACGAACATTCATCTTGTAAAGGGCATTATGGGAGAATCTTCCCAACTGAAGCAGTCACAAAATTTCAGACTAGTTAAGGGCCTTAAACTCCAAGCTTCAACCTATGCTTCAATAGGAAAGCCTTGCTCAAGGTGGGTCATTCTCATAGGGAGTCCTTAAGATCACAAGATTTCAGAGCTGGAAGAGGGGCACCCTTCTACCACCCTTCCACCAGACAGGGTACCTAGTCTACTAATCAACACCTCAGCAAGAATTTTTCCTGAGACATGCTGGTCAAGAGGGTCGTTCACCTGCTCAAATACTTCCAGTAACTGAGCTTATTACCAAGATTTTAATCAGGATGGGTTCCAATCAAACTCTGTTTTAGGGATTCTTGGGTGGAGGAAGAAGGAAGCTGGGCAGAGATGGTGATTCAACAGGAAGGAATTACTGGATTCAGGACCAAGGCTAAGACTAAGAGACTTAATTCTGCCAGGAGGACTGGAAGGTCACCTGGAGTGAACAGAGCTAGTTTTCTATGGGGAAACTGAAGTAAGGGGGTTGAAGAATCATGGGTGAAGCACAGATGGGATCACAAATGTCATTCCCCAAGAGATGAGTCGTCAGGCAGGTTTCAAAAGAGGACATGCAAATTACCAACAACCACATGAAAGAATGCTACAATGCATTAGGAAGAAAAAAAGCAAATTAAAACAACTTTCAAGGTTTTACCCCCACACCCATTAGTGAAGATGGCAGAAGCCAAAGATGCTATATGTTGAAGGAACCTTTAGAAGATACCTGGTAAAGGTGTGAATTGGGAAGATTATTTTACAAAATAAGCTGGAATTCTATCCAGAGCCACTAAATTACATATAACCTTTGAACCAAAAATACTACTTCAAGGTACATGTGACAAGAAGGTCCAAGACAGAAGGAATAACTTATTAAAAAAAAAATTTTTTTTTTGAAAAGAGAGGTAGCTGAGTGGCCCTGGTGTAAGGAATTTTGTACCTGGAGTCAAGAAGACATGAATTCAAATCCAGCCTCATATAGTTACTAGCTGCATGACCTTGGGCAACTGAATTTCCCTCAGCCTCGGTGTACATATAGTAGCATGCTGTCACAGGTCTCTTTTAGCTCTCAATCTGTACCTGTACGGTGCTTTCATAGAGGCTGCTAGGTGGTCCAGTAGATATAGTATGCCAGGCCTGAAGTCAGAAAGAATGGAGTTCAAATCTAGCCTCAGATACTTGCTAGTTGTGTGACCCTGGGCAAGTCACTAACATCAGCCGCAGTTTCCTCATCTATAAAATGGGGATAATAAATAGCATCTACCTCCCAGGGTTGATGGGAGGTCAAAATGAGGTAATTCTTGCAAAACACTTTACAAACCTTAAAGCACTATGTAAATGCTAGCTAATATTAACAACTATAAATATTCCCAATATCCCCTTGTGTAGAGCAAAGAACTAAAGGAAAAGTGGGCGTCCATCAACTGGGGAACAAGGTAACAGATTATACTCTATGAACTGTAATGGAGAGTCACTAGATCTTCAATTATGAGTGTAGAGAAACAGATGACAAGCAGAGATGAGCACGGTACAATCTTACACAGGCATACTTGTGCTTGTTTATAGATATCTGTGTAGTGTGTGTAGTGTGTGTGTAGTGTGTGTGTGTGTGTATACCATGCTTAACTGTAGCCTTCTTTTTTGGGAGGGGAGGAAGGAAAGAGGAGGAAAAAGTGAACAGCGGAGAACAAAAGAAAACCAACAAGGAAGCAAAGAAAAGCTGGGAAGCTTTGAAAATGATGTGTAGTATTTATTTTATAGGTTTTCTTGTAATGGACATTTATTGTTTTATATCGAATCCTCTCAAGTTCTGCTATGGACGTGGCAATTTTTTTCTTTACTTGTTTTGTATTTAAATTTAAAATAATGAAAAAAATTACCAAAAAAAGAGAAGTTTTTTATGAACAGATGCAGAATGAAACAAACAGAACCTCAAGAATAATTCATACAACGACCACAATGCCATGAAGGAAAACGATAGAGAAAGACATCCAAGCTGGGACCAAACATGACTTCAGCATATCCGTGGACCCTGCCTCCTTCGAGAAAGCGACATTGTTTTCAGGAATGGTCAATGGTTGCCCGACTTGACTGGATGTACTTGTTCAATAAGGAGGAAGTGTCTAAGTCTTAAGAGATCTGGGGGTGAAAAGCAGGGGCCGGGGAAGCTCAGTAACAATATGGCCAGGAAGGAAAGGAAACAAAAGCAGGTCACCAGCCGAATAAGAGTAGTCTAAAGGAAGGGGAAGGGGGACTCCAACAGAGGGAGAGGGGAGAAGATGCTACTGTTGCAAGCTGTGGTTTCCATGTTCTCCCACCCTCTTGGCTACAATAACCCTGTATGATCTTAGCTGCTAATAACTTTCCTGGAGCAGCCTCTTCCAAAGAATTACTTTGTATTTCCTCGGTGTTGTTTATGTCTATGTGCACAGCTTTCCTTAGTAGACTATATGCTCTTTCAGGGTCGTCTCCAAGGCCTGAAGTGGCAGGAGGTCAATAAATGCTTGAATTGAATAGAAAGCTAAAAGATGCATTTAAGCAATCCCTGCCCCTCCTTCTTCTAATTTCTCTAGTGGTACAAGGTGGTCACCTCATTCTCTTTGAATTTGGCTCTAATAATCTTGCCCTCCAAGGCCCTAAGGACTTGGCAACAGGATGTGGGAGCAACTGCCAATGCAACATTTCCCAGTCCCTTAGCCCATGGGGGAATTCTTGTGTTTAAAGGCCCTAAGCTTAGGCCTCAGCAAGGCTGAGTTCCTCACACCTCATCTATTCAGCCCATGAACCACAATAATTATGTAAGAAGGCTGTGTGGCGCCAATTTACTACCCACCCCCCCACACCCAAAAAAGTTGGCTGTCTCAGCCAAGCACCCATTACTCTCCCTTAAACCCACAGTTAGTTTCCTCTGATGGTTTAGCTAAATGCAAAACCAAACAGGGATGGGCCTCAAGGAAGTAACAAAATCAGCCAAAGAGACTGATCAGTCAGGTGGTTTGAACCCAGAGGCCCTTCCACGTGCAGAAAAACCACACAAGGTACCATGGGGACAGAGGAAGGAATTGGGACATACTGACCTTACCCACAAGGAAAGACAGTGTAATTGGAGAGAGACAAGACACTCACAAGGACAAAATGTCTTAAAGCAACGAGCAAAAAAAGCTACAGAGAACAGTGTCCAGAGAACATACAGAACTCCCCTGGAACTGGTCAAAGCCTAAAAAAAGGCCGTTCAGCTTCTGCCCTGAAAACTACGAGCCTCAAATGCTTGAGCTCCTAGGCCAGTGGCAGGACCTGGAAACCTTGGGCTTCTATCTCGTGGGATCTGATGTGGATTTTACCAGTACTGTCCATGTTGATGACTCGTATGGGGAAGATGCTCAGAGTCTCAAGATGGCAGAAAGGACTCGCCATTTTATTAGCTGGGTGAATATGGGCATCAGTTTGTCTCCCGTGGTGCTGAAGGGCTGTAGACATCATCCCCTACATAGAACAGAAGCCTGCCTGAGGGCAAAGGTTGTTTCATGTTTGGTTTGGGTTACCTGGAGCTCCTCTGCATGGGAACTCAAGGTTCTAGACTCAGCTTGGCCATTCATATGACCGGCCTTCTTTGAAATCCAATTTCCCCTCTCTGGGCCTCAACCTGAGATTTTGAGGCACTGGATTGAAACTGTCTAAACATTTTATGATGCCACAGGGCAGATGAACCAGGCAAACTGAAGGGGGTCAACGCCTACTGCTAGATGTCAAAAGGACAAAATAACAACAGTAATAATTTGATGACATTAATGGTGGTTATATCAGTGGGGAATGGATTAAAGTTTCATGCAGTCCCTCCCCACCATTTTCCACATCTTTTTTTCCCTCCTTTTTTGGAGGGGGAGAAGGTAAGGCAATTGGGGTTAAGTGACTTGCCCAAGGTCACATGGCTAGTTTTTGTATTAAGTGTCTGAGGTTGGATTTGAACTCAGGTCCTCCTGACTCCAGGGCTGGTGCTCTATTCACTGTGCCACCTTGCCGCCCCTATTCTCCACATCTTTATTGCTTAGAATAGACACTTGTCTTCTCAGATTTTTTTGGAGGGGGGTGGGCAGGGGGAGAACAATCCCTGATCCATGCATGTGAAGGGTCACCTACAGGTTGACTGGGTTCTGGAGCGTGCTTCCCCACAACTAGAAGCCACCTTCTAATCTACCTGCCGAGGAACCCTAAGCTCTGATGAAGGTTATCCTTGGTCTGCTCTTACACTGATCCTCTCAGGTCATTTATCATCTCAAATGGCTACAAAAACAGGAAGTAAAAAGGGAGACAAAAACAAAATGTGGCAATAAAAAAACCTGATAGACATTTAAATGAAAGTGTCCAATCAAAACGGGGGTAGGGGATGAGAAGGCCATGCAGCTACCCTCTTAAATACCCAGAGGCTGCAGAGGTGAATGGAACAACTCAAACAAGGGTAGAATCAGAACAGGCTTTGCAGAAGAAAGCAAATTTTGAACAGGGCTGAAAAGCAGAGAGAGATATGGCCTGGTGGAGATATCAGAGATCCTGGGTTTGAATCCTAACTTCATGTCTGAATGAGGATACAAAAGTCCCTTTACTTCTCCGGGACTCAGTATTCTCATCTATAAAATGGGAAGGACAGGCTGTAGAGCTGGGAAGGGAATTTTGAGATAAGCCTGCCCAATCCTCTCAGGATCTCAAGGATTCTCCGGGTTCTGAAACCAATACTCTAGGAAGGTACTGATCCCAGGAAGCTGACTCTTCTGACTTCTCCACTGTGGGGGGACCTTCCCTGGCCACCCCCATCCCACTTTTTAAAACTTCCTTTTGCATGATGTCTTCCCTCATTAGACTGTAAGCTCCTTAAGGACAAGGACTGCCTTGTTTGCATTTGTATCCTTGGCACAGTGCCTGGCACACAGGAGGAAGTAAAGAAATACTTATTGACATGCTGTGTTCTAGGTTCTGAGGGCCTTTCTAGAGTTAATGTTCCATGATTCCCAAAGTCTTGTTACCTAAAGTAAGAGAGAAAGGGAAAAACACAGCCCAGCAGAGAGGTAAGAGAGAAATCCCAATCAGATTTAAGGAAAGGACAAAGTTTAGCTGCTTTGCTTCAGGCACAAAAATGGCTAGTTATGCTCAGGTGCCTTTAAATCTACTCCAGCTTGGGCTAGGGCTGCGTGTCTAGATGTTCACACTTTCTCTGCCCTCAGGGGCTTCCAAACTCCCAGATGCCAGAATCTGGCCAAAAATAGTAGAGGGGGATGGGCAAGATGAGTCATACTATCTGAGCTCAAGGCTCCGATGACCCAGAACTATGACTGATTCATTTCTCAAGAAAAATGAGTAAAACCTTTGCCCCTGAGATGTCCTGGAGTGAAATCCAAGGGACTCAAGAGACCCAGCCTGGGAGAAGAGGTCAGAACCCTGCACCCAAAAGTTTAGGCCTGGCCACATGAACTTAGCACTGAGAGCCTGGAGGTTAATCATATGCCCAGTAAGACTAGAGTTCCAAGCTTCATGCCCCCATTAGGTTAGCTAGGTCCTTCATATTGATGCTAAGCCTTACTTTCCCCAATTTTAAAAATAGGACAATACTGATACTTCCCATTTCCCAGAACTATTGAGAGGAAGGCATTTTTAGTAACACTAATGTGAGCCAAGGACACAGCGGGATGAAGAGGTTAAAGGTGGAAAAGCCTGGCTACATCACTGACAAATCTGTGAAACAGACCCAGGAAAGACAATTACTAATTATGTGACTTCCCAGAAGATTGGCCAATCCCCATTTCAACTGAGGAATGAAGGACGAGGATGTGTTGATTGTGCTCTGGATCCCAATGCTTAAAAAAAAAAAGGCATGGAGAGAAGGTATTAGCTATATAAACTCCAATATACTATTTATGCTTTAGGGGCAGACCCAATGAGGCCTGGGGAACTTTTGGAGTAGAAACTCCTTTCACTAATACAGACCACTGACTTGTCGCTAACAACTAGTCTTGAGATGACTGTTTGAGGTTAGGTGGCACAGGTTCCAAGGTCACAATGCTCAGCTATGTCACAGGCACCCGGACCCAAGTCTTCCCAGCTCCAAGGCCAACTGTCTGGTCCATCTCTCAGCAAACCCAATATTTTTTTTAAAAGTGCATGCATTTGTGTACGATGTGCTCAAGCATATTAACATACATAACACCTTTCCATTACAAAGGAGGGGTTGCTTCTTAGGCTCTATAAAGGGCTCCTTTTTTAGAGTATTTAAAATGACAGTTCAAAAGACTGCCCAACAACAAACACCAAGCCACCAACTGGATAGGCAGGAACATCTGCCTGGTACCCAATAACACATCTCATGGGAGGCCCCAGGAAGGTGAAAAAGGTGGAAGGAATCTTGTCACAGGCCTGCTGCCTTAGAGCTGGGGTGGGTGTGGGAGGGCACCCTAGAGGTTGTCCAGTCCAATGCCCTAGAAGAACAGAAGAGGTAAGTACAAGACTGTCCTATGGTCACATAGTAAGTGGCAGACTGGGGATCTGAACTGGGATCCTCAACCACCAAATACCAAATCAAGGTCAGATTTTGGCCATGGAGAGGAGGAAGGGAACACAGGTGGTCACATTCAACTCTCTCTTTTTAGAGAGGAGAAAGGTTGGCTATACTGCCCAAGGTCACATAGGTGACCAAGTCTTGTGACTCCAGAGCCAGCACTATTTCCAACATACTGAGCTGCCTCAGCAGTTTTGTTGAAAGAAGGGGGAAAAAGCTAAGCTTATGGGTACAGATTTTCCATACCAAAAAAATTCCAAATAAATTAGCTGAGGCCTGGAAGTGAAGTCTAAAGCATGTTAGGAGTTCAGAGGCCAGGGTCCCATTAACAAGCTTTATGATCTCAGGGACATCCCTTCCCTCCTTTCTCTCCCCCCACCCCCACTTCCCTTCCAAGTTTCTCCCCCAGGGAAATGAAGGGGTTGGGGACTAGCTCGTGTCTAAGGTTCCTTTCTGCTGTGATTGTTAGGACCATGTGCCTGGCCACGTGAGATAGCTTAGAGAAATCAAGGTCTGGAACTGGAAAGTCTCCCTCTGCTCCTTATTATTGATGTTGAGTCTGATCAGGTCATTTAACTTATCTGGGGCCTCAAGGAACCCTTCAGTAAAACAGAGGGGCTGGTACTGACAGAAGGCTGCTGGATTAAGTATGCAGCAGGAAACATTTCTGGACAGGGTAAATGGGCAAAGGGGTTTTGCTTGACTATGCATGTGCTGTGATGGGTTTTCTTGTTTCTTCTCAGTGGGGAGGAGGGGAGAGAAAATAAAATGCTTGTTATTTGAAAAAAAATTAAGAATACAAAATCCACAAAGGGTTAGACTGAATGATTTCTCAGGCCCCTTTCCAGCTTGAGGCCCTGTGTTTACCCTGAGCAGACAAACAGTACCAGGCAGTGACACTGACCATTACACAAAATAGGGGAGGGGGGTGGCCTTCTACCTAGGACAGCAAATGCCCTAAAGAAACAGAAGCCATCAAGCTTCCACTATCCCTTCCAAGTCAAGTGATGGGGGTTTCTGGGACAGCATGCTCAAATGACTAGAGTGGACTGGACTTCAAAGTCCTAGATACCGAGCCCTAACCCTGTTGACAAGAGCCCAGAGCCATGAGGTCTGAGAGGAACTTAATGGAAAGACTACATGGGGAGGGAGGGTGCCTCCCCCTCCCCTGCCAGGGTGGAGGCCAGAGCTATTAGTTACAGTGCCTTATTAATTATTCCCGAGTCTCTCTGAATTAGTTTCATTTATAAGAGCAGAACGGGGGGGAGAGGAGAGAGGGAGGAGAGAGGGAGATAGGAAAAGGCTGTTTCTGACAAAGGAACCGAAGGCTAGGGATTTGACACCCACTGAAGTGTATCTTGTCAAGGCAAGGCCAACAGCAATTAGCAGCCTAATCCCCTCTGTGTTAGGAAACCATTACTCACCCCGATAGCATTAACAATCAATACCATCACAACGAGGCCGGCAATTAATGAAGCTGAAGTCTTACTTCAGAACCTTAATTCTCACTGTGTGGCTTTAAACAGGAAGGTTTGTGATCATGATAATTAACTGGGGTATTCAGCAAGGAGTCAGTCAATGAAACTAATCTGGATGGGAGATGACAAGAGACCCCGTATGGCCACGTCACCTTTGTTGTCTGACCTCCAGAGCCCGGCTCTGAGAGAGCAGACAGACAAATGTAATTACCAGCTGAGACCCCGAGGAAGCAAAAGAAAAGAGTGGGGAGGAGCTAAGAAACCCAGTGATGCCCATCAGCTAATGAGAAGGTAGTGAGGTGGCGCCCCTGGGCCAATCTGGCTAGAGAGGAGACAAGTTGGTGGCCCATGAATGTATCTGGGGAGCCTCCTACAAGGAAGGAGGACCCACAGGGCAGCAGAGGCACAGGAACTAAGATGGGGGCCCTGACCTCAAGGGGCTTAGTCTCCAGAATGGAGAACAACAGGCAGGTAGGTGTGAAAGTACAAGAAGGGATGGTGACCAGTGACTTCAACAGCCAGCAGACACTGTGTGCCAGGCACTGCGCTCCACCACCAGGCATCCCAGGCAAAAAGGGAATAACTGCCTCTGCCCACAAAGAGCTTCTGCTCTAATGGGGAGACAACTGGCACATATACAGAGACACAAAGTGGATACAAGACAGCTCTGGGAGTAGGGTCTGAGCAGTTGAAGAGACTCCTGGGGGCTGAGGGCAAAGCAAAGAAGGGTTTCTGGAGTAGCTAGGTAGGACTTTGAACTGCATACCCTGAAAGACAAAAAAGATTCAGAAAAGAGTGTATGTAGGGGAGAAGGGAGAGGAGGGGAAGAGAAAGAGAAGAGACAGAGGAGAGGGAAGAGAAAAGAGAAAGGAGAAAGAAGGAGGGAGAGGGAAGGAGGGAGAGGAGCAGAGAAGAGGGGAAGGGAGAGAAGGGGCAGTAGGAAGAGAGGGAGAGAGAGAGAGAAAGAAGAAGAGGAAGAGAGAGAAGAGGGGAAGGGAGAGAAAGGGAAGGAGGGAGAAAGGGAGGAGAAAAAGAGAAACAGAGAGAGAGAGAGAGAGAGAGAGAGAGAGAGAGAGAGAGAGAGAGAGAGAATAGGACAGGATAGGTTATGGGGGAAGTGTGACAGGATCAAGACAGTATGGAAAATCTGCTGTGATTGTAAAACCAATACACAGTCAATTGTGGTCTGGTTAATCAAAAGGGGTCGATAGCAAAGTCATGGCCTTGTGCAGTGATGGAGCTGAAAAGGACCTTAAGACCTCGAATGTTAAAATGAGGGGGACACTTAAGAGAAAATTAATCTAATCCTCCTCATGAGTTTGACAAACAAGGAATCTAAGGCACCATGGACAGAGCACTGGGCCTGGAGGCAGGAAAACCTGAGTTCAAATTCAGCCTGGCACATGTACTAGCTGGGTGACCTAGGGCAAGTCACCTACCCTCTGCCTGCCTCATTTCTTCAACTGTAAAATGGGGATAATAGCTCCCGCCTTCCTCCCAGTGTTGTTTTGAGGACCAATGGCCGGCACTTGGTCCACCCCTAATAAAGGCTTCCTTCCTTCCCAAGCCCAAGATTCAGCTGGTGACCAGCCCCAAGAGGCACACGACCATCATCACAACATCATGAGAATGTGTTCCAGGAAGGACCGGGAAATACCGTCACCACCTACCCAAAGAAAAGGACACAAAAAGAGGAGAGAGAGAGAGAGAGAGAGAGAGAGTGTGTGTGTGTGTGTGTGTGTGTGTGTGTGTGTGTGTGTGGGCCCAATTGAAGGGGATCCCAGCCAACAGAAACCTCACCATAATATCGATCTTGCACTTTCCACCTCCTGTAGCTGCCACTCAGCTGGAAATGACACTAAGGAAAGCGATGGGTCTCAGAAATGAAAACCAAACCCCCAAGATGCATGAGTGTTTACAGGGAAGATGAGGAGGAGAGCAGGGGGAATGGGGAGGAGAGAGATTGGAGGGGATGACAAAGGGACAGATTCCAAGGAAGGTGTTTTTTTGGGCTCTCACCCAGGCCTAATGCAGGCCAGGCCCCTGGCCCTGCCCCAAGTTCTGGCCAGTCTGTTCAGGTCAGGGGAACTGATGGAAGACCAATTAGGCCAAGCTCCCCTTTCACCTGCCAACGGCAGCAAGATCCTAGGGAAATGCCCATCCCTGCCCATCTCCACAGGCCCCAACAGAAGCACAATCACCTTTCAAATCCTGAATGACCTCTCCGGTCACCAATCAGGATCCCTTAGTTTTAAAGCAGAGGAAATGGAAGGCCATAGAACAATTTAAGGTAAGAGAAGAACATCTTAGCACAGAACCTGACACACAGAAGGCTTCTAATAAATATTCATTCCCTTCCTTTAATATTTGAGGAAACCCAGAGGGCACAAAGGATAAAGTCAAAAACCTTGGACTCAGAGGACCTGAGTTCAAATCCACCAACATTTACTTGCTAGTCAGCTGCGCGACCCTGGGAAAGTCACTTCTCTCATCGTCAGTTTCCTCATCTGTGAAATGGGAATAATAACAGCCTATGTTGTTATTACTGAGGGCATAAAATAAGATATTCTTTATAAAGTGATTCGCAAACCTCAGTCAAAGCACTCTATAAATGCCAGCTCTTATTAAATGCCAGCCGAGGGAAGTTAAGGGACTTGCTGAGGGTCATGGGTGACCCTGGCCAAGTCACTTCATCCTGTTTGCCTCAGTTTCTTTACCTGTAAAATGAGATGGAGAAGGATATGGCAAAGGTGGGATTTGAACTCAGGTCCTCTGACTCTACAGCAAAAGCATGAACAAGTGTTCCTTCTGCTATACCCAAGTTCTAGAGATGAGAGGCATTCTTCCTTTATAATTTTGACATTTCATATTCTAATCTTGTCAGAAAAGACCGGAACTTGGATCTCTGGTCTCCTCCCAGCCCAGGGCTCCCAACACCTTTAACAACCTGGCTTCTTGGGCAGATAAACTTCTGGTGGGCTATTGCTCTGGGGACAGGAAGCAGCCACCCACAAAGAATTGTCAGAGTGGACTGAAACCAGGAAAGAAGGAAAGGTCAGGACCCTTGGTCTCCTAAATTTAGCCATGAACACCCGCCTCACAGCCTGCTCCCCACCAGCCTTTCCCATTGCAGGAGAGGGAGGGCCCTTGTCTGAGCTTGGCTTCCTGCCAGCACTTGGCATAAACCTGACCATGCATTTCAAACCCTTCCCTGACCTCAATTAATACCCATTTGGGGCCACTCAAGGTACAAAAACCTCTGGAAACTTCGAGGGCATGGAAAACCTTTCAGTATTTAAAAAAAATGAAAGTCACAGGGAAAATGTTAATGAGGCAATCTTTTAAAATACATACACAGATAACCTACACACACACACACACACACACACACACACACACACACACACACACACACACACACAGAGTCTTCTGATGCCCCCTAGGAGTTTAGGAACAAAAAAAAGTATTTTATATGTTATTCAGGTTTGTTCAAAATATGCAAATATTTAGTATATGGGAAGGTCCTCTGGAAAGAAAGACAAGGAAGAAGGACAAGCAAGAGGTGTTTGGGCCTTGCTAAATAAAGTGTCCTTGGGTTACTACTATTTTCTCTCTGAATTCAAGGTTCCTACCCTAGCCAGGTGACCCAGTAGCTAGAGTGCTGGGCCTAGAGTCAGGAAGACTCCTCTTCCCGAGTTCAAATCTGGCCTCAGACACTTCCTAGCGGCATGACCCTGGCCAAGTCACTTAACCCTGTTTGCCTCAGTTTCCTCATCTGTAAAATGAGCTGGAGAAGAAAATGGCAAACTACTCCAGTGTCTCTGTCAAGAAAACCCCAGATGGGGTCATGAAAAGTCAGACACAAGGACTGAACAATGATAAACCCCATACACATCATTCCCAGTGCCAAATGCAGGGAAGGGGGGAGGCAGAGAAGTTTCTGACCCATTGGACTGCAGAGAGTGGTGTCCACCATGCTCCGGGCTCTTGGTAGCAGGAAGGCAGATGTCACATTAATGCCTCACTGGCCTAACCCTCTAATCTCCTGATACTCTCCCCAAGGCTGAACTAGGATCAAGTACCAGAAGGCGATTCCTAGCTCATGCCCATGGGCCAATCTCCCAGCCTCTCAGAGCTTTACCCTTTTCTTCAGTAAAACTGTTGACACTGTTTACTCTGACCTCTCAGGGCTATTGTGCAGAAAGGGGTTTTGCTGACCTCGACAGGCTCCAGAAATGTGAGTGATCACCACATCTCACCAAATCCCCATCTGAAGGCAACTTTCAGTCCTTCGAGGCAAGGGACATGCCTGCCTGCTTCTCTCTCTTCGTCCCCTCCTCCCAGCTCTCAGGAGGCTCCCACTCTACTGTATCCTCATCCTAATGTAAGCCTCAGAAGGGGAAAATTGCAGCCTCGATGAAATGTGAACTGATCCATCTCAGAGCACCCAGCCAGACGGTGGGCTTGGGCTGAGGCAGGATTTCACAATCACATTACACAGTAGTTAAGTCTAAGTCAACACAGGGGATGTGTAGATTTTCGTTACAAAATGAATTTACTGGGGCAGATATTTGGGAATATATACTAAGAAAAATGACAGGCTCCATGAAGAGACCTGGGGCTGGCGGAAATTTACACATCAGAAAAATCTGGGCTAGAATTGGGTAATGTGGGTGATGGGCTAACACAGTGGGATGTCTGCAGGAGAGTTGGGGTCACTCAGAGAGGCCGGGGGGGGGAAGGAGGGAAGGAGAGGAAGACTGGGAGGAAAATCAAGAAAGCAGTATTAGAGAGGGAAAGGGGACCAAAGAAGTGAAAATGATGGATAATGGGAAAGCCTCTAATCAATACCTTTTCAGAACCATCTCCCTACTCTGAGCTAGGGGAGTGTGAGACAGGAAAAGCCCTGGATCTCAACCCAGAGGATGGAGCTGGGAGAAGGAAGATCACATTCTGACCTCATCTTAGAGATAAGAAAACTGAGGTCTAGGAGAGAGACAAAGAGAGATTTGGGTGGGGGGGAGGGGGGGGGAGAAGAGGAGAGCAAAGGAGACAGAAAGAGAAAGAAAGACAGAGAGAAAGAGAGAGGAGAAGAAAGAAGAGGGAGACAGAGAGACAGGGGCAGGGGAGAAAGGAGAGAGAGAGAGAGATGAGAAAAGAGAAAGAGGAGAGGAGAAGAGAAGAGAGAAGAGGGAGACAGAGAGACAGGGGCAGGGGAGAAAGAAGGAGAGACAGAGAGAAAGGAGAGAAAAGAGAGGGAGAGAGAAAAGGGTGTGTGTGTGTGTGTGTGTGTGTGTGTGTGTGTGTGTGTGTGTGTGTCTGAGAGGTGATTGTGGGAGCAAGGGCAAGAGGAGACAGCAATCCTGCCCTCACAGCAGCTGAGCCCCACTCCTGGTAGATTGCTCAGCCCATAGGCACTTGTCAGCACCACCACCCCCCAGGGCCCTCAGGGTCCCTGGTGGGGTAAGCCCTGGGCCTTTCCCTTACTCCTCTCCTAGTATACCAACCCTGTCTGAGAAACAAGCCTCAACCTGTCTTGATTTCCAGGAGTGGCTGCTGCTGCCATCCCCCAATTACAAAGAGAATGAGAAGCCTTAGCCCTCACTCACAAGGCAGAGAGTTAAACAGATGGGACTCCAGATATAGGAGGGGGACGGGGATGGGGGGGGGGGGTGTTTTGCCAAACCATGCTAGTGTCATGATTGACACATGTACATGAACTTCCAAATGGATCGTTCGTGATGCCAGCCAGGATTTTTCCTCCCCCACCCCCTTGTTGTTTTGGTTTTTTAAAGAGACAGTCTCCAGAGAGGATATTACAATGCACAGATTATCACTGATTTCTAATGGCGCCACTGGCAGCCAGAATATCCACTGATCCTTAAAACCCCAGATCCATCGAAATGGACCACGAATGCTAGGCCAAGAAATCTCAGAGGTCATAGGGTCACTCTCTCTGGCCCCAGGACTTCCGAATGTCATTCCTGCACAATGGTGCTACTCTAAAAATGAGCCTGGAATTCAAATTCCAAGGTCCATCAGGAAGCCCCCACCTTACTTCATGTCAGAGATCCAAGTCATCTGACTTCTACCACCCACAGGGACAGGTCAGGTGGGAGGCAGCAGACCTGCCCTGCTGCTTATGTGGGCAAGTGGCAGCCCTTAAGGATGTGGTGGAAAGACCCTGAGACCCAACTCTGCTGCTTCTAACCAGTCTAGGTGATTGACAACCATCTTCTTTCCCCTCTCAGTTTTCCTCATCTATAAAATGAAGGGACAGGACTAAAATCAGGACTTCTTAACCTAAGAATTCATTAACTTTTTAAAAAATCTATTACAATGATAACTATATTTCAATACAACTGGTTTCCTTCATAATCCGACATATTTTATTTTATTTATTGTGCATTTAAAAACACATCTAGGAGAAGGGGTCCCAAAAGCTTCTCCAGTCTTCCACAGGGGTCTAAGGCACACAAAAAGGTTGAGAACCCTTGAATTGGAGGATCCTTACTTAAGGTCCCTTGCCAGAATCACTGAATCATGGAAAGTCAGAACTATGACATTTGGGGAATGCCAGGATGATGTCATTTCATCCAAGCCACTGGAGAAGAAAGGAGAGGGGATGGCTACTTGCAGCTGCTGTGCAGAGGCCCTAGGATTCCTCAGGCCAATATGGAAGTCTTCTGGCTTCCAGTGGGAGGCAACTAGGACCCAATGCCTCTCTAGTCTTAGTCAAGGCTCGCTTCAGGCAGGAAAGATGGGAGGTGAGAAGTGGCCAAAGTCAAGGAGAAAGGGAATGCTGAGTGGGATCATTCTCTAGGAATGTCACCTAAGCCAGGGCCAGGGGGAAGTCACATGAAGGAGGACCTGGGCAACATAGGGAGCAAAGTGAATTTACCAGGGAAATGGGGCCCTGTGTCTACTTATTACCAGGAAGAAAAAAAAATTACTTTTTACAGCTGGCAAAGAGGAATGGAACCTTGGTACCTTTGTTCCTTAAGAGAGCCACCAGTGAATTTCTTTTTCTGTTGTAGATTCTAAACCACTGAAGTTGGATTCTGTTTATAGGTTCTGGGGTAGGATCTATCCTCTATCCAGCTTTGTGTGACCTGGCTGTCTCTAGATGGACGCTATGGGAAAGAAAGGTTGGGCCCTCCCTCTTGCTCTCCCCCTCCCTTCCTCTCCACACACACACACACACACACACACACACACACACACACACACACACACACACACACACACACACACACACTGCTCCTGCTCCCCACCCCCCTTCCAACACCCTCTCAAACAAGCAGGTTGTAGCTGCGCTCCCCACTGGAAGGCAGAGCCTGCTGTGGTGGGGCCAGTACAAGCAGATGGTCACACAGCTTGCCTGAGCCCCAGCTCCCAGTACAGACTCCTAACCTGCAGCTTGGCAGTCGACACTGCTGTGTCATGCTTCAGAGGGCCAGGGTTGGGGATTGGCGCTCTGCAGGGGCGAGAGGTGGAAGCAGGGAAAGGAGAGGACAGGGGCAGGGTCGAATCATCCAGGAGAGGTCAGAGCTAATGGAGGTATTGTCAGTCTCCTGGGAGCCAGCAGCCCCAGCTGCAATCTTGCTCACACAGCTAGGGCAATTTAAAAAAAATAATAATGAAGTCAAATAAAATAAAAGCAACGTCTGTTGTTTTCTCCCAGAGTCAGTCCCTGACCCGTGTGTTTTTTACTGGCCAATGGAAACACTGCTAGGCAGGGTCAGCATCACTAGCCGGTCGACAAGTGTTAACCGAGCACCCATTCTTGGGGGTCCCTCCCCTCAGGAAGCTTTGAAGTCTATCAGGGCCACGAGGCTGACTTGCTAGAAGAAGCCTTTATATGATCAAAGGATTTTCAGAACTGGAAGGGACCTGAAAAATAATTTCTGCCAACTTTACAGATGAGGTAGCTGAAGCCCAGAGAGTGATGGGTTCGACAGTCAGAAGCTCTAGGTTTCCATCCTACCTTTAGAGGACTCCTAAGAAATGTCTGAGAATCCTATTCCCTTTCTCTTCTTGGCAGGGGTTGGGGGAAGGACCCAGGATTTCATTGGAGAAGAGAACTGCCAAAAGTCTCTTCCAATGAAGATTAGCAACTTCTTGTTACTGTTCAGTCATGTTCAACTCCTTGTGACCTCATTTGGGGTTTTTTTCGCAAAGATACTGGCTGGAGTGGTTTGCCATTTCCTTCTCCAGCTCATCTGACAGATGAGAAAACTGAGGCAAACAATTAAGTGACTAGCCCAGGGTCACACAGCTAGTAAGTGTCAAGGCTGGATTTGAACTCAAGAAGATGAGTCTTCCTGAGGCCCAGTACTCCATCCACTACAGCACAACCTAGCTGCCCCTAACCTGCCCAGAGTCATATAACCCATGTTGTCAGAGGCAAAACTTGAACTGAGGCCTTCCTGACTGCAAGGCCAACTCACTAGGCACTAATCCAAGGCACACATAAGTCCAGTAACACTTGAGGCTTCATGACAACCTGAGGTAAAGAAACAAGGTGTTCCCTCTACCTGAGCAAAGCACCACTTTGGTGCCAAGTCAACTATTCTAGGACACCCCTCTCCAAAGTCTTGGGCAGAGCTGCCTGGGCCACACTAGGCAACATCAGCATGTAGTAGGTTCACAGAGACAGCCATCTTGCTTGGCTATGTTAGATCACTTCTAGCCAAGGGCTGTCCAGGCAGTGCCAATTGGTGCTAGGACCACAGAGGATAAAAGCCTGTTAAACTATCAAAGCCTACCTACACCTTTTTTCAACTCAAGTAGGACTCCCTGAATGCATGTGGTCCCTCCCAATGGGGATCCCAGGCAAGAATTAAAGAGTCGTAGAATTTCAGGGTCAGAAGATCATGCTACCTAAGTCTATCCTCCATCTAAAGCACAAAACCCCTCTAATATATCCAAGATGCATGGCCCTCTCTAAGGAAGAGAAACCAACTTCTCACATAAACACATGGCGCTGACTCAGTACAACCTAGCTCTGCAGTAGAAAAAAACATCCTGTTGATGATGGGATACAACCAACTAAAAACCATCTATGGCAACTGTACCCCCATCCCCAAACATCACAAAGGAAAAAAATGACCCCAGAAGTGGGAAAGAAGTAGCAGGTTATATGCCTGCGGGATCTAGAAATTGAAGGTCCCCTTAAGGAACTAGAATCCAACCTCCTTATTTTAGAAAGAAAGAAGACCGAGACGCAGAGGTCAGGTCAAGGTGGCAAAGCTAATTATGTGCCGGAGGTAGGATCTGAACCCCAATCTTCTGTCTCCAAACTCTCCATACTCTTATCTACTTTACTATCCCTTCTAGGTCAGTGTGCATGCAGGTAGTGTTTCCAGTGTGTCTTGGTCTATGTAGGTTCATGGCAATGGTGGTCAGATACCACCAGGATTATTTATCATTGCTATCTTCTTTTTCCCATTTGGTCTCAAGATTCAGGCAGGGACTGTATTTCACCAGTGAGGAAGATACTCAGATGAACAAAGGCCTGGGAACTGCTGGTCACTGCATCACAATGCTCATCTCAAGTCTTAATGCCTTCTCTTGGAAGAGAAGCAACAAAGAGATACCTCCTAGGTTAAGTAGAATAGATCATGGATTGGGAGTCTTCTAGGGACTACCTGACCTGTGTGACTTGGGACAGGTCAGTCACTTCCTTTCTCTGGGCCTACCCTCTTCTGTAAAATAAAGGTGCTGACCCAGAAGATTTCAAGTCCCTTTGGGTTCTAAAGCCCAAAGTGTCCCGTGAACTCAAAACCACCCATGAGGCCTTTCCTTTGCTAGTTCAGTCCATATTCCACTCCTCTTTCTCCTTTCCCTTCCCAGGGGCCAGGATCCGGTGCACTGCTCCCTCCACCCAAATCCTGCTGATGGTAGAGCCTTGTCCTTTTGCTGGGCTCCCTCCAGCTCTACAGCCCATTAGTGAGACAAACATTCAGATGTGCGTTTCTGCATCCAGGCACCCAGCAGTCGCTGACGCTGTAATTTAGCAGGGGCAGTTTGGCTGCTCTGAGAACACATTTAGGAGCCTTTAGGAAAAATAAAATTTCAATGAAGCATATCAGCACGGAAACCTATTGAGGGGGACAGATTCCTCTTTCCTCTTCATCCTTTCTCTCGGGGTACAAGCAAATGATATGGCATTTGGATTACTTTGTCTGAATTGAATTTTTAAACTGCACCCTCGAGACACGATGCTGAGGAAAGACATTAGCCCGTGAAAGGATGGAAAGAATTCAGTCCTATGGCTAAAAATAAGAAGCAACTTGAAGGGGAGGAAGGGGAGGAGGGGAGCCGAGGAAGGTTAAAGGTGCTCTACGGAGATAAGCCAATAGCAAAAAAAGAAAAATACACACATCAGGGAGCTTTTTTGCAACTGACAAGAGGTGTGGTGATAAAAAACAAATAAAAAAAAGCCTTCCTGTAGGGCGTGGGATTCTTGGGCAGGAGTGAACAGTTGATTAGCTATAATTGTACCTCTCGGAGAGGCTGAAAGTAGGGTTAGACTTAAGCTGCCCCCAAACTCGGTCTTGCTATTTATTTACTCTCTGCTCAGCTCTGACAGCTGCCTCCTAGGCCCTTCACTCTGGCCATCCATCCCTCTCAACATCAACACTCCCTTTCTCATGAACACACAGACACAGACACAACACATGCACACACCTCCAACCCTAAACACATTAGGAGGCTGAGTAGAGATCATCTTGTAGTCCCAACTCTCTCACTTTTCAGGAGGACACTAAATCCCAGGGAAGGGAAGTGACCAGTCCGTGGTCAAAGAAGGCAGATGATGGATTCTTTCAAGAGAATGACTCCTCTTCCCCAGGAAGTGCCAAGAGCTTAGATGTCAATCCCCAGGGCCTGAATGCCCATAGCGAAAGAGAGCACACGGTCCCTGCTTCTGCTTCTAAATTCCCAAGTCTCAACGGGCGCCATGATAAAATGAGGCCCGTCCGTCATCACTGGCTCATAAGTAATCAACTCCAGTGGTTCCCTCTTACTTCCAGATCAAATACACAACCAACTGGCTCTGGCTGGCATCTAAAGCTCTTCATGCTAAGGCCTCTTTCTATATTTTACTTCCCTCTACACAAGCAACAATCCAGTGAGACTACGTTACTTGCAGAAACTCAGATGAGACACCATCATCTCCTGCCTCCACACCTTTGGCTGGCCGCCCTCCATGCCTGGAATTCCCTCCCTCCACAAGCTTCCCTGGCTTCTCTCTGGACTAGCGCTCAAATCCCACCTTCTGGCAAGAGGCTACCACTAGTCTCTTCCTTTTATAAATTTGTGTCTGCACACTGTCTCATCCGAGAACAAGGACCTTATCTTCACTCTTTGTATCCCCAGCACACAAAAAGCACATAATAAATGCTTATTGACTGACCGACCCATAGCAATGGGGTGCCCTAGGAGGTAGGAAAATCACCATCTTCTCCCTTCCACCCTAGCAGACATCAACTGTGGCCTTTTTAACCATGACAGACTAAACCAGGTCCACCATACAACGATTTGGTGTGCTCAATTTTCCAACCAGTCACTGCCCACCCCCCAAGGATAAAACGATGTGGTCTGAGTGCATGCTGGCCTGGTTACTCTCCAGGTACTGGAAATAAAGACACAATGGGCCCTGCTCCCCCTCCCTTCGTTCTCCTCATTCCTGACCTAGGCACTCTGGAGTTGTCTAAAGGTTTGGTTTGAGTCTTGGGGAGAGAAGAGGACGGGGGCAAATTCCCTCTTTTTCCTCCTTATTGACTGCTGTAATCCACCCCCAACTGAGTAGATGCCTTCTCTGCTCTGATCAGTCCCCCTTTTCAAGGAACAATGGACCAGTTTGCAAATACGGGGGTGGGGAGAAGACAGGTACTTCCCATTCAATGACCAGTAAGCCCAAATTAGCCTCTACTTTTCAACAATTCTACCTGGAAAGTGGGTCCAGCTCAGAGTGAGGGGAAAAAGTAGCACAAGGCTCAGGAGCAGACTTGACAACAATGTAAGCTAAAGGGGGGCTCAAAACTGAACCCCATTTTTGGGTAACTTCTAAGCATTCTTTCACACTCACACATGCACACACACTCGGGCTATAGGCCAGAAAAGACGCTTTTGCTTTCCTCTCCAAATCATTTATTAACCAAGGACTTGTGGTCAAGGAAGGAAAGAAATGAGAATTTACTGAGTGCCCACTATGTACTAGGTACTGTGCTAAGGGCTTTATAAACATTATCAACAACTGCCTTGTGAGGTGGGTGCTTTTATGATCACCACTTTACAGTTGAGGAAACTGAGGCAAACAGGTTAAGTGACTTGCCCAGGGTCACCCAACGACTAAGTATCAGAGGGTGGATTTGAACTCAGGTCTTCCTGAGTCCAAGGTCAACACCCTATTTGCCCAACTGCCTCTAATCAAACATAAAGAGCACTGACTCAAGCTGGCTCAGATACTTCTTGGCTCAAAACCTCTCTGGGTCCTCAATTTACTCTGTAAAGCAGACTGTACAACAAATTGCCCTACTGGGATGCTGGGGGGCAAGTACTTAACAGGAAGGCAGAAATTTAGAGTTTATATTATTACAAAGGACTCTGGGATTCAAACCCTCAAATGTGAATGTCCAACTTCTAGTAGGGGAAATATCTCAAGGATAGCACAAGCTGATCTACCCCAGGGGAGCAGCCAGGTAGCAACGAGCAAGTCCTCATGGGCTTCTGCCATCACGGCTGTCAGGAAAGTACACTTTGTTCCCTGATGGGCCAGGCCACACAGCTCCTGGCACTGAGCCCTGGCTGCTGGATGCCTGGCTATCCAGACCTGGGGAGATGCCAGAAAGAGCTGAGAATAAAACAAAAGCCAAACCAAAGACCCTGTTTGCAAGCCTGCAATCTTTGGAGAGGACCAGCAATGAAAAAAGGCTTCCTCAAATTTCTTTCCCCAGCTTCCTACTGCACGTGCCCTTTGCCTCTAGGCTGAGGAAGGGTTCACAACAGCCTTAGCAACCTGGGCCCACTGGACTGAAAATCTCATAGGGAACCATAGCATCTAGGCCTGGGGCTACCTGCGTGGGACTCTGGCCTCTGTTAGCTGCTATATATCCCAAGGGCTATTTTTACCAGAGAGAAGCCAGTTTTCTGCTGAGGCTGTTAATCCTGGCTCTAGAATCCTATGCTTTCCCCTGCCTATCTGGTCTTCCGAGACTTGGGGGAAGGGAAGAAAAAGTAACTAGAAATGCTGAAAACCAAGCCCCAGCAGGACTACCCAGGCCTTCCTTCTTCCTAGCTCCTCCTAGGAGGTGCTCCATGGTCTTTAGAGAAGCCCTGAGGTCTCTGGGCTAGCTCCCATTCCCTGCTGTGGGGCTCTCAGGAAGATTCCTTCTTCCCCTCCCTCAGGGTTTTTCCTTATGTTGGAGTTGGCTAAAACCCCTAGGTGATCCCTGGTCTGAGGAAACTGCCTCAGAAGAGGTTGGCAGGCAGAGGGTAACAGGGAAACACACGGACTTCAGATGCACCATCTGCTCCTTGTCTGACTCACAAGCCAGAGCCCAGAATGGCAAAGCCCAGTGGCTGTTTGCATGCATGCACCACCCCTGTGTGATGGAAAGGGTTTGCTAGCTAAGACCAAGAGGTCACCAGCAGTAGCCTCAGTATCATATCCCCTCTCCAGGCCTCTGGGAAGATCAGTCCACTGCAGATGAGGATGATAAATGGTTACTTGTGCAGAAATGTATTCCCATCCCCAAACCTCTTCTCTGTATATTCCCAGGGGCTGAGATGAGAACGGAGCAGCTTTGGCTTTATTCAAGACTCTTCCTCAAAGAAAGAGACCAGCAAAAATGGGGCAGCAGGAGGCCTTCCTTTGCCCCCCAAAGCCATCTCTGGCAAGGATTCGTTTCCCTCCCACAGAAACTCCTCCACTTTTATTCTTTCATACATTTACGGAGCACGCTACCAGGTTGTGGAGGAGGCTTGTATAAAGCCATGGTCCATGCCCTCCCAGAGGGAAGTGTCAAGAATCAGAGTCTGAGGCTATGACCATGGCACGACTGGGGAAAAGCAGAAAATAAAATAAGTCAAAGGCAACCAACCCTAGGCCTTGATGCCAAGCTGGACAGTTTGGGGCCACACACGGGAATCCTAAGCAAACAGAAGCCACTGGACATGTGCATATTGGAAACAGAGGTGGTATAGCTTTGGTATAGCTATATATGGTATAGCTCCATTGTTTTTTGTCCTTGGTCGGGAAGGTGAGAAACCTGGATGTATTTGTCTAAGGTGGTAAGAATCACCCAACTCAACATCTATCATGAGTTGCTTTTAAATATTCAAAAATAACAGCTAAAATTCATATAGAACTCCTATAAACATATGCCACTTATATTTGACCCCCTCAACTACTACCATAGCAGGTAAATGCTCTTATTACCCTAATTTTACAGACGGGGAAACAGAGACAGTTAAGTGACTTGCCCAGGGCAACACAGTGAATGACCAAGAGTGAATTCAACTTCTCAAGCCACCTCAATGCCTGCGAAATACAAGTGGACTAGGGGGACAGAACCCAGGATCTCATCCCAGTTCTGTTATCGACAAGCTTTTGCCAGCAGTTTCTTCAACCATAAACCGAAAGGGATTGGAAGAGATGATTTGTGAGGCCCCTTCCAGCTCTGATGGTCTCTGATACTTATGACTGGGTTTAGAGGGACCTAAGAATCATCTTGTCCAATCAAGCTTTCCCCTCTTCATTTTACAGATGGGGAAACTGGAAACCAAAGCTCTGAGGTCACGTGCATTGTCCAAGTTCACACAGACCACCTCAAGACCTGGGGATCCATCCTGGATTCTGTCGACACCAAAATTCTGTACTTTCTCCACTAAACCACAACAATGCCCTTCCATCTTCATTTGGTAAATGCTCAATGAGCATTTAGAAGCCTAGAAGCCCTCATGCCAGGGCTAAGGGAATGAGTACACAAGTTATAGCTCTTCCCCTCCTCCTAGAGGGCAGAGTTTGATAAGCTGGGCAGTCAGTATGTGCCAAGATAGCCACAGCCTGTCTTGTCCTAGGCTTGTCCTAGGCATCCATCCTAGAGGAAGGAGGGGGATTTCCTGCCCTGAGTGTCTCTAGCTGACCCTACAGCCATCCCTTTGATGGGGTGAGGGCTTGGGAATGTGGAGCAGGAGGACAGGACAGATGGAAAGGAGTTAAGAGAGGCAGAGAGACCCTCAGCAGGAAAAGCAGGCTAGGATAATGCGCTTGGGATAGACAACTGCCATGCTTGAATTGATGGGGACTTTCAGGCAGGGCCAACTGCTTCTTTTCTCTAATGATCTGAAGTTCTGCCCCTCTGAGGATCTTTCATATACCATGGAGAGAAAAAAGGGACCCATCTTTGCTTCAGGAAAGAAGCCCTAACAAGAGGAAACATGTCTAGTGTTCTACCAAACAGGTTCAAGGGGGACAGATCCAGGAAATGCCCCAAGTTCTAGTCCAAACTCTTGCTGCATGGCCTGAGGCCAGTTACGGCCCTTCTCTGGGACTCTGTGTCCTTACTGACATGAGGAAGGGGCTGGCCCAGCTTCTCTGTCATGCTTTGATTCTGGAAATATATCGGAGAGAATGAGGACACAGGGTGGTCAGAACGGGAAGGCAGAATGTAAGGCTTGCCTTGGCGGATGTTCAGCCAAAGCGGTTCTTTAAAATATTTTGATCAATTCAATTCATTATAATTGGTTTCTTTTATCATCCTACATATTTTTATCTCTATAGGTTTAAAAATGATTCTGAGAAGGGTCCAGAAGATACCAGACTCTCTAAGGGTCCAGAGTCACACACATAAAAGGTGTAGAGTCTAGATTTTAGACCCATTTTCTCATTTTACAACAGAAAGCTGTGAGGACAGAAAAAACTAAGGCCCCAGTCACCAGAAGGTAAATCAGCAGAGTTGAAATTCGAACCCAGATCTTCTGACTATAATCCAATGTTTCTCTGCTAGACTGTTATCTCTCTTGACAACACAGGCATGGGTGCACACACACGTTACACACATTCCCTTGAAGAGTTTTCCGGGCTCTTAGGTTAGTTAACAGCTACTCCCTGCTGGCCCACACCACATGCTATTTCAGGGCACTAAGGCTCACTCTCCAGGGAAGGGAGGGGATGAAAGAATGGAGCTTAAATATCTCCGCCCCCCCCCCCCCCCCGGTTCCATCCACTGGACGTTCCATTCATTGGATATGGTACCTGGACAACACCATCTCCTCCTCTCTTACCTCTGGGTTCCTCTGCCTGTTTTGCGAGTTTGCGTAGAGCGGCGGCGAAGCTGGAGGAGGGCGCTGCTTGAACTGACAGGTTGCTGGTGGCTGCTGGGCTGCCATTGGGTACAAGGGAGCCATTGAGAGGAGAAGGGGTCAAGGGGCTGACGGTAGCAGTGGTCCGAGTCGCTGTTGAAAGCATTCCTATTGAAGGGGACTTTGGCTCATGGCTCATGCCTGAAACAATGAAAAGAACAACTAATCACCAAGGGCAGGAGAGAAAGGAGGGATCAGTCACTGGGATAACACCCAGAGGCCTGGAGCAGGCAAGTGGGGAAACCTGGGGAGACACAACCACATAGAGTGGGAGGAGGCAAGACAGAGAGCCATGGGCATCTTCAGAAAAGACAAGTTGGGGGGCAGGGGTGTGCATGTAATGTTCTCTTCACCCCCAACCCCCAGAGACAGCAACACACAAGGATAAATGATCTAGCCAGTAGGCCCTTTAAAGCTGCTTAGACTCAGTTTTTCATGATGGACTGCGGCGGATGGCCTTTTAAAAGGGGCCATCACCATGATGCAACCCCAGCTTATCCTGGGGGTAGATACCTGCTGAAGTCTTTTTAGAGGAATTTCCCCCAAAACATCAACTCTTAAAGATGCTCAAAGATCTAGAAAACCCACCCTTGATGTTACTACCCTCTGTCCTTTGTTCCATGACAGACAGCTCATAGGGTGAGAAGAGGAGGGTTCTGGCTGACTCTGAAGGGCACATTCACACGGGCAGAGTCCCTTCTGACAGGCTTTGGTTGGGTATCAAAACAAAGACAATCTAGGCCTTAGAATGCCACCTTGGAGATCCCACCACCAAAGATACAGGCCTGAAAACTCTCCTAGGAGCAAGGTGATTTGAACAGGTTTGAGTGAAGGGTAGGGAAGGGGGCTGAGGTAAGAAAGAAAAAAAAAGGAAGCTAACCTAGCCCTTTGAAAGTTGTTTGTGGTCCCCTAATGGGGCCCTTCCTGCACGTCCACTAAAAATAAAGCACATGAAAAATAAAAACCGGGCCCCACAGAAACCTCATTTACCACTCCAGAGTCAAGTTCAGGCCCAAAAGCTTGGCACCAGCTGACGTTCCTGTTCCCACCTGCAGCAAAGGCCTGTCACAGGCAGGGGTCCCGTGCAGCAACTAGAGATGACATCAGGCTTCCCCCTGCCCCCGCAAGGGGCACAAGTTCCCCTATTTTCTCTTCCCCATAAGGAGTTCAGAGCTTTCAATTTCCCTTTTAAGTGTCAATGAAAAAGCTGTGTTCTCGTACAATCAATAAAATCTTGGCTGTCTTTCAACCCAGCTCTGTCTCAGCACAAGGAGGAGGACCAGGCCATAAATAAGTTTTCCATTAACATTTTCGGCCACCTGCCCAATTCCAGAGGCGGAAAGGGCAGCCCTGACACCGTCCGCTGTCCCCTGCTCCCTCAAGGTGGGTACATTAAAAAGGAGTAAATCAAAGGCCTAACAGAGACCACACTTTCAGACATAAGCCCCATGGCCAGGATGGTTAGCACTCTCTGGTCAGGCTGCCTGCACCAGGAATAAATTAGCTTCCCCCAAACAGAGCCAGAAGTTGCAGGAATGACAATGGTTTAAACCAGGGTAGGGGAGAAGTTACAGACTGCAAGAATCTTAAAAACACAAGAGAATTAGTAAGAGGCAAACTGAGCATTCTGACAAGATAAGGAAAGTGTGTGTGAGGGTGGTGGTGGCAGGGAGGGCCCCTCCCTGAGCAGAGCAGGTATGCTTCAGAGACAGCCAAGCCAGCCCCAGGTCAGGTCAAAGCCACTTTCCATCTGCGCAGGAGAACCTCTTTCTCAGGGGATTCCCCCTGACTCACAAGTCTATTCAAAACAAGCCTAATTGGAACATGCCCCTTCCCTCCCTGCATCCCTGCAGAAGAGCAGACCCAGACACAGGCGCCGGCAGCCTTCAACAAGACAGAGGAAAAAGAACAAGAAACCAAACCAGGCCAAGTGTGTTCCAGGGAACCAACTCCCTCCCCTGCTGCCAATCCAACTCCTCCACCCCTCCCCATTGGAAGGGGAAGGGAAAAAAATGCCAGCTTTTCCCCCAGGGACCACAACTACCATGTAGGATCTGGGATGGGATGTCAAACCCTGCCTCCATCTTACAGATGAGGACCAGAGGGGGCAGTGACTCGTCCAAGGTCACACAGGAAGCCAGGATTCAAACCTGGGTCTCAAACCCCATCTGTACAAGGTCTTTCCCACTCCTCGGTGCTACCTTTCCTGAGATGCCCTTCCATGTGTCCTGTATGTATCTTGTTTGAATGTGGCTCCCCACATTAGCATGTGTGTTCCTTGGGGGCAAGGGCTGGGTTTTTGCCTTTCTTTAATAAGTGCTTAATTGCCTGACTGATGTGAGCTGTCCCCCAAGACCCTCCCCAGTTTCTCTGTCCCCAAGAGGCACATTTCCACCTGAAGGGATGAATATGACAACATCACCCCCACACACACACATACACTGTTTATTGTTTGGGGTTCTCTGGTCACTCTCCATATTCCCCTAAAAAAAAAGAAAAAAGTTCTGCCCTGTGCCCCCTCCTTGGGCAAGGGAGGAAGCCAGGGCACTGTGGCTTCCCCAGACCTCTTCATTCGGGCTGCAGGACTGGTTGGGGGGGGAGGGGGGAAGGAAGCTTTGGGTGGGGGATTATTTTTAAAAAAATTTAATCAAGAAAGGCTGGAAAATTGCTGTCGAGTTCAATGGGGTGAGGAGAGGGAGCAGGCCGGGAGCGCCAGCAGTGGTCGCTCACCTAACAAAGCCCCCGCCAGCCACAGAGGCAGGGGTACCCACTGAAAGCAAGCTGGCCAACCAGCTGCCCAGGCGTCACATGACCCCAGCGGATCTATAATATGCAGGGCTGTGGGGAGATAACAGTGGCGGTTTGTCAGCAGGCCCAAGCAGCAGGCCCTATTGAATGTGTCTGTGGCAGCATTGATCCAAGCATTTGACCCCTCTGTGTCCTCGGCTCTCTCCAGCGCTGAAAGCAGGAGGGGGCGGGCTGGAGGGCAGAGCGGGCACTTGGCCCCTACCAGGCCACGGGAGAAGGGGGAGTGGTGTCAGAAAAAGACAGGAATCTACCCCTTCCACTAAAGGGCTTGTTCATCCAGCCCAAATACTAGCATCAGAGGATCTGAACTGTGACCTGGGACCTCAGAGATCAATTATCAGTCTCCCTCCTACAAAAGCCCAGGGAAACAAAGTCACACAGGAATGGGAACCAAGGTCCTGATTCCACTGTACCTTAAGGAGCTCTTGCTCCTATCTCACCCCCATCTCCAAACCAAAATTCTAACCGTACCTCATTTAACAAGTCAGGAAACTGGCTGACTTTGGACAAGTGACTTGTCCAAAGACACAGCAGACAGGCTTCCAGCTTTGAGTCTGGTCACTCTGAATACCCTGGCATTTTTTTTTTCCCTCTCTGTCTCACTGTCTGTCTGTCCCGGCCTCTCCCTTTCATCATTCAACCCAACACACAGTACTAGAAACATGAAGTCTCTTCCTTGGCTAGGTGTTAGGCCTGGAGTCAGGAAGACCTGAGTTCAAATCTGGCCTCAGACATTTACTGACTGGGTGACCCTGGGCAAGTCACTGTAACATCTACTGTTTCCTCATCTGCAAAAATGGGGATCATAACAGCACCCACCTCCCAGGGTTGTTGTGAGGATTGATTATTAAACATTTAACACAGTGCCTAGCACACAGTAGGTGCCATAGATATACACATGTATGTAAATAGCCCATCATTTGAGATATATATTGTTATTATTGTTATAGCCAGCCGAAGATGCCAGGCAAAGACCAAGATCCTTGTCACTGCAAAGCAAAAACAAAGAGGTCTGCAGATGGGGGGGGGGGGGGGGGGGCGCAGGCTGCTGCTGGGGTACAACAGAGACTGAGATGTTCACTTTCTCTTTCCATTCTGATCCAGTAAGAATCTAAGCAGCTCCGCCCCCTCCCAAACAAAAGGCCAGAGTGTCACGAACCAGGGATGTACCTGGAATGTCAGGACTGGCATCAGGTCAGTCCCTTCCAAAGACTCCTGGCTCCTCCTTCCTGATCAATTGTCTTTACAGGAAAGTCACATCAGATGCCTCCTGAGGACCTACTATGTGCAAAGGGCTGAGCTCTATATGAAGGAAAAGGCTCTTCCTCCTCCCCAGAGGCTAGGTAGCAGACACCAAAACATACACAAGACCACGAAAGGCAGTTTTCAAGGGTAAGGTGAATACAGTGAAGGTACAAGGAAAATGTTGCACCTCCAGCCACCCTCCCCCCTCAATCTGCTGTTTACTTGTCATGTGACCTCAGGCAAATGACTTAACCTCTGAGTCCCTGATTCCTCAAGCAGTAAAAGCGGTCTGAATGACCTCTGATAGTAATTAATAATAATGATAGCCTTTAAAGGTTGCAAAGCTTTTGACAAATATCTCTTTTTATCCCTACAACAACCCATGGGAGTTAGGTCCTATTATTATCACTCCTATTTTACGAATGGGGAAACTGAGGCAGACAGTAGCCAAGTGATTAGCCCACAGTCTGGGGTGGATTTGAACTCAGGTTTTCCTGACTCCCAGAAGCACCCCCTCCCTCTATCTCTAAAGTGTCAGCTTTAAAGTCTCTATGTCTAAGAGAGGGGTGGGAATCATCAAGGCCTGGGGGCTCCATGGAGGAGGTGAGCCTCCAAAATTTAGCTTTGAGAGTTAAAAGTTAGTTAAAAGAACACTGGTTTGAGAATTAATAACTGGGACATACGTACTTGGGGCCAGTCTTCCCTTCTGAGAGAGTGTGTCTTCTGCCCAATGAAGAAGATTAGATTCAACTATCCCTTAAGGTTAGATCTAAAACAGATCAAGTCCACCCCACATACCAATAGCACAGATCTCCCGTTCTGTAGGGAACAGATATCCATCTCTACCATCCCCAGACAGAGCAGGGGAATGTGCAATAGTAAGCACTCAACATCCATAACCACAAGTCACAGTGAAAGTTTCACGGAATCTTAGAGGCAACACTTTTACTGCTCATTCATTCTCCAGACAACTTCAGTATGGGCTGGGATTGGGAGGCACCACTGAGCCAGAGACCTCTGAAGACAATGAACTCACCCAACATATTCTTAGCCCAGCCTACAAGTCCTGACCTGAAATATTAACAGTGCCCAAAAGATGGGGTCAAAGAAAAAAAGTAGGGGGGAGAGTCATTCATGTCTACCCAACTGTCACCAGCTGTCTACCATTCATCAATGCCACCCACCAATTCCATCCTTTCTACCCCTGCCCCCATCAGTAGTGGTCTAAGACACAAGCATCTGCCCACAAACAGATACGTTAGCCTTTGCCCAGAAGCACAGACAAGAGACAAGCTAAGAGGTCACAGGCCAATTCTTTGTACTACTCCAAAGGGTCTGGGGTCAGGAAGCCCCTCAGGATATTAGTCACCTCTTCGAGTCAGACAGGGCTCCAGTTTGTACTCCTATAGCATGGGAGGAGCTCCCATCTTGGAAGCTCTGGAGGCAGCCAAGGCTACAGGCCCATCTGCTCCTTCAGTTAGGTCACTGGCTCTGCCCTAAGACAAGTTTCCTCTTCATCATAGGAGTCTCTTTGGAGAGTCTATGGAAGGAGATAAACCCAGAGGGAATTCCAGTATGGTACAAAGGTTACTGGACCCAGAGGCAAGAGAGGCATTAGTTTGAATCTCATCTCTGATTTTAGCTATTATCACCCAAGGTGAGATCTTAGAGATTAGGGTCCAGAATTGAGAAGTGACCTGACCAGGGGCCTGGTAAGGGTTTGAACCCCAAATCCAGCAATCTTTTCAAGCATTCAGCAGTCACTTGAGAGCCTCAAATCAAATTCCCAGCTCCCTAGACAGAACAAGGACCAATATTTGAAGCCTTAAGTAAAAAGATTAAGATAAAGGCTGGATTCAAGAATGGGAACTGTCCGATAATATCAAGGGATATAATTGGCCAGGGGCATCAAAGGACAAGGGAGCACCAGTTCTGACAGAGACTATGATTTAACTCAGGGCTTCCTTCCCTTAAGGAGCACCAGGAGCACCTTATCACAATATCAGAGCTACAAGGAACTTCAGAGATCATTTAGGGCTCAAACAAGCCAAGCAAGACTGTCTATATAGCAGTCTTTTACCCCAGATCAGCTTTCATCTTTTTAGGCAATCTGTGGGCTCCAGCTGCAGGGTAAGCCCAGGGCCTTAAGTAATATGGGGCTATCACGGTTTGGCCTCTGTCCCTTCTGTCTCCTAGGCCCTCAGTATCAATAAAACAGCAGGAATTGGACAAGAGGGATCGCCTGGGGCTGCGGCTGCTGCTCTGGGCAATAATCCCCACAACCGAACATCCTCAGGCCTTCCAGATCCACTGGACAAAGTGAAACTGAATCCTGTAAGGGAGTAAGGGCCTTAACAAGGTTAGGTCCAGGATTGGGAGCCGTTCTGCCAACCCAACACACCTTGGGCATCCTTTCTGTTGTCCCTCACCTCCCCCCCAAAGGACTAATATCCCCACATTAATGTCAGAACTCTAGGCTCTGGAGCTATAAGCCCTTGAAAAGCTGCCCTGCTGATGTCAGGTCACTTAAAATAGAATTTCAAATGAGCAGCTTCATTAACAGGAGTCTAAAATTAGCATTTCTCCTCAGCATGTATGCACCAGGAGGGGACGGGATAAGCAGGGTGGAGGTGATGTGGAGGAGGTGATGGGGGGGGGGAGGGGGAGAGGGAAAGCCACATTATAATGCCAGTTGTTCCTGATTTGGGGACATAGAAGGGGAAAATCCCAGAAACCAGGAGCTGTCCTAGGGCACAATGGCCTGTCCCAAGTCTCTCAGCAACAGTTAAGATGCTGTCATGGGGAGGTTAAATTCTAGTTCTTTTTTCATCCCAGGTCCTTTACAGAGGGAAATAGGCCTCCAGAAGAGATTATTTCTTTATGCCTAGCACTATGGTAAAAGACCTGGAACTATATCAGGCCAGAAAGATTTGGGCTTAAATTCTGCCTTAGGCACTTTACTGGCTTGTGACCTCAGGCAAATAGGACCAACCTCCCCATCCCCAGATTTCTTCACCTCTAAGATAATAATATAGCTACATGACCCTGAATAGACAGCTGAAGCTAGGTCTAAGGCAGTTTGCTAACCATTCTATAAATACAAGCCGTTATTAACCTTATTGAAGACAGATTGGTGTCTCTCCCTATAGAATAACAGTTTTCTAAAAGTCGCCCTCCCTTACCGAAAGTATGGAAAAGAATAATGATTTAAAAGGCAAAAGAAACCTAGGTTTGGATCTTAGCTTTGACACCGTGAACTGGAGCAAGTTATAACCTCTGAGTCTCCATTTCCTCATGGGTAAAATGAAGATAACAATACTAAGTAAAATGTTTGCTGGATTGTTTTATTTCTAGTTTTGGGTTCTGTTTTTTTTTTTTTTTTTTGGCCTGGCATACAATAAGCGCTTAATAAATATTTTTTGCTTGGCCTTCTGATGAGAGGTAATATGGGGAAAGAAAAGAATTGCATTAACTTTAAATTTTTTAATTAATTTTTAATTTAATGGAAAATGAGTAATTCTAAAAATGAAGTAGCAATAATGGCCTTTCAATGTTCAATCAGAGGTCCTGTGTTCCAATTATGTCTTTGCTACTTGGAAAGGCCCGGACTCACTGCCTTTCAGAGCCTGCTTCTTCTTCTGTAAATAGAGAGAGGGGCTTGGTTTAGGTGATCTGGAAGGTCCCTCAATGCTAAAATTCCCAAGAACCCAAACAAAGAGAACTGAGCAGGTGTTCTCCAGCTGATGCCTCGGGCAGACACCAGCAGGTGTCGCTGTGAGGCCCTGGGAGCTCCCACCCCCAGCCGAGAGAGGGGGAGGGAGGACCCGGCATGGGCGTCAGTCAGAATTTATTAAACTTTGGCCCCTGTGCCCTCTGGAGGCCTTGAATGAGTACTGGGATCTCACTCCCCCTGCCCTCATTATACAGGCATTTATTAACTTCTGCGCTCTCAGCCATTGACTGAATTCTTGTCTACATTATCAGCTCATGTAAATTCATTATACTTAACAGCTGGGAATAAAATCCTCAGCAGGAAGGCTGTGTGTGATGGATGAGGGTTTGGGGGGCAGGGATATTGGGGGGGAGGGGTTGGGTGGGCAGCAGCAGGGGTAAAGAGCAAGGGTCTCTCTTCTTCTTACCACACAATTGCTTCAAGCCTAAGGGCTTCAGAGCCTCAGAAAGACGTGCACAGGAGAAACTCAGCTAGGGGGTCTGGATGGAATGAAAGAGGTCATTTCCCTCCCTCTCCCCCCACCTCTTTCCCAGGCGAAGTATCAATCCTTATCACCTCCCCCTGGCCACCCCCGCTCAAACCCAAGTTTACAAGCCTGTTCCAGTCACATTGACCAAGGCGGTTTCAAAATAACCATTCCTGATACATTCTAACCAAACCCATCCTTAGCCACTGCTTGAGCCCCATGCAAAGGGCTAGCTGGCAGGCATCCAAACAAACTGCCGGCTGGGCCCCCAGGGGAGCTAACTCCCCTAAGCCTCCCTTTGTAGCCATATTGCTCCAGTCTGATTCTGTTTCTATGGATCAGAACTGTGAGCCGGGGGATGCCTGTGCCCTCGGCAAGGAGAGCTAGGGTGCCCAGCATGATTCCCCCAGTTCTCACTGGAGGGCAGGGCCAGGGCCCGTAACCCCTCCCCTTTGCCCTCCATCTGCTGGTCCTACGCCTTTATTACAGAGTGGAGATCGAGAAATCTTGTTAATGGGCCAAGCAAGGAAAAAGCTGTTACGTCGAACCCAAAATGGAAAAAGACACAGCAGCCTGGACCAAAGTCACGGCCTGTTATCCACTGCCAAATTCTTCAATCAATACTTCTGATTTTCCTTACCCTCCACCCCTTCTTTCCCATCCAGGGAGATGTACCAGAAGACTAAACACCAGCAGATGAGTAAGAATCAGGCTCCCTAATGCCATCAATCACTTCTGGATGGCCTAGAACCCCAACTCTGAAGAAACCCAGGAGTTGGAAGGGCCCCCAAAGCATACTTTTTAGTACATAAAAGGCATCTTAGGAATTCACTGAGTTCACTCATCTTGAACCCCCATTTTTACAGGACATCCAGATCCAGGAGAAAGGTTACTTGCCCAAGGTTACACAAAGTTACTGGCAGAGCAGGGACCAAAAACTGAGGTCTCCTAACTCCCAGATCTAGCCTGTATTCTTTTCCCACTGTATTATCAAGCTGGGTGCCCACGAGGGAGCAAACATAAATTCACACATTGCTTTACCTCCCCCCCTTGCCCACTCCCTACAACATATTTTTGTTTTAAAGGAAAAAAATAAAAAGCCTCTTCTACTATATTAAATATGGTATCTCTCTCCCTCCCCTCCATAAATGGTTCAGGGAGCATGACTAATCAGCAGTCTGCCTGCCTCCTGCAGATTCCATAATTACTCCTTCCTTTCATCCCTGGCTCTTCTCCGACACCAGACCTCAGGCCTGCTACCTCTATGCTCTGTAATTACAAGCTAATAGCTTAGATGAATTTTCTGCTGGGTCCCAGTTCAAGCACCAATCCGCCCCTTCCCCCTTGACAACCCCCCCTAGGGTAATTACACCCTGTGAGGTTCAGCACAGCAGGCCCTCACATTTAGTCACAGGCCTGCATTCTCGGCCTGAATTTCCTAATCACCCCTCTTGGTAATTTTTCATTACCACAGAAAGAAATGTTTGTGAACAAATACAGGGCGTCCCCAAGCTTTCTGCATGGTGCCTCCTTCCCCCACAATTCCCCACTCCCCCAAAGGGACGTAGCTTCAGCATAGTAACAAGCCTGGGGTCACCCTACACAACACACAGCCGCAGATGATGCTACCCCCCCATCTCCAGGTTCTGTAACAGACACTTCATAATAAATTCATAAATACTTTTGCCTATGGCATGTTCTGAGCTCACCTGCATACAACAGTTTGTGTGTGTGGTGGGGGGTGGGGAGGGGGAGGGATGCATAAAAAGGTCCCCCACCTTGTAGAAAGATTAGGGTAGGGCCTGTGCTCTCTCATTAAGAACACTATAAGATTGTAGAGGTTGGCTGATGGGAGGAGGTGGGGATATATGTGTGAGAGTGTGTGTGTGTGTTTATACACACACTTTTGATTTAAGAAGCCAGACACAGAAGCATTTTTTCTCATCCACAGTGTGTGTGTGTGTGTGTGTGTGTGTGTGTGTGTGTGTGCGTACACACTTCGATTCAGGATGACAGACCTAACAGCATTTTTTTCTTACCCACAATCCCAAATTGGAGTTGACTTAGGTTTATACAATTACTGTGTTACTGCAATAACTGGGCAGCAGGGTCAATTATTACCACTCTAATTGCCGAGGCAAAGTAAGGTATCAGATATGGCCTCAGATACATAGGCCTGAAGGCTTCACCCTGACCTCAGAAACACACAAGGAGGCCCTTCAAGGAAGGGAGGAGGAGGGGAAGAGAGAAATGGAGGGGGGCTGGAGGCCTTAACAAGACTGCCCCACTATGTAAGAAAAGGTTGAGGCATTAACAAATTCCAAACTGTCAGTCAACAAACCTATTGTCTACTTGGAGGGCACTGGACTAAACTAAGGTGGCATGTTCTCACAATGAAGGAGATACAGGAACCCCATTAATCTAGTTTTTGGTGTTTTTTTAAAGAAAAAGGTCTAAGTTACTAGCCACGTGACCTTGGGCAAGTCACTTAACCCCAACTGTCCTGCCTTCCCCCCTCCAAAAAGTGGGAAAAAAAGAAAAAGGTCTATACTTGGAAAAAAAAAAAAAAAAAGCTCAAACCAAGAACTTAGTTACAATAAATTTTAAATTTTAAGTTGCATCTGGAATTGGGACAGCATGGTGCAGCATAAAATGTCTTGAACTTAGAGTCAGACCTGGGTTCAAATCCTGACTCTGACAATTATTACCTTTGCGAGCTCAAACTGTTTATTTAATGTCTATAGGCTGAAGTTTCCTATTCTAAATAAGGAAAAAGCTAAACTAGACAGACAGCCTCTTACCTAAGGGAAGTTCCCCCTGCTTTAAACCTATGTTCCTACAATGTGGCCCAGCTTCCAATACCAACTGGAAGACATCAGAGTTGGAGGCCCAGGGTCTAAGTCTCCCATTGATTTACCCATCTGGAATGGAGTTTTCTCATCAATAAATGAAGGTGGACAGACACAGCTTTCTAGCTCAAGGATCCCGTGGCCCTCTGTACTTCCTGTTGCTAACTGCTGTCATTATGGATGTTGGCTCTGCTGGTAAGATAGGGAGTCAAGGAAATCTTCAATTGTATTAACTGGGTTGGAAAGATCTCCAATAAGAGTTGAAACAGAAAGCATTCTCTGCTTAAACTATAACCTACCAAAACTAAACAATCAAAAATGTGAGATTAACAAAAGGTAACATTTGGAGGGGGAGGGGCATAGTATTCAAAATGAACAACCCCTAACTCCTTTATTCTTGTGTTAAGAATGTAAGCTTCTTGAGGGCAGGCACCGTGTTGTTGTTGTTGTTGTTGTTGTTGTTTTTGCTTTTTTCTCCCCCTTTGTCTCTTTTAGCACTCAGCAAAAGCTCCTAGTGAATTTTGTTGTTCAGTCATCACAGCCGTGTCTGATTCTTCCTGACCGCTCTTTGGGTTTTCTTGGCAAAGATACTGGAGCAGTTTGCCATTTCCTTCTCCAGCTCGTTTTACAGATAAGGAAACTGAGGCAGGCAATGTTAAGTGACTTGCTCAGCCAGGGTCACACAGCTAGCATGGGTAGATCTGAACTCAGAAAGAAGAGGAGTCTTGCTAACTCCAGGCAGGCCATCCCGTTTGCTACCTAGCTGCCCTGGCATGGGGCAAAAGATTAATAACTGCTTGCTCATTAACTGGCTGATTGTGAAAATGAAATTAAGCAGAGCATCTCATTGCACAGACATTCTGGTTAATGTAAAGAAGGCTGATACCCGAAAACAGAACACTTTTATAAACTCAATATAAAATGATCTAAAGAAACTGTTCACAAAAGTACTGAAATGTTCTTAGATGGAAGAGTCAAAGATGAAATGAGGCTAATTATGTTAGTCTCTGACCTTCGTTAGGTCAAGATTTGATCACACAATTTCAGAGATGGGAAGAACCTTCAAAGACAATCTAAGTCCTCAGCAGCTAGGTGAGTGTGGTGGATAGAGCATTGGCCCTGGAATCAAGAGCATCTGAGTTCAAATCTAGCCCCAGACATGTAATAGCTGTGTGATCCTGGGCAAGTCACTTAATGCTGATTACTCATCCTACCCCCACTCCCTGCCAAAGAAAATAATCTAAGTCCGACTTCCTTGTTTTAAGAGAGAAAATGACTTGGCCCATGGTCACTCAGCCAGTACATGAGAGCTGGAATTCCATTCCTGTCTTCTTACCCCCACCATTCTAAATGGATGGCCAGCCAGCCTCTCTGGCCTGGGAACTTCCTACTTCTTTCTCCCCCAACTCCCTTATTGGTAAGAATTTCTTTCTTCTCCAGAGCTGAAATCTATTTCTCTACTGATTTCCACTCTTGGGTTTTATTTCACTCATCCGGAGTTACAGGCAGGTTTATTAGTAAGAAACATCAGTGGTGGGAGGGTAGGAAAGAACAGACTCCTTTCAAGAGACAGCTACTTGATGTTGCCTAGGGCACGTATAGAGAGGGGCCAACAGAACTTCAGCTTCCAATATCACAGGCAACGGAATCCTTAGTAAGCTTTTTTTTGGATAGATAAATGAATGAAGAGGGCTAAGAGAACAGATGGAAAAAGTATTTGAAAGAGATTATTTTAAGCAGCTGTGGAACCTAGATTTGGGGGTTAGGAGGTGGGGCAGCAGGTAGAGAAAAGGCTACTAAAGTTCATAGGGTGGTGACAGGGTCCATGCATGATGGTGGTGGTGGCCACATGGAGTGGTCAGTTTTACACAGCACTTTCTTCAGAACTAGGCAAGTAGCCCTTGAAGGCAATTATTAGCCTGGCAGGTTGGAGAGTGAATTCTGCCATTGCATGAGGGAATAGTAAACTAAATCAGGGATGGGGAACCTGCGGCCTCGAGGTCACATGTGGTCCTCTAGGTTGGATCCAGTCAAAGAGCCACACTTGAAGATCTAGAGGGCCATAAGTGGCCTAGAGGCCACAGGTTCCCCATCCTTGGACTAAAACGACCTGAAATCTTTTCCAAAACTAAGACTCTATATTAGGGCTGAGAGTAAGAGAGAAGAGTACTGTTACTCCCTAAGGTCAGAAACCTGCAGTTTATTTGTATCAATAGCAGCAGTGTTGATAGTTATGGGGGGAAAAAATAAAACCGGGCAGAGACGAGCTCTTTTTAAAAACAAGCTGAGACTGGAGTGAGTCTCATTTCTACAAGCACACCAAGGGAGGAAGAGAAGACTGGAAGCTTTTTACTAACTAAGCAATCTGTGACCTTTCCAGGACCATTCAAGTCGCCGACAGTGGGCTTTGTGAGCCTGCTTCAGGCCTGGGTTATTAATAATGGCACATTCATTTACAAGAGGGCATTCTGCACACTTGTTTGTTTGATCTTTTAATAACTCTGGGAGGGTGGCAGTCATTATTATTCCCATTTTAGAGATGAGGATACAAATAAAGAGGCTGGGTGGTTGACGTAATTCGAGGTCACCCAACTAATAAGGAAAGGTTAGCATCTGGCCTCAGGGGTCAATGTAGAGGTTAACGAATGGTTTTCAAGTGCCTGATTTGATTTAGTTTTTTAAATTATTAAGTGAGCACATGCAAGGCAGAGGGGATGTGGACACAAAAACCAAAACTCTATTAGGGGTGGGACTGACAAATAAGATCTTTATAAATATTATTCCATTTCATACTTACCAGCTGTGAGATAAAAATGAGTCCTTATTATCATCCCCATTTTACAGATGGGGAAACAGAGGTCTATACCTCCTAAGCATCCAGGCTGAGATTCAAAACTATTGCCTCTCTAGCATAATAGATAATTTGAGGGGGAGAAAGCCTAGACTGGGGGTTAGGAAGAAGTACCATTCTAAGAAGCAGGAGTGAGAAGGGTCTGCATTCTAGGCATGGGGGAACAGCTAATGAAAGGCAGGGAAGGCCACAAGACAGAATGTCAGATTCAGCCAACATGCTTGTAATGGAAGGTGTGGGAAACAAAGCAATATCAAGAGGTATCTAGAAAGGTACAGAAGAGCCAGACTTTTTAACAACAATCACAGGAGCAAAGACGACGGGGAGCCATCACAGGCTCTTTGAGAAGTCATACTTTAGAGACAGTAATTTGACAACAGCATGGAGGATGGAGTAGGGAAGAATGAAACTGGAGGAAGGCATATACCAATAGTAAGAGTCGCCATTCATGTAGCACCTTAAGGCTTGCAAAGCACTTTACAAGTATCTCATCTGATCCATTCTGGGAGGCAGGTGCTATCATTATTATCCCCATTTTACAGCTGAGAAAACTGAGGCAAGCAGCAGTTAAGTAATGGTATCACCTAGCTAGTAAAGGTCTGAGGCTGGATTTGAACTAGGGTCTTCCTGACTCTGGACCCATCGTTCTTACCCATCAAAGCTGATGAGGGTCTTTGAGGGAAGAAAAGAGGAGAAGGCTGGGCCAGGAAGGAGTCACTAGGGACTTCCCCACTAGTGGGAAGGTAGATGATTCAGAAGAGAGTGATGAGAAAGAACGATCATAGCAGAGGAGAATCAGGGGACATCAGCACCCCAAAATGCAAGGAAAGAAAAAGTACTCACGTGGCACTGGGGGACAGGTTGACATTGATGAAAGCTGTGGGCGAGGAGCCATTAAAAAGGATGAAGAATTAAGGCTAGGCCAACAGAAATGGATATCAAGTGATCATTGGAAAGATCAATTTACTTAAAGGGTCAGAAGCCAGATTGCCAGGGAGTGACTTAAAAGAGTGTCTGGGAGGGAAATGAGGCAAGGTAGCACTTTTCCCTCTAGACCAGTGGTTCTCAATCTTCCTAATGCCGACGAGACCCTTTAATACTCGTATGTGGGCGGACCCTCCTGGAGACTGATAGAGGAGCCGTGTCTCGGTTCCTAAGACCAACGGAAATATGTGTTTTCCCATGGTAGTCTTAGGCAAACCCTGTGAAAGGATCATTCAACCCCCGAAGAGGTCTCGACATTAGGAAGGTTGCTGCTCTAGAAGAAGGGCTATTTTTTAATCATTTTGTCTGTAAAAGTAAAAACAGACAGATAGAGGGAGATATCTTGAGCCACAATTGGAAGGGACTTCAAGAGGAAGGTTCTTTTATAAGGTTGGAGGGAGGCCTGGGCTGGCAGCGGAGGAGGTCCAGAAGCCTTATCATCCTCCAGGTCATTCTCCTTTCTTTCTTAAAGATTTCGGTACTTGGTTCAGTTGCTTTCTCTCTCAGTCAACAGGGAGGTTTGGTCAGGTCTCTGGGCCCTTGGTAGTTAAAGGAAGCTTAAGGCTTCTCTCAGTCCAAGTTAACAGCTTCACATATGGCCTGGGACCATTGCAGGGTCAGGGAGAAGAACTCCAAATCCAGCTCCAGGATCACTGGCAGTCCTAAGGCACAATAGGGTCATGAAGTTGTTAATAAATAGCACCAGAGGGGATCTCTGAGGTTGTTGAATCCAGCCCCCTCCTGGTACAGACAACGGAAGGGAGGCCCAAGGTTATCCTGGGGATAAGCACCACCACCTCCAAATCCAGTCCTTGAGAAGGGATGGGGCTGGATCCCAATTTTCACATGCAGTGACAGAGGAAGAAGTGACTTGAGCTTACTATGGTCCCAAGCATAAATCCTTAGCAGTCACTGTTATGGTAAACTAGAACAGATGATTGTCCACATACTGTGGTGGGTTTTAGGCAAGGAGGGCTCCAGATACAGTCTCTAAGAGGAGTCGGAGGGACCCATGGCTAGAGGAATGGCTCTGCAGCCAGTCAAACTGGGGCTTGGGGCTGATTCAGCCAGTGGCTAGCAGAGTTTGCCCTCGTGATTAAGAACACGCTTTTGCAAGCTGCCCGGCTAAAGCTGAAGTCTTGGGCCATGGAACAGAGCCCTGACAACTGGCCCATCCAGGGGCCAGTCCATGACCTTGGCCTCATTTTGTCCACTCCCTTCTCTCTCTAACAACCTGAGCTAAGCAGGCTATCTTTAGTGCTTCCCTCACAAAGGACTTCTGTTGGATGCTGGTAAAGTCTTTTGAGAGGGCAGAGTTGGGGAAGCCAAGAAAGGGGAGGGCTTCAGTGCAGAGGAAGGGTCGAGGAGGAGGAGGAGGGCTGAACTTGGAGAACGGAAAGTCACTGGAACTTCCTAAGTCTCCATGGGACCTGAGGATCCAGAGCCAGAATGCTCAGAAACATGGTCGGTGTTTGTCTTACTCTCTATTCAAAGTTTGGCGATTATGGGGTGGGTAGAGGAAGAATTCAACTGTAACCAGAAGTATGGAAAGGTCAAGTTCACCTCCCCCCTCTACAGTAAGATAGGAACACATTAAAAGGGGAGAAGGGAAAGAAAAATGAGGGTAGTGCAAAGATGCAGGGGCATGAGACTGTCAACAAGGATGATGAAGCTAAAGCATCAAGGCTTGCCTTATAAATGTCTCATTTGCTCTTTGACTTTCACAACAACCTTGTGAGTAGATGTTGTCATCCTTACTTCACAGATGAGGAAACTGAGGTAGGCAGAGGGGAAATGACTTGCTCAGAGTCACACAGCCCTTCTAACCCAAGATGCTACAATGAGAGAGGAAGGTGTCTGAGGAAGAAGGAAGAGAGATATCTTATCTGAATCACAGGTTTAGCTCTTATGGAAGGAAGGATAAAAACCAATTTAAGAAATGTTTATTAAGTGGCTATTATAAGGGAAATCCCTGTGGTATATCAAGACAGAAATCAGACTCTGTCCCCCTCAAATAGCTTGAAATCTAACAGGACTGAAAGATGTGCATACAGAGTAAAAGTAGGAGGCAAGGGAACATGACTTGAGAGAGTGAGACAGAGGTCTGGCAAAGGGCCACAGGAATTTGAGAAGGGAGAGATGGCTTTTGGCTAGGGATGGTGAAAATACTAAGGAAGTAGCACTTAGGCTGGACCCTGAAGAGAGGGAGGAACATTAGCCAAAAGGGACTGGGGAGGGAAGGAGGGATGGGGAGATAGTGTGAGCAAAGGCTACGACCAGAGAGGGACGGATAGGAGGAAAGGGCAGACAAGAAACGGGATAATGGTAAGATCATTCTGGAGCTGGCTTGTGAAGGATCTTGAACACCAGGATCAGGAATTTTGGAAAGGAAAAAACAGTGGTTTCAATGAAATATGAATGGAGTAACAGCTTGCACTGTACAAAAACATATGGGGGAGAGGGAGAGAGATTTGAATATCCTACTGGCATTAAACACGATGGGCTAGTCTTAGAAACTATCTACTAACTTTCAAGCGCGCTGGTTGTATGTGAACCTAAGACATTAGTTGGCTATGCAAGGAAGACTCTGCTCTGATTAGGAGGCAATTCCTTGGGTAGAAAGGGAATGGTGAGTCTGAATGACTGTGGTAGGTGCCACTCAGGAGACTCACAACAGAGGAAAGGGAAGAAGAGAAGAGACAGACCCTGAAACTAGATTTCCTAATGTTGAGTCAATTTTCAGTCTTGCCCAGCTCTTGGTGACTCCATCCATCTGGGGTTTTCTTGGCAGAGATACTGAAGCAGTTTGCTATTTCCTTCTCCAGCTCATTTTACAGATGAGGAAACTGAGGCAAACAGGGGTAAGTGAATTGGCCAGGGTCACACAGCTAGTGTCAGGTCACATTTGAACTCTGATCCTCTTGACTCCAGGGCCACTGCTCCATCTACTGTGCCATCTAGTTGCCCCAGGGTTAATAATACTAACTGGCATTTATAGAGATAATGCTTTTTAAGTTTAAGAAAGAGCTTTACAAATATCGCATTTTATCTGCACCCAAACCCTGGGAGATAGGTGTTACTGTTAGCTCTATTTGATGGATGAAGTGATTTGCCCAGCGTTTCACAGCTAATATGTCTGAGGTGGAATCTGAACTCAGGTCTTCTTGCCCACAGGTCCCACACTCTACCTTCTGCTTGAACTCCTCCCAGCTGCTTCATACTTTCAAGTCTAAGTCAATTTATAGAGTGCACCTAGCATGATTTACAGTCAGAAAAATACGTGCCTTGCTTTTAACAAAGACCACACGAATATAATAAATATAATAAAATCTGAATTTACAGGAAAGAAATTAGGGAGTGACGAAAATTCAGATTACAAAAAGACAAGTGCTATTTGGCAAGAAAGCTCTCCAAATCTGCACAATTAACTAGATTATTTCTAATTTTAAACTAATTTTTACTTAATAAACTAATGATTTCAAGTAATCTAAATAGCTATATGGTGAAAGTGAGTAGACTGTAAACCCATCACCAGTGAAGACATCACCGTACAGTGTCAAGGTTCTGGCTTTGGCAAAGTATGAATTCCGAGTTCTGCCACTTGTTACATCCTGTCTGACCCTGGCTATATCCCCTTCCTGGACTCGGTTTCCTAATTTGTAAATTGAGGGGAGCCAAGAGGAAAGAGGAAGGGAAATGACTGATTCAAGGTCTATGGAAGTCTGCTCAGGCAAACTGAGCAGATCCCCTAAATTACTTATGGAAAAAGGCTATGGGGGTGAAAACTGTCCTCTAATATTTAAGTCCAGGCTTTTCTAATGATTGAATGTTTTCTTTACAACAAACCCTCAGCAAGTAGTAGCTCACTTTTCTATAGCATACAAAGAGTTTTCCAAGAAATGATTAGAGTTCAACAAATATTATTTTCCAATTTACAGATGCGGAAACTAAGGAAGAAAGACCTTACCTGACTGCCTGAAAGCCCCACAGAATCGAGGAGGCCTCAAGTTGTCTACACCCACCAATAATTGAATAAGAATTCCCTCTCTGACATCTGGCAGAGATTGGATGACCACGTGGGAAAGACCTTCAGGGAGAGGGAACCGAGGCCTTCCAAAGGCAGCCCATTTCACAGGGCTAAGTGGTGTTTAAAGGTCAACAGATGCCACTGCATTCAGAAGTGTGGTTTACAGACTCCAATTGCCTTTTCTCTTCCTCTTCCCTAGAAGCCTCCTGATCCTCAAAACCCTATGTATTAATTACACTTCAGACAACGTTTGACATCCCTCACACTTTAGAGAACAAGGGAGTCGCTCGCACTCCAGGAACCAAGATGGGGGTGGTGAGAGGCCTTCAAAGCACCCGACGGTTGGCTAAGTGTGATTTCATCCCCTCCAAATGACCAAGAAATGCAAATTCTCAGCCTCATGCAGCAAACCAGGTGAGACTTAAGTCAACCACATCAGAGTGCCCCAACACTGGAATGCAGATCAGGGTATCTGTCACTTACAGGCAACCATTTGAGCCCTAGCCCTAAAGCCTTTCTGGAAAGCAGAGGAAAGCTGTAAAGTGGTGGTGGTCCCTCTAGAGCAGCGGTTCTCAACCTGTGGGTTATGTTCAATTTATAACAATGAAAATACATCCTGCATATCAGATATTTACATTATGATTCATAATAGTAGCAAAACTACAGTTATGAAGTAGCAACAAAAATAATTTTATGGCTGGGGGTCACCACAACATGAGGAACTGTATTAAAGGGTCGCAGCATTAGGAAGGTTGAGAACCACTGCTCTAGAGCAAATTGATGTTCTGGAATGAAAAAGGCACTCAATAGAGTCTAGATAGAGGAAGGAATTTGGCGTCTGGGAGTCTGGGTTTGACTTCTGGGACCTTTTAAACAGGGTTCTTTCCTTCTTTGAACCTCAGTTTCTCCAGAGCAGTTTGGACTGAGATTTCTCCTGCCCATGGCTATCTATGCTCCTAAGTCTTCTCACACAGAAAATGGGAATATCCCTATTCGAAGCCCTCCTTCCTCAGGAGCTGAGAAGATCCAGCTGTATAGGCACATAGCTAGCAAAGATGCCCCCTACACACACACTGCTAGCTGCATATAAATTAAATGGGAAACTGACCATGAAGCCTGAGAATAAATAATAAGTCTCCCAATCAGCCTCAACCAGGAAGGATTCAGAGCAACATTCAACAACCCTGGCAACGCAATAGGAGGTTATAATCGCATGGCAGAGACATATACACACGAAAAGTTAAGTCACATGGTATGGCCAGACACTAAAAGAATGACAGAAGGGGCAGTTTATTGTTGGTCAGAATTCTCCCCTCAGCTCCCAGAGTCCTGAAAAGGCCGGAGTGGAAAGCAGGGATATTCTCCTACCCCTCCAACCATTCTCACCCCACCCCTTCCCAACCTCTTTGGAACTCTTCAGCAGAAGCACCAGGAGGAGAAAGGAGAGAGGAGAGACAATGTAAATTGGAAGCAGCTCCCTCAGAGAAAGACGACACCCTGGTTTAACCCAAATTCTGAGTGAGCCGTGGACAGCTCAGATGTAGTGGAAATCCAGGCTACCTGGACCGGAAGGCAGAAGCTCCTAGCTCAATGGTCAGAAATCTACCAAGGTGTTCTCTTGTTCTCTCTCATTTTCTCCTTTCTTCCCTCCCTGCCATCTTCCTCAAGGCAATCAATCGACCTATTCCTTCCATCAGGAACTACCTACCTATACCATGTAGCTGGGTTTTCATCACCCAGAACACCTAGTCGGGGTCTCTTCCTCAGCTCTCTTATCTACGAATGTATCATCAGACCCCTCTCCTACCGCAGAAGCATAGTAAAGCTAACAGAAGGTGGGGACTGGCGTCCTTTCTCTCTTCTTTCCCCAGCATTGGGGACTGAGCCTAGTAACTTATTAGGAACTTAATGCAGCTGCTAATTAAAAGATACATTGCTGAATTATTCGAGTGGTAGAACTCAGTTATAATGGCTTAGAATCAGGCTCATGGACTATCCAGACCTCCAAGGGACACTCGGGGGAATATCTGATCCCCAAAATGTCAGTCAGTCCATAAACACTTATTAAACATTTATTACTTTTGTGCCAGACATTGTGTTAAGTGCCAGGGATACCAAGAAAAACAAAAGATGGCCCTGGATCTGAAGGAGTTTACAATCCAATGGGGGAGCCCATATGAGAATAACTATATACAAATGAGCTTTCTGTACGTTAAGTTGGAAGTAATCGATAGGCGAAAAGGCACTAGAATTAAGAGGCGATAGGAAAGGCTTTCTGAAGAGTGGGAAGACACAGAGGCTGCCTAGTCTAACACTGCTCAAAACAAGAATCCCTCCAGGTTCTATCTCACCAAGCTTTCCTTTACTTAAAGGCTCCTGGTAGTGGAATCTAACCCCCACATTTTACTGAGAGGTGGAAAAAACACATACCTAGGGAGGGAAAGGTGACTTATTCAAGGCCACATGGTTATTAAAGAACTAACCTGGCATCCACGCTCTGGTCCTCATTCTAATTCCAAAGCTGGGGGTTTTCACAAGGGTTTGAATGTTCAATTCTCCTAATACACAGTGAATCTAACCCTTTGAAAACTCCATCCAGGAGTACAGATTTGGAGCTAAAAGAGTCAGGGGGCCATGGGATTCAGCAGCCTGATTTTACAGAGGAAACGGAGGGTCAGGAAGACGAGGTGATTCACCCAGTCATATAGATCGTAAGCATCAGAGGGAGGATTTGAACCCAACTCCAGAGCCAAGGCCCCTACACCCCTCCATACCCCATAGCCCAGAATGTTTTCATCGAACCCCATCTGCCCCAAGCTCAGTAGAGTCCTGAGGGACAGCAGCTGATGTGCACAATTCCTTGGGGGGAAATAAATGAAAAAGAAAAACAGGCTGTGGTTTTCCAATAAATTCTTCCCCTCCACAGTGAGGAAGAGTCAGACGCTCCCCTCTAGACACCTCCAGGGTTCAGGATCTGTTCCACGCTGAATCACTAGCCCCATCCTGCAAACTCGGTGGAGTCTCAGTTTGATAAATTCGTCTCCCCCTTTAAGAACAGCTTAACCTATCCAACATCAATACAAGACAGAAGGCTCTTGGATCAATACCTTTTATTGCTGCCCAAAGGCAATGGAAATTCTTCTGGAGGAAGGGCAAGGATGGGGGGAGAAGCACCTACAGATTAGAATAATTTGACTCAATCCTCCTTCCCCAAAGGGGCAACCAGGCAGAAGAGAAACATCACTGAAACTTTGAGTCAGAAGACTCAGCTTCAAATGCTGGCTCCTACTTCAAATGCAGTGACCTTGGTCAAGTCATTTGGGTCTCAAGATTCTTCCTCTATAATGAACCAACTCAAACAGAAAAGAGCTGCAAGCAGCTTTTGGCCTATGGGTGAAAACAGACCTAGTGAATATTAAACTCTTCTAGCCCTAAAACCAAAGATCCCTAATAAGCTACAAAAACTCTCCATTTCCCTGAGTCCTAGGACCCAGGAAGGAATCCGTTGCATTTAAGGAAACAGGGTGATTTAATTGGGAGAAGTCTGGTGGTTGAAAAACTTAAGGTTTTGTATGTGTTTTAATGAACGATAATTATGACCCGTGTGGGCCACAGTTCAATAAAGTCACCAAGAACAGCACATTCTGTGGTTGAAACGGTCCTAAGGGGAGTAGCTGTTTAAGGGGGTGATGTTTGGAGAAGTGCACCAGAAACAGAAACTGTTATCAAAGGAGGAAAACCAGTTGGAGGAGGGAATGGATAGGTTTCTGGTACATACTCATGGCTATTATGACTGTTGTTAACATCTTACATTTCCATGGCATGCCTTCCACAGAGATCAGCTCCACTGTATCTTACAGAAACCCAGTGAGGTGGGGAGGATGGCTGTGATTACACCCAATTATAAAAAGAGGTAAAGGTGAGGCTCAGAGAGGGAGGTCTGAAGTACAGCGGGTATCAAGAGTCAGAGAATTTGAGAGCCTCGTAGGATCCCAAGAGATGATCTAATCCAGTCCCTAGCAATGAGAAACAGTATGCTATGATGGAAAGAATACTGGTTTGGGAATGGGGGGGGGGGGAGGGGAGGGCAGAGTTTAAATCCCCATCAAGACTCTCACACAAATTTGTTCACTTTGGAGCCTTAGTTTCTTCCTCTGCAAATAAAGGGGTTGGGCATCTTCCAGTTTTAAATCAATCGTATGATTCCAATAAGTCAATAGTATATTCTCACATATCGCCTCCATTGCTGGCTTGACAGTGGCAGGAGAGTGGGCTTGAGGCCAGTCAGATCTGGGTTCAAATCTCACAGCTCTATGACCAAGGTAACCCTTTCAGCCTGAAGAATACCAGTAGCCCTAACTCACAGGGTTTCTGTGTGGCTCCAATGAAGAAACTGATAGAAAGCAACTTTCCAAATCCTTAAGGCACATGTATGTATATGTACATATATATATGTATACACACATAGAGAGAAACACACACATACATGATGTAAATTATTATTAAAGAACACCTAATAACTCAAGAGGAGAGAAATCAGTAGCCAAAAGAAAAGGGTCCTATGAATTTCAAGAAAGCCTAGCATTTCCATGGAGAATTATAGTTCATGGAGAAAGTGCCTGTGAAATGATAAAGAGGTTTACAATGAAAGATCTCAGCAATCAAATCCAACACCCTCACTTTATAGGTGAGGAAACTGAGGCCTCAAAGAGAAGGTTGGATAAAGCAGTCAACTACATTGTCACTTGAGTCTCAAAAGTCATTAAACTTTTGGAGAAATCAAGGCAGGTCTAGAAGACTAGCAGACTTAGCTGAAATTGGGGGGGGGGAGGATGCTAAGTTCAAGAACTGGGGTGGTGGAAAATGCTTGGGGATTCAAGAATTCAGAGCTACTGAAGCCATCTGAGTGCATTTTCCCAGTTCACAAGGCTTGCTCTGGGGAGGGAGGAGGAATCAACACAAGTCAGTTCATGTTATGAACCCTGGAAACCTCTTTCTCTACATCTTATCAGATCAGAGGGTTGTCTCAAATTGTCCCAGAGTGTAAGGGGGAGGAGGTGAGAGCCATGGGTATCACAGAGATAAACAGTAGGTATAGTCTTAGTTCTAAGCCAGGGTCACAAGAGGGAAAGCCCACCCTGGATAACAAAGGTACCCATCACTGAAATTTCTAGAGCACAACCTCCTTTGGTCTTCATGAAGAGATAAAAAATGATTACCAAGTCTGCTTCCTTCATATGGAGTATCAACCTACCTGAAGAGAAGGAATTCTTTTACCTAGAGCTTCATCCGGCTATAGCAAACATCCTGAGAGCCAAACAGCCCAAGCCTTTCCCCAGAGGCCTAAAAAATCCTCTGCAATCAAACCCAGAGGCCCTCTATTTGTCATCATGTATAGGCTGTAAAAGATCACTTCTAACCCCAGTGAACTGGAAAAAAATGAGTGGAGGGAGTACCCAGGATTTGGTACGTCTTGCTTCTTCTGCCTGCTCGAACTGGGTTGCTGCTCCTCAGAAATACGTTTTAGCCTCACAGACTGCATTTACACAGTCACTACCATCCTCTACTTGTTATATATTTCCCTGAGGTTTTCCTAAACGAATTGAGAAGAGGGTTCCAGTCTTGTATTCCCAGCATACACCTGGGTACCTGGCGCAGTGCTGAGCACACAGTCGTTAGAAAATAAATACATGCCAAGAATGATGAGAAAGTCAATAGCTAAGGAAGGTTTTTCCATCAGCCCCTGTTGGGTAATTAAAAAAAAAAAGGCTGGATTTGAAAATTAGGAAAGACTCATTAGAAAACTGCCTCTGATGTGTGACACGTAACCTTTCCCAGCCTCAGTTTTCTCATCTGCAAAGTAGGGATAATAGAATCTACTTCCCAGGGTAATCAAATGAAACAAGATGCAACAAAGAGTGTTTTAAGCCTTAAATTGTCATGAGCATTATTATCGAAAAGTCAGCAAACCAAGGTTCCAGTCTTGGCTAGGCCACCATCTAGCTGTTGAGGGTTGGGAAGGTCTCCTCTATTAGTCCTCAATTCTTAGGCTCCCTTCTGGTTTTAAACCTTTCAACCTGATTTATGAACTAAATGATGTCTTGTTATCCAGGCTCCTTCAGCTCAATATTTCTATGACTCTTGGCAACTCTACCTACGGCAGAATTCCTTAGCCCAGGAAAAGTCAATGGTGGTCTTGAGTCCCACCTAAACATGTTAAGAAACACACTAGATGACCCAGCATATTGAGCACTGGGCCTGGAGTGAGGAAGTCCCAAGTTCGAATTTGGCCTACCAGCTGTGTGGCCCTGGGTTAGTCACTTAACTGCCTAAAAAAAAAGTCCCTGTCATCACCTATGCTGAAATACCTGTTCTCAGTTTCTTCATCTGTAAAATGAGCGTAAGTAACAATAACACCAACCTCCTAGAGTTGTTGTAAGGATTAAATGAGATTTTAAAAGCATACTGCAAACTTTAAAGCCCCATATAAATGTCAGTTTATTCCTATTAACGCAGAAGACTCAAAGAACTATGAAAATCCATTAAAAACAAAGCCAGAAAAAATAAAATAAAAAAAGCCAAGCCAGTCCATACTTCCCCTTGATCACCAAGTGCTAAGTCAGCAGCAGCAAGTGTATTGTAGGCTAAAAAGGGTTTCCACCAAATCTTAGGGAAAGGGAGGGACCTGGAGAAGGGACAGCCTAACTCACATAGTCTTGTGGCTTTGATGATGCTCTCGTTGCTATAACAAAGGCCATTAAAAACGACCTTACAAGCCTTGCCAGGGCTTTTGGATTTCTAGTAATAATTTCTGCTTGGGAATGAACAAGGAGTTCTGGTTAGGTTGGGAGGGCCAAGAGGAGGGAAAACCGGCCCTGCTGGCTGATGGCACAAGCCCCTGCAAGTCCCAATGGGGGAAGGAAAGGGGAAGCCAGTTAGACCTCTCTTTTTCCTCCCCTTTTCTGTCCAGACAGGAGACAGACCATCATCTGTGCTTGCCACAACCTCAGGGGTCTCACCCTCCTCCCTGTACACCATGGTCCTAGAGCGGGAAGGGAGAGTTAGCAGAACAGAGTAAGGAAAGGCATGTCGATGGGCCTCGGTCACTTGTTAGCTCTGGAAAGCAGCTTCCCACACTGTGTCTCAGCCTCTTCACTAGTACACTGAAGAGGCAGGACAAGTCCATCAGTAATGCCCAGTTCTGGCACAATATAGTTTGATGGGTTTTGGACATGAGCTGGGAATTCAGGGATTGACAGGCAGGTTCAGGTCCTGGTTTGGCCACTGAGTGGCGCCATGGAAAGTCTCCTGCCCGATCTGCAAAAGGCAAAAACCGGGCCCACATGGTCGCTATCTTAGCTAATGCACCTGGTTAAGGGAGAAGGCTCTGGGCTCACAAACTGCTCCTCTCTGAACCCTGCAGTTCTGAAACCACAGAATACATTATTTGCATCCCATGTAACTTCCTTCGGTGATAGGGAAATTATATCTATAACTCTGCATAGTTATAGATATATAACTCAAGAATGAGACCTTGAAGAAGGTACCCAGACCTCCAGAGCTGTTTCCTCACCCCTTATACTCTTCAGTTTATTGCCCAGAATGCAGGATTCTTCCGCTATTCCCTTAAACAAATGTTCCTTCCAGAATTGATCTGTATTCTCTTCTCCCAGCCTGCCCCTCCCTTGGAAATAATACCTTGGAATACCCTCAGAGAGCTTTACTTATTAAATCATTTCTTCCAGGATCTAGTTCCTTTTCTAAGCTCTAAAAGTTCTACTTTCCATCCTTCTTCCAAAAGAAATCTTCCACCAAAAGAAATCTTCCACCCTCCTACCCCTTTACTATCATTCTCTACCCTGCCCATTCAAGTAGGCAGAAGGTATACATACACACACACACTTTCTCTCTTTCTGAAATCAGTGATCTGCCGTGGAAATGCTGAGAAATATACTGAAATATACACCACATGGTATTTTAAACAAAAAGATGGGATTTCTAACTCAAGTGGTTAGGAATCACTGCTAGTTGTATTTTGCCCATCAAGACCAGTGGTGGCCAGAGGCAGAACCAATGGATTCTAACATGCTCTTGGAACCAGCAACAGGAGGTTTCAGATTTACTAGCACTAGGAGCCAAATTAATTATGTTAACCCTGTAAATAACCTTAGAGATAAGGTAGTCCAAACTCCCATTGTATAGGTGAGGAAAAGAAAGCTGGAAAAAGAAGTGATCTGTCTAAGGTCACAAAGCTCTTTAATTGGAGAAATAGGTCAAGCCAGTTGGGGGGGGGGGTGACCTTGGTCAGAAAATTTCACACACAACAGCACCCCCCCCCATTAATTTCTTTCCTCTCAGAGAACAAAAACCCATTCCAGAAACAGAATGTATTACACTATTTTAAAAAAATTAGCAACAGTATTCAAGGCTGGCTATTATTAAAAACTCCAGCCTACACCGGAGAACCTAGGATTTGTGCAACCGTTTTGGAAGGGATGGAGTTTCTGAAGGAAAAAAAAAAAGATAGAGAATGAAAAAGTTATACGGGAAATCATAGTGAGCTAAGTGGATGATCACAAAAAACCCTGACTCTGTCCCCCAGTCTTGGAAATCAGCTTAATCACTTAGGACAAACAGTGAAGCACTGTAGGGGCTACTAGTGACGCTAAAACAAAGGCAATCTTTTTTTTAGAGCGGGGAGAAGTACGTCTCTGCCTTTCAAAACTTTGCTAACCTCAGTGTGAGAGCCTCCCTTTTTTGTTCCCCAGATAAGGCATCTTGGGGTTAACTAGGGTTTAATTTATTTTAAACCTACTCTGCTGACAAAGGCTGGTTTGCCCGACGGAGACCAATCCATCTAGTCAGTTCCATTTGTATCAATCAACCTTCCAGGAGTCAAAGCAGGTGCTGACCGCTGGCCTTTGTGAATTTAAAACCAAACAAATCTTCCCCTGGCTCCACATTTCCTCCTCAGTAATTTAGGAGAGCAGGATCCCTTCTCTCCCCAATACACCTTGAAGTGTCTCAGAAAACAAAACAAAAATCCCATCTCTCCATCATCCTTCACTTCGGAGCAGCATCTCCTCGCTGGGTGGGGGTGGGTCATTCCCACTTCCAAAAGGAGGGGGGGGTGGGGTGGGCTAACCCCGGCGTGTGGGGGAGCGAGCGGAGGCCAGGAGGTGGCTGGGAAGGGGTGAGCTGAACCCGTGGTCCGCCTCCATGAAGGGAATTTAATTAGCCTGCCAGAGCGCAGGGCTGGAAAGGAGGTGTCTCTGTTGCTGCAATCTAATTGAATTGGCTCCACTTAGACTGGCTACTCACCGCCTATCAGGGAGTCAGCCCGGGCCATCTTAGAGGTGGGGGCGGGCGGAGGGAAGGAACAGCCAGGAAGACAGAATTCAAAGGGGGGGGGGAGGGTAGAGAATGCCAGCCCCGCTGCCAGAGGTAGAGGCAGCCAGTGGGGTGGGGGGGCGCACAAAAGCTGCAGGGGGATCTCTTTATTAAGGGCAGTTGAAAATAAAGAGGGAAGTCTGCCCCACATCCAAGCTCCAGAGGGCTTTGGGGAACCACGTCCTGTGAGAGGAGAAGGCGGGCGGCAGCTGGGGCGCCCTGGCACCGGTTCAGCAGCCACGGTTGATTCTCAGCCTCTCCAAGTCGGAGCTCCGCTCCCAGCCGCCCCCGCCTCTAGAGATCAGCCCCGTCTCTCTAATCAAACGGGGAGGGGAGCCCCCACACCCAGCACAAAAAAAAAACCACGAAACATTACCGCGAAGCCTCCACGCCCCAGGGAGCCCAGCCGGGCACCCAACACCTGCCATTGGGGCACGCAGCCGCCGCCCGTACCCTCCTGCCGGCTGAGCAAACTTTTATTTCGGCAGCTAAGGAAGGAGCTTGCCTGCCGCCGCCGCCTCCTCCTCCTTCCCGACTCCGCTCCCAGCCCAAAGCGACTGGAAGCTGGGGAGCAAGCGAGACTCCCCCGCCTCGGGATTCAACCCTCCAGCCATCCCCACCCCCCACCCCCGGCTCTCCCGCGTCCCCTCCACCCGCACGCACTCCCCCACACGTACACAGACAGCGGCTCCTCCGGACCGCAGAGCCTTCCACGAGCCGGCTCCAGATCCGAGTCCCGATGCCCGCCGAGTAGGGACAGGAGCCGGAGCAGGAACTGGGCCGCCCTCCTCGGACTGCTCGCCCAGAGGCTGGGGAGAAGCGCGCTCCTTCTCAGTCCCGTCCGAGCCTCTCCTGCTCCGTGCGGATGGTGGGGCGAGGGGCGGATGCGGGGCGGGGCTCCGAGCCCCGGAGATCCCGACCCCCGGCTCGAGCAGAGGAGAGCAGGGTAGGGTAGCGTAGAGGAAGGCAGAGGAGAGCAGAGGAGCGAGCCCAGACCAGCACCTCCCGAAGCCCCCGGGGCCGCTGTTCCCTCCACCCCCGCGCGCGCCAGGGAGGCGCTTTCGGGGCCGGGGAGGGGCGCACGGGGGACGGATCTGCCCTTTGGTCTCGTTCCCTGCCCGCCCAGCTCTTATCGCCCGCAACACTCTGGGGGAAGTTGCCGAAAGCCGTTTGCGGCTGGCTGCTCGCCCGCCCCCTCCCAGCCTCCCTCCCGCCCCCCTGCTTCTCCCCAGCCAGCCAGACCCCGCGAAACCCGAGAACTTGTTGCTGGAAAGGCCCAAAGACCCCCTGCGGGCTCTTGGCAAGGGGGGGGGGGCGGCGCGGCACCCCGCCCGAGCTGCCCAGCACTCTCTACCCCCGCCACACACACTCTCGCACACAATCCCTCCCGTCCCCAGCTCACCTTTCATGCCAGGGCCCCACAGCTCCGCCTTAGAGCAAGCTGACACATCGTGTAGCCATCATCACCCCACTGTTTGTCTGAACTGCTCGGCTCACCCGGGGCTGCTCCGGCGCGGCTCCTCCGGAGCTGGCCCGCTGGGGAGGTGGAGCTTCCGGGGCCCCGGCCAAGAAACACCTGCTGCCGCCGCGCCGCCACCGCCGAGGCCACACCCAATCCCAACGCCCTCCCCCGCCCGCGCCCCATGCCACTGGCTCATTTCCCTGCTCCTGGCCTAAGCCAACAAGAGGTGTCGGGTTTCTCCCGCAAACTCACAAACACACACAGACGACACACACACACACACACACACACACACACTATGCCAGCTTGCATACATCCCCCTCCCCCACTCAATAGCCCACACAGGCAGGCCCTGCCCAGCACCACACAAGTGAGCCCAGGACACTCACAGGTAAAGGGGAGATGCGGTGGGGGGGGTCCTCCCACCACGGCCCAAACTCTGGACTGGACATGTGAATGTTAAATTCAACATGAAAAGCCAAGTGCTTGATATGGACACAATTATTTCAACTATGACTCCTATGTGTTAGAGGGCAGGCTCAATTTATCCCCTCCACTCCCATCAAAATAACACTAGGTTTGCTTCTCTAGGGAAGGTTACTGACCTTTCTCCTTTACAAACAAAAAAGCTAAGAGATTTAAAGTTTGCAAAGCATTCTAAATACATGATCTCATAAGGTCCTCACATCAAACTTCCGAAGTAGGTACCAATATTATCCCTATTTTATGATTCCTAAAGTGGGCTCAGAGTAGCAAAGGGACTTGATTAGGATCACTGAGCTATTTGCCTCTGTTTGAAGCAGCATTTGAACTCAGGTCTTCCTGATTCGAAGTCTGGTAGAAACCCCACCTCTTAAAACTTCGGGCTTGTCTTTAAAGGGCCAAGGGATGCAATACACAGCTAGGTGGCGCAGTAGATCTGAAGTCAGGCAGACCTGGCTTCAACTGCTTCAGACACTTAACTAATAATCACTTAATCTCTCGGTGCCTCAGTTTCCCCAACTGTAAAATGAGAGGATCTTAGAGGTCCTTTCCAGATGTAAATCGATGTCCCTATGAATGTGGGGGAGGAGGAAATATAGAAGAAGGCTCTGCCCTACTGAGGTGACATTCCCTGCTCCACACGGATAGAGTGGGGGCAGTCCTCTAAAGACGAGGAGCGACACCTCCTCCAGGTACAGATGAATGTGGCTATCGAGGCCGGACGAGGGGGAGGGGTTCATTAAATTGATTGGGAATTTCCAGTCACCAGAGAAGCCTTCTTCCTTCAGAACCTGGCACTGCAGTCTCCTCCTGAGCCGGCCCATTCCTTTCTTCCCGAGTCGAGGATAGGCCCCAGCTCATTATTCCACCCCACCTCACCCAAGCACTTGACACACAGGTATGACTCAGGGCGCGTCTGGAAATTCCTGGGCACCCACAGCCCGCTTGGAAGGGACCGGGCTACAGGTTTTCCCACTCCTACCCCAAGGGCTCAGCCTCCCCCACGCCCCTGCCGCAGGGCCCCCGAGCCGGTCAGGTCCAACCCAGGCTCGACAGGGCGTCCTAAGAAGCGGGGAGGTTAATAGGGCTTGCTTCGCCTGGGGGGATTGGGGGCGGGGTCGGTCTGGCCCCGTCGGTCAGAACTCAGGTTACCGCCTCCCGAATTCAGAGGACTGAACTGCAAAGGGCCTTTTGCAGCGATCTAGGCCAATCCCCTCCCTCATTTTACAGATACTGAAACTGAGGCCAAAAGAGGAGAAACCTGCGTTCAGGGTGGTCGTCAAAAGGTTACCAGGAGGCCTATGGTTCAGTTCTCATTCTCCTGCTGTCACGGAGTGTGTTATGTGGGAGGCAGAGATGAAAGCGTGGTTTGAAACCTCGAGGAAAGAAGACGCCGTTCATGGCTGGGGAGCCCACGGTAGCCCAGCCGTCGCTCTGGTTTTAGCTTTCGGCCCACCATGCCAACACTGCGCTCCTGCCAGCCCCCAAACCTGCCCTGGGAGATGCCCTGGACTCGTTTGGCAAGTGAGCAAACTACCATCCCCAAGGGCCTCCCAAGCGCCCTCCCTCCTTTCCTCCCTCCCTCCCACCTCCCACCTCCAGTCCCGGATTGCGAAGGGAAGGGAGGGAGCGCTGGGCGCCTGCCATCTCCCATCCATCTGTTCCTGATGACGCTGGCGGGTTTCTGGCACTCCGAGCCCGCGCCAGCGGTGAGCGCAGAACCAGTCTGTCTGCCCCCAGTGGGGTTTGTAAAGAGAAGGGGAGGGGGAACCAGTGGAGGAAAACACAGAGGGGGCGCACCCTTGGGGTGGGTCAGAGGCCCTCCCTGCTCTGGGGACCCACTGACCTTGCCTCCGGGAGAGCAGCCGCTGAGACGGCCAGCGCGCAAGCGGGGGCAAGATCTGATGCCTTACCCAAGGCTTCCCCCTAAGACCGCAAACCAAAGGGGAAGCCAGGCAGCGAGGCCAGGGGGGAGGCCGTTACTGGCTCCTACCTGCGGGCGCCAGCGAGCAACCCAGGCACCAGGCAGGAGGGGCCCCTTCCCATTTACGACTTGCGATCCCTGGCCGGCGCCTCCGAAATGTTCGTCTCTTCCTCTGTTATTAGCCTATGCGACCAGATGCTCTAATTTACTCACCACCCGGTGTCTTCACACCGTGGACTCCTGTAATTTATACCACCCACAGCCCAGTGGATTCGCTGGGGGAGGGCTGGTCAGGCTGCCTTCCACAAAAGCTCTGGACAGCTAGACAGGAAGTCACCAGAATTTAAAAAAAAAAAAAGGGTGTGGGATGGGGAGGCAGGGAATTTAACAACTGGCCTCAGGCAAAAGCCCTGGGGAATCTCTCCTGGATTCCTACTTCCAACAGCTCTAAAGACCTGGGTTAGATTTTTGAGGAGGGACCACAGAGGATTTATGTTCATTTTTTCATCGTCAAACGCTGCGCAAAAATCGAGTTCCAGAATGTAGCTACCATTAACTGCCTTCCTTATGTCCACTCAGGCAGGGAACGGCCAACCCAGTTAGTATTCAATGCAGCCAATCACTAACTCCCTTCCATCAGAATACAAATCAAAATAAAATAAGTTTCTTACCCTCTCTGTACCAGCTAGGCCAACCCTGGGACTGATCTCCTTGGGAGCCAGAAGCAGAAAGATCTCCAGCACAGTGTGAAGTGACCACCGGAGCTGCTGTGGAAGTGAGAAGAATGGGTATTTCTGAGGGCAGTGAGAAAGGGGGCTTCAGCTGAAGCCTTTTCCCATGCCTTATCTCTTGGAAGTGACCTTGGATTCTCAAAATCTGTGACAGTGGTGTGCCAGCTCTGGTGGGTCTTACCAAACCCAGAGAAGATTTCCAACATGGTTCTACCAGCCATGGTCTATCTGGGAAGAATCAGTGTCTTATTATGGGAAGAACAGTCTAATCAAATTTGTTAAGTAACATCATAGGATGATGGGTCTTTGAGCTGGAAGGCACCATCAGGTTGTCCCCATTCATTTTAAGGATGAGGAAACTGAGTCAAGTAGAAGACATGCCCAGAGTCATACAGTTAAGTAAAGTGTTTGAGGCTGCATTTGCACTCAGGTCCTCCTGACTCATTCCCTTTTTTTTTTTTCCATTTCATTTTCAGCTACTATTTAATCAAACTAAATTACTGGGGGCTTGGTATCTGCACCAAAGGAAAAAGAACCCACAGAAATATCTCTGAAGCATTTAAGAAAAAGGTTTCTGTAGCCCTAACATGGCAATGTGTGGGGAAACGGAACTCCAAGGTTTGAGACAGGCTTTGTGGCAGGTTCCCCTTCTACCATGGCACCCAGGACAGCAACAAGGCATTAGATTAGCAGTACCACAACAGCGTGTGCCACCTTGCTGTCCAGAATTCAGGCAATCAGGAATCACTCAGTCTAGGATCAAGTGGGCCTGAGGGGGAGTAGTGCCCTCAGGGGTCAGTGATGGAAAAAAAATGGGAGTTTGCAAAGTAAGTGCAATCAGAATCATGACCACTAGAGAGCAGCAAAGAGCTGGCTTTCACCCATGCCTCCCTGAGATTCTACCAACCACCCAGTTGGCAAGACTGAGATTGATGATACTTGCTGTCACTATACTAGGTCCAAGGAGCGCTCTATAACACCCAAGGAAATTAGTAATCTGGGAGCACGGCCTCCAAGTTTAAGAGTGGGAATTGCTCTCCTGCAGCCCGTATGCTTGCTAACGAGGTTCTGTACTTGACTCCTAATTTCCTGCCTGCTCTGTGGGCTCAGAGCTCTGTGTCTTGCACAGCCCAAGCCTGTCCCTGCTTCTCTCCAGCCATAGCCTGCCTCCCCTCCCCTTTCTCCTCCTCAGCTGCCCCCAACTGACTGTCATGCACTGCCAAGAGGGTTTCTTTTTCTCCTTTCTTCCTCACTACTTCCATCACCACCCATTTCCTTCCCAATGTGCCACCTTCTGTTTTTGCAAGGAAAACTGGCAAGGGGAGAGAAGTAGAGTGGGAGAGGAGGGAGATGGGTTAATGGGAGAATGAGACAGGCACTGAGGTATGTTGTCATGTGTGCATGCTGCTGTGAGCCTGTATGGAGGTATTTCCGAAAAGCAGTGGGTTAAGGGAAGCTTGTCTTGAAATGTATTCACATGATACCAGGATCTCTCTCTCAGAAATAATACCAGAAGAATGAACCAGCATAACCTTGCAAAAGGGTAACCTCAATGTAACCTTGCAAGCTTTCAATGTGTAGTGTTTATTTTCTGCACCCAGAATACAATTCCTTTCCTCTCTGTGGGCCTAAATTTCCTCTTCTGTTTAAAAAAAAAAAAAAGCACGGATTAGATAATGCCTAAAGCCCTACCAGCTCTAAATCCTAAATTCCATTCTGGCTCTAATCTCCCCAGGCCCATTAAAAGAAAAAAAGACCTAATCCAGCCCCACCAAAACCACCCCCCACTAACCTCCATCTTTCTCCTTAGAAGCTTTTCATGAGGCTAGTGGCCTGGTGGAAAGAACACTGAGGGAGTCAAGAGGCCTGAATTTTAGCCCTGGTCCTGCTGCTATTATTATACTGAGCAAATAATTTCTGATTTCTGCTCTTCATTTCCTCAACTATAAAATAAGGAGCTTAACACTGCAGATCTGATGTTCTCAGCTCTGAAATCCCTTTCAAGCCTTGACATCCTATGTTCTAAGGTCCCCTCCACTCTGATGTTCTCTCCAGGATCACATACTTTCTACAAAAAGGGACAGGAGAAGCCATCAAAGTCCAACTCCATCCCCTTGTTCTATAGATAAGGAACCGGCCCCAAGAAAGTGAAAATGATTTGCTCCTGGTTACACAGGTGCTATCTGGCTCTGAAAACACATGGCATTCATTGATGCCTCCATACCCTGCCAGTAAAATGACCAGGAGCAGTGATGGAAGGAAAAATACCAGAAAGGACTAAAGAGCCTGCCCTTAACTTGTTCAAGGGCTAGAGAACAGAGGCAGAGGAAGGGTGCTATGTACCAGGTGATTAAAAGGAAGGAATACGCCAGGGTGGGGACAACCAGAATCAAGATGAGTGGGAACTGTTGGGACCTGGTCAATAAGGAAAAATAAGGCTAGCTAAATGGCCAAATAAATATAGATAAGAGCGCTGGACCTTGAGCCAGGAAGACCTACCCTCTGTCCAAGTCTAGCTTCAGACACTATGTGATCCTGGGCAAGTAATTTCGCTTCTACCTGCCTTAGTTACTCCAACTGTAAAATGGGGGAACTTCCCCCAGGGTTTGGGGGAAGAGTAGGGAGAGCAGCTAGGTGGCACAGATAGGGGGCCAGCCCTGGAGTTAGGAAGAGCTGAGTCAAATTTGACCTCAGGTATTCATATGCACTATAGCTGTGTGACCCTGGGCAAGTCACTTAGCCCTGTTTGCCTCAGTTTCCTCATCTGTCATATGCAATCTGGAGTCTTTCCTAGTTTTTCAGTCTTGTCTGACTCTTCAGGATCCCATTCAGGATTATTTTAAGTAAGATATTAGAGTGGTTTGCTATTTCTTTCTCAAGCTCATTTATCTCGGCAGAGTACTGGGTTTGGAATGAGAAAGATCTGAGGTCAGATTCTGCCTCCTGCCTTCTGCTTAGCAGTGTGTGTATCCCAGGGCTCAGTCACAACCTCCCTCAGGCTCAGTTTCACCTATAAAAATGGGGCTATCCTCCGGACCATCTCTTATCTTCCTTCCTCTAGACCAGGCCAAGTGCAGGGGCAGAAGAGAAGAGGAAGAATTAGTCCCTGGAGGTTAACAGTCACCCAATACGGCCTGCTGAGGTACAGAATTCTCATTTCCTTAACTAAACCCTGACATTTTTCAATGCTACCATGGACAAAAAAGATCACTCACCGATCTACACAGATCTTATGGAGATTTCAATCAAACAAGCATTTCAGTAAGTCGCACCTGCAAGGCGAGGGAGGCATTTCCAGATCTTAACAGTTGCAGGTGCCCTCCCCTCCTCTCCCCAAATTACTTTGCATTTATTTATAATCCAAGGGTGGGGAACCTTCGGCCTCAAGACCACCTGCTACTCCTCAAGCGCGGCCCTCTGACTGACTCTAAACTTCACCGAACAAATCCCCTTAATAAAGGGCTTTGTTCCAAAAAACTTGAACTTAGGCAAAAGGCAGCACCCAAGGACCTAGAAGGCCGAAGGTTCCCCACCCCTAGTTTATACAAATCTTATATTTACTTCTCTGTGTACCAGGGGGCCCAGTCTCCCACAAGTTCCTAGTGAACAAGGGTTGTTTTCCATTGGTAAGCAACGACCAAAGCAGAGGGTCGGGTATGCAGTAAGAGCTCAAGAAATGTAGGCAGAATCAATGAAAGAACTACTAAGGGGATGAAGAAATCTGGGACCATAATACCGGTAAAAGGCCCTCAAAACTGACCTGCTAGCCTGCGGGCATAGTGCAATTTCTTAAGAGAAAGGGAAGCCATCAATTTCCCACCCAAGCTCCCCAACACACCCCAGAGGAATTACTCGGTCCAATTCTCCCTCGGGTCGGATCTCCTCCAGTAAAAGTGTGATCTTCATCAGCCTCCAAAGAAAGACCTCTTTCCAGGTCTCAGAAAGGAGCCCCAGGGGTAATGAGGTGAAAGGGTCGGTCTAAGCCAAACCTCAGCTCTTCGATTCAAATCAATACAACATAAACAATATTCATTTAGGAGCTCCAAGTCAGAGCCGGGAGAGAATCTCAAGATTCCAGATTAACTCTTTCTTCTTCCGGAGTGCAGCTGATCCGAGCCGAGATCTGAATACTCATCACACACACACACACCCCTCCTTCAAATCCCGGCTAAATTCCACCTTCAGCAAGAAGCCTTTCCCAATCCTCCTTAATCTTGGATCCTTCAGGACTACCCTCAAATTATTCTGGGTACACTATACAGATTTTTTGCTCCTTATCTTCTCCATTAGTCCGTGAGCTCCTCAAAGGCAGGGACTGATTTTTGCCTTCCTTTGTAACCCTGCTGGTTAGCACACATTAGTAGGAGGCAATTTATAAAGCTAGTTGTGTGTAAGGAACCAGCTAGATAGCTCAGTGGATAGAGGGCTGGGCCTAGAATTAGGAAGACCTGGGTTCAAATATGACCCCAGATACTTACTAGCAGTGTGACCTTGGGCAAGTCCCTTAACCTGTTTGTTTTTACTGAAATCTGACTCAGTGACCTGCCTGTCAATCAATGGGGGAGGGGGGCAGGTCACCTAGTCTAATCACCTTCTACCTGTGTGTACCTGGAAATTGTCACGTCCTTGCTACCTTGGGAAAGAACTCAGATGCAAGGGCCCCAGCCCCTTTTGCTGACACTGACCTATCTGAATGGTCTTTCTCTAAATCTGAAAATTACCAATACAAGCTGGCTGCACCCTGGAACCATGTCTGATCTCTAGTGACCAGCCCCCCTACATGTGGTTACCTTGATGTACTTTTAATAAACTCCTTTTGATTCTCTTTGTCCTGATTTTTGCCTTATTAATCTGAGTAAAAGTCCAAACAAAAGAATTTTCCTTTAAACACTTTAATCTGCTAAAGAACCAAATGGTAAACCACTTGAGTATCTTGACCAAGAAAACCCCAACAGACAACATGGTCCACAGGGTCACAAAGGGTCAGACACCACTAGTTCAGAGACAACTAGTTGACTGAAACCAGCTCCTCTGATGCCACATTGAGTGGAGGGAAGTGACTGTTTCCCATATCTCCGAAGCTAATCCCCCCTGTAGACCCTTCAGGATCAGGTAAAAAATGCAACTGACTTCCTGAAGCCTTCCCTGACCTGTCATCTCACAATAACATCTCCAACCTGTTTCCCTATGGTTCTTCCTATTCACACCTCTCAGAGGGTACTGTAGCTTGAACTGCCTTGTATTATCTACCATTCATACCCTGTTTATCTTCTCAAGGACACCGTATACTTCTGGAGGTCACACATTGTATCTTATATTCCTCTGGATGCTAAGTATAATACTTAACGGTTGTGTGTCAATTGGATAGATCGTTTAACCTAAGATTTTTTTTCTCTCATTTAGAACTTTATTCAACCAGACCTCTCCTAATGTTGCTTGATCACATGGTTAGAGTGGGAAGGACCCTCATAGCTCATTTAGTCCCACCACTGTATTTTACAGATAAGGAAACTGAGGCCCAGAGCTATTAAGTAACTTCCTTATACTTTGAAACTCTGAACTTCAGTTTTCTTTTCTGAAAAATGAGATCCATAATTCTTGTAACTACCTACCTAGCAAGGTTATTGTGGGCAAAATGTGTACAAATGTTTAATTTTTTTTTTTTAACAAATATGACTGTAGCCACCTCACAGTACCTAGAACAGTGCTAAGCATATAGCATAGAGTTCCACAGTAAGCTAGATTCTACTGCTGGCTTGACTTTACCAGTCAAGTGTTCGTTTGGGCAAGAAACATTCCTTCTCACCTCAACACCCACCCCGCCCTTCTTCCTACTCTCTAGGACTCAATTCCCTTGTTGGCAAAAAAATAAATAACAGGGATTGTAGCAAATTGGCAAAGATGGTGAAAGGCACAAAAAGTCAGTGCAGCAGGTGGAGGGGGAGAAGACAGACATACTGATACACTGTTGGTGGACCTGTGAATTGGGCATCCAGCTTCCCTTGGAATTATGCAAAAGACCCCAATCTGGGACCCAGATATCCCAAGGGGGTCAGTGACAGAAAGTAGGGTCCCACATGTAACAAAATATTCCCAGCAGCACTTCTGATGGTAGCAAAGAAAAGGAAACCGACAAAGACATCCCTTGATTGTGGTATAGTGAGACAAAATGTTGTCTATGAAGGTAGTGAAATGCTATTGGACCCTAAGAAATGAGGAATGAGAAATTCATAGAACTACGGAAAGACTGGTATGAACTGATACAGAAGAAAATAAACAGCACCAGGAAAGCTCTGTATAAATGACTATAATAATGTGAATGAAATCAATGCCCCAAAGCAGGGAACTGGGACGAATTGCAATAAGCCATCTTATTTCCCAAGAACTGAGACACCCACTGGTCTACTCAAGAGGGAGGTAGAGGTGGGCTCCTGGTGCATAAGTTTTCAAACTGTGGCTGTAGGGGTTTGGATGAACTGTATTTCCTTGGTTATAAGTGATGGTGATGGTGATGATTGGGGTGGGGGAAGAAGGATACAAACATCGGGGATGTAAAACAAGGCATCGAAGGAAGGGGGAGGAAAAGAACTAGGGTGATCTCTGAGATCCTAAACAACTGAGATTCCATGAATGAATGAATGAAGAGAAATACATAAAGGGGCTTTGGTAGAGGAACAACTTGTCTCTCTCCCTGTGCCCCTTCTCAGAAAGAAGGAAGTTTGTTCTGGTATCCAGGGAGCTGGGGAAGGCTGCTTTGAGGGCAGGCTTGGATCCTGACCCTTAAACCCCTCACTACCCCCACGTCCCGTCTGGGGGAGGGCCTTCCCCCCAAGGCTCATTAGGCTGCTTTCTAGAAGCCAAGGTCACTGTCATATACCCAGACACCCCCCTCCCTCCCCCTGAAAGGGTTAAGCCCTATAAAATTCCCTTTGACGAGGTTACATCAGTTTGCCTCTTAACCCTGGGCTGCTCCAACACTTCCTCTCCTTTCAGGGCCTCTGTTTTCAAGCTGTACCCAGCATACAGCTGCACTCCTTTACAATCAGTTAACAGCTGTTTTGCATAGATTTTCAATTCTAATTGCCTCGCATTGTAAGAGCAGCAGAGCCCTGGTGAATGGGGAAGCCAGCTCTGGTGAAAAGCATGCGAGGTGAATGCATAAGGAAGCCAAAGTGAGTGGGGTTGGATAGGGCTTTCTAGAAGAAAAGAATGCCCCTGCCCACCTCCCCTCTCTTTCTCCAGCCCTCCCCCACCCCCCTGTCTGTCTCCTTTGAAGGGGGCTGTTTCTCCAATCAAGGCTGTGAAAGCTGGTGGAGTTTCCATCACCTTAAAGCGAGGTGACCAGCCTGTCTCCCCCATCTGGGAGGAAAAAGTCTGGCTCCCTCCAGACCAAGCTCATCTGCTCTGAATGATGGTAGAGGTGTTGTTACAAGGGGGCTAGGGAAGCGCCAAACTTCTCACAGAAGGCTTCTCCCTCCTCAGGCTGTCTTCTCCTCTCCCTTCATCTCCCCCTCTAATTTCTCTCCCTCGACTCTCTAGTATCCAGATAGAGGAAGCTAATTGGACAATAAAGTACAGTACACCAAGGTAATATGCTCTGGGGAGACAGCTGGCATTCATAAAAGAGAAATATTTGCATTTTAAAACTTTAAACTCTCTATGCCTCTAGCTGAGCTAGGAAAAAAAAAGCAGGAGGTGCTGGAGGCCTGGTCTCTTTGGGGGAGGGCTACTTTGAGGAAACCACCAAGGATTTGGAACAACTTGGGTTCAAGTCTTGGATCTTGCTATTTCCAACCTGTGTGACCTTGGTAAGTAAATCACTATAGGCCTCGCTGTGGTCATCTATGAAATAATGGGCTTGAAATGAACGATCGCTCTCTTGCAGGTCCCTCCCAAATCTAAACCCTAATTAGGCATAACGTGGCAGATTCTGGATTTCAAAGCCTGCCCCTTGCAAAGCCTTCTGCTTCCCAGTTGTGGAAACTGAGGCAAGTCTTGGTCTCTGTGAGCCTGTTTTCTTCCCTGGAAAAGAAGGGGTTTAGCCTCGATAACCTCTAAGGTCCCTTCAAACTGTAAAATGCTACAGTTTATTTAAAAAAACTCTAGCAAGACAATTTCATAAAGGAGAAGGAGTAATATTGACCAGTGCTGAGGCCTGTGGTCTTTGGAACTGGGCTACATGCCTGTTCTCTGGGGTGATGATTATCCTGAAACAAGACTCCTTCTGCACCCCAGGATACACACACACACACACACACACACACACACACACACACACACACACACACCCGTGCATGCCCATGAGGCTTAAAAATATCTCAGGAAGCATGACCTAGTGAAAAGAGGGTCTGGATTCAAATCTGCTTATCTCACCATGTCTGTGTCAAGTCATTTTAAGTCCAGAGGCAAGCCACCTAACTCCTCTTGGGTTTGTTTCCACACCCATAAAGTCAAGGGGTTGGACAATTAATTGTAAATTGTCTCTGTGGTGCCTTCCAGCTCAAAACCAATCATCCTATGTCATGGAAAGCCAAAAGGGCCTTGTCCAACATTACACAAGTAGGGCTCAGCAGGGTTGAGACCTGAATGCAAACCCTCCAAAATCTATCATGCCAAGATGCCTGGCTGTTTCTGTCTTTTCTTTCTCTGCTTCTCTGACTTCTTCCTTCCCCTTGTGGGGTACCTGAGGCCAGTAGAAATAAAGAGTGTTTTAACTAAAAGCTACTTAATCTGCAAGAGCTTCCTCTTTGGGGAGGCCCTGGCCTCTAAATCATGAATGTTTCCACCTTCCTCAAAGAAGCTGCCTGAAAGTTGAGTATTAGGGAAGAGATTGGTGAAGGAGACACGTCAATTTTTCATCCTTCTGCATGGTTAGGCCAAAATTTGTTCATTTTAGAGACATCTGTTATGTTAGCAAGGTTGAATCCTAAAAACTCAGGGCTGGAAGGGAGCTTAGGTAGTCATCTAATTAAATTCTTTCATTTTAAGAAGAAATGGTGGCCCAAAAAGAGGAAAGAAATGATTGACCGAAGGTCACAAACCAAGATGGTAACACAGTTGGGGAAAACAGAACTGAGAACAAGATCACAGAATCTGGGGCTGAAAAAGCCCTTAAAAGGCTTCCTGTAATTTCTGTAATTCTACAGTTTCCCGAAGAGAAAATGAAGTGGGCAACTTGGGGATAGGCAGTTGGGTGGGCAGGAGGAAGAGAAAGCAGATTTGGCTCTAAAGGCAAAGGATCAAGGTTTGACCATTTAAGAAACACCTTTCTCCTTTTGTCACGCCAGGCCACAGTCCTTGGCAACTTCTCCTGGACCCTGGGCTTCAAATTAGAGATGTCATGACTGGTAAATTAATCCCTCATCTTCTAAATAGGAATAATTCTTGTGCCATCTACTTCATAGGGCAACTATATGGTGCAGTGAGTTGGGTGGTAGATCTGGAATCAAGAAGATCATCTTCTGAGTTCAAATCTGGCCTCAAACACTTACTAGTTGTGTGACCCTGAGCAAGTCACTTCACCTGGTTTGCCTCAGTTTCCTCATCTGTAAAATGATCTGGAGAAGGAAATGGCAAACCACTCCAGTATCTTTGTTAAGAAAACCCCAATAAAGAATTGGATACAACTGAAATGATTAAACAATAACGGTGAGGTTAGTGCTTTGTCAACTTTTAAAACACCCTGTAAAGGTGAACTGACGCTACTTCATTGTAAAATGCAAGGGTTGGACCACATCAGGTACATCCCAGCTCTAAATCTTACAGCCCTAAAATAAAAGTAAGATTTAAAGACAGCTCTCACATGTTATTTCATTTGATCCTTACCACAATTCTGTGAGGCAGTTGGGCACCTTCCTATTTTTATTTTCAATTCCCTTGATGCCTGATATGATCTCAATTAAGCCATTTTCCTCGATATGCCTCAGTGGCCCCATCTGGGATGCAGGAAGTGGGACCAAGGGCTTAGGAACCCTCTCATGTCTTCCTAGGGCAGATGCAGAGCTCAGACCCAAGGGACCTGTCCATAATAACCTCAGCTTTCAACGATTTTTCAAAGAATGAGAATTTTCCTGCCACAATTAAAGAAATCACCTTGATAGAAATGGAATATGAGGGTTTGCATATTACCCAGAGTAAAGGCATAAAACTGTCCTATCACCAGTTTAGAGAACTAACCTCTAGATGAGAGGCTCTAATTAAGTGGGGATCTTAATTAATAATTAATTAAGAATCCATGGATAGATTTCAGGGGATCTGTGAACTTGGGTAGGACAAAAAAAAATTCACTATTTCCACTAATCTTTGTTTTCCTTTGTGATGTATGTATTTTATTTTATGCATTTAAAAACATTCCCGAGAGGGGGTCTATATGTAGGCTTCATCGGACTGCCCAAAGGGTCCATGAGAAGGTTAAAAACTGTTGTGCTAGATTACCAATTAGTAAATCAATGTTTACAGTTTGCAGAGCCCTACAGTAAATGCCAAGAGAGGATCTGAAAGAAAAATTTATAGATAGGATCTCTAATGTCAGGGATTAGCTTCCCCAAAGGTACCATTCATCATCGTTATTTTGTCACTTGGGCACAAAACAAAACTCTCTTCCCACTACTGAAAAAGTGAGTTAGAAAAAAAAAAATAATTATATATATATATATATATATATATAAAAATTTTTTTTTTTCAAGTGAGTTAGGAATAACTTGACTTGAGCTCTATGCAGTGAATGGGCCCCAGAACTGGAGTCCAGAGATCTGGGCTATAGTCTTAGCTTTGCTGCTAACTAGCTGCATTGCATGACTTTGGCAAAATTACTTTATCACCCTCAGCCTCAGTTTCCTTAGCACAGTAGCTCATAGTTCCATAGCAATTTGTTGAATTCCAACCAAAGGAGTACTTTTAGGTTTTCTGTACTCCTATTTTACAGATGGGGAAACTGAGGCTCAGATGGATAGTGACTTTTCCAAGTTCATACTATGTTGGAACACAGGTTTCCAAGTGCTCTTTAAATTATCCTATGGAAAATGAAGTGGTGAAAGCAGATGACCTCCAAAGTTCTTCCTCTTTCTGTGATTCATGAGTTCTATCCCCAGGAAATATTTTGAATTGGAACCTTAAGCCTCTCACCTTCCTGGGCCTGACCTCTCTTGACATCTTTACACTTATTCCCTAAGAAATCCATCTGAAATTCCAATTAAGATGTGTCTTTGAAGAGTGCTCATTCATAAGATCAGAGGTATATATGTAAGACTAATTGGGTGATAAAGAATCCATTCAGTCAGTATGAGGTTAGGAAGCTTGTCACTTGGTGGGGGGAAGGGGGGGGCAAGGGGAACAAGAAGGCTTAGACTCCAAGATGTTCTTGCCTTGAAAAGGGGCTGAAAGGGGCTAGGTGGCACAGTGAGTAGAGTACCAGCCCTGGAGTCAGGAAGGCCTGAGTTCAAATTCTACCTTTGTTACTGCCTACTGATGTAGAGCAGCTAGGTGGTTCCATAGTGTACAGAGTGTCAGGCGTGGAGTGAAGAAGACTCACCTTCCTGAATTCAAACCTGGCCTCCAACACTTAATAGCTGTGTGACCCTGAGCAAGTCACTTAACCCTGCTTGCCTCAGGTTCCTCATCTGTCGGATGAGCTGGAGAAGGAAATGGCAAAACACTCCAATATCTTTGCTGAAAAAACTCAAAATGGGGTCACAAAGAGTCAAATACGACAGAAACAACTAAATAATAATAACCTCTTAAAAAAATTCAGGGCTCTATCCCCCAAATCATTATAGGCTCTCGAACTGGAGCTTGTTAATGTTTTTTCGTGTTGGAAAATTAGTCTAGGGGCCGCTAGATGGCACAGTGAATAAAGCAACAGCCCTGGAATCAGGAGGAACTGAGTTCAAATTTGACCTCAGACACTTAGCACTTACTAACTGTGTGACCTTGGGCAAGTCACTTAATCCCAATTGCCCTGCCCTCCCCGCTCCAAAGAAAAAAAAGGAAAATTAAGTCTAGACCTATGATTTCATTGGTTTGGGGCATTCCCACTGTGGATATCCCCTCCATGGATGCAGATTAGCCCAATATCTATGATTTATAGACAGAGAGTTGTCAGGAACAGGGACAGGTTCACTGACTTGCTTATAGTCCTATAGTATACAGCTGAAACAGGGCATGATTCAGGTCTTCCTGCCTCCAAGGCCAACCCACTATCCTACACCTCCCCACCCTTCTCTTTGCCAACGTCTTTCCTCAAATGTGTCACCCAGAATTGAACACTGTATCTTAGATGTGGTCTGACAACAGCAGAAGGCAATGAGCCTATCGGCTACCTGGAATGAAGGGGTTATCAGAATTATTACTCATTTTCCTCCACTTCCTAAAGTCAGCAGAGTTGGCACTCCATATGTGACCCACAGTTCCTTACAAAGGCGGCCAAGTGCCTTTTGGGGAGGGACCATCATTAAAACAGTCTTCCAGCTTCTGCTAGAGTGGGCTTTGAGAGAAGCTGAGTGCTGAACAGCTTGAGGTCATGACACCTGAAATGCACACACCTGTCTCCTAAGCAGAGGGAATGCTGTGTGCCCTGGTGCTGGGCTGGAAGGAGGCCAGATGCTCACACTTCTCCAGGGGCTGTGGGAGCTGCAGAGCAGTCAGGCACTGAGTGCCACTAGAAGTCTAGATGCCCAAACAGTGCCTGGCCTGACTGAAAGTGGGGGTTTCCCTTGGCATTCTGGGTCAGAGGCAACTGGATCATTGTCACACGTCAGGGTTCTAGGGTGCAGAGGCCAAGTGTGGAAGAAGAAAGCGTCTGATGTTCCCATTATAACATTCAAGACACCCAAGCAAACTTGGACTTTCTGTGTCTGAAAGCCATTTCAATTACAAAATCTGGAAGACTCTAATTGACTCTCAATCAAGAAATCCCATTTAGAAAGATGAGCCAATACTCCGGCAGTAAAATTGGATTGCTTTCTTCAGTGGCGACTCTTCTGGTCTGCTGGGTATTTCAACATGCCCCTTCCAGACCAGTGGCTCATCTAGTGGCTACGCAATTCAGAAAAGGCCTTGGACAGGCAAGGCACACGGATAGCCATACCCAGACTACCTGCAGATCCAGCCTCAGACCTCTGCCATCAGAAATGGCATTCAAAGACACATTCTGGAGAACTCCCATCAAGGGCAAATGACCTTACTGAGGAGGAAGCACAAAGCCTGGAAGAGGTGAGGTTAATTGCTACAGACAGGATGTCCATTAATCAGGCTGTTTGGGACTCAAGCTCCTGAAAGCATCAGGCAATCTTTCTTTCATCACAATTTACTTCTTGATAATGCCCTGAAAGTTCTGAGAGTAGTTATCGTTTATTTTTTCATTACACCGTTCATAGAATCTTAGAATGATTCCAAGATAATTCCAGGAGGTAAAGTGCAACGGATCGAATGCTGAATCCAGAGTCAGGAAAACCAGAGTTCAAATCCAGCCTCAGACAACTTACTGTGTGACCCTGGACAAATCAATTAATGTCTTTGAGCCTTAATTTCCTCCTCTGTAAAAAGGGAATGATACCTCTGCCTCTCAGGGTTGTAAAGATAAATGAGATAATATTTGCAAAAGGGCTCTGCAAACCTTAAAGCACTATATAATTGCCAGATATTATCATTTTATTATGTTCTACTGGAAGGGGTCTAAGAGGTTATCTTGTCCAACCCCCTCCATCAAGAGGGACTCATCAAGATCCAGTCATCTGTCTATGATTTGAACAGGGGATTAGAACATCTTGCATTCCAAACTCAAGAAGCCTGCTCTTGGCTCAGCTACTGAATGGCTGAATAACTGAAGTCCCTTTACCTCAGTCTAACAAGCATTTATTAAAAACCAACTGTGTGCAGAGCATTGTGCTGGGAGCTGGGAAGGAGATAAAGTTTATGGGAGGTGTGTCGTCTCTGAGCTGATAATCTACGCAGTAATATCTCTCACAGAGAAGATGATGATAGTCAATAAATTATTACTGCATTAGCAAGAAAATTCTATGTGATGTCCAAGGGAGGAAATGTGAATTCTACTTGGGAGGAGGATCAGGGGCAGTGGGGTTTGAAATGAGCTTTAAAGAATTGATAGGAGGAATTCAGCAGATGGCCTGCTCACAACCTGACCAAAGGCATAGCGCACACACACACACACACACACACACACACACACACACACACCCCTAAATCAGGCATCATGAAGCCCTGTCATGAGCCTTGAGTCTCTGAAAATAAGCCTAGATTCTCTGAAAAGTCTCCACTGACCCCTCCCCCAACACACGGGGATCTCTCCCTCTAAATCCTAGAGACTTCACTGTCCCACAAGTTACCACTTGTACAATAGATTTAGAGCCAGAAGGAACCTGAGAAGTTAGCTAATTCACATTTTACAGGTGAGTAAACTGAGGTCCAGAGAAAGGGTCACCCAACATAGCAAAGTTTAGAGCTGGAATTTAAGCCCTGGTCAACTTGATCCAAATCTGCAAGTTTTTTCTCCATTTTTTACTTGCTTCTCTCCCTCTGGTGGTATTTCAAAATATGTATCTGGTCATCCTGTTTAGGTTATGAGCTCCTTGGAGAGAAGCTAGGGCATGGAGTATGTATGACAGTGTGTCTTGGACACCTCCAGATCCTGCATGGTCTCTGGAACCTGGTAGTTCACTCAGCATTTGCTAACTCTCACTGGGTTCAGTGTCCCATCAAAATCACAGGCTACCTTTATACAATCAGATCACCAAAAGGTAGAAGTAGAAGGGAAACCCTGGTACATGTATGGAAGCCAAATTCCACTGGGGTTCACAAATGGAATCTGGAAGAGAGAACCTAGTCCAAATCCTTCTTTTCAGAAATGAAGAAAATGAGAGAGGCAGTGGGGAAAGGACTTCTCCAAAGTCATTATATATCAAGTAAGTCACCAAGCAGGGACCAGGACCCAGATCCTCTAAGCCCTGCTGCCTCTGGGAGGGAAAAGGCCATACTCTGCCTCTGAACCAGCCAACCATCTTCTAACATGCTTGGAACAGTCAGTACCACATCAACCAAGACAAGGCCATAAATGGTAGGGCTTTGTTTCTGACCAACAAAAGTTGGATGAGAAGGTTATGGAGCTCAGAAGCCACAAAATAAGAATAATTGAAAGGTAAGACTTCATTTCACCAGCACGCTTAGTGGTTATCAAGATTCACCCGTGACCATATCTGGGAATAGAAAGTTTAAAAGGCTCAGCATAGTAACCAGGTATCATGAGGACATGAACCCTACCTCCAAACACTTTTTTTCCCCACGCTAAGAACAAACAATTCTGTGCTGCCAGCTGCAGTGGTACACGTGCCTGTCATCCCTGCCATCAGGAGGCTGAGGCTAATGGATGTCTCTAGCTCAGGAGTTCTGAGCTGCAGTGGGCTAAGCCAATCGGGCCTTGCACTAATGTGGGGCTGGTGGCCACCAGATTACCTAGAGATGCCTAAAACAGATCAGGTCCAAAACACAATAGTCCAAAGTTTCTGTCATGTTCCACAATGGAGCTGAGCCTGGAGTAACTCCTGCACTTCCAGTCTGGACAGGACAGAGAAATCCAGGCTCAAAAATAATAATAGTGCACTAAACTGCTTCATATTAGCTTAAGAAAGTAGTGAAGAACAGAGGTATTAGGCACCCAGGCATGTGGCCTTCCATACTCCCATGTGCTGCTGAACCAGATTAAAAAGTAATTGGGAAATATTTAACAAAATAAAAAAAAATACAATAAAACACAAATAATGTTAATATGTGGTATTCTAAGTCAGTATGCAGATGGTTCAGTGGCCCCCCGTTTCTTTCTGAGTTTGGTACCACTAGTAGAAGACCCAAGCTCAAATATTGCTTCTGATGTAGACAGATCAGAGACAAGATTGATAGATCCAAAGAGAGACAGAATGGAGATGAGATAGATAAGCTACAGATATGTATACACATACATACATGTTATATATACATACATACACACATATACAATACAGATGCGTATATATACACACACATGTATGTATTTATATATAGCAGCGGCTCTCAAGTGTGGGTCGCGACCCCTTTGGGAGGGTCGAACGACCCTTTCACAGGGGTTGCCTAAGACCATTGGAAAACACATATTTCTGATGGTCTTAGGAACTGAGACACCTCTATCCGTCTCCAGGCGGGTCCACCCACATACAAGTATGAAAGAGTCACAGCATTAGGAAGGTTGAGAACTACTGATATATAGTTTCTGACTGTGACTCTATTTTGGGGTTTTCTTAGAAAAGACACCGGATCAATTTGCCATCTCCTTCTCTAGCTCATTTGACAGATGAGAAAACTGAGGCAAATATGGTTAAGTGACTTGCCCAGGGCCACCCAGCTTGTAAGTGTCTGAGGACAAATTTGAACTCAAGTCTTCCTGACTCCAGGATGGGCACTCTATCCACTGTGCCACCTAGTTGTGTGTACAAGTGTATGTGTATACATACACGTACAAATATGTTACCTGTGTGAGGCCATGGGTCAGGCAGTCAGTAAACAAGCCTTTTCCTCCCCTTTCCCTTCACCTTCCAGTTTTCCAGGCTTCCTGGCCTAATAAAGCCATTCTTATGCGCTAACAACAGGGATTCAAAGAAAGGCAAAATACGAACCCTGCCCTCAAGGAACTTTCATTCTAATGGAGGCAACAACATTTAAATAGATACTGAAAAGCCTGGCAAGCATAGAGAGACTCTTGAAAGGGAAAGGGATGAGAAAATGCCCTGAGGAGAAGGTGTCTGACAGGAAGTCGAGAGCTGAAGGTGAAGGAGGCAGAAAGTTCTAGGAGGGGGAGGCCATCAGCACAAGAGCCCAGGATGGGTAATGAGTGTCCCATTGGAGACAAGTGGCCTTCTTGGGTGTCCGTGAGTGTCCTCTAGTATACCAAGAGCTGAACTAGACACTAGAAGGATGTCCGAGGTCCCTCCCAGCTCTGGGCTTCCTTGTAGATACCAATGGCTCCCAAAATGGTTGTCTTCAAAGGTTCACACTTCTGCTACGCCTTCATTTGGTTTTCCTAGAACTTCAGGAATTTTTTTAAAAAAAGAGGTAACGAGTATTTTGAGCCGAGTCACTGATAAAAGCAAAATAAAACAATCTGGGGGTTGGTTTGTTTTGGTGTGTTTTGTTTTTAAATATAGCTGACATCCCTCCAAGATCATCTAAAAACAAGAATGTGCCTCACTCTACCCGCATGGGAACTACAAGATCATTTATAACCCAGACCAATTTACCTAAAGGCCACATAGCTTGAGATTCAAGAGGATTCTTCCTGTGATAGCAACTACAGACCTCAGAAATGAGCGTGCATCATGGTGCGCTAGGGCCAGAGCCACAAAGGACCATAGATTGAGGGCTGTTATGGGACGTTAGAGGCCATCAAGTCCAGTCCTCTTCTTCTACACAGAGGAGAAACTGAGGCTGAGATGTTATAGTGACTGACCCAGAATCTCACAGCTGGTAAGGCAAGCTCTGAAATCAAATCTCCCTAGCTCCAACACTCTATCCATGGCACCAACTAGAAAGAAGCTCTGACCAGCCCTTAAGAGACCTCTTTTCCTCTTTTTTTTTGGCTTTTTGGAGGGAGGAAGGCAGGGCAATTGGAGTTAAATGACTTGCCCAAGGTCACACGACTAGTAAGTATTAAGTGTCTGAGGTTGGATTTGAACTCAGGTCCTCCTGACTCCAGGGCTGGTGCTCTATTCACTGCTCCACCTAGCCACCCCCTCTTTTCCTCTTCTTTCAGAATGAGCTTGACATGTTCCCATTTGGACTTGAAATCAGAAGCTATAGACTCAATCCCTTTCTCCCCTACCCTTTTACTCTGTATCCCCAGGATCCTAAGATTGAGTCCTGGAAAGGACCTAAGACAGATATCATTTTACTTCACCTACTTCATTTTACAAAAGGAGAAACTGAGGCTTAAACATTGTGACATATTGGTTTGCAGTTATGAGCGAGGGACATTCCAGTTCATGAGGTCTATTCTTGGCTCAACCACTAAATATTGAATGATCTGGGAAAGTCCTCATGCTGCTCATTTCCCCCAATGGTGAGATATTATCGTCAGTAACACAAATTGATGCATGTGAGACTTGGCCCCGTTCAATGTCCCATGGTTTGGAGTGGGGGACGAGGGAGAAGTCCTACAGAGATGGCGAGCAACTCTCTACCTTGCAACAAAAGTGCCGTGGGAACTAGACGCTTGTGAGACGTTTCGGGACTTTCCAAAAGGAGATACCCCTACAACAGGAAAACGTATCACAGACAACCACAGGTCTCAGTTAAAAGGGACCTCAAGGGCTCATCAGCTCTAACCTCCTGCTTTCAGAGAGCTATGTTATTTTACTGATGAGCCAACAGAGGCCCAGGGAGATTAGACATCTTAAACAAGGTCACACAACTCAAGGTGGAGGAAGGCATCGAAAGCCTGGGCTCTTTTTTCCTAGCGCATATTCTTGACTGTCTAGCCAACGGGTCTCAGTACAAGGTTAGTATGCCTCTCCCATTCAGAGATGGTTAACATTTACACAGCGCCTATGTGCAAGAAACTTTACAACTGATCGTTTCATTTGATCCTCACAACAACCCTGGGAGGCAGGTGCTATTATAATTTCCATTTTATAGATGAGGAAACTGAGGTGAACTTGTGACTTGCCCTGGGTCTGCATAGCTACTAAGTGTCTAGGGCTGGATTTGAACTCGAGTCTTGCTGACTCTGGTACATGCGGTCTGTCCACTGTGCCAAATAGAGATCTCAAAGAATGTCAGAGCTGAAAGGTCTCAGAAGCCAGAGTCTCAGAACTGGGAAAGATCCATCTATTTACTAAACCTCTCATTTGACAGATAAAGAAACTAAGGGCCATTGAGTAAAATTGTTTTGCCCAGTTAGGACTAATAAGAACCAAGATCTGGGTGCCTAGGTGGCGCAGTGAATAGAGCACTGGCCCTGGAGTCAGGAGGACTTGAGTTCAAATCCGACCTTAGACACAACACAAAAAAAGAGCCATGTGACCTTGAACAAGTCATTTAACCCCAAATGACTCCAAAAAGTAAAAAAAAAAAAAAAAAAAAAAAAAGAACTAAGACCAGCACCCATGCCTTTTGATTCCCTCCTTAAGTCTCTTAACATTTTAAACTATTATCTCTCACAAGGGCTTAGCTATGATATTAAAAAAAAAACCACCTTCTTGTTTTACTCTCTTTTCCCAGAAAGCTCCTGGTGACACAAATGGGACTTAGATTCAGAGAACTTGATCTTATTATGGATGGGGTAAAAGAATTCCCAGATGTCCACCTTATCAATTAACAAGTATTTATTAAACACCTACCATGCACCAGGCCACTGCTAGGCCTAGTATAAAGAATGAAAGATCTCATTGGTCATCAGCTTCTTTTCATTTAACTTAAAATTTTCTTTCTCAGACAGCAGAGATGTGATCAGTATGTCTCCAACAAAGGTGTCACTTGTGATTATGACATGATCTAATTCACAGTACCCAAGGAAAAATAAACAAGCTAATTAAATGGGTGGTAGTTAGGATAAAGGAAAAAAAGGCCCCATCTCAAAGAAGGCAGCAGGGTAAGGCAGGGAGGTGCCAGGCTCTTAGTTAGGAATAGCTCTGAGGGCTCTACAAGGCAGCCACGACTTCCCGATTAGGCTGTTCAGTTTTCATAGGCACCTTCATCGATCACAGGGCCACGGATCACTGATCTGGCAAACGACACAAGCTGACTAACCAGCTCATTCTGAGACTGCAGGGAGCCCAAGAGAAGGGCAGGCATTGTGTGCCCATCCTGAGCATGGATTGTTCAAATCCTGGTACATCCCCTAAGCATTTACACGCATCCCTCTGCTCAACTCTAACGGATCAGGTTCTGGGGGCCAGAATACTCAACCACTGGGAGAGGGATGAGCAGAAGCAATCAGAGGCAGGACATCCTTCGTGGGCTTAGATGGACCTGCCTGATGCAGGTAAGCGGAAAAAAGTGGCCATCCCTAGGCTGCCTTAAAAATCTAGTTTCCTGCTAAGCTCTGCTCAAGAACCGTCTTCTAAATGAGGTCTTTCTTGAGCTCCCCTCGACTTCGCTTAGTCTCCCCCAACTGCCCACAATGATGTCCCAACAGCACATTGTATTAGTTTGCATACAGTATTTGGAGTCAGAGCTAGGGAGGCTTGGGTGCAAATCCTATTTTTTGTCTTTTTTTTTGGCAGGGGAAAAGCAAGACAATTGGGGTTAAGTGACTTGCCCAAGGTAACACAGCTAGTAAGAGTATTTTTTGCTATTTTAAAAAAGATTTGCATCCTTATTGCCTCAGGCACCTCGTAGGCTCATCTAACTGGCTTAATAACTGCTTACTGATTAGCTAACTGATTTCCCCAAAGCACCTGTCTCTCCTCCCTCTCCATCACCCCCTTCTCTGTCCTGCTACCCAGGAAGGTGTGCCACTAAGGCTGGATTCCTAAAAAGTATCTGTTGGAATTTAGAGGTCGGATTAGAAGTCTTACAAATCAGTGGCAGTCTGCATTTTAGTGAAGAGGATTAAGTATACCTGCTTGCCAGTCTTGAGTCCTGGTGTTTTCTTAAGCACACAGTAAATCACACCCAGCAATTTCTTGAAGATCAAAGTTGGGCTTTTAATCTAGACCACTTGTAGGCTGACCACAAAGGAACAGGAGGCCAAGGAACCTTGGAACAACCCAAGTGAAAACTGATTCCTTTGGATTCAAGCCTCCAAGAGGCTCATAGACAAGTTTCCACAGCTCCCTTTCCCCGTCCCTGTCCCATCTGCCCTCAGGGACTAACATCGTCTCATATGCCATTGTGGCACACTGCTATTACAGGATGCAATCTATGGGAGATACCAAGAAAAAACTCCAGCCAAGGAAATCCTTTCTGGATTCCTACAGCAGAGAGGCATCAAGAAAAGAAGGACTCACTTTTGGAAACTCAATAGAATATCTGTTTAGGGCTAGCAGTCACAAGGCAGGAATAATTATCATAGTTAGCATTTATATAGAGTCTAGCATGTGCAGGTGCCTTATAAATATTATCTCTTGTTATCTTCTTAATAACCCTGGGAGATAGGTGCTATTATTACCTCCATCTTGCAGAGGAGGAAACACAGATCAAGTGACTTTTCCAAGGTCACACAGCTATCCATTGTCTGAAGCTGGATTTGAACTCAGGTCTTCCTTACTCCTGGTCCAGTACTCTATCTTCTGAAGCACTGAGATGCCTAACCAAAAACCAGGAGACACCATACCATGGTGGAAGGGCACAAATTCTGGGTTTGGAATCAAGACCTGGATTCTAATCTTAACTTTGCTATTTAGAACTATTCAGCCTGACAGTGGTGACCTGGAGGTAGCTGATGCCACCAACAACCAACTTATATTTTCAGTGTGTGCATTTATATCTCACAAATCACAAATGCTACAAATCAGGGCTTAATTTGTTGTTTCGTTGATTGTCTAGACATAAGAAAATGACAAAAAATGTTAAGAGTACAGATTAGAGTTAAAAATGTGTGTGTGTGTGTGAGTGTGTGTGTGTGTATGTATGTTGCCCTGAGCTGATTGTTAAACATTTACAGACACATCCTTGGGTCTTAAGGAAGTCACCCTCTCTCCCCAAATTCTTAATTTCCTCATCCATAAAATGAGGGATATTGGTCTCTAAAGATTTCTTCATATTCTAAATCCTGGGCTTTGTCTGATACCCAGTATCCCTGATGTCCTTGACACTGTCACAGATTACTGAGTGAGAAGCAATATAGAGACCAGAAAACAGAACCCCTGAATTTAGAGAAAATTCCCTGCCCAGGAATTCCTCATTTGGGGCCCATTTTGCTATTTAAGATGAACACCTGCAAAAGTGCGGCCTTCTCCTTCACAGGTGTCTGTACAGACCAGGTGCCATGACCCAAGCCCACTTCAGAGTTCTGTGGCAGCTCAATGTGCTTTAATGTCTCTGGGATTGCCTTCCTTATAAGCCTCCAAGGCAGCAGCCAGAGACCAAAGGTCTCATTTTTTTTTTTTTTTGGTGCCAACCACCCACACAGACTAGAGCACATAAACAAGCAGGAGCCAAGGGCTGAGAAATAGAGAAAACACCTGAAGTCCCAGAGACAGATAATACTTTTCAAAAGGTTTTCCTTTAAGTGAAAGCCAAAGAGATGTACCAAAGGCCTTTCTCAAGGCAGAGAGAAGCGTTTTTGTTTTATTGGAACCAAGGCTATTCCCATATCTGGTCAATCCGGGGATCTCGGCACTTCCCATCCCTCTTTGATCTACTCCCTATTTCTCTGGCACTTTCCATAGTTCTAGGAGGCTTGATTTCTTGGGTTCCAACATAAACTCTCAGCTGTGTCTTTCATAAGGTCTGAAGAGAAGAAAGGGAGGAATGGCAAACCCAGAAAGATCTCCCTCTGAGTTTCTTAAGATGTAAATACTAGAAGACTCTAGAAAAACAGAACAAAACAGAAATCTCTTGTGGAGGGTAGAGGTAGGTTTCAATAGACCAAAAAAAAACAAAAAACCCCAAACCCAAAAAGCAGGAAAGAGATTGTGTACAGGATAACAGTAACAACAGACTTTGAAAGGTTTACAAAGCACTTTCCCTTTGCCATAACCCTCTGAGGTAGATCATTCAGGTATGATTAACTTCATTTTAGAGATAATGAGAGGGAGGCTCAGGAGATGGCATCTCCAAGCTGTTCTGATCCAGGGATTTATAACCTTTCTGGGTCATGGCTCTGTAGGGAAGTCTATGGATTCCTTCTCAGAATAACCTTTTTAAATTCACAAAACAAAAACATAAAAATTTACAAATGAAATCAATATTAAAATAAAAATGTCTTTTTAAAAAAATCATCACAGTTTATGGATCCTCTGAAATCCGGAGTCAGTGAACTTCAAAGTAAGAATCCTCTTATCTAATCCAATGCTCTGCATTTCAAAGGTGAGGAAACTGAGGTCCATGTGCCATAGAGGTAAAGCAGCTTGCCCCAAATCCCATAGCTAGCATAGGACAAATCCATAAGACTACCAGTTTTTCTCCAGCACACCACACTGGTAGGGATTTCTGTGGCCTACCTGAGTAGTTCAGCCCTGCACAGGTCATTTGGTCTGTTTTATAAATGAGAAACCAAGACTCACGGAAAAGAAAAGACATAAGCCCACACAGCTATTAAAGGCAATGCTGGGGTTCAAAGCCACTCCCACCCCAAGGAGCTCACTAAATAATCCTAGCATCACTGGATTTGGGCCTCAGAAAGGACTTCAGAGAGAAGCTGGTCCTACACCCTTATCTGCCAGATGAGGAGCCTGGGGCCCCAGGAGGTTCCTTGACCTTAAGGTCATTGATGCTGGTTTGTAGCAGGACTAGGTTGCTGGAATCCCAGTCTGGTTTAAGGAGGTAGCAGATAAGGGGTTCCCATGTCATTCACCCCCTGTGTTCTTCTGTAGGCTCACTGTGAGATTAATTTTGTTTGAAATTGTTCCCCATTGTCTGAGCCCCACAGAAGCTGTGTGTGAACATAGTAGTAGGTTGCCAGAAAGAGAGTGGTTGCTGGGAGTGGGAAGGCAGCCTCCCCCTCCCTGAAAACCCCTCCCCACCCCCCAGCTAACCAGGGCCTTCTCTCCCTCCTTCCAGGGAGGCCTGTTTCTCTTCCCCTGGCTCCCACCCCCCACCTACTACCCTACAGTCACACCTGGGGCTTGCAGAGATAGGAAATAAATCACCCTCAGCAGTAAGAGCAGATGGAAAAGCTAACTGGGGCCTCTGAGACTGAGGACTACCCACCGCCCCCCTTCTGAAACCCTGAACCCCCACTGGAGGGAAGCCTGGCTCCTCTGACCCCTCCCGCTGCCACCACCATGTCTCCTCGTCTCCCCCCTCCCTCAAAACCTGCCACCTCCATGCTCTGGCTGGTGGATGCCAAAGGAAACCTGGGCCCCTTAATGCTTCCCTCTCTCCTTCCCCAAGGTTTTTTGCCCCCTCCCTTTTTATGTTAAGAAGTCAAATTTGCCATTCTGATGCATTAAGCAAGCTGGGTAATGGATGGCTAATGTGTGGCATGCCCGTTAGGGGAGAGAAGAATGCAGGCCCGGCCCAAAGCCCGGCTCCTGGGCAGGCTTCCAGGCTCTGCTTCCGACCCCCTCCTCGGCCCCCTCCCCCGGCCCCCTCCCCCCAGATAAGAAGAGGAGCCGCATGCTCGGTCATCACAGTGCCATTGTTCTCAGCAAAAGGGAAGACTGGCCCAGCAGATGGCAGGTATAACAAAGCAGCTTGCTGTGGCCAAACCAATTATTTATCTAATTATGATTTACCACTTAACCACATGATCTTTCCGCAGAGTTGTGGGCAATTAAAACCAGGGTGATTATGTGGATTATGCAAATAGGCTGGAGCAGAGCGAATAAAATTGGAGATGAGACATTCACACAGGCTGGAGCTGGCACAGGGCAGAGCATGGGGGAGGGGGCAGAGGAGCTGGGGGAGGGGGAGGCTAAGGGCGCTGGAGAGAGGGAACAGAGAGAGAACGGGGAAGAGGATGGCAGAAGGGTCGGGAAGTGTAAGGGGTGAGGGTTGGAGGAAAGAGGAGGGAGCGGGGGAAGGAGGAAAAGAACAGGGAAGGGGGTGGAGGGAAAGGAGAGTGATGGAGAGAGGACCGAGAGAAAGAGCAAGGGGCCAGGCAGGGCCAAAGCAGAGAGGGGGAGAAGATGGGAAGGAGGGTCAGGTAAAGTGCAGAAATCCCAGAACTTGGGTTCAAATTCTGCCTCTGCTTAGCAATCGCTTTCCCTCTCTGGGCATCAGTTTTCTGGGTTCTAAAATGAAGGGGTTAGGTTAGATAATCCTAAGGTTCCTTCTAGCTCTGGATGCTATAACTCTGTTGGGGAAGGGAAGGAGGCAGAGAAGGGTGGCTGCTAGAACGGAAGAAAGAGAGTTCAATGAAATTTTAAGTAGCAGCATGTTAGGGACTGGACCACAAAGCCTACTGCCCCAAAGCTGAACCCCAAGCAAACTCAGAAAAAGGATCCCACCCCCATTAAAGGGATTTCCCCTCATCTCACACACAGGTTGGATTAGATAGCCATGAAGTTAATTTGTCAATCTAGGAGTATGCAGTGCCTGGTACTGTCCTAAGTGCTAGGGATACCAGTACAAGAGTGAAATCACTTTAATACTCCAGGTACCTCCCAGTTCTGAGACTGTGTTAACACCAGTGCCCAGGGGAGGAGAAAACCAGTCACCTGCAGGCCAGCCAAGAGAGAACCCAAGCTATAACATCCCTCACCTGGGAAAAGAGCAGGACAAAGTGTGAGTAAACAAACCCTGGGTCCTTCCAGCTCCTTAACCCTGTGGCCTGAGTGCCAAGAACTGTTCAGATTATGAAGACAGCCTGTGGATGGCTAGCAAACATGAGGGTTTATGGCTCATCCATGTCCAAAGGAGAAAAGCCATAAGGCCTCAGGTGGGGCCCAGCTTTGGTCTGGGGGGTGAGTTCAGTGTCATGAGTTTTCAGAATAGGGGTACTAGATAGACTGCTGCTTACTCCTCCAGCTGTAGAAAATTATATGGCGTCCTCCCTTCTTGGCAGAGGGGAGGGGCTATTAATGAGAAATACTGTATAATCTGTCAAATGCAGCTGAAGTGTTGGTTAGTTTTACTGATCTGTCCCCCCCACCCCACCCCCCACACATTCTTTTTAATTCTTTGTTAAAAAGGATAGCTCCTGGTACAGAATGGAGAGGCTCACTGGGAGATGGAAGGTAACTTTGAGAACAAAAATGATCTTAACAGAAGTATCGTGTGAGTATCATGTGGTACCACAAGGCAGGCTTCAGATATGATGGGCATGGGGCTACCATGGAGTAGCCAGGGGGTGGAGATGGTGGGAAAATGACAAAGTAAGCCAGGAGAGAGAAGTGGGAAATGGAAGTCTATGTTTAAAAGAGGGGATGTGGGGGAGTGAGTAAAGAGCCCTGAACTGGATGTCAAGAGGTCTAGATTCTACCATAATTAGTTGTGAACAGGGCACTTCCATACTCTTGGCCTCAGTTTCCATCAACTGACAGAGTAAACCTAGTGATCTCTAAGACCCCTTCCAGATCTAACTGTGACCCTACATTTTTAAGTCATGTCATAAAGTGTTGACTCCTTTCCCCTTGAAAAAGTCAATGCCCCCCCAATCCCATACTCCAGAGACTAAGGAAGGGATGAAAGGAGAGCTGGGTGGCACTGTTTAAAATAATACTTCTCATCTCTCCAGTCACTTTAAGGTTGACAGAGCTCTTCCCTTACAAAAGACCTGGGAGGGATGGAGGGTTATTTTCTCCATCTTACAGATGAGAAAACTGAGGCTTAGCAGTACAGTGATTTGCCCAGGTTTACAGCTTGGATTCAAGACAAGTCCTCTGATGTCAGATAGAATGTAAACACCTTGAGGGCAGGAATTGTTTCCATGTTGTCTTGATATTCTCAGCACCAAGGACAGTGTCTAGCATGTGCTTGCTAAATGCTTCTTTGGGACTTTTTTTTCTTTTTGGAGAGGGGAAGGTAGGGCAGTTGGGGTTAAGTGACTTGTCCAAGGTCACACGGCTAGTTTTGTGTTAAGTGTCTGAGGTCGAATTTGAACTCAGAGTCCTCCTGACTCCAGGGCCAGTGCTCTATTCACTTCGCCACCTAGCTACCCCTTCTTTGGGACTCTTAAGTGGTCAAGTGGCCTTTCCCCAGAGTGGCCTCTTAACCCGGTGCTGAGGGTTGAGACCCATCCAAGTATTTTCTTTTGTGATCAGTGTTGAAAATAAGCTGACAACTCTGCTTCCCGGAATAGAGCAATAATCCAACTCAACAAGCATAATAACAATTAGCATTTATATAATGCTTTAAGAATTGCAATGCTCTTCACAAATATTATCTCACTTGATTCTTGCAACAATCCCAGAAGTAAGTGCTATGATATAATAACTTCATTTTATGGATGAAGAGACTGAGGCAGGCAGACATTAAGTGTCTGGCCCAGGGTCACTCAGCTAGTGAGTATGTGAGACATATCTTCCCAACTCCAAGCATCGCCTCTACTGTGCCACTCAGCTGCCTACAGTGAGTATGTAGAGTGCCCGCCCCCAAGGAGATCACAAGCTATCTAGGAATTAGCTTATGTCCTATCTGGGGATCGCCCACCCTTCATAAGAATTCAGTTTCAAAGAAGTTTTTCCTCATCTTGTGAGGAGAAGCAGGAGGTCCAAGTGGTCTTTTGTTATATTTAAACTGGAAGGGTCTTTAGAGATCCTCTTCTCTACTGCTCACATTTTAAAAGCAAGGAAATTAAGACTGAGAGAGTAGACTTTCCCACAGCTTGTTAAATATCAGAACAAGCAACCCAGGGCCTCTGGATTTCAAATCCAGCCACACCAACTTCTTCCATTGAGCAAACAGCCAGCTTGGAGGTAAGTTACTATACTACCACACACACACTCACAGAAACCTAGCTTTCACTGAAGGAAGCAAAGCCCCCTTGGGGATCATCTGGGTTCCTGGCAGGAATCCCTTCCGGGGCTGTGAGAACAGAGGGGGGCGGTTAGGGGAAACAACCAAAGGGCCCCAAGCCTCAATTCCAGGAGGCCAAATTGCCCCTGGGATCCACCCCTCCCCCTTCAACAGTATGAAACCCCCAGCTCCCCCTGATGTAATCTGATGCAAATGTGTCAGAGAGGCCCTATGCCAGGACCCCTGGGAGAGTTCTGTGTGGGGGGAACGACAGTAGCTAAACATAGTCACATCTCTCAGACCCACAGAGGCCCCAGTACTAGGCTTGGGAGAGAACAATAGGGTCACTTCAACTGCCTGTTGTAGGAGAAACTTAGGGAATCATAAATTGATGGAGTAGGAAGGGACCCTGGAAAGTATTTAGTCCAGCCTTCTCATTTTACAGGGCGAGGAAACTGAGGGCCAGGGAGGAGAAGGGAATTGCCCAAGGTCCCATAGCATCAGTGGCAAAGCCACAACTAGAACCCTGGTCTCCTGACTCCAATCTAGTAGGGAGGGCAGGAACACAAGATACAGAGTCAGAAATGACTCAGACATCATCTAGTCTAACTACCCCCTCCCCTTTATTTTTACAAGGAGAGAAACTGAGGCTGAACAAAGCAACATTATCTGATCCAGGGTCATACAAGTCATAAGCAGTGGAAAGTCTTGGTTCAAATCCTATCTCTGATGCTTCCTATGACTTATGTCATCTTAGGCAAATCATCTAACCTCCCCAACCTCAGTTTCCTCTTCTGTAACATGAGAAAGTTGAGTTAAATGACCTTTAAGGTCCCTTGTAGCTCTCCATCTATGATTCTTTGACTCCAACTCTTGCACCATATGTATTTATCTTGTCTCTCCAACTAGACTGTTCACCTTCTGAGGGCACAGATAGGTGTCTTGCTCACAGGACCTAACACACATTAGGCTCAATAGAAATCTGTTCCTTGATCCATTGACTCCTCCTGTGGTACATAGGCTCCTATTGCCAATAAGGACCTGCCTTCCTGGGAAGATTGGCAAAGGGAAAGGGGACACTGGGAAAATCCAGAGAGAGAACCTAATTTTGGCAAGCTATGCTGCCAGGATGGGGCTCCATGAGATACTGACACCCAAGTCACTTTGTTATTGGTCTTCCTGGCCCCAGTGTATATTCCTCAGGGCTCCAAGGGGCTTATACACAATCCCCCTTCACGTTCACAAAGAGAAGGCTGTCTACTTCTCTATCCAACCACCACCCTAAAGACAAGATTTATGTTAGGGCATGGGTAGGAGTGGCCCTCCTACTGTAGAGCTGGAAGAAGAAACTTTAGAAAGAGAGATCATTCAGCCCAATCCCCCCTCCCCCCATTTTTAGTTTTTAGCTTTTATGGCCCCATTCACTCCCTTTCCAAATAACCCTCCCTTACAAGAAAGCAAAGTACAGCAACTGAAGTCCAACAGTATGGGCAACATTCCATACCCATAGTACCCCCTCACTTCACTACCAACCAGAAGGATGTAATTTGCTATTTGCACTCAGGACCAAAGTTGGTCATGACAATTGATCAGAATTCAGCTGGCTTTTAAGGTGACATTATCATGTGCATTTTTCCTCCTGCAACTGTATCTTTTACAAATGGGGAAAGTTAGGTTAGTGATTTGTTCTAAGTCCACACAATAGGTGGGGATCTGAACTCCTCTGCCTCCAAATCCATCCATCCATCCCTCTTTCCTCTAAACCACATTGCAGTATATACCTGCCCCTGAAAGAATATCCTTCAGCTAAGAAGTAACCCCAGCTAACCAAGCAACACAGGGACGCCACTGGACCTTAAAACAAAAAAAGGACCACAAGCTAGTAGGAAGCAAATGGCATGATTGTACAGGGGCCGCCAGCAGTGCCCTCCTGCCACAGAGCTAAACCAGACCTTCCGGTATCATGTCACCCCCCAGCACTTTCTAAGCCCTGTGACAGAAAGCTGGTGGGCAAAATGGGCAGATAATAGAAGCCCTTTGAGCTCTGGGTGGGCAGGATCTGAAGGGTGACAAATGGTTAGGAATCCTCCTTTCAGTTGGGGAAGTAAGGATGGAAGAAGAGAGAGGAGAGGAGAAGAGGAGAGGAGAGAAAGAGGAGGGAGGAGGAAAAGAGAGGGGAGGGGAGAGGATAGGAGAGAATGAGGGAGAGAGGGGAGGGAAAGAAGATGGATGGAGAAGAGAGGAAAGGAAGGGAAGGGGATAAGGGAGGGAGGGAAGTAGAGAGGAGGAGAGGTGAGCGGTAGGGGTTAGTTCTAACAGGTTCTAGCCTTCTGACCCGAAGAAGTCACCACCTTTCTCAGCTTCCACATCTGACTCTGTAAAATGGGAATACAGCTGCCTGCTCCCCATCTGCCTCCACAGAATGTCAAAGGCTGAATCCCTCCATCCATCTGCCACACACACCTGTTGCCTCTCCTGGTAGAATGGAAGTTTCTTGAGGGCAGAGCCTTTCATTTTTTTCTCTACCCCCAGCATAGCAGCTGGTCCACTGTAGGCACATACAAAATGCTTGTTGATTGGTTCCTAGTCCAATACTCTCAATTACAGAGGAAGAAATTGAGGCTTAAAAAGTCCCCATATGGTTATTGAGAGCTAAGTACTTTATGAAACTATTTTAAGGTTGAAGAAATTCAATCTATGTGGCCATGGGCAGGACAGGACACTTAACTCTCTCAAGATCCTCAAATTCCCCATCTGTAAAATATGACTTGAGGCAAACAGGGTTAAGTGACTTGTCCAGGGTGACACAGCTAGTGTCTGAGATCAAATTTGACCTCATGTCTTCCTGACTCTAAGCCTGGCACTCTGTCCACGGAGCCACCTAGCTGCCCTGAACTCAGTGCATCTTATTAGAAATGTCAAGTATTGTTCTTACTCTCCAAAGAGAGTGGATATCTTGAGGTAGCTAGTCAGGTGGCACAAGGGATGGAGCTACGGAGCATAGAGTCAGGAAGAGTAGAGTAGGAATTCAGCCTCAGGCACTTACTAGGTGTGTCACCTCTGCCTCAGTTTCCTCAACTGTAAAATAAAAATAATAATAGTACCTACTTCCCGGCATTGCTGTGGAGCTCAAACGAGATTGTATTCACAAAGTGGTAAGCCCAGTGCTTGGCACATAGTAGGTATTATATAAATACTTATTCCCTTCCCTTCCCCTACCATAAGCAACAGAACAAAGTTGGTAACCTAGGAATGTAGGTCACACTGTGGTAGATGGAGACCAAGATGCCCATCTTGTGTGTCTTGGGAATCCCTGGCAATATTAGCCTTCTGGTGGAGTGCATAACAAAGAACTCCAACAGAGAGGGTGGTAGTGTATTAATAACTCCTCCTGGCAGATTACTTTACCTGCCTGGGCTGATGTGAGATTTATGCGTCACACAGACCCAGGAAATACAGACGTATTCCTGATAATACTTCTTGTCCTAGCAAAGGTCACAGACAATCTCGATCAATCCAGCCAAATAAAGAATGTGCTGGGTTTTGCTTCCTCTTCAGTGGAGGGAGAGAACTGCCTTTTAATCACCTCATTGGGTGAGCCAGCTGAGGTTGTATGTCATCCGAATTACAGATTCTGCATTAATTGACCAGATGTGGGGGCTATTTCGGGACCCTGGAGGATCATAAAGCAGTTCCCATTTTGGTAATTAGCTGACAGAGATGGGCACTGGCGGAGGGTGGGATGGGGGGAGGGGGCCCCAGACTGTCGAGGGGGAGGAGTTCTTGAGTAGTGTGGGGTCAGGGATAGGGTGGAGGGAAAGAAAAAAGGCGAGAGTCCTGAATGTCGGCCAACTGGCCCAAGCCATGGTTTCATCTGCCCATGAGACCCATTCACTGTATAGAGGTACATAAGGTGGGCGCTACTCTCAGAGTGTATGCACATAACCTGAGCTGTATACTAGCGGGCAAAAGACTTCTTTCATCCAAGAGGAATCTTGTAATAATTTAGGCCCCAACTCCTTTATTTAATAGTAAAATGACCTTAGCTAGGCAAGTCACTATTCACCTCTCTGGCCCTTAATCTTTACAACTGTAAAATGGGGATGATATTTGTACAACCCACTGTACAGAGCTGTGGTGAAGGTCCAAAGAAGTTTCATTCTTTCGGGTATTTATTAAGCACCTACTGTAAACAGAGCACTGGAGAAGGCAGGTCCCTAACCTCAGAAACCTGCAGACTAATAGGGAGACAACACATCACAACAGTAAGCACAAAATCATGACCTGTGAGGCCTAAGGAGTGCCAGGTCATGGCACAGGAAGGCAGGGAGGGGGAAGCTAGGGAAGGCTTTAATGGATGGAATATGCTTCAAACCATAAACCACTATATGAATGTGACTAATTATTCTCATTATGTTTTCCTAGAGGTCATGGGATCATACGACCATAGATCTGGAGTGGAAAGCATCCCCAGAGACCACCTAGTTCAATCCCCTCATTTTGCAGGGGAAGTGACCCGCCAGTGAAGATTAAATATACATGTAGAAAGCTCACAGGTTTCCACCGAGAGGCCTCCCCTATCTTGGGCCTAAGGTTGCTTGACTCAAGGGGGAGTACCAGCCCCTGTGGCCTGCGGGCAAAAAACATGCCCTAAAGGTGGGAGCCCTGAGATGCAGTGAGATCCCACCCATGATAAGCAGAGTGTGCACCTGTGTACACACATGTGTGCATGGGCTAGATCCAAGGCCCTGGGCAGGTGTACACATCCCTCCCTCCCCCATACACCCCATTCTCTGCCCACCCCCTCCCTTTTTGGATTCCTGCTGTACAAGGCCCCACATGCACACAGACACTCCATCAATTCTGCTGTAATGTATTTTATGAACATGCAGCTGGTAAGGCTGGGGCCAGCGGGAAGGTTTTACCTTGGGATAAGAAATTAACACTGGCAAATAGCAAATTTACTGCATGTATTTTCATTTTCCTAATACCAGCACCATCTGCTAGCAATTGGTGCCCCACATCACTATTTTCTCCCTTTAGTTCTTCTTTCTTGGGTTTTTTAAAAAAATCGACTTATTTCTTTTTTAAATTTCAGACAGTTCTGCTCATGTCACGGGAAGATTTGGTGGGCTCAGTGGCAAGGTCATCCAAGCCGGAGGCCTGCCTGGGTGGGAGCCACTGGGAGAGCGACCTGCTCTCAGGTACCCTGCCCAAGGTGTTGACCCTTTCTCTTGACTCCCCACCTGAAGAGGCTGATCCTTCCCAGGGGCCCCCAGTACTGAACCTAAGGCCTCAGAGTGGAGGAAGTAGAACCAATGAGACAGTCCCACAGAACCAAGCAGCACCTGCCATCTCAACAGGAGCCAATGACAAAGGTTTGGGGAATTCACCTGCTCCCCAAAGCCCATGTTGAACCTACCCTCCCTTATCTGGCCCGATAGTTTTCCTTTTGATTTGGAAAAAGGAGGGAAATATTGGGAAGCAAAAAGAGAGTCAGTGCAGTGGATAGCGCTGGAAGACCACCTGAGTTCAAATCCTGCCTCAGACACTAAGCAAGCTGAGTTACCCTAGACGTCACTTAACCACCGTCTACCTCAGTTTCCTCAACTGTAATGTGCGAATAATAACAGCGCCTCCCTCCCAGGCTGGTTGTGAAGATCAAATAGTGCATTTGTCAATGCTGAGCACAGTGCCTAGGACATAGCAGGAACTTAATATATATTGATTCCCTCCCTCTTCCCCTTCTGGTGGCCCTGCCAGATTGAGCTAGGCCTTAAAGGATGGTGTCAGAGACTGAGCCACATTTTTTGTTGTTATTCAGTAGTTTTTCATCTCGACTGACTCTTCATGACCCCATTTGGGGTCTTCTTGGCAAAGATACTGGAGTGATTTGACATTTTCTTCTCCAGCTCATTTCACAGATGAAGAAACTGATGCAAACAAGTTAAGTCACTTGGCCAGGGTCACACAGATAGTAAGTGTCTGAGACCAGATTTGAACTCAGAAAGATGAGTCTTTCTGACTCCAGGACCAGCCTTGCTCTATGCACTGTTCAAATCCAGTTCTGATACTTACTATATAAACTCAAAACAATAGTAACTAACATTTCTATAGTGCCAGACACTGTGCTAAGTGCTTTACAATTACAATTTCCCTTAAACTTTCTGGGATCTGAATTTTCTTATCTGTATAAAAAGATAAGAATGGACTCTCTGGCCTCTAAGTTCCTTTCCAGCTTTTGCTCAATGAACCTATAACCCTATCTTATGCTGAATGGGAAAAATCTAAGTAAAGTGCTGGAAGGCTGGGTTTCTCTGTCCTGATCTCCTCAAAGCCATGGTACAATGTGGATGTACAAGAATGTTTGAAGTCTCTCCACGTAATATCAAAATGAGAGAGAGAAGCATCCTTAGAAGTAGTCAAAGGGGAAGAATCTTTAGATATAGTCAAATTTTCCGAAGGAGGGAGGAGAAGAGAAAGAACATAAAAGAAGGCTAGTTTCAAAACTGGTGAACACCTTTAAGCGGCAGCTGTGACTCTTGGCCAGGGGACCTGGCAGAGAGACAGCTGGTACGGACTGGCACCCAAGAGGGAAGGAATTCATTCAGGGGCCCCAGAACAAACAACATACAATCACTGAGAGATAATGGCAATAAAATATCCATCTATCTGATGTCCACGCCAAGTGAAGATTAGCAATATAAAAAGGGGCAGGAGATAGAGAAAGGGCAGATGAGAGGTTCACAGGGATGCTAAGAGGTTGTGTCCTTGGCCTTGGAATCTTAGAAACAGAAACCTAGGATGCTCAGGCCAGAAGGGAAGCTTAGAGATCATGTCACCTGACCCTCTCCTTTTACAGATGAGGAAAGGCAGGGACTCCCTCACCCAAGGTCACTTAGGAGGTAAAGAACAGACTGGGACAGTGGCCTGAGTTGGGGATTTTTCTCCTTCCCTGGGGAAATGCCTTGATGCCTTCTCCAGCCCATGCTTAGTATGGCGGTTCGGGGTACCCACTTCCAAAGGCCACCCTGGAGTGGGAAGGAACAGGACTGGGAAATAGAAAGGGGAGGGAGCAGGGAGAATCAAAAGACAACTTCAGCACTTTCTGTAATCAGAGCAGCATGGCCTGGCTGAGCACCGAGCAGGAGCTGAGTTCTGACAGACAGGTTTTTGATCCCTATGGTACTCAGAGGGCCAATCGACACAAAACCTCTGGCAAAGACACCCTTTGGAAACCTGGATGTCAGCTACAAGCGAGCTGGCAGGCAAGGGCTCCAGAGCTGGATGGTGCATTTAATTGTCAGCTCTTTCCAGCTCTCCGAGACAACAGCAGGTGGAAGCTGGTGCAGGTTCCCACAACAAGCCACTCAGCATTTAATCATGATTTTCTGCATTTTTTAAAAATGTCATGATGACTTTCCTTCCCATCAGCAAAAGAGCAAATCAAGTTCCATAGAATTAGATTCAGGCCTGGAGTATGAGGCTCTGAAACTTCAAGCCAAAAGCCCCCATGGGCTGGCACATTGAATAGTGATGATCCATCCAGTCCTTTCTGGGCAGGAGGTGGCAATGGTAGGGGATTTAATGACAATAGCTAGCTAGCATTTATGTAGTAGTTTAAAGGTTTAGAGAATGCTTTACATATATTCTCTCCATCTTCACAAACACCCAGAGAAACTGTTATATTAATCTCCCATAATAATAATAGCTAACATTTATAAAGCCCCTACTATGTGCCAGGCACTGAGCTAAGCACTTCACAACTATTATCTCATTTGATCCTCACAACTCTAGGAGGCAAATGCTATTATGATCTCCATTTTACAAATGAGGAAACTGAGGTTAGGTGACTTGCCCAAGGTCACACTGCTAGTAAGTGTCGGAGGATGGATTTGAACTCAACTCTTCTTGACTTGGAAGTGAAGTGTCCTATACACTAAACAGTTGAACTGCCTTCTACACTATTTAGGCAGCTTCCTTCCCCTGCTCTGGACCATCATGGAAAGAGCAGGGGTACCAGAGCTAGAAGACTAGAGTTCTCCGACACTCACTATTTGTGGGCAAGTGACTTTCTTTCCTTGAGCCTCAGTTTTCTCATTAGTAAAATCAGAGTGTTGAATGAAGTGTCTCTAAGGACCCCTCCAGTTCAAAATCTACAATCCTTTTAACCTAGGAACCCCAATTCTTTGTCTGTAAAACGATCAGAACACATCATCTCCAAGGTGCCTTCCCATCTCTAAATCAGTTTTTTTTTTTTTCATGAGGGGAAAGAAGAAAGGAGCTAAGGGGTAAGAAAGAGGTCTTGCCTTAGCTTCTTCCTCCCTCCATTCCCATAAAATGTGCCAGATTACTACCCCCAACCTCCAATCTGGCTATCTCGGCTCTTTCGGGCAGAAGGATGTCACAACACAATACAGAAGGATAAAATTTGATTTGAAAAGAATTTTATCGCTCAGCCCGATGACGGTTTTAAATATTAAAAAGGCATAAAACTGAGGGGGGAACGGAACAACAGTACTGAAAGCTGGGCCTCTGATGGCTTTTGCCAAATACACTGGCACTGGAGAGAAGGGAGCTTTCAGAGCCGAGAAGGCTGCCGGCGGGAACTTGCGTGCTGCTTGGAATCCCACTGCTTTGCAGACATTTTCAAAGCAGTCCCCTAGATCTCCCCAACCTTGCGCAGAGACAGGTAATACATTCATTATTGATGGATCAGTACCCGGAGAGTGTAAATTACGGAAACAAACACGGAATAATTAGGGCATTAGAGGGAGCGTGGAGGGAGAGCAGGGGATGCACGGCTCGGGGTTCGCTTTCATCCTTGCAGGTGCTCAGCTCGGTGGCAGCCAGCTCCCCGGCCTGCTTACCATATGCACATCTCGGCTCGCCAGTTCTCAGCTGGGAGGCCTACTGGGGAACTCCTTCCTGCCCAAAAAAGGAGAGGGGAGGGGGAGGAGGGCGGGGAAAAACCAATAGCCCGGTCTTCCAAACCGGGAAGGGACCCGGGCGGCAAACACACCCGTGTACATACACACACACACACACACACACACACACACACACACACACACACACACACACACACACACACGAAGCTGGTCTGCGGGCCATGCAGATGGTTAGGCTGGGTCCCCAGCTCTCCAATGCAGACCCTTTCACGCGGACCCCAAGGATTTCCTGACAAGAATGAAACTGATCAGTCAGACTGCACTGCCATAATTAGGGACAATTGAAAGAGACAGTGAAATCTATGGAGATCACAGTGGGAAGTAGTAGGTGATGAACGCTGGCTTTGAAATAGCATTTTGTAGTCAGTGGACCATCACTATCTTTACATAAAAGCCTCCTCTCTCCTTTCTCCCTCCCTTTCTACCCCCTCCCTCCCACCTTCCTCTGATCATACAGGGACCAGAGAGGGCCTGCTCTCTCTCAGCAGGCACTGAGTGGCCTCACCCACCAATTTGCTTTTCTAGGTCAAGACTGATTCTCAGTGACCAAAAGAGGCAAGGGGCTCTAGGTCTTCCCTTCCTCTTTTTTGGGGAGGGAGGGAGACCAAATGGAAAAGCACTGAGCTCTCTCTCAAGGCAGAAAGGGGGTGGGGAGGAGAAGAGAGGGGGAGAGATTGAGAGAGAGAAAGAGGGGGAGGGAAGAAAAGAGATAGGGAAAAGAAGAGAAATAGGGGCAGGGAGAGAGAGAAGGGGGATGAGAGGGGGAGATGAAAGAGGGAGGGGGAAAAAAGGGAAGAGAGGGTGAAGAGTGGGGAAGGGAGAGAGGAAGGAAAGAAAAAGTGGGACGGAGAGGGAGGAAGAGAGAAAGAAAGGAAAGGAGAGAGGGGGAGAAAAGAAAGAGAAGGGAGAGAAAAGAGATTGAGAGAGGAAAGAGAGAGAAGGACAGTACAGATGATTGGCAGACAGGATCTGAATGTGAGACCATATGATTATTTTTTTTCAAGCTCCAAAATTTAAGATTTGTTTATGAAAGGAAAAACATTTCTCCTCTGTACCCCCAACACACACACACACACACACACCCCAAATGGAATTGGATTTGAATAGTATTTTCAGTCCAAGCCTTTGTGTCTGGGTGACTTAAACACTCTGGGCTTCAGGCTTTAGGTTTCCCACTCTTTAAAAAGAAGTCTGTGGGAAGGGGCAGAAGTAGAACCAGATTTCTGAAGTACTTTCAGTCCAGTATGCAATCCTATGGAAGAATTTGGGCAGCTAGGTGCCACAGGTGACTAGACTGCAGGGCTGGGAATCAGGAAGACTTGAGTTTGAATCTTGCCCTTAGACAGTTACTAGCTGCATGACTTATGTCAAGTCATTTAACCTCTGTCTCAGTATGCTCATCTGTCAAATGCCTCTGCAAACCTTAAAGCACTGCCCAAATGTTACTATTATTTCTTAAGACAAGTTAGAGGAAGACAACAGTGGGCTCTGCCCTTTGTACACAAGAAATGAGGCTGAGAACATCTAGCCTTGTGGTCCAGAATCACAGAACTTTAGAGACAGAAAACAAGCTAGATAGAGATCACCTAGGCCAGAGATTCCTACACGTTTTTGTGACCTGGACCCCTTGGACAGCCTGGTGAAACCTGTGGACTACCTCAGAATCATGTTTTTAAATAATTGAAGGAAAAGCTGGATTTGAGTTTGAAGGTCAATGAAACTAAAGATGTGATTTTTTTTCCCATCCAAGTTCATGGCCCCCCCAAAATGCACACTTGAATCCCAAGTTAGAAAGCCATCATCTAACTCACCATCATGATTAAGGGAGATAAATATGGCTCCAGAAGATGATGCAATTTGCCTAAGGCCACACAGGTAGGAAGAGACAGTCAGGATTGGAATCAAGCTCCTCAAAGTCCTCCCTCCCATACCCACAGACAGTGACACAAACATACAGCGATCTGTTACCCACTACAAGATCTGAACTATGTTGGAGGACAATCTGACCCTTATCTCAATTCTGGATTCCACCTGGAAATCCCCACTGAGGCCCAGTTTCCTGAAAACCTGTGGCATTTCTCTGTCGCCTGTTGCCACTGACACAGCAGGGAAGGGTCAGAGGGGTTTGAGGCAGCCTATTTGGCTTATGGAAACACAATAGGAAATCCCCAAGCCTGCTTTTCTCTCCCCAGCCAATGCAGCATCCACCAAGAGTGCCCCATGGGTGCTCCCCAAGTCAAGGAATTAACAAGGAATTCTCCCCGGTTGGCGTCCCTCATAGTTGTGCCAACTCACTCATGCCTTCCCTTTCCCCGTGCCTCCAGTAATCCTCAGACTTTACAGCAAATTATTAAAATTCACTTATATTTAATCTGCCTTCTGGAATTAATTGAATTTTTACGCTCCGCAAATGTCACTGTTTGTGGTGCTTCCTATTGCTGCCTCAGAACAGCTAAATGACAAAGCGGCAGGCCAACCACAGGCTCTGCAGACGGGTCTTGGGGTAAAGCACATTGAGAAAAGGCCGGAGGGCTCTGGAACACTCCTTCCCTCTCAGCTCCCACCCTTGGTGCAGTGTGGAGCTGGGGACAGAAGCTAATCAGAATCCTTAGGCAATGCCAGGATAATGAGCCAGGAATTAGATCCACAGCCAAGGGGAGCTACAGAGAAAAGAAGCCAGGGAGAGGGCGGCCCCTGCCAATTTCAAAGGTGCCTTACCCCACCTGCTCCCAGCCCTGGGATGGGCCTCTTGCTCTCAGTGGTTTGCAGCAGGGCCACCTCATTTGGGAAGGGGATGAAATCTAGCCCAACACTGTTATCAGACACTTCATTACCTGAGCCAGAAATGATCTAAGTGGCACGGAAGTAAGTTCCACCTGGATGGGGGTACTCTCTTCTGTCCCCCCCTCCAGAGTTCTCCAGTACCCAGATTGCTCCCACTAATGCCTAAAGAGAAAAAGGTCCTGTTTGCCGGGGCTCACGCAGAATCTCCTACACCCCACGGGGACCCAGAATGAACTGCTCTCTTTAACCAGGCCCACATGCTGGACCACCCTCGAGAAGCTGAGGATACTTGTGAATATCACCGCTTCCTTCTCCTCCACAGCCTCCAACACCCCCCCACCCCATCCCAGAATTCTCTCCCCAGGGATGATTTCTTTAAAAACAAACAAACAAACAACCTTTGTTCCCCCAGGATTTGTTAATCAAGGGATCACCCTATACAGACGTGGAAAAATTAACACTAGAGCACATTAATCCAAAGAGTCGGTGACACTTTTGAACCCACAAGGAGTAATTTTTTCAGCATTCCATTTGAGCTGCTAACAACACTGCCTGGAATTTGCCATGCTCTGATTTTTAAGTGAGACAAAATGCTCCAAGACCAGTTCTCTGCTGTCTGTGTCTTATTTCCTCAGCCTCCCTGATCCTACCATATAGGAACCCTAAATACTCTCTTTGGGGTAGGAACCTATCAATTGTTGCTATTCTAATAATATATGTATTGTTGCTATTCTAATAATATATTTTAGTCACATTTGAGATCCAAAAAAAGGGGCCAATCCTATATATAACTGTGGGATGTGGCTCTCCACCTTCCTGTAAACTCCTGGAGGGCAGACTTCTGTCCTCTATCATCTTTGGAAACTCAATGGACCAAGTACAACCTGGTACAGTGGAATTCCAATAAAGAGGAAAAACAGCAGTTGTCTGAAGAGACCAATGTGGACGCACAGGGAACTCCCCAACCAACTTGGATTTTTAGAAACAAAGTATCAAAGATGGAAGCAAAGGCAGGTAACAGGAAACTAATAGAAAAACATGGCAGGATACTGTAAGAATAGGGTCAGGAATGCTAAGACTGGAATAAGCTCAGTCTGGAGAATAACATCAAAAAGGATTTTTTCAGGCAGGTTGGGGAAAAGCAGAGGATTACGGAAGGCATAGGGCATCTGCTCCAGGTGGATGGGAAGATGACTACTGATAACAAAGGGAAGGCAAACTTCTAACTTTTTATTTCAATTCTGTTTGCTCTGCCTCAGAGAGTGACCTTTGGATTGTAAAGGAGAGGACAGAAATGTCTACTGGGGAGTTGATACCCAGATAAGAAAGAAGATAGTGGGAAAGCACCTATCTGCTTTTGATAGATTCAAGTCACCCAGCTCCGATGAACTACATTCTTGGATAGTGAAAAACCTGGCAGATATGATTGCTGAGCCAGTCAGTGACATTTGAGAGATCAGGGAGAACAGGAAAGGGGGTGAGGGGCTAGAGAAGGGCAAATGTTCCAATTGTCAAAAAAGGGAAGAGAAAAGAGTCTGAAAACTAAAGGCTGGAGGGTCTGACTTCGGTCTCTGGCAAAATTCTAGGATGTATTATTAAAAAGATGTTGGGGAACATCTAGAGAAGAAAACGGTCACCACACAGCTTCAGTGAGAACAGATCATACCAGCCTAACTTCACTTCCTTTTGCAACAGGTTTACTAAACTGGTAGATCAGAGAAATGCTCTAGATAAAAGCTTATCTTTGTTGTTGTCGCTTAGTTGTCTGACTTCATGACTCCAGTTGAGGTTTTCTTGGCAGAGATACTGGAGTGGTTTGCCATTTCCTTCTCTAGCTCATGTTATAGGTGAGGAAACTGAGGCAAGCAGAGTAAAGTGACTTGTCCAGGGTCATACAGCTAGTAAATGTCTGAGACCAAATTTGAGCTCAGGAAGAACAGTCTTCCTGATTCCCAACCCAGCACTCTATCCACTGTGCCTCCTAGATGCCCCAAGAGCTCATCTAGTTTTCAGGAGAGTCTGACTCCCCTACTATTCTTTTGGAAAAGATGGACAGGTGTGCAGCAGATGACAGTACAATGAGACGGATTCTGAAACAGGTGAATAGCTCAATTCAAAAGGGTTGTTATTAATGGTTAGTTGTCAGTGGGGAAGTTTTCCAATGAGATGACTCAGAGATCTGGGCTTGGTCCTGTGCTATGGAACATTATTATCAGTGGCTTGAATGTAAAAACCTAGATAGTATATTATTAAATATGCAAATGATACAAAGCTGGGAGGGGTTAGCTAACACTGAATGAGAGTCAGAATTTTGAAAAAGGATGTTAAGAAGTTTGAATATTTCTAAGAAGAAATTAAAAGGGATAAATGTAAAGTTTTAACCCTTGGGTTCAAAAAATCAATGTCACAAGCACAAGTTATGAAAGGGAATCACAGTTAGACAACTGTTTATATTTTTTTAAATGGGGGAGAAGAATTAGTGCCTTGCAAACTCAAGGAGTAAATAATGTGAAAAGGAAATCAAAAAAGCTAATTGGGACCCTAGGATACAGTAAGAGAGACAGACCTTTCAGAAATAAGGAGGTAATAGTCTCTCTGGATCTTGTCCTAGTTAGACCACATCTAGAATATTACATCCAGTTCTGGGCAGCAAAGTTCAGAAAAAACTACTTTTATAAGCCAAAGAACATTAGCCCAGAGAGGAGGAAAAGGAGAAGAATCAGAATCTGTGGAGGGAACTAAAAGTGATTTAGCCTTAAGAGGAGAAGACACACTGGAGATAGGATATCTCCTGTGGGTAAAGATAAGGATTAAAGAACAGGAGTCACATAGAGTAAGACTTGGGCTAGATCACATCAAGGGGAAAATTTCCTGACAATCAGCTGTCCAAAAGTGAAATGGGCTGCCTCTGCAAGTCCCCCTCATTGGAGGGCCTCGGACAAAGGCTGGATCTTTGAGATCATGGTATGGGTATGCTGGAGGGAAGGGGGAGAGATTCTTGGATGGACTATTTGGCCAGAGGTCCCTTCTACCTCTGGGATTCCATGATTCTGGGAAGCAAACTGAAAAACCCTTAATAAATGCTTCTTGAGAGAATGAGTGAATTAAGTAGTAATTCACACTGATTCAAGTACTCACATTCAGAGTAAAGCTGAAGAGTTCTGCTTCAAGGCAGACACCTTTTAGACACTGTATTTAATTCATAAATCATCATTCCTACAGTCTGGAGGAACCTTAAGGATTCTGGTTCTATTCTCTACCCACAAGCAGGCAAAAGGTAAAGGGTCATCATGCTTATTTCCCTATTCAATACATATGGCAACTGAAAACCTAGAGATGTGACTTCACTCATCCAAGGTGACCCTACTAAAAATGCCTCTACCTCATGGAAGGGTGGGAGAGGGGAGGAGCATTCGACCCCTGGTCTCCTACTTTGCTAAGGTTATGACCTTTCTCCTACCCCATTCTGCCTCTTTCTAAGATCTCAGGTCCATGCATGGAACACCAAAGACCAGAGCGGGAGACTTAACCTTAGGATCCTTTACACTCCCCTCCAAACAAGTTAAAAACTTTCATGAGTTAAATGAGAAAGAGTGTGCTGTCAAGCATCCTAATTCTTAGAAGCAGTTGTTTGAGCTGGGTCCCATCTGGCTTTATTTTCACCTCTAATTGGCCATAAGCTTTCACGTCCTTGGCAGGCAAAGGTTGTTGGCCCTTGGCCCTCCTAGAGGGGGCTCATCCCACAGGGTAACTTCTCTTGGCCTTGAGCTCCAGGTGGACTAAAAGAATCATGGAATACTCAAGAGCTAAAGAGGCCTTTAGGATTATCCGATCCAAGGGTTCTTAACCTTTTTTAATGTGTTACAGCATACTCTTTTGGAAATATGGCAAAACCTATGGACTCCTAAAAATTAAATTGTAGGAAATGAAATACACAGGATTACAAAAGAAACCAATTATATGAAATAGTTATAAGTATATATTTAAATATATTAGATAAACATGATAAAAATATAATAATACATATATGAAATTTCATGGACCCTTGTGTCAAGAATGATGAATCCAAACCCCCTTGTTTGTAGAATAAGGAGGCTGAGTACCAGAATGGCTAAGTGGCTTGTCCAAAGTCCTCTATCTAATAAATAGAATTCAAACGAGAGGTATCCAACAGGGGGCTGGACCCTGACCCATAAAGACCTGGTTCCAAATCCCAGCTTCTAGTTCTGTGATATGGGGCAAGACATGTAGCCTTTCAAGGCCTTAATTTCCTCATCTGGAAAATGGGGGCAAAATATCACAGGGGTTGTTGTAAGGGTCAAATGAGTTCATCTATCTAGAGTACTTTGCAAACCTTTAAGTTACATTTAAAGGCTGACTGTTATTATTTTATTAGATAGCATCCTTCAGAATCCTGGGCAATGCTTTTCCCCATCTACCATACTGCCTTCCTCAAGGCACAGGTCTGCCAGATTTCCACGCTTTCTGCTTGCTGTGAAGCCCAACTATCATCCTTTGGGGGGAGTGGAGGTCCTTTTCTTGGATGCATTAAAGTAACTGAGGCCAACATATGGCTTGCTGAGAAATAAGAATCTTTTCTTCCTCCCAGTTCCTCTAGCTCTGACCCCTCCCCCTCAAAACTGCCAGCCTGCCTAATTTTCCAGCCCAGAGGGAAGGAGGAAAAAAGGTTCCATCTTCTTGGGTAATAAGGCCTAGAGAGTAAAGCAAGGAGCTTTCCTTGTAGGGAGCACACTTATCAGTCTTCTCAATCACCACACCACCACTCTCTGGGCTCTAATGAGATGAGAAGAGCTGCAAGTGGAGATGAGGAGCAATGCAGGGGGTGGAAGATGGATGAGCATCTTCCCTTTGCTCCCCAAATCCACCCGCCCCCTCCCCAACGAGACTGTTTTTCCAAATCCTTATTAAAACCATTTGCAGTCAGAGGCCCCATGCCAGAGCTGGATCTCGGGCCCAGTGCCAAGGTATCCACCAGAGTCGTCCCAACTCTAGGCCTTTGCAGAGTTAACAAAAACTTGAGTTGAAGCTGAATCCAATGGCCTGGTTTCTGAAGTCGAGAAGAAAGTTGCTCAGTTTCTCTTTCTGCCCTTTCTTCTATATGGAAACCTTCTGCACTGACCTTGCAGTCAGGAGGACTTATATTCAAATCTTGTCTCAAATACTCAGAAGGAGGGTGTGTGTGTGTGTGTGTGTGTGTGTGTGTGTGTGTGTGTGTGTGTGTGTGTGTGTGTGTGTGTGGTATGTGAAAAAGAGAGAGAGAGAGACCCTAAGGAAGTCATTGTACCTCAATTTCCTCATCTGTAAATTGAAGTGACCTTCAAGGTCCTCCTACCTCTAAAAGCTAGGATCTTACGACTTTTCTGAATATGCACACACACACACACACACACACACACACACACACATATATAAATGTATATATAATCATGAAATTTTCTAAAGCTAGATGGACTCAAATGGACATTGCTTAGACTCTATGGATTCTAAGGTACTTTCTTGCTCTAAAACTTTGGCCCTATGACCTTTATGAAATAATATATTATTATGAAATTTTATGTGTGTGTATATATATTGAGGGGGGGGGTACTTCATAAAGCATTAGACTGGCAGTCAGGAAAACCTGAGTTCAAATCCTGTCTCAGGTGCATACTAGCTATGAGACCATGAGCCACTTGATTTAATCTCTCTCAGACTTAGTTTTCTTCATCTGTAAAATGAGCCTAATTAATATCAGCTACCTCACTGAGATATTGTGAATATCAAATGAGATAAAATAGAAATCAAGGGCTTGGCAAACCTTAGGTATTATTACAAGCATATACATATATATGCACATACATGTAAAAAGTATCAATTTCTTAACTCTCCACAAGGAGGCCAGGCTGCTACAGGATCTTTTTCCTTTTCTAACTCATGCTAAAGTCATATGTTCTCCACTATCATTACTGCCTGTCATAGCCGCCCTAATAGACTATAAATCCTCTGAGGGATAGGATTATACCTCATTTCTTTAATGCCTGGCACACAGCAGGTGTTTAATAAATGTCTAATGACTGAGTGACTGACAGATTTCCCTTTCCTTCCACCCCCCGGCTCATAGTACAGGGCTCTGAACATATCAAGTACTTAATAAGTTGTTATTGGATAAACTAGTCTCTTCTAACTCCCAAGACCTACAATTCTATCAACCAATCTCTACATTTTTCCTTTCAAGCAGAAGAATTCAATTGAAATAACCCAGTGGACTGGGTTCTACCTGGGTAGTTCCAGTCCCAAAGTTAGGCCTGTCCTTTCCCTTCCCCAGAGACTGAGGATGAAGCTGCTTCCTCTTATATGCTCCCTGTTTGGGGGGGAGGAGGTTCCTTATTCCCTTGTTTCCATGTGTCAAGGTAGGCATAAGGGCAGCCCCTTCAAACGATCGCAGCCTCAGAGCTGGACAGGACTGTCAGATGCAAAATGTCAGAGCCAGAAGAGGCCTTGGAAAAGGTCAGAACAGCTACTAAATAGTGGAGAGGGGATTTGGCCTCACCCTCGGATGCCTGCAAAAACAGCCCCCTTCCCC
>CM053585.1:45819527-45850455 GCA_028646515.1 Pseudochirops corinnae
AAGGAAGGAAGGAAGGAAGGAAGGAAGGAAGGAAGGAAGGAAGGAAAGAAAGAAAGAAAGAAAGAAAGAAAGAAAGAAAGAGAGAGAGAAAGAAAAGAAAGAAAAGAGAGGGAGAAAGGAAGGAAGAAAGGAAGAAAGAAAGGAAGGAAGGAAGGAAGGAAGGTAGGAAGGAAGGAAGGTAGGAAGAAAAAAAGAAAGAAAGAGGAAGGAAGAGAAAAAGAGGTCTGATATTATAATAATAGTACACATTTCTAAGAATTAATAAATGAAAAATTTTATTAAAAGCAGCCTCAAAAGCCAGGAAGACCTAGAATCAAGTCTTTGACTGCAGTCCCAATGACTTTTCACCTTTGATGCTCTAGACAATTTGCTAAGATTATAAACTGATGATTAGCACTGACAAAGGGGACTTCTACCCCTGCCCCCGCTTCTTTACGTCCAGCACAGTGTAATAAGCCGGGGATTTTACAAATACAAAAAGCAAAGGCAGTCCAGGATCTCTGGGGGAATGCGGCTGACCCAGACAGTAGAGTGGTGACCAGGGACAGGGACAGAGTGAAAGTGGCGACGGTGAGTGGGGAAGTTGATCTGCCCCTTCCAGGGACAATAGCAGAGAAGATTATATCTTGGTTCCAGGCAGTTTAGGAAGAGGATGACAGGAAATGGGGTGAAGGTCAGATTGGGGCCAAGTGAGGCCCCAAATTCACAGCAGCCAGGCCCCAGGGTGGCATTCCAGAGATGAAAGGGTTAAAGTGGTTTAAGGATTACAAGTCCATTTCCTCCTAACAATCCAAAGAAGTAGGAGATAAAAGTTTTATTATCCTCGTTTTACAGATGCAGGGACAGGCCTCGGTGACTCGTCTAGGATCACACAATCCTTTTAGTTTTCAGACTATTTTCATCACCATCATCATCACCACCAGCAGAGTTAACACTTACATAGGCAAAGCACTTTACAAACATTTACCTCATTGGAGCCTCACAGGAATCCCCCGAGCAGTGGTCCCCCAACAGTGGTTCAAGAACCTCTATGGATCTCAAAGACCCTTTCAGGGAGGTCTGCAAGATCAAAACTTTATATACATATATATATATTATACATATATATATATATATATATATATATATATAAAATATATATATATATATATATATATAAAATATATATATATTTATATCATTACATTTTTGTTACTGATGTTCAGGTGTACCTAACTCTTTGTGACCCTGTGGACCACAGCACACCAATACTGTCTATGGGGTTTTTTGGACAAAGATACTAGACTGGCTTGTCATTTTTTTTCTCCAGTAGATTAAGGCAAACAGATTAAGTGACTTGACCATTGTCACACAGCTAGTATCTGCAGCTGGATTTGAATTCAGGTCTTCTTGACTCCAGACTCATTGCTCTATATATACTGAGTCACCTAGCTGCTTCCGAGGCAAATAGAGGTAAAGTGACTTGCCCAGGATCACACGGTAATAAATATCTGAGGCTGGATTTGAACTTGGATCTTCCTGACTCCAGATTCATTACTCTATCAACTGAGGCACCTAACTGCCTCATAATACATTTCAATTTTTTAACACAGTAAAGGCTGATAGACCACATGTAAAATAAAAGCTCTTTGGAGTGAGGTTTTCAATAATTTTTAAAAGCAGAAAGGGATCCTGAGACCAATAAGGTTGAGAATGGCTGTTTTAGAGCAAAGACTTGAACTCAGATCTTCCCAACTCACTTCTAAAGACCTTCTGTGCATCTCCCAGGCTGAAAAGGGAGGCCTCCAGGGCACGGTCTTATTAGAGCTGACAAGCTTTATCTATGTACATATCTCAGGGGGTCTCCACAAAAACCCTATGTGCCAAGGGCATTCCGGTCACCCCATACAGACTTGCCTCTGGTCACGCAAGTACAAAGAGAGTCGTCCCATGTACCCAGCTCTCCCTGATGTAAACAATATCTGGCACTCTGTTCCAGCCTGGCTCCCTATCTACTACTAGGGCAGGGGTGGGGAACCTTCGGCCTGGAGGACACATGTGGCCCTCTAGGTCCTCAAGTGCTGCCCTTTGGCTAAATCCAAACTTCACTGACCAAATCCCCTTGTTCTGTAAAACTTGGGCTCAAAGGGCTGCACTTGAGAACCTAGAAGACCACATGTAGCCTTGAGGTCGCAGCTTCCCTACCCCTGTACTAGGAGAAAAGAAAGAACCCTGGAGTCAGAAGTAAATTTCAAATCCTATGCCTTGTTGCAGCCTTGGCCCGGTCACGTCCCCCTTCGTTTCTGTATCTGTAAAATGGGTATTAGTACATGTGGCCTCCCTACCTCACAGCTGTTGCCAGTGAAATACAACTCTCATTGGTCAGTCACCTAGTATTTGTGCCAAGCACTGTGCTATGGACACAAAGAGAGGGACAACCAGTCCCTGTTCTCAAGGAGCTCCCTCTAAAGGGGAGTCAATATATAAGCAACTACATGCAACATACAGATAGGGTAAACTGGAGGTGGTCTCAAAGGGAAGGCCCTAAGAGAAGATGGAGGGCCAGGAAAGGTTTCCTGCCCAAGGTGAGGCTTGAAGTTAGCCAGGAAACCTAAAAGGTGAGGATGAGGAAGAAAAGAGCCTTGCAGGCATGGAGTACCTCGTTCAAGGAACATGGCAGAGGCTGGAGTCATTGGATGGCTAAAGCAATAGGATACGATAATATGGGAAAGAGAGTAAGGGGCCAGATTAGGAAGGGTTTTCAAAGCCAAAATGAGGCGTTTATATTTCTCTGGAAGTAACAGGGAACCACTGGAGTTTACTGAATAAGGGAGTGACATGGTTAATCAAAGAATAAATGTGCTTCCCAGTTACATATGGGTAAGCTCCCTAATGGTTCTGACCTTTCCTGGCCCAGGGATGCTACGCTACCTCCAAAGCCAGTTTCTGCAGCATCACTTAGAAAGAACTGAACCAGAGCCGTGTGTCTTTCACCCACACCTTGACCCTACTGCTATTTTCAAGGCTACAGTGGGCATGCTTAGGACTCCAATTAAGTGGCTAGTAAAAATCCTGGGCAAAGAACAAATGAATGGCTTCCTACATTACAATTTGGGAGGATGGGGGGGCGGGGAGGACTGGGTACTTTCCATGAAAGCTCTACCACTGATTTTAGGATTTCAAGAGAGAAAAGCACCATTAGTGGGCCTTCTACCCACTAGCGCATGTGACCCTGTGTATTCATTCTCAGCTTTTCTCAGGGAAGGGAGTGCCAAGGTCTCTCCCATGACCCAAGCAACTGGAATGGTGGTTAAGCAAACATAAACACAGAGGGCAGCAACAATCAAACCTCAAATTTACATAACACCTTTATGATCCAGCTAGACAGACCAGGTCCTGTTCCTCAATTCTACCCACAGGTCAAAGGACCAAGGGATCACAAATCCCCAAGCTATGGAAAAATAGGAGAAATTCGTTCAGTATCCTCCTATGGAAAAAGGGCTTTGACTAAATCTACAGGTCCCTTTTGGCTCTCAATCCTATGACCCTATGAACTCATTCTTAACACCTAAGCTGTTTGCAAACACTAGGCTTAGAACACAGAATGTTAGGGCTGAAAGGGAACTTTAGAACATAGAACAAAGGAAAAGAGTCTGGGCATTGTCAATACAGTTCAATACACATCATCTTATAATGAGAACATGGGGATCCAGAGAGAAGTGACTTTCTCTCATACCTGGACCCTACTGCTATTTTCAAGAAGCAGCTGCCATATTCAGGACTCTAATAAGCGTCTAATAAAACTCCTGGGCAAAGAACAAATGAATGGTCAAGGTCACATAGGAGAGAAGGAAGAACGGAGGGTGGGTGGGTGAAAGAAAGAGAAAAGGAAGAAAGAAGGAAACAAGAAAGAACAATAGAAAGAAGGAGAGAAGGAAGAAGGGAGGGTGGGTGAAAAAAGAGAAAGAAGAACAGAAAGGAAGGAGAGAAGGAAGGAAAAAAGGAAGAGAAGAGTAAAAGAAACAAAAACAAAGAGAAAAGAAAGGAAACAGGAAAGAACAATACAAAGAAAGAGGAAGGAAGGAAGGAAGGAAGGAAGGAAGAAAAAAGGGAAGAAAACCTCTTTCTAAGGCCATAGGGCTAATCTGATGACTGCCTGACCCTGGTGATAAACCCAGCTGTCAGGCTACAGTGGGAATTCCCTAACAAACCTCCTCCCACATCCCTTCAGCCTCTCCTCAGCCCCCACAAAAGCTTCCCCTTTAACGAGCCCCAAGAAATGATCTCCCACCACAGGAAGACAGGGCTCCTGGCTCCACTCTAACCCTCCCCGCTGGTACCAGCCCTGACTGCCTCTGGGCTACAGTCTTCACTGGGCACTCACTGTGCATGAGAGATCCCACCACTGATTTTGAACTTTCAAGGGTCCCAGAACAGGAAGACATCTAGGCCATCCTTCTCTTTTTTCACAGGCCAGGAACTTAAGGCCCCAGAAGAGCTTGGGAGACTTGGCCAAGGTCAGAACTTAGACAGTGGTTGAGCAGGGGGTGGGAACAAGGTTTTCTGGCTCTTGGAGCCAATGCTCCTTCCCTATACCAGACTGTCTCTCTATGTAACATTCAAGCAAAGCAGGAGTCTGGACCTTCCTTTCATCCTGGCCACTCTTAGCTTCTTCACCTGAAGTTTTAGTTGAGAATTAAGAGCTGTTTGGCTTTCATTGTATCCCCTGTGCCTGGCATACAGTAGGCACTTAATAAATGCTGATTTGGCGATCAACTAATGTTCTCTTTTTATCCAGAGATAGCTTGGTCTAACGGAAAGCAAACTGGCTGGTCTTGAAGTCAGAAGACCTTGGGGTCACATCCAAGCTTTGTCACTACTCCCTGTGTGTTCTAGGGCGAGTTAAAACTTCTCTGAGTTCCATTTTCCTTATCTGTAAAATGAATTAGTGCCTCGATGATCTCCAAGGTCCCTTCCAGAGCAGGACCTTGGAATCCAATACAACTGCCACATTGCTCTGCCTCTTCTAAATGAAGGCAAATGTGACCACTGGGTCACACCAGGACAAACTGGAATGCTAAGGGAGCCACAGAGAAGAAAACGCATAGAGGAGGGTGAAGTAGAGTGTATTCTCAGATCCTGTAGTAATTAAAGGACTATCCTAGAGAAGAATTATTGGCATCATTATTATATTAATTAAAATATTTTATTATATTCTTCCTCTTCATGATTATTCTGTTTGGTCCCGGAAGACAGAAGCAGGAATAATGGTTCAAATGGGTACAAGTTGTAGAGACACAAATTTGGAGTACACATAAGGGTGAACTTTCCTGTCCAAAAGTGAAATGGACTGCCTTGAAAGCTAGAGGATTCCCTTCTCCATGACCAAAGGTGTATCCAACCAGAAGCTAGTGACTACTCCCATCAGGGGGATTGTGAGGGGCATTGCTTAAACCCAGAGAAAGAAATGGCAAATCACTCCCTACCTTCGCCAAGAAAATCTCAAATGGGGTCATGAAAAGTCAGACACAACCAAGCAACAATATTGCTTAAACCAGGTGACCTCTCCACAGCTCTAAGATTCCTGGGAGAGACTATGAAGGAGCTTCCTTCTTTTCCCTTAGGCCCTCAATCTATTTCCAAGGCCTGTCTGCCTGCTATTGCTTAATCTGTACTTCACAGTGACCCTGAGGGGTTCCACAAGGTTCCTGGGAGGCTCATGACTTGCCTGAAGACAAACAGCCATGGAACATCAGAACCCACTGGAATCCCGCCTTCTGACTCTGAGGCCACGAAGGACTCTCTGGCCACTCTCCGAGGCTGTCTGGATGAAAGGTCAGGACCTTGCACACATCAGGGGCTCAATACATGTTTGGATTGCCTTGACGGCCCCCTTGTCTTATGATTTTCCATGCAGCCTAACTGTCCACTCCGGCCTGGAAGGAAGGAATGAAGCTGACATCTTGTTTTATCAAACTAACTTCCTTCTCTACCCCTCTGAGATACTGAGTCACTTCCTTTTTGTGTCTTGCCTTCCATATTCTCAGCCCCTAGCAACAAACACACTGTCTGAATAATAACCAGCAGCAGTCATGTACCTTAAACGTGCATCAAGGGAAGGAGCCTTAGAGAGAGTTCATCTTGTTCTCCTCCATTTCACAGATGGTACAAATGAGGCCCATCACTTCAGGAGTGATTAAACCAAGGTCAAGCAGTAACAGGGTAGGTGCCAAAGCCAGGGTTCCCTGTGTAATTCTTGCTCAATTTGTCTAACCCAAATTTAGTCTTGCATTTTTCTGCTGAGCGACTCCTGACATTTCCTTCTCATTCATTCTCCCCACTCCAGGATGTTCCTCCATTCACAGCCCTCTCTCTTCTTACTCTTATTAATGCGTATTTACAAGCCCCCAATATGTTAAGCATTCCTTGCGTGCAGACGCCTTCTAGGCCTGGATAAAAACAACTTCCCTGCATATGTGCAAATATGGCAGCCCAGGGGTTACAACCACCCACTCTCACAGGTAATGGAAGAGTGAATATCCTCACTTCACATGGAAGAGGAAATCACAATCACTAAATGGCACAGACAAAACTCAAGCAACCTTATAGAGCCAGGGCTGGAAGAGCCCTTGGAAGCCATCCGCCCCAACTCCCCAATTTAGATGGAGAAACTGAGGCTCAGAGAGGGTAGACAATCTTACCAAAGGTCACAAAAGTAGTTAGCATTAGTGGTGGGATTTGAACCCAAGACCTGTGACACCAGAATCCAGGGCTTTTGTACTACACTGTAATACACTTCCTCCCTCTGACTCTTATTCTAACATAATTGCTATCAGATACTACTATACACTAAGTAACACTGGCTAGCTCAAGCCTGAGTATAATCCACAGACAGCAATTTTCCATTTTTAGAAGAAAGAAGACAAACACCTACTATGTGCTGGGTGTTGTACTAAATATTTTACTAATATTATCTCACTTGATTCTACATCAGCCCTGCAAAGTGAGTTGCTATGATGAAGTCCATTTTACTGAGGCAGATAGGTTAAGTACCCGACAAGGCTAGTGAGTCTCTGAGGTACCATTTGAACTCAGGTCTTCCTGACATTTAGCTGCCTTGACACCCAGAGGTACAACATCTTTGTTAAACAAGCTCCAAGTTCAGTACTCAGGTTACACTTCCTTAAGGTCCGATGTACGATGTACACAGTAAGGCTCTGCTCCCATGTCTTCACCATGCTTTGGTAATGTCTCAGCCTCTCACACACTTGAGGCCAGAAATCTCTCAAAAATGCTCTGTCGATGTCCACAGATGAGCTGGACTGAATGGGGACCCTTACATATCATGTGGTCTAATCCCCTCCTGTTACAAATGAAAAAGAATGGGTCCAGAGAGGGCCTTTTCTCCCTGGAGTAAAGCAGAAGAAATGAGGACAGGACCCTAAGCTTCCCAAGGTGCAGTCTGATGGTGTTCCGCTATACAGAGAGGCTACTTTAGACAGTGTACTGGGGAAGGAGAAGAAAAGGGAGAAGGGAAAGGGGAAGACTAGGGAATTAGCTGTGCTGTTCTTACTGAGTTGGAGGTAAGGGACGGCTATTGAGCTGGAAGCAAGGAGGGGAAGAGAGAGGGTAGGAAAGTGGAGAGTCTGTAGGAGAGGCCTGTGAATCTTGATAAGGACTTTTACTGGGTTGGCTCTCACCCAACTTGGGGACAACAGAGGGTGGCAACTGTACACTTGACAGGTGACCTATAAAAAACTCTCCCAAGACTCTGTAGCCAGGGTGTGGCACCCTGCCATGGGCTGTCACCCCAGACCCACAGACTGAAAAGCTCAGTCTGTTTCATTACACAATGAAATTCTCAACTACTTCAATCTCCTGTTCTCCCCAGGAAAAAATTAAAAAGGCCATTTGGATAAAGGGAAGTGATTAAAATCTTACATGTCCGAGCTGCATTGAGCCTCCAAAGTCATCTGGTCCATAGGTCCGCAGATGACCATTTATTAAGGACCTACTGTGGCTCAATGGATAGAATGCTAGGCCTGGAGTCAGGAAAACCTGAGTTTAAATTCAGCCTCAGATACTTACTAGTTGTGTGACCCTGGACAAGTCATTAACCCTGTTTGCCTTAATCTACTGGAGAAGGAAATGGCAAATCACCCTGGCATCTCCACCAAGAAAACCCCATGGGCAATATGGTCAAGAGTCAGACTCGACCCAAGGACTCAACCACAACAAAGGGTTAAACACTGGGAATACAAAGAAAGACAAAAAGGATCATCCCTGCCCACAGGAGCTCAGAATCTGTAGGGAGAGACAACAGATAACTATGTACAAAAATCAAGCTATATAAAGACGACCAGGAATTAATCAGCAGAGGGAAGGAACGCCCAAACAGGAATCCCCTTCAGGAATCTCCTCCCTCTAGGACATACCCAACAAGAAGCCATCAATCTCTCCATGGGCTATAGACCTCCAGCTGTAGGCCTCAGAGGTATGGCATGGCTTGGCATGGCTTAGGCAGGATGGCGCTATGCAAGAGACACAGGCTGAGAGGCCAGGCTTAGGCCCCCACCTCTCATGTTCTCTGGGGACCCAAGACCAAGGAACCTGACCTATCTGGGCTTCAGTCTCTTCAAGGGTCAAATGTTCATAATATTCCTCCAAATACAGACCTCACAGGATAGTTTTGTAAACTTTAAAGTGCAGCAGACATGGAAATGACAATTTACTAGCTCCCAGCTTTTGGACAGCTTGAAGAGGATTTTAAAAGGCCTCCTCAAGTTTAAAAAGGAAGAAAGAGTGAAAGAGAAAGAGAAAAAAGGGAAAGAATGATAGAAAGGAAGAAAGGAAGGAGAAGAATCTGAGAAAAAGGATGGAAGGAAAGAAAAAGAAAGAGGGAGAAAGGGAAAGAAAAAAGGAAAAGGGGCAAGAACAGGAGGAAGGGTGCGAGAAAACAAGAGAAAGGTGGGAGGGAGCTAGGGAGAGAAGGAGGGAGGGAGAAGATCTAACTTGGCGGTATTAAGCAACTTCACCCAACAACTATGGGAGTCGGGGTCCTTCTCTGTTAAATGATGGGGTTGGGCTGGGTGGGTTGGAAGGTTCCTTTAAACCTCTAAATGCTGCTTTCCAGCTGGGGTTCTAAGACATTTCCTGTTAAATTTAATACATAGGAAAACAAGGAAACAGACAAATAAAAATAAACCAGTCTATTTTAAAATTCAACTTAAAATCTGGGACCCTACAAGGAGTTGGCAATCTCCTTTTAAATACCCCTTTTCTCTAGAGCATTTGCTAAGATTGTGTATTAAGGATGGGCCATAAAAATAAATTGCATTGTAAAAGTGGCCCTTTTACCGACAACCTTAGCGCTGGGGTTAAATGTCTAATTTCATACCATTATCCACACTGAGATCAGGTAAATCAAAGGGCACCTGGGACTCCCTGCCCTGCTCCTGACTCTGGACTGGCACAAAGTGGGTTAAAACAGGGCCTGGAGGGAACAGAAATGCTCTTCCAGGTGGCTTCCTCATTCCAGCATTAATACCAGTCAGTGCACCAGTACCAAATGCTACCCACATACAGCTGTCAAACACATTAAAAAGAAGGAAAAAAAGAAGCCCACAACGCAATGTAGCAAGTGACAAAATATAATGAAAATTCAAACTGCTAAAACAAATATAACCATAAAAAGACTGGAATCCTAGAAAAGCTATCTATGCAATTAAGCAGTTTTCGGCTGTATGGTGATAATCACCTAATTATACTATTAATGACAGTTCAACCTGCTCTCAAATAAAAGGACATTCTTCCATAACAGGATACCAGCTGTTTGTTACAGATGTCAAACATCTTTAACGCATTATTATTAAGGGGGGGAAAAAACTATAAAACTTACAGATCCATATTTCTCCCCCCTCCCTCTGGGTAAAAATATCACATTTAACCATGTGCTTTTATGGTGCCTAAGTGGGAAAAATAGAAATAAAATTTAAAAGCCCAAAGGAAAATAGATTGGGTGTGGGGGTTGGAAGGGGAGGCAGGGAAGGAGGAGGGAGAGAAATAACATGTCACAGATTCTTTGATCAGGAAGGGACCTGAGAAATCCCTTAAACCAGGAGTTCTTAACCATTTTTGGTGTCCTGGACCCCTGTCTGGTGAAACCTAGAGAATCCTTTGCAGAATCATGTTTTTAAATGTGTAAGATAAAACACAAAGGGTTACCGAGGCAACCAATTATTTACTGAAATATAGTTATCAAAATCTTTTTCAAAACAAATTCCTGGACACCAGGTTAAGAACCCCTGAAATTGTTCCACCCTCTTATCTTACAGCTGCAAGGGACCTTATTCACCTAGTCTAAACCTTTCAGTTTACACAGGAGACTGAGGTTCACGAAAGAGTAGTGACTTGGATAAGGTCTCATGGCACGTTGAAGTACTGACCCAGGACTGCCTGCACCACACCCCATTTTGCATTCTCTATAGATGGAATTCATAGGATTCAAGGTTGGAAGGAACCTCAGCAATGACCTAGTCCAACTCCATCCTTTTACAGATGAAGAAACTGAGGCAGAGAGAGATGAGATCCCTCTCCCAAGGTCACACTGCCAGGACTGGGCTTCAAAGCCTCAACACTCAAGTGCCGTAATTTAGCTGCTTCACTTTATCTATCTCCAGTAAAATTATCCAAGAACTGGGAATGTTTATTTAGGTTAGGGTAGAGTCGTCTCCCTGTGACTCAGGCTGGGCTCCCCATGTCAACAAAAATGGTCAAATCGGCTGTCATTGGCAGGCGCCAACTCTGAAGTGCCCCAGGCTATCAGAGTGGCCTCAGTCTGCCACCCAGCCTTGCCCTGAATTCCGCAGACATATGCTCTGCTTTTTATTCCATGCCAGTATTTCCTGAAAGCATGTGTGCCTTTGACATTTTGTAGCGCCAAGGTGTAATAAATATCAAACTTTGTCTTCTGACAATAGGCAGCCACATTTAATTAACTGGAGTGTAAAAAGGTGGGGAGCCCAGGAGGGAGAGCATAAGCTCCTGGCAGGCATTTAGTTAACTCTTTCAGCAAAGGGCTGGAGGAGGTGGAGAGGAGGTGGAGATGAGGTGGGGCGGGTAGGGAATGGAGGGTGGCAAATGAAAGCTGGGAGAGAGAGGGGGGAGAAGGAAGAAGATGGACACCTTCTGATGTTATGGGATCATGGCTTTAGAACTGGAAAGAACCTCAAAGGTCTTTTAAATCCAACACCAACGTTTTACACATGAGGAAACTGAGTCCCGGAGAGGTTAAGTGACTTGCCCAAGGTCAACACAGGCGAGAATGAACAGACCTAAGATCTGAACTCAAACCCACTGACTCCATACCTAAATCCCCCTTTCTGCCTCTCTAAACCCGATTGAACCAGAGAATTTCACAAAACAACCCTTTAAGAAGGCAGCATGATCTGATGGAAGGAATGCTGGGTTGGAGGTTTGCTCCTCATTATCTGGGTGATGTAGGGCAATGCAATTAGCCTCAGCCTCAGTTTCCCCATCTGTAAACTGAGAGTTTTGGACCAGATGAGCTTTCTAAGGTTCCCTTCCAGAATAAAAATCAAGTTATCCTGAGATCCTTACCTAGAGACAGCTCTATCACACATGACTATAAAAAGGTCCTCAGATCTGAGTTCAAGCCACAATTCTGGGACACTTAGCTGTGTGACTGTGGGCAAATCACTTAGCCTCTTTGCACCTGTTTGTACATCTGCAAGGCACTTTGAAGGGCAGCCTGGTGGCATAGTGAAGAAAGACTCATTTTCCTAAATTCAAATCTGGCCTCAGACACTTACTAGCTGTGTGACCCTGGGAAAGTCACTTCACCCTGTTTGCCTCAGTTTCCTCATCTGTAAAATGACCTGGAGAAGGAACTGGCAAACTTCTCCAGGATCTTTGCCAAGAAAACATCAAATGGGTTTATGAAGAGTCAGATATGACTGAACAACAAAGTGATCTGCTATTATCTCACTGGACCTTCCCAGGAACCAGGGCAGGCAGGCAAGGCAGAGATCATTTATCCCAGTTTGACAGATGAGTTAAACTAAGCTTAAGGAGTTGAGGTAATTTCTCCAAGGTTAGACAGTCAGTGACATTGGCATGTTCTGTGACACACTGAGGCTAGCTCTGCATGTTAAGACAGAAACAGCACCGGCTTGGAAGTCAGGAGACCTGAGTGCAAATTCTGTGGCTATCATCTCCTATCAATGCCACCTTAGGTCAGTCACTTCATTTTTCAGGGTCTTGGCTCCCCACACCCTGCATGTAGAATGAAGTAGTTGGATTTGACCACTAAGGTCCCCCCACCAGTGCCCCCCTTCTATGACGTATGAAGAACAGGGATAATGGTCACAGCCTTACTGGTTCCTACTCTGCTTACTCGGAAGTCAGGGGAGATGAGTTCACATCCTGACTCTGACCTTTATTACCTTGGTCAAGTCCCTTAACTCTCTCTCATCTATAAAAGGAGTGATTGGGTTGGATGGCCTCAGATCCCATGACGTAGGGGGGCTGGGAGAAGCTGGCAAGTGACCATAGGCATTTACCTGGGTTCTGTCAGTGCAATGAAGAGACCACAAATGCAAACCCCAACTCCAGCAGCAGCCCCTCTGGCCCATTCACAGCCTCAGTCTACCCCTCTGGTCTATTTACAGCCTCAGTCTATCCCTCATGTGAGTACAGAAAGGGAGGCCATGATCAGGTCTAAACAAAATGTGTTTTCCTGACCCCAATACATATATATCCTATATCCTGGAGGAAGGTTGGTGATCTCTCCTCAAAGGCGTGACATCTAGAAGGAATAAGGAAGACAGTCACCAAACAAAACTATTACACGGGAATGGAGGGGGAAGATGACAGGATGGGAAGGCTGCTAGAAACCATACTAGAGGAGGAATGATGGAGGGAACTAGGGTGGTCAAATAGACAGAGCATTGGATCTGGTGTCAGGAAGACCTGAGTACAAACTTAGCCTCAAGGCACTTACCAGGTATGAACCCAAGCCAGTCACTTAACTGCTGTCTGCCTCAGTTTCCTCAACTGTAAAATGGGGATAATAACAGCAACTAGCTCCCAGGGTTGTTTTGAGGATCAAATGAGATAAATCTGTAGAATATCCTTCCTTCCTTCCATCCTTCCTTCCTTTCCTCCCTCCTTTTTTCCTTCCTTCCTTCCTTCTTTCCTTCTTCTTTCCTTCCTTCTTTCTTTCCTTCCTTGAGCCCAAGCCCAGGTCTTCCTGGTTGCCAAGTCAGTTCTCTAACCATGACACTATGTGCCACTCCTCTCATTTGAACATGACTATAGAGCTACAAGGGACAGCTAGGTGGTGCAGAGGAAGTCAAGAAGATTCGAGTTCAAATCCAGTCTCAGATATTTATAAGCTGTGTGACCCTGGATAAGTCACTTAACTCCTATTTGCATCAGTTCCTCATCTGTAAAATGGAGACACACCGGAGAAGGAAATGGCAAACCTCTCCAGTGTCTTTGCCAAGAAAAACCTCAAGGACAAAGTCCACGGGGTCATGTAGAGTCAGACAGGAGTGAACAATAACCTCAGCAACAGAAATGGAAAGAACAATAAAATAAAGCCAGATGCTGTGGGATTATAATGACCAATCTTGGTCCGGGCAAGGAGATGAAGAAATGTATTTCCCTCCCCTTCAATGGAAAGGTAAAGCAGAACCTGCTAAGGCTTGGTCACTGTAATTAACTGCTCAGTGTGAAGGTCAGAGGGGGCAGTGAGAGATTCAGAAATAACAGTGAAAGGCACCAATGAAACCGGGCTTAAAGGAAGAACCCGAACAGGTCTGACAGTTTAGCCAATGACACTCCTTCTAGATCTGACCGTCTGGAGTCTCGGCTCCCATTCTGGCTCTCTTGCAATTGCTCTGCAAAACACAGACCTCCAGAAATCGTCCAGGGCTGGGGGCAGGTTCTGTCCTCTTTGCAGGAGGAGCCCAGGGCCCACCCAGAGCCCTTTTCTCCTCTAAGCAGGCCCTGGCTTTGGAGGCTCTCCTGTGTTTAGATGAGTCAGACTTGTTTGTACTTTATGCTTCCAAGGAAAACTTAAGAAAGACACCACAGCAAATGTGTCCCCAGCCCAGGAACTGCTGTGACTATCTACCAGGAAAGACAGAGTAGAAGAAAGAAATAAAGGGGACTGCTAGGTGGAGCAGTGAATAGAGCGCTGGAGTCAGGAGGACCTGAGTTCAAATCCAGCCTCAGACACTTAACAGTTAATAGCTGTGTGACCTTGGGCAAGTCACTTAACCCCAATTGCCTTGTCTTCCCCCCTCCAAAATGCAATAAATAAATAAATAAAATTTAAAAGAGGGAAATAAAGACAGGATCTGGAGTGAGACACACAAATCTGGACTTTATTCCCAATTGTTCAACTTCCTAAATGTGGACAAGTCCTTAACGTTTCTGGACACTCACTTTCCCATCTGTAAAATGGGAGCTATTCCAAATGTGAACTTCTGGAATACTTCCAAAGTACCCACAGTTCAAAATGAGTTTGAAGAGGAAGGGTACACCCCACATCTCCTTGCAAAGATACTCAACTCAATCGCTGCTCCTTGGGAAGTAACTTTGAAAAAAAATCTATGATCTCATCAGTTTGGTTTCTTTCCCTGTTGCTACAGATCAAGTCCCCCTACTCTCCTCCTTCTCTTTCACCCCCTCCCCCAACTCTGGACATAATTTTTTTCATGAATCAATGTGACCAAAAAGCTCCTGCCCCCCAAAACATAATATTCACATAATATTTCAGGAACCAATGGCACCTTCCACCCGTCTAAGCCACTAAGATTTCTCCTCTGCTTATGAGAATCACTGAAGTGATGCCATAATACACACAGCACTGGGCCCAGATTCAGGAAGACTAGAGTTCAAATCCAGCATCAGAAACTTATTAGCTTTGTGACTAGCTAAGACAGTTAAGTCACTTAACCCCAATTAAAAAAAGAACCAAAGGGGAAGGAGCCATTACAGCAGCAGCAGTGGGAGTAGGACCAAGCTGCCCAGGCCAAGAAGTGTGACTTCATGGAGACTCAGATAGCAGAGTTCTAAGAGACCTTCCAGCTGTTTGAGCAGACAGGGGATGGAAAGATCTTATCTAGTAGCCAGGGGGGGATGTAGTGTAGGCCCTGGGCCAGCACCCTTCCAATGCTAAGATGCTCAAGGTTTTAGGGAACCCCAAAGTGAGGAAGTGAATGTGCAAGTGGTGAACTCGGATGCTTTCTGCCAACACTGAAGACAGTAGCAGGGCGCACATGGAGATTATGATGAAGAGCTTAGGGGCTTTGACAAGAAGGGGAAGTGCCCGGTCATGGGGGCTGGAATACAACACATCGTCATCACCCTGGGTGAGAAGATGATAGGAAGAAGGAAGAAGGAAGTGTTGGTGGCAGGGCATGAGGACACCAAGGGCTGGATCACCTCTGAAAAGCTACTCTGGAGAGTGCTGAAGGGCTGAGAATAACTCCCCTTTCCATGTAGAACTCCCTTACTTCTCCTCTCACCCCTGATGCAACTAACTACATTTTTAGGGCTACCACCAACATCCTACTCCTAACCCCCAACCACGTATGCCTTCCTTGGATCACATGCTCTCTGCTTTCTCCAAATAAACTTGCTATCACTCCTTTGGGTGAAAAAAAGAACCAAAGTCATCTTGTTAGTTTCATTCGGTAGTTACTGATACTGACCATGTCACTCCAGTGGCTCCCAGCTGCCTCTAGGACAAAATAAAAACTCCTTTGTTCAGCATTTAAAAGCCTTTTACAATCTGGCTATCAGGATGATAAGAGTGCTGGGCTTGGATTCAGGAAGACCTGAGTTCAAATCTAGCCTCAGACACTTACTTGTTGTGTGACCCTGGGCAAGTCATTTACCCCTGTTTGCCTCAGTTTCCTAAAATAAACTGGAAAGGAAATGGCAAACTACTCCTGAATCTTGGCTGCAAAAACCCCAAGTGGGGTTATAAGACATGACTGAAAAACAACTGGTCAACAAAACTGTCTGGTTGATTTTCCTGAATGATTCTGCATTATTACTTCAGAGTAACCTACCTCCATGAATGCTTCTACATTTCAGCCAAACTAGGTTGCATTTCCCACTGCCTTGCTTCCCTCCTCCCTGCTCATGCCTGAAATATCCTCCCCTTCTCACCTCTGTTTCTGAAACTCCCCGAGTTTTCTTCAAAGTTCAAATTAAGTACTTCTTTCTATTAAGAGACCTTTCCAGATTCCCCCAGTTGTTACCGCAAAGTGGAAAAAGCATTCAACTGAACTTTAGTGACCTTGACTCTGTAACTCAGCTTCCTCATCTGTAAACTTGGGGACAAACCTGGATGGTCTCTAAGGGTCCTTCCAGCCTAGATCTGTCCTCCTAGGATCAACTGAAAGCTGGTCACCAGGGGATAGATTTTTTTGGTCACATTGACCCATGAAACAAGCTACACCCAGAATTGGGAGTAGGGGTGGGAGGGAAGAGAGGAGGAAGACTTGGTTTATATCTAGGGAAAGAACCCAAACTGATGAAATCACAGATTTTTTTTAAAGGACTGAATGAAATGAGTCTGCTTGAGCGCTCACGCACACACACACTCTCTCCATCTGTTTTGGGAGTGTGGATCCCCCCAATAGACTTTCCTTCTCTCCACCCACCAATAACAATAAAAATACTTCATATCTATCTGGTCCTTCAAAAACTGTCTGTCATATACATTGTTGTACATTAGCTCCTTGTTGGCGGTAGGGTGGTTAGGGACTGAAGCCCAAGGAACTCTTAACATTTCCCCATTCCAAACCAGGCGGAGGAATTTCCCCTGGAAAACAGAGGCAAAGTCTTTTTTTCCACGGGAGCTCCCTGAAAGATCTGGGCTCCAAAGCAGTGAGCTAATGAATCCCTTAAGAACCTTGGCACCTTGGGTACTTAGAGCCAGCAGAGCCTATACTAATGAAATCCAGAGTCTCCCTACCTTCACCAAAGAACCCAAGAATATTCCAAGACACCAGATCATAGATTCTAGAGCAGCCCTCTAATTTGACAGAAGGAGGAACTGAGACCCAGAGAGGGGAAAGTGACATCTAGGTTCAAATAGCTAGTCAGAGGCTGAAGAGGGATCTGAACCCAGGTACTCTTAATCCAAATTTAGTTCTTCCACTATACCAAGCTCCATTTCCTTCTCCCTGGGGTCTGTTGCATTTTTCTCTGTAGCTGGATACCCTGGGATGGATTTGCCAGTCCCTGATACTTGGGTTGTACAAATGGCCCTTAAGCAACAATACTTCCCTTAGAAAGCCTCCGGGGTAGTTCTCCAGCACCCTCATCATCCCCACTGGTCCATGGAAGGCCTAAGGCATTTAGTATACACACTCCCACTCCTCCTTTATATTCATTCTCAGACTTTCCCATTCTCTTTTTTTTCCTTCCACAAATAATCACAGGGAAACTAGCAAATGGTAGACATAGTTACCAAGACAACAGAATTTAGGACTGTGAGGAGGTTTGAAAGTTAATTCTGAGAGGTAACAAAAGGGAGGGGAGTTTACTATGGAAAAATTCTCCCTATGTGGCCATGAAGGCTAAACTCAAAGGGCCCCAGGTCGGTGGCCTTGGGACAAGGTGAGGCCAGACTTGGCCTTCCCAGGTTGCTAATCCTTCCCCTCACCACTGCCCAATCAACTTTCTTTGCCTGCTCTCGGAGCAAGAAAGTTTGATTCATTCTTGGCACTGAAATAAAGAGTCTGGGGATGGGGACCCTTGGGGAATGAAACAATTTTCTCTCTAAGCATCTTGTCCATTACAGCTTCCTATGAAGGCTGGCTCAAGCACTGGGGTTACCCAGTTCCGCTCCTGAAGCATGTGGGGTGGGAGAAAAGGAAAGGACAGAGAGTGAATGGTCCTCCAAGCTCAGATGTCGGGCCAAGCTTAATTACATTCTTATTGATACAGAAAATGCTGCTCTGTGCCCATTTCTGCCCTCTCCTACTTGGCCCACTGACAGCTACATTCTGCAAAGTGGTTCTAAGAGCCTAATCAAGAATGTACCAACCTCTCCCTGGTGGCAGAAGAACAGTTCCTCAGAGCCCACGCTCAACAAACTTTGCTTCTGAAAGAATCTCTCAGACAGAGCCTCCTCCTTCCACCAGATTCCAGAACCCTCACAGGAGAACACTATCTAGGAGCATTATTCTAGAAGCCTTAAGAAAGAACACTGAACAACAGCATCAAACCTCACTCACAACACCATACGTCACCCACAGCCACCCTTTCCCCGAATACTACTCTCTGCAAGGCAAACTTTCTTTCCTCCTATTCCCAACTGCTCTATGTTCTGCTCTCCCATCCTTCCCCATTAACCCTGTATCATCTGAACTCGCTGATAAGCACTTACCTCTTTTCCTACTTCCTCCTCCTTTCCACCCCTCTCCCCATGTACTCTCTGAGATTCGGTGACACTGGCCTCCCAGATCAAGTTCCTCTCACAAGACATGCCATCGCCCACATCTGAGGCATCTCTTTGACTGGTTGTTCCCCAGGTCTAGAATTCTCCCTCTTCATCTTCCCCACCTGACTTTCATCAGGTCCCAGTTAAAATCCCACCTTCTACAAGAAGCCTTTCACCATCCCCTGCCTTCCCTTGGAGATCACCTCCAGCATACCAGGTCCATATGTTGTCAGCACATAGATGTTTACACAATGTCTCCCCCATTAGACTGTGAGCTCCTTGAGAGCAGGGACTGACGTTTTGCCTTTTTTTTTTTTTTTTTTTACGCCCGATGCTTGCAGGGCTGGGGAATCCGTGATGTCGAGGCCACATGCAGCCCTCAAGGTCCTCAGACTAGGTCTACAAGGCTCCATGTGACCTTGAGGCTGCATGTTCCCCAGCCCTGGTCCAGTGCTTGGTACAGAGTAGGTGTTTAATAAATAACTGATGTTGACCAGTTGACTTATCTTTTTCCCCTTCTGAATTTCCTTCAACTCTCTTCTGCATATTTTTAAAAAAATGTCCCACTGATGCTCCTTTTTTCTTAATAAAAAGGGTTTTCCTAAGCCATTTTTCCTTTGTTTAGTTTGAAAGGTGTGAATTCTCCACTGGGCTTAATGTTCCCAGCGATTGGTTATGATAAGACATGGATCTATGATAAGATTAGATCTTTCAAGTACATCTCTATCAATATTTCAGCAGAGCTGGAGATTTCATCAACGTTGCTACTGTTCATCAAGGCTGATTCAACACCCTGCATATATTAACTGGTAGCATTTTGAAATGATTGTGGTCAAAGAATTTCATCTCTCCACTAAGCTGAGCATCAGGTGATGCTCCTCTCTCCAAAGATGGTTCTTGAATGACAGACATGGGAGTTCAGCATGGTAGGAATGGCCACGAGTTTGGGGACAGAACCTTCCAAAACTCAAGGTGCCATTCTCCTCTCTAACTCCCTGCCTGTGAAGATCTGGTAATTAGTGCACCCCCTCACTGAACCCTTTCAAACTAGGTCACAATACACAGTTTCTACTGGTCCAGCTTGTTGAACAGGGATTCTAGGGTTTGGCAACATTCCATCCCCACCAATAGAGAAACAAGTCATTCACACATACACCCTAAACCTCAGTTACCTCATCTGTAAAATGGAGAGCACATTCCTCAATCAACAGGCATTTATTAAACGCTTAAGAAAAAGTGGAAAAGAAAAAGTCCCTGCTCTCAAAGGGATTCCACAGTCACTGTGAGAATCAAATGTTACGATGTAAATAAAGTACTTTGCATGTTTTAAAACCTATATAAACCTAAGCTATTATTATTTGTGCTAATTATGTTATAAAGGCAGCTAAGTGGCACGAAGGGTGGGGAGCTGAACTTGGAGTCATGAAGAGCTGAGTCCATCCTGCCCCAGACACTTACTACCTGGGTGACCCTGGGCAAGTCACTTCATCTCGCTCTGCCTCTGTTTCCTCATCTGTAAAGTGGGGATAATAACTGCATCTACCTCCCAGGGTTGCTGTGAAGACTGAATAAGATAACAAACATAAAGTGCTATATAAGCCTTGGATTTCTATATAAATGCTAGCTCTTATTATATAGCTGTAGTTGCGAGGAAGACCTGAGTCCCTGCTCTGATACATCCTAAATTATGTGATCCTAGACAAGACATGTAACTTCTTAGTGTCCCCAACTACCACCACCCCAAGAATACCATCAATTGCAGCTCTTGTTCTTCAGTTGTTTTTTCCAGTCATATCCAACTCTTCCAACTCATTTGGGGTTTTCTTGGCAAGGACACTGGAATGCTTTGCATTTCCTTCTCCAGTTCATTTTATATATGAGGAAAGTAAGGGAAACAGAGTTAAGTGACTTGCCTAGGGTCACACAACTAGTTAAGTGTCTGAGGCCAGATATGAACTCAGATCTTGCTGACTTTAGTGCTGGCACTCTATCCACTGTGCCACCTGGCTGCTTCGTAAACTGACAATCTACATGGATAGAAGGAGTTTCCCTTATACTAATGAAATCATAGATCTCCTTTCCCCCCTCCAAAAAAAAGAGTGAGGTTAAGGATCTTCCCTATTTGGACACCATGATGGATGCTTTCCATCTGGACTACAGAAACGCAATCTATTCCAAAAGGAAGAAAGATGTGTCCTCAAATATATAAAAGGGGCTCCTGGAGAAGAGGAAGTGGATTTCATCTATCTATCTGTGCTGCTCCCAAGGACAGAGCAAGGATCTTGTATTGGGGGCAGAAGCTACTGATAAAGAGATCCCCATAACCTAACATCAAAGCCATCTGGCCATGGAAAAGGGCTATCTCAGGAAGCCCCCATTATTGAAGGCTAGCTAACACCCCCTCAAGGACAGGGTAGATGGGATTTTTTTTTTCTATACTGGGCTCCTATGATCTCTAATCCAAGGATGAGGAACCTGTGGTCTCATCGGATTCAGTCAAAGGGCCGCACCTGATGACCTAGAGGGCCACATGTGGCTCTGAGGCCACAGGTTCCCCATCCCTGCTTATCTGGCAGGGCCACACCAAGCAAATGGCTAAAGTTTAGAGTCGCTCTAAATACTAACTCGATAGAAAGCCTGGCCACGGGTCAGATGGGTCCTTCCTTTCATACAATGAAGACCTGAGGAAAAAATGTCTACAGGACAAGGCCCCAAATTTCTGGCTGTAGCTGTTTATGACCTTGCAGTTACTCCCCAGTGTGAAGCCCATTTTTGATGGTGGGTCCCTGAGTCCCTCCTAATCTGGTTACTGCTGTTGTCCAAGGACAGAGGGTCTTTTCAAGAAGTATATGAAATGTCCAAGGAGCTTAACGTTGAGGAGATGAGAAAATACTGAAAAAAAAATCTATACATTTTCCAGGGGGAAAAATACTCAGCACAACATAATAGAGAATTGAATTTGGAAGGTAGGAGACCTATGTTTCAATCCTAGCTCATCCATGTGACTTTCAATGTACAAGACTCAGTTTTCTCATCTTTAAAACAGAGGCTGTTGGGGCGGCTAAGTGGTGCAGTGAATAGAGCACGGGCCCTGGAGTCAGGAGGACCTGAGTTCAAGTCCGCCCTCAGACACTTAACACTTACTAGCCATGTGAACTTGGGGAAGTCACTCAACCCTGAATTGTCCTGCCTTCCCCCCTCCAAAAAGCAAAAAACAAAACAAAATAGAGGCTGTGGTAAGGGAGCAATTATCATAATGTCCTTGGATTAAAAGAAAAAAGCAATTACACACCCCCCCCCCAAAAAAAAACCTTGTTTTTTTTCTTGACACCCATTCTCTCCCCCCAATTCATGTATCCAAATATATCAAACACAATCATTTTCTGGGCCTACCAAGTGAGAGATGATGTATTTTCAAGATCCCAAACTAAACAAAATGGTTTGTGCCCTGTCAAGTTCACAAAAAAATCAGAAATCTATTGACATTTCTCCCAAATTTCCTTTCCCTGCCTCCCCCCACCAATGTTTCACTGCCTGCAAACCCCAATTTCCCAGCCCATCTCCTCTGCAAAATTTCCAGAAAATTCCTCTAACTGGAACTTGGGCTGTCATATAGAAGATGAGGGTCCTTTATTGTTAAGAGGAACCTGAACAATTTTAGAAAAATATAGAATAATGCAAACCCTGCATGAACAGAAGAGTGTCTGAAGTGGTTTTCCATCTACCAGCAAAACCCATGGAAAATTACTGAAAGGGAAGAGATGGGCAAGAATGGCTCAGTGGAACACAAACATCCCCAGCCTACTGGTGGTCAGGAAAATGGGGCTCAAGGTCTATCCCTCTCACTGCAGGTTCTCCACCCCTTACTTAGCCAAATTCCTCCAACTCCCTAGGCCTCTGTAAAATGAGGGGGTTGAACTGGATGACACTTGAGGTTTCTTGTAGCTCCAAGCTTCTAGAATTCCCCATTAGAAGAATCCCACAATCTGCTCACAAACACAGACATATGGATGGATTTGTCCTGAGCACATACTATAAATCACAGTTCTCTCCAGAGTCAGCTATACTAGGAAGAACAGACCAAAAGACGGGCATGGTACATATCTCAAAGGCCCTATCCATTTAGAATCACCATCATGGCAACCGTTATCATTCTCCGCCCTGCAATTTGACTTTGACATACATTACGTCTTGGTATGGCAGAAGGTCTGAATGTCCATTTCCACTAGGAGGTTGTCATAGATTCACAGGATTCCCCTGGCTCTTAGACCTCTGTTTCCTCATCTGTAAAATTAGCCATAGGGAGGCAGAGGCCCCAAATCTTAGCCATTTTACCTCTCTCATTGACAGCCTGGATGTAGCAGAAACAACATAGGATTTGAAAGCAGAGGCCCCAGACTCTAGAGGCCCAGCTTTGCTATTCTATCTGGGTGATCCCAAACAAATCACTTCTCTGGGCCTGTTTCCCCTTTGTAAAAATAAAGTGGTTGGATGAATCTGACTCTAAGATATCTCCTGGATCCTATAAGCTGTTTGACTTGTCTTTGATTTTCAAGACTTACTCAATTAGATGAGCCAACACATTTTCATAAAGGTAGGTGGCACAGTAGAGAGAGCCCCGAGGCCTGGAGTCAGGAAGACCTGAGTTCAAATCCAGTTACAAACACTTAGTAGCTTAACCTGTTTGCCTCAGTTTCCTCATCTGGCAAATGAGCTGGAGGAAGAAATAGCAAACTACTACAGTATCTCTGCCAAGAAAACCCCAAAAGGGGTCACAAAGAGTTGGATACAACTAAAAATGACTCAACAATAACAAAGGACTCTTCTCAACCATCCCACACTTTCCCATTTAGCTGCAGCCCAGCCAGGCAGAGAGCCCAGGGGACCTAGCCTGCCGAATTTCTAGCTGGGACAGAGCCTTATGAAGAGGTCCCCTGTGTTTCCCAGATGGTTAAGGGGAATGTGCTACTATCTGCCCATTTCTCCGGGGTATCAGGAAGATGAATTAGGGAATGTTCGACAAGTACTCTCGAGAAGTTGGTAGGATTGTGCATGCTGGGTGTGTGAGCTGTAAATAAGGCACTCTCTCAATCACAGCTCAAATAGGAAGATTTTCTTTTTATCTCACTTGGATGCTTGCAGTTCTAATAAGCCCCCAAAGAGCACAAGGCTTTGGTTCTTGACACTACCAACTCTTAAATTCATCTGTGGGAGGTATGATTACTCCAAGCCCCTACTGAAACATATAGAGATTCAGAGAGAAATGACTTACCCAAAGTCACCCCAGCTCTTCCTCAAGTACAAACCTCCAGGGTATTTGATACCATATCCCAGGCACCTGGGGAGCTTCCTCCAAAGTTGTAAATTTATTTAAGGCCCAGGAGGCAAGCTGAGTGGAAAAACTGTTGGCTTTGGAGTCTGAAGACTTAAATACAAATCCCAATTTTGCACCAATCTACTGAAGAGAGCTTCCCTAGAAATGGGAATTCCTTAAGGGCAGAGACTATCTGGCTTTGGTCCAGGTGTCCCCAGTGCTAAGCAAACAGTAAAGGTTTAGAATTGCTGGGGGATTGGATTAATATTTGACTATCAGCTTCCTTATCTGTAATAATTAGCATTTATATAGCTGAAGTTTTCAGTGTTCTTTACACAAATTATCTTTTGTTCCTTAGAACAAGGAGGGTCAGGAAAGTGCTATTATCATCCCCATTAAACAGATGAAGAAACTGTGGCAAATAGGGGTCACATGACTTGTTTAGAGGTCACAAACTAGAGTTTGGGCCAGCATTTGAACCCAAGTTTTGACTACTAGTCCAGCTGTCCATCCCCTGGACCACCAGGAAGGAGTGTTAGACCTCCACGCAGCTGCCTAAATCCGACTAACTTCTGTTTCAGCAAGCTCTTGCCGAGTACCCATTTAAAGCACTCTTGGGGTTTGGGGGTGTTAACAAAGATTAAAAATACAAAGACAGTCAACCTTTATTAAGAACCTGCAGGGTACAGAGCACTCCCAGAATACCCAAACAGTCCTGTATGCCAGAGCACCTCCCAAAGTTGTCAAAAGGAAACTCACGTCAAGACTAGAACTAGCCAGTGGAAAAAATTCCTGTTCCATTAATAACTAACTAGGCAATTCTAGAGGCAGTCAGGTCCAGCATGCAGGGGGCCAGAAGACCTGAGTTCTATAACAGGTGACCTCGGCCAAGTACTTTCACATACCTCTCCAGGTCTAAGATTCCTGCCATTCAAGAAGAGGGTGTACGATCCTCTATGAGGAAGATTAAAGCCTGAGGCTGAAGGGAAGAAAAGTTTGGTTTCTTAAAATAAGTTTTATTAAGATCTTTTTTTCATTGGCCAGTTAATAATAATAGTTAACCCTTTATTTGGGGTAGCTAGGTGGCACAGTGGATGCAGTACCAGACCTGGATCAGGAAGACCTGGGTTCAAATCCAGCCTCAGACACTTACTAGCTACATGACGCCAGGTAAATCACTTCACCCTGTTAGCCTCAATTTCCTCATCTGTCAAATGAACTAGAGATTGAAATGGCAAACCATGCCAGTATTCTCAGCTAAGACAACCCCACGTGGGGCCATGATGAATCAGGCATGAATGAAATGACTGAAGGACATCTATCAGGCACTGTGTGAAATACTTTACAAATAATATCTCATTTTATCTTCACAACAACCCTGGGAGGTGGGTGCTATTATCATCTTCATTTAACAGCTGAGGAAACTGAGGCAAGATAAAGAGTAAGTGACTGGTCCAAAGTCACATAGCTAGTGTCTAGAGGATGCATTTGAATTAGACTCTTCCTGACTCCAGACCCAGAGCTCTATCCTTTGGGTGCAGCTGGTAGAGATTTTTGGATAACATCCCTGCCCTCAAGGGGCTTCCAATGCAGTTGGAGAGACAATTATACCTACAACTTTTTTTCAAGTACCAATGCCACAGCCTAGAATAATAGGCTATGGAGACAAGAGCCACTTTTCCACAAGCCTCAGAATCACCACTTCATGGAGAGACTCCCATGAAAAGTGTTGTCTAACACCAAATGCCTGTCGCTCATCATTAAGACAACTGCCCCTAATTTAATATAGTCCCTTGGAGCTGGAAGGAACTTTAGAGGCTGTTTAATTTAGCCTCCTCATTTTAGAGATGAAGAAATGAACTTGGCAAAGGTTCTCCACACAGGTGGCAATTCACAGAGAGGGCATCCCCAACCAAACACTGAAACATGCTAAAAGAGGAGTGAAAACATAGCCCCAGCATTAAATTGTAGGGGGAGTGAGAAGGGTAGATGACTCACTAGGTTGAGACAGGCAGCTGCACTGAGCTACCTGGGCTAAAAGAATTTCCTACAGCCTCTGGGAGCCAGGACTGACCACAGGCTCAGGATGATGGCACCACCAATGGCCACAAATAATTGTCCTTAATTGCTTCCTATCTCCCAGGCAGATACTTAATGGGCTGTTTCTTTGAGGGGAGCGGAGGGGAAGAGAGAGACTACCTGATGAATGTCTGAGGAGTAGAGGGGTGAGTGGGGAGAGACACAGATTTCAATAGGAATATCACTAAAAGTAAGCCTTAGGGGCCAGAAAGCTCGGAATCCGGAATTAGTCTGCCTTCAATCTACAAACATTTATAAATGGCTTATAGTGCAAAGCCCAGAGGGTACAGAGAAAGGCCAAACTAGTTCCTGTCCTAGGAGTTAAGGGAATCAGATTCAAATCTCAACGCTGGGTTTACTAGCTGTGTGACCTTAGGCTTATCAATTCAATTGGAAAAACAAAAACACTGAAGTGCTTACTAGACAGCAGGAGGTAACTCCAGCTAGTGGATAGATAGGCAGGTCTGGCAACCAGGAAGACCTCTTCAAGTCTAGTTTCTGATACATATTGACTGAATTCTTCAAGTGTGTATAGGGGTCCTGAGACCAAATATTTTGAGAGCACATTGACTATGACGGTAAAATAATAGTTCCAGTTCTAAAGACACAATTCCTCTACCCTCAAAGAGTCTACTACTACCTTTTTCTCTGGATCTCAATTTCTCCATCTGTAAAATGAGGCTGCTCTAGGTCAGGGGTTCTTAAACTGGGGACTATCAGGGCAGCTGCAGCTAGGTGGTGAAATTCATGGAGTGCCTGGCCTGGAATCAAGAGGACTCCTCTTCCTGAGTTGTGTGATCCTGGGTAAGTCATTTAACCCTATTTGCCTCAGTTTCCTCATCTGTAAAATGAGCTGGAGATTGAAATGGCAAACCACTGTATCTTTGCCAAGAAAACCCCAAATGAGGTGATGAAAAGTCAGATGAGTGAAAATGAGTGAACAACATACCTGGGGATCTATGGATCCCAAAAGGGTCTATGGATAGATTTCAGAGATCTATGAATTTGAATGGGAAAAATTACCCCTTTTTCCCTCTAACCTGGAATGGAAATTTGACATTTCCTTCAATTATGAAGACAGGTAAGAAGCAGAATTCTGAGAAGAGGTCCAAAGACTTCCCCTGTCAAAGGGATCCAGGACATGCAAAAGAAAGGTTAAGAACCCTTGGTCTAGGTGATCTATCCCTAAACTCCCTGGCAGTTCTAAATCCTAAAATAATATGATCATTAGAATATCATAATACCCTGGTCTTTAGGAGGAAAACCCTTACTCAGCGTCTGTCCTGCAATACCCTGCTCAAATGCCAGCCCTTCTATGAAGACTTCCCTAATCCCCTAATCAAAATCTTTCCTTCCTTGAGCTACATACAGCCCCTTTGCTCATACCTTACAAATACTTTTTAACATATTGTATTTGGTATTATAGAGGGGGATGTGGTCAGGCGAAAAGAGCACTGGTGTCAGAGACTGTGGGTTCAAATTCTGTTTCTTCTAGTTACTATTTAGCTGTCCCTTAAAAAAAACAATCTAACTAGATTACAAGCATCATAAGGATAGGGACTATCTTTTATTTATGATCTTTTGTGTCTGACAGAGGCTTAGTACTTTGCTGTTGTTGTAGAGTCATTTCCTACTCTTTGAGACCCCATTTGGTGTTTTCTTGGCAAAGATACTAGATTGGTTTTGCCATTTCCTTCTCTAGTTCATTTGACTGATGAGGAATTGAGGCAAATAAGGTTAAGTGACTTGCCCAGGGTCACACACAGTAAGTGTCTGAGGCTAGATTTGAACTCAAGGCTTCCTGACTCCAGGTCTGGCATTCACCACCCAGCTGCCCCAGACTCAGTACAGTATTCTTCAAATAGCAACAGCTTAACAAAATGTAATGAACTATTTGTTGACAATTTCAAATATTGGTTGCCTAAATAAACACAAAAAGAATAGACAGCAAGTTGGGAAGAGAAGCTTCTATATGTAAGCAATGCCCTAACTTACAATAATCTGATTTGCCAACATACCTACCAACAGGTAGGACCAGCACTATTTCAGAGATGTCACTTCTGGAGCGGAGATGCTCATCACCAGAAGGGTGGCCATTAGATAATGATTTTTTTTTCTGCCACAGCAACTCATGATGCCCATCTCCTAAGGCCCAGGGGCCTATGATCTATATTTCTGAAGCCAGATTGGGAATTTAACCACCATTCAGGACACTGGATTGGGGGATTTAGAGCTGGGAAGGTCTTTAGAAATCATCTAACCTAACCCTTCTCATTTCAGAGAGGAAGAAACAGAGGGCCAGACAAATGACTTGGCAATGAATAACAAGGTTAGAAGTAGAGCCAGTGTCTTCTTACTCCAGATCTGCTGTGAGCCAGGCTGCTCTCTGGAAAAAGCCTATTCTGAGTTCTGAAGAAAACCATCTTAGAGCCCCTGGTAGAACACCATAGGGATTGTAAATTGGGGACTCCCATTTCTTGCTTTAGAGTCAGACAAGTGGTAGGACCCATTGAGGGGCTTATGGAAAAGTCGACTACCTCCAAATCGCCCCACCCCCACCCCAAACAAAAACAATAGGAAAAGCTAGAATGCTTTTGATTTGCATTTCTAGGAGCTGGAAAATTCAATCCAGCAAGGAATAGAGTGTGTGTGTGTGTGGTGTGGTGTGGTGTGGTGTGTGTGTGTGTGTGTGTGTGTGTGTGTGTGTGTGTGTGTGAAGGCTGAATCACCCCCAAACAAAGGGGTTTCTCCTAAAAATTTGAAATTTATTTTTGGTACTGAGTAGAGGGAAGGGTGAAAAGCAATCAGGGAGTCGACTGGATTCTCACTGTGTTCCCCAAAGACGACTCCATGCGGATCCGCTCTCTGACTTCCCCAGGCATACTCCAACCACATTCATTGAAAACCAGCTCCCCGGGATGAGGTCGATGCCACTCAGCTTTACCAAGGGAGAGGAAGGTTCACTGCAAATACGAGGATCCCCCAGGGATCCTAAATAGGGTTCTAGGCTTTTCCTGTTAACAGATCAGTGAAAGGAAGGCCAAAAGGCATTCCGAGTCGAGAAAAGTGCGCCCCTCTCTCCCAGAGCCCAGTACTTACAAGTTCACCAATAAAACCCTGAATAAATCTTTCCCACGGAGAATAACTGGATGCAATCGTGAGCACATATTCACAGCCCTCCTCGGGCTCCCGAGGGATTACCATTCTCTCTTATGGAAGGATCTTATTCTAAACAAAATCCAGGTTCGACAGAAGCCAACTCCTCTGTGGATTGTTTCTCAAAGCACAGGAAACTTGAACTTTTTTTGAAGGGATCGGGGTGGGGGTTGGGGGTGGGGAAACTACAGTCAATTGCTCGAACCAGAAGCCACATGCAAAACCACCAAGCTTCCTGACCCCAAGGGCCTCATCTATTAGAAGTCACCCGAACAGGCCCCACACCCGGAAGGTTCTTATGGCTGTGGAAAAGGGGGGATGACCAGCGTCATCACAAACTTAGACCTGATTTTGCAAACTGTAAAGCGCTCTAAAATGTGAGCGAGTTCCCTTAGTCTACAGTTGTGGAAGGGGAGAAGGTGGAGAGAGTACCAATTAGGTGGGATGGGGACGGGGGCGGGGTAGGAAGGGGAGGAATTAACCCCACAGAGGGGCATTGCTTGACTCTGAACAAAGATCACTCTGGGCCACTTGTCCTCTTAATCCCCGCCACAGTCCCTCCGCTGTCACCTCTTCCCCTTTGGCTAAGCAAGAGCTGCCCTGAAACAGAAAGTTGTGGCCACCGTGAGGAGGGTTAAGGAAACAGGAAATCACGCCAAACATCCCGAGCTAGCAAGCTTCCCCCGCCCTCTTCCTCGGTCTTCCCTCCTCCTCCTCCTTCTCGGGGTCAACTCCTCCGCTGGGCCAAAAGACAAGGCAGCCCTGGGGGTGCTCGCACATGTCACGGGAGTTGCGCATTCACTTCAGCAGCCGCAGGCGGCTCCAGGGGGTGGGGGTAGGAGTTTAGCTAAGGGCCAAGGGGATGGAATGTCTGGGTGGAGGGGGCAGATGGTGAACACATCAGAAAGCCCCTTCCACTTTGGGGCTGTGCGCCTGGGAGACAGCGATGGGGGCTCGCTGAGCCATGAGAGAACTGGGCACAGCCAGTAGAAAGTAACTTCACACCCGGCTACTTAAGGCACCCTAGGTTACATAAATACTTGCCGCCGCACAACTAAACACAGCCCCGCCAGCCACCCAGGAGCCGGCTCCGGCTCCAGGCAGACAAAAGGAGAGAGCTGCGTGTTACACCCGAAGGCGGCCAGCTCGGGGCGGGGGGAGAGGGAGAGGGATCTGGGACTCACGTTGCACACCAAGGGCTTGCAAAAGGGCCAGGGAGAAGGCAAGCAAGGAAGCCGAGGAGACGCGGATCTGTTATTGTCAGAGGCCCAAGGGGTGAGGGAGGGGGTGAGAATTAAGCCGACGATACCGTCGCACACACACACTCACATACACACACTCAAACACACACGCACACATGAGAAGGGTCCCCCACCACCAGCCACCGCGCCACGCCGACCGAGCGGCAGCAGCAGAGCGCTTCCTTACCTGGTAAGTAATAGAGAGGTGGCTTCAGTCCAAACATGGTTTAAATTAGAGTTCCATAGTGATCAGAAAACGGGGTGACGAGGAAGAAAAAAGCCACAGAATAATCCTCTGTAATCTTTAAAAAAAAAAAAATAAATGGGCAGGACGGCGATCCGAATCGCAGTCCAAGAAATTTTAAGTTTGTTTAAAAAAAAATGTCTCGCCAATTTTGGCCGCCTTGGCGCTCGGAGATCCACGGGTGAGGTAATTGACCCAAAACGACAGCACTTGGAGGCTTTAAACTGATGCCTCGATGTCTTCCCTGGGTGTGTATTTTCTGCCTTTTGGACTTGAGATGCAAATAAAAGGGGGGGGGGGGTGTGGGGAGAGAGTGGTGGTGGAGAGAAAGAAAGGGAGAGGGAGGGAGAGAAAACGAGAGAGGAGGAGGATTCCCGGGTTTGAGATCTGCTTTAGGGATTACTCATTTGAGAAAAAGAAAAAAA
>CM053585.1:45850555-45924472 GCA_028646515.1 Pseudochirops corinnae
GGGGGGGGGGGAATTGGGGAGGAGGGGGGAAAGGAGGAGGGGGAAGAGGAGAGAAGAGAAGAAAATTAATACTCAAACAGCCAAGAAGTACAGTGAGGATATTTCTTCTCGGAAATAAAGGAACCGATATTGCAAACACAAGTCTCGGTAAGGAGAAAGACTGAAAAAACTGGTTCCCTTTCTCCACGCCCCGCTCCCCCGTCTTTCTCCCCTCTTCCCCTTTCTCCCCCCCTGGTTCTTATCTCTCTTCCTCGGCGTCCCACCACTGACTCAGGAAGGAGGGAGATGGTGGGAAGGAGGAAGAAACTCCCGCAGGCTACAATAACCCAGCCAGAAGGAGAAGAGCTGGGAGAGGAGGGAAGGAGAGAGCGCCCAGCATTAGAAAGCCCCCTCGATCAATTTTCATGCAAGAATCATTATCGGTAAATTGGAAATCTGGCTGGCTGACAGCAAATTTGTCTCCCCTAATGAAAGAGAAAGGGTAGGCAACCATCAGGCATCTGTTCGTGAAAGCAGAGTCTCCTGTGTTTAATCTGTTGTTGCTTCTTCCGTCTTTAAACTGCATCTTCTGAATTCCCCATGCTTTGCAAGAAGATAATAGTTTCACCTGCGATCTTCTCGAACAGGAGCAAAGACAGCGAACCCAATCATCAAATCCATGGGGAAACGAACTGCCAACCCCCCCCCCCCCAACCAATGGCTTCCCTCTCCCAGTGCCGGAGACTGGGGAGGGAGAATCCTCAGGCTCCCTTGTCGATCTGGATGAGGGTCCTCTTTTTCTTGTTTGCAGGCTGAGGTTTATTTGGTGATAGTTGCAAGCTGCACACGCTACCTCGGTTCTCCCACCAAAATAAAAAAAAAAACCAAACCCACAACTCTCCCCACCCCCTTCCTTGTCCGCCAGCCACAGAACTAACTGCCCGCTGGCCCCAGCCTCTGACTCCTCTCCAATCCGGGTGCCTTAGCACACAAAAGATAGGAGCAGCCGAGTCTGGGAGTTAACTCTCTAGACTGAAGAGCCCAAAATACTACCTGCCCCAGAGGCTTCGGGGAGTCCTTTGTGAAATTGACACTGGTTGCAACAGACTCTCTCCCTCTCTCTCTCCCTCTCTCTCCCTCTCTCTCTCCCTCTCTCTCCCTCTCTCTCTCTCCCTCTGCCTCTCTCTCTCTCTCTCTCTCTCTCTCTCTCTCTCTCTCTCTCTCACACACACACACACACACACACACACACACACACAAATATCTGAAGCCTAAATCAGCTACAAATGCAAGCAGTTTCTTTGGTTTTTTTTTTCTCCTTAAATATCCCTGTTGCAACAGTAATCAAGTGCCTGATACAATCTCACACATTCTCTCTCCACCGATGCATTATCAGATCCGGGAAGACATGCTTCCAGGCAAATAGACCTAATAAATGCTATTACTGAGATATTGCAGGCTCAGACTGTACCATAGTAACAAGGGCCCCAGCTAATTTGGTTTAAGTAAACGATCAACTGCACAGTCTATGTGTGTCTGGGTACAAGCCGGCAATCCCTCCTCCCTGAGCTCCTGCTTCGGCTCTTCACAGCAGTTCAAGAAGGCACCATGTGATAATTCCCCCGCACCAAGGGGGGAAAAAGCCTACCAGCAAACCACATCCTGTGTTAATTGTCCAGCCCAAACAGTTTTAAAGAGACATAGTCCATTCTCTTCCCCCACCCCATCAATCTTTAAAAAGGTGAGTTGTTTTTTTAATTGCTCTCTCCACCAGATGGAACCATGGTCGACGTGACACTCAAGAACTCACCTCTTGACCCAAGATAAAATCGCCTTAATTTAAGAAAAGGCACAGGGAAGACACAGACAAAATCCTCTCCCCAATCTCATCTGTAAAATGGGGAGAGAGGAGGGGAGGTGAACGAGATCTCTGACAGCCCTTCCAATTCTGACATTCTATGACGTGACTGCAGCCTTTCTACAAGGCTGCCTAAATCAGAGGACCAGGGCATCAGACCTGTACACACACACTGCTAGACACTGCATAAGCTGCTAAATGGCTTGTCTTTTCTTCAAATGATAATTTCATCCTTTGAAAACCACAGTTGTGATTCGGTGACAACGAAGTCACCTACTGACCCCAAGATACAACCACCTCACTTTAAGGAAAGACCTGTGCACACATCTAACATGCCTTTGCTTAATCTCATCTGTAAAATGAGTTGAAAAATCCAAAGATCTGATGAATGTATAATGAGCCAACCCTAGTCTCACGCCTCAACCAGGACTTCCTGAAAGTCGACTGATGAATGACAGCGCCTGCGGGGGCACTGAGTCAAGTAACCAGCACGTCGGTTCCTCCCTCCCTAGGAAGGGGATGTTTGGGTTGGTGATGTGTTTGGGTATGGGTGTATTTAAATATAAATGCACTAGAGGGTATCTGTTACGGGGGTGTCCAAGAAATCTTGGTTTCCACGGCATCTTAATACATGGAGGAGTCCTCCGAGGAGCCTCCCCAGTCCCCCACTCATTCCCACCCCCACTCCCCAGCACGCAGGCTGGATCCCAAACTGTTCTCTGGATGAACAGCACAAGCCTCCTATCTCCCCCAGCAGCCGCGGGAGAGCGATAAGCATCGTTTAATCTTCCCCTAGCAGCGCTCAACCGGGCGCCCCCGCCTCCCCCCCTCCTTTCGCGGTGCGCCTCCCCGGGAGGGCTCCAGGGCAGCCAAGCCGACGAGTCGCGTCTAACCTGGTGACTGTCTACTTTCGGGGTCTGCGCCCAGGTCAGGTCCTAAGCTTGCGGCCCTCACCTTTTCCCTGATGACCCCGGAGGTCGCACTGGGCACTCGTGGGGGTGGCCCTTTGTCTCCGGGGTTCAGATTCACTCCCCCATTTTCCACAGCCGTGGCTGCTGCCCGGTTGCAAGAATGCGTGCTAACACCCCTTTCCTTTGGCCTTTCCTTCCAGGCTTCCATGCACTTCCCCCAAACTGACTCCAACATAGATCCCCCCTCCTGGCATACAGATCTACAGTTTTACTTCAAATCTCCAGGAAATGCCAACCTTTTCACGGTGTGAGGTCATCCCTCCAACCTGGAAAGCCTGGCCATAAGAGCTACCTGGAGAATCCTGCTCTCCAGAAAATATATGTGGTTTTTGTGTTTCTTGTTTTTCAAAAGAGAGCCCAAACCATCCTCTTCTGTTGTCATTCTTTTATCGGCTTTTAATTCGCTGGGATTACGCTAACAACAGTGGTAATTAATAGTAAACCTTCCTCTACTGTATATGCTAATGGCGTGAGCCATAAAAATTAATTTGCAAACATGTCATTACACAATAGCTGTACAGGCAATAAACCTGTAATTATAGGCCAATCATAGATAGGGTACAGAGGGAGGGGTGCTTTGCCAATCTGTTGGGGTTTCCCCTCCCCCCTTTCCTTGTAAATTGTGTAAAGTGCTACCAGAATATAGCTTTCTTTAAGCCTGTTTAAGATGGAGTCCACTTGTGGCTAAGACTGCCTCTCCTTAGAAGCAGGAAAATGTAAGATCTACTCTATAAAAGAATGAAAGTCTAGGGACTTCTGGGGATCTGCTTCCAGAACTACTGACACAAAGAACCTAGAGACAGATTTCAGGCCTACAGATTATGTACTTCCCAAGGCTTTTATTTCTAAACACTATATTTGTTGGGGAGGGGGGCCCTAGATTGCGTGACTCTAAAGGCCCTTTCAGCTCTGATATCTCATGTTCCAAGCTCAACCTTCTATGATTCCATGATCTAACCCTAATAATTATTTTCGACCTACATCAAATTATTTTAAGAGGCTGGTACAAGCCCTAATTACTTTCCACCACACCCTGGTGAGGCTAGTCAGCTAAATTTATAAACATAGTAATGGCATCTCACGTTCATCCAGACTTTGGTTTAGAGGTCTTAATGTAGGTTATTAACCCTTCCTCGGGACAGGAACACATTTAGTAGCAGGGAAACTGAGGCTGGTTGCTATTGCAGAAGAATTGCTTTCAAATTCAGGTACTGCCTTGTGGCCTTGGGTTAGTTACTTTCTCTCTCTCTCTGGGCCTCAATTTCTTCCTTTGTGAAATGAAGGGATTGAACCAGATGATCTATGAGATACCTTCCAGCTCTAAATCCTACAATTCCAAAAAAAAAAAAAATGGTGAAAAAAAGAACCAATTACCTAAGGATAAGCAATTTAACCAATTTACTTTGCATTGATAGATAAAACAAGCAGTGAAAAGACTGCTTTTTGTCACTCTCAGGCAGGTTATGTTGGCAAGTATAAAACTATTTTTTCCCAGGTATCAGCCATAGTGTCCCCAGTTCCTTCTGAGGCCTGTGTTTGAGAAACTGTTAGGAGGGAGGGTGGGGATGAAGGACCATCACTTCCCAGATCTGGATTCTTATTGTTCAGTCATCCGTTTCTAACACTTCATGACCCCATTGGGGTTTTCTTGGCAAAGATAATGGAGTGGTTTGCCATTTCCTTCTCTAGCTCTTTTTACAGATAAGGAAACTGAGGCAAACAGGTGTGTATATATAGTAAGTATCTGAAGCTGGATTTGAACTGATAGCTATAGATAGATTTCTATAAGGATCTCCCCAACCTCTCATTCTACTCTGAAAGGAGGAATTCACCTGGGACTTGGGATGGAAAGGTTTCCAGAAGAGCTTTTGTTTCCTTCCTTTTCCCATGCCCCTTTAAATAGACGCACTGCTTTCCTCACAATAATCCTATGAATGCCTTCTCTTCTTCAAGGAGCTGGCTATTTTGAAAGCTAGGCAAAAGGAACAGTAACCAGAAAGCGAGCAATTCGGTATTTATAGGATTTTAGATCTAGAATAGGAAGGGCTATCAGAGACCATGGGACCCAACCACCTCATTTCACAGTTGAGGAAAGCAGATCTAACACTGTTAAGTGACTCGCTCAAATTCTCCAAAGCAGGAAGAATCCTTGGATTTCCATCTGGGTTTGACCCCAGCTCCAACACCAGCTAGGGGACCACAGGCAAGTCACTTAATTTTTCTACATGTCTATTGACCCATCTATAAATGGGGATAAGACTGACCCTAATTACCTCTCTAGGAAGTAAGTAAACCCAAAAGTACGACCAGTATGTAATAGAACCCTGAGATTTAGAAATGGAAAGAACTTTGGCATTTACTCCAAATCTGAAGGATTTGGCAGTTATTGTTCAGTCAGGTCTGACTCTTCATGACCCCACAGACTTGTCCTTGGGGTTTCTTGGCAAAGATACTGGAATGGTTTGCCATTTCCTTTTCCAGTGTGTCCCCGAGGGAAGTAGGGGTCAAGTGACTTATCCAGGGTGAAATGTCTGAGGCCAGATTTGAATTCAGGTCTTCTTGACTATAGGCCCATAGCTCTGTCCACTGAGCCATCTAGCTGTTTCGAAGGCCTAAAATGACAAGAAATAAAATTCAAACCCAGAAGCTCTGACTACAAATCTGGTGCTCTTATAGATATCACTTACTATAAACACATAGTATGTCAAAAGCATCAAGTCACCTTTTCCCCTCCTTATCATGACCAGGACCAGAAGTAGATCCCCCTCTCTTCCCAAACCTACATAGAAAATTTACATGCACAATGACATTCTTCATGCACTTCCTATCCCTAACAAAATCTGTTGTTGGAATTATTCATTGTCTTGTGACTGGGAATGGAGTACGTATACACATACGTAGCCCCCTTAGGTATGGAGCCTAGCAGCTTTAGAAGCTTGGTGAAGAAGAATTTCATTTCCCAACTGGGAAAAAAAGCTGGTGTGGGTTACTTCTCAGAGTTATGTGTTTAACAAAAGACTTCCATTGAATCCTGGATTCAGTGCTAGTCCCAGTAACCTCCGCCCCCCCCCCCCCCCCCAATAATTAGCTGTGTGATCTTGGGCAAATCCCTTCTCTGTAGGCCTGATTCTCCTTGGTCAAAATGAGCAGACTGGACTTGGTATTCTTGAGGGTCACTTCCAGTTGTGACTGTTATATTGTAAGGCAACCCGGTCTCCCATCTCTAAAATTCTGTGTTCTAAGATCTCTTCTGGCTCCGACGTTCTGTGTCCTAAGGTTTGTCTGGCTCTGAAATGCTATGTTCTAAGGTCCCAGCCAATTCTGATATTCTATGCCGGAAAGTCCTATCCAGGCCTCACATCCTAAGTCTATCCCATAATTTTATGCTCTACCCACACTATTGCTTGTTCAAAATGGAGGGTCCCCCACGCCCTCTAGTGGAACAAACATTGCCACATCGGAAGGGGAGCCAAGCATGGCCAGGAAAGTCATCTGAACATAATAAAAATAGCCTCTCGTGCACGTGCTGAGAAAATTGAGGCTGCAGACACAGAGGTCAGGAATGATGGCCAAGCTGTACGCCTGGGTTCCTCGCTGCCGCAGGCTGCCTCCCTCCCCTTTCTTCCCTTGCCTTCCAACACCATTAACGACAATGAGGTGACATCCCTGCGGCCCCCTTCAGTAGCAGGCCTGGAAGAATGACCCTCTTGCGCACTCAGTGACCTCTGCTGCTCATCCCATTAAGGGAAGAAATAGGAGAATGAGAAGAGGAGAGGAGAGAACCAGGGAGGGAAGACAATGTACAAGTAGAGACAATGCTATGTCATGAGAAGAACAAGAGACCTGAGTTCTAGTCCCAACTCGGCCACTCACTGGGTGACCTTAGAAATGTCATTTTCTCTCTCTATGTCTCAGTCTCCTAGTCTGTAAAAAATAAAATAAAATAAAGCTGGCCTGGATGATCTCTAAGGTTCCTTCTGGTATTGTGAATGTATCATGAATCTTCTTAAACTTGACCTCCAAACATTGTACCATCCAGCTACATACACTGATCTACATGCTTGTTACCTGGGTATAACTGCATCACCCATGTCTGGGATGCTTCCCCTCCTTATATTATGCCACTGAAAAATCCCTGGCTTCTTTCAATACCTAGCTCAAATGCTACCTTCTGCAAGAAGTCTTTCTTGGTCCCACAGATACAAATCCCTTCCCCACTCAGATTACTCCCTGTGTATTAATAACTATTAACTTATGAAGTTTCCTCCATTATACCCCAAGCTTCTGGAGGGCTGGGAGTTTTCTTGCTCTTGTTTGTACTTAGCACAGGTTTTGGTGTATAATAAATATCTGTCTGACCTCAGTTTCTCTATCGATGAATAGAGAAACTAGATTTCTATAGTTTAATAGAGATAGTTGGAGAAGTAAACTATTGAACAGAATTCTCACTAGATAAAGCCAAATTCTAAATTCAAATTTCCTTCTATTCATAGGATGCCAGAGTGTCTGGGTATATACTGCATAGGATTTGTGGTTAGAGAGAACCTTGGAGATTATCTAGTCTAGCCCTCTCATTTAACAAATGAGTAAATTCAGCCTCAGAGCAGGGGAATGACTTGTCCAAGGTCACCCAGGCAGTAAGCAGCAGAGCCAGAATTTGAATTTAGGTGATTCCAAATTCATTCTACCACACCACCTTCCCAAGTTCAAAATAAGCAAAGAATTACACAGATAATCTGTCTGTCTCTTCCAGCTCTAAGATTTTGTGAATCACAAGATTTTTGAACTTGAAGGGACCTGAAGAGAGGATCTGACTCCTTCATTTTACACAGGAGGAAACCAGGGCCCACAGAGGTCAAGTATCTTGCCCAAGGTCATATGGCTTTTATAAAACAAATTGAATTGACCTTCCACTTGATGTCTGCTTGGAGTCATAGGTCTCAGAGCTGGGAAGACACCTGAAGAGGTCATCTGGGTCAGTCCCTAGCATCTGGGCAAGTACCAATTATTACCAATCACACATGAGTCTGAGAGGGTAAGTGATTTAGTTCAAGGATTGTTTATCATCTTTATGGAATACTTTGCATTTTCAAAGTTAACTCTGTTTACCCTGTACCTTCAGACATTTCAAGTCCCCTTTGGAGGGGTGTTGAAATATGGTCACCTCTCATTTTCTCTGAGGAAAATAGAGGCATGAAAAAGGGGCCGAATTTACCAGCTCCCTCATCTGAAAAGGACCTAATGGGTACACAGCTTTCTTTTAGAGAATAAAATCTGAATTTCTCTTTTACCAATTCACTGTCCCTTTTCTATTGTCTTTCATTCACTTGGATGGTTTTATGAATGAGTATTTCTAGGTCTTGGCTATGGTTGTGTTTGTCCTTCCTTTTTGAAGAGGACCATGGCATTAGGGAAATGATGACATGACTTGCAGTTGACTTTGATTTGAGTGAGGCAGGGCTGTGCAAGGTTACTGGCTTCATTTTCTCCTCCAGAACCATCTGGATCCAGTGGCCAGATATTTATCAGGATGACTGGAGATGACCAGGATGCAGTGGGAGACCCTGGCCCTTTTAGACTAAGGCCTTTTCAGGTACTCACTTAGAGTGAGGTAACAGCCATTCAGTGAGTCAAGGGATGTCCCCTTTAATTTAGAGAAAAGAAGGGAAAAAGATCAAGCTGGGAGGGGAAGACCTAGAAGGGTTGCTGTTCCAAAGAGAAACAGTTACCATTGACGCTCAGTGTAAGCCAGGAGGGCCATTAAGTGGAGATTGGGCAGGGACCTATTGTGGTCCAATCTATGAGCTTCAGAGTGAACTAGAAACGAAGGAAGGAAGGAAGGAAGGAAGGAAGGAAGGAAGGATTCTAGCACGTAAACCCCAAATTAAGTGGGCAGCTTCTGCCCATCAAATTTTATCTTCTTTTGGAGAGGAGAAAGAGGAGAGGGAGATGAAAAGATGGAGCTAAGTTACCCAACTAGCTGGGTCCCCATTCAGGCAGCTTCCTGTCCTCACAGCTTCTGGAAGGCAGGGAGTTTTCTTGCTCTTCCTTGTACTTAGCACAGGTTCTGGTACATAATAAATGTCTGTTGACCGACTGTCTGACCTCAGGCTCTTCCCTGTCATCCACTTCCCCAGGGATCCAGGCATCCCTTTGCTTGTAGAGCCGCTAGGTGCTTCATCAGATAGAGCACTAGGCCTGGTGTCAGGAAGACCTGAGTTCAAATTTGACCTCTGACACTTACCAACTGTGTGACCCTGAGCAAGTCACTTACTTTACTTCTGTCTGCCTTCCTTTCCTTATCTATAAAATGGGTACACAGTGGAGAAAAAAATGGCAAACCACTCTAACATCTTTGCCAAGAACTCACATAGATCTGGACACCACCAAACAACTGCTCAACAACAACAAAATGGAACTACTAACAGCATCTCCCTCCCAGGGTTGTTCTGGGGATCCAATACGATAGTAACTATAAAGCACTGAGCTCATAGTGAGTTTTATATAAATGCTAATTATTATTAGAGTTGGAAGAGAGCTTAGGGTTTCTCTGTAGTCTATCATTCAATCAACAAACATTTTTTTCGGTGGAGGCAATTGAGGTTAATGACTTACCCAGGGTCACATAGCTAGTTAAGTATCTGAGACCAGATTTGAACTCAGGTCTTCCTGACTCCAGGGTTTGTGCTTTATCTACTGTGTCAAATCAATAAACATTTAATCAGCTTAAGCACCCACTGTATGCCAGATCATTGAACCCTCACATTTTATAAATGAAACTGTGCTTCCAAAGAGAGCAATTTGGTGGGCCATCGATAAGTAGCTTATGACCTGAGCTCTCTGTTGTAAGGTGGATGCCCTGTGCTAGGCACCGGGTGATACAAGGGCTTGCTGGCAGGTGATGGAATCTGTTCTCCCCTGATTTAATGAAGCCTCTAATTATGATGAAATCATGGTGAAACTGAAGGGAGGTGAGGAATGTGTTTTTAATGATGTCTTTTAGACAGAGATGACATCACTCACTGACCAGCCATCGGTGGTTGACATTTATACCCTCTTGTTGCACTTTGCAAACAATATTTTACTTGAGTCTCACAAAAAGCCCTCAAGATAGATACTAAAGGTGTTACTGTTCTCATATTACAGGCCAGGAAACTGAGCGATGAGATGTTAAGCGGTTTACCCGTGGTGACATCCAGCACGTGTTGCAAGTGGAATTTGAACCTACATTTTCCTGACTCCAGGGCCAAAGCTCTTTCCACTCTAAGGCATCAAATTCAATTCAGAAAACAGTTATTAAGTCCATGTGAGCTAAGCACCAAGGGGGAGAGGAGGAGGGGAAATTTAAAAATTAGGTAAGATACAACCTCTACCCTTATGGAACTTATCGTTCCATAAGAATACACCAGTATAAAAAAAAAAAAATTAAAAAGAACACACCTGTATCCTATTTGATAATTGTATTAAGACATTAAGTTTGGTTTTTTTCCATCAGAAGAAAACAAGAATTAGATCTTCTTCATGTTTAGATTCACCCCACAGACTGAAGGTGGGGCGGGCCCATCTGAAAAGGAAAATCGACTTGAATGCCCATTTGTGAAATGTCAGTTCATACAGAATATTGGGGTCATCACACTGGGAAAAGAGCTTAGAGATCAGTCAACTCCTCCTTACTTTACAGAGAGGGAGCAGGTGCTTCCAAGGGAGCATTCATTAAGCACCTGCCATGTATGAGGCACTGTGCTTTACAAGTAAGATCTCACTTGATCCTCATGATAATCTAATGAGATAGGTGCTATGATTACCACCATTTACAGAGGAAGAAACTGAGGCTGGGAGAATCTAATTGACCTGGGTCATGGCGCTCATAAGTGTCTGAAGTTGGATTTGAATTCAAATCTTCTTGGCTCCAGGCCCAGTGCTCTATGACTCAGTCATGAAAGGACTCTAGGGTCCCAGAATTAATGGGTGGCAGGCAGTCACTTATGACTCAGAGGCAGAAGGTGAGCAGGCCATGGAATGTGTGTGAAGGTGGTTGGGATGATTATGGCCCAACTAAATCCTCACCCAGGTCTGTCCTCCAAGTGAGGGTTCAAGATAAAGGCCATATAGCAACCAAGGGTTTGGGAAAGTCTTCTATGTAATGAGAGCTGGCGTCTTTCTAGGCTTCTAGAATTTACAGAGCACTTTCCATAGATTACTCCATTTCCTCTCTGACATAGCCCCTAGAAGCCTAGAGGATGAGTGTTGTTAATATTGGAATTTTAAGAAGAAATAAGGTGGAAATAAGGAAGTGATTTGCTCAAGGTCACGTTGATCCTAAGGGATAGAGACTAACTCAAACCCAGATCTTCCTCCTGTGTCCCAGATTGTATTCCTTACAGACCTCCTCTATTCCCCAGAGTCCCATGTCCCAGGCCTGATGCATGTGAGCATACTCAGGAAACATCCGATGAATGAATGAATGTAGTAACAACCTCTCTGAGCCTCTGTTTACTCTCTGTACCCCTCATACTACTAAGCATAGGGCTTTGTACATAAAAGTACATAGTAAATATTTATAGAATGAACAAAATGAATGAATCAGGAGAGAACCATTCTGATCCTCAGATTTCTCATCTGATGCATAGCCAAGGAGAGCACTGGAGTTGGGAGAATGGATAGCTTGGGTTTGAATCCTGCCTTAGACCTTCACTTACTAGTTATACTCCACATTTGCTACTCATCATTGACACAACCACGCATGGGACCTTGGACGCTTTTCCAGACCTCAGTTGTTTTGTTTTCATTTGTAAAATGGGAATAATGACATTGATTACTTAACAGGTTCTTTTAAGAAGCAAAAGAAATCAAGTATTCAGAGAACTCTGCAAACCACAAAGTACCATAGAAACGTTAGCTGTTGTTAGTAAAATTACTGGATTAGTTAGTAAGATTAGTAAATTTACTAAGAGATTTACTTAGTGTTAGTAAAATTACTTAGAGATGGATACTCTCTAAGGTCCTTGGTACTTTTGAATCTGGTGAACCTAGAATGATGAAGGGAAAAAAATGATAAAGACCTGTCTCCTAATAATAATGGACACAAAAGATACTACACACACACAAGGACATCCTGACTATATCCCAGCTTTCTGAAGACCCTATCCTAACTCCGTTTGTCCCAGTTTGTTTGTCTAAGGAGGGTGGGATGGGGTGAAGGAGGGCAAATCTGAAAGCTTTCTTCTATATTCAGGTGACTGAACACAAAAGACAACTCTAACTTCAGAAAACTTGTTCAAAGGAAAGGCTTTTTCCTTCTGTCTGATAAAAGGACAACATGTATGGCCATGAAGTCAGTTATAGGTGAGTGAAGGCTGTCTTCTTTGTCTTTGTAAAGCGCTTTGCAAACCTTAAGTGCTATGAAAACGCTGACTATTAGAGAAATGCTAGTTCTTTCTCTTCTCCCCCACCTTCTTGCCATCTGCCCTACGGCTCTAATCTAGAGTCTCCCCACCCAAACACACATATCCCCCCATTCTCCCCACCACCCCCACCTCACCCTTCCACTCTTTCCATCCCTGGAATTGTAATCAGTTAGTACAATATCTGGCGTAGACACTTAATAAATGCTTCTTGACTTCACTGGATTTAATCAAATTACTACTGTCCTTTTGATTGGGAAGGGTGTATCCATCAACTTTCCTAAGGGTCCAATCACCATGTCATCCCAAACTGAAATACCCTGGCCACCATTACCCTCTATGTGTAGTCTTCCCCATGTAAGTTTCTAGAGGACAGGAACTGTCTTTATTTTGTACTCATGTTCTAGCTATTAGCACTGTCCTTGGCACATAGTAAACACTTCATAAATGCATATTCATTCATTCATTCATTCATTCATTCATTCATTCATTCATTCAATGATGCCTAAGGAAGCCTCCAGCTTTAAATCTATGATACTATGATCTCTTTCCACAGAATACAAACAAAAACCTGCAGATTTCTACCCTGATTCGATTCGTCTCACTTTTTTTTTTTTAGGGGGAGGAAGTGGGCTTTAAATGCTCTTAATAAATAAAAACATAACTCCCTGGGAGGGTAACATGCCTCCTGCTTTTCCTGTAAGTTGTTTGCTCCTGGCTCTGGGCAAAATTGTGAAGGAGCCGATTCCAGGCTTCCTGGTCTCTTCTTTCCCTGCTTTCTCCTGTTCTTATTAAATGCTACTCTTAAGACTGGATCTGATATCAGCTTATGCCTCAGTGGGAGTTGAAGCCACTCTCCTGGGGCAGCAGCATTCTAAGCTTTCTTTTTTGTTAGGGAAAGAGAATGATGGACCCTGTGTTCCGGTAAAAAGGAGCCGCAAGACACAGAATGTCAAAGCTGGAAGGGGCCTCAGGACACAGAATGTTCCAACACAGAACATTTTATCTAAAACACAGAATGTTGTATCTGAAAGATACTTCAGGAATCATCTATTCCAAGCCTGGGAGGCTATGGGAAAGTGGGGGTGAGAGGAAAAACTCTTCCGATAGGGGGATGGGGAACACAGCATGAGAAGCTGGTTTTGCTCTAAAGGTGAAATGAAGAGATGCCAATAAATTAACACCTTGTTTGAGAGACAAGAGGGAATTGGGGTGGGTGGGTAAAGACAGGAGATAGAAAATGTGCTCTGTTTGGAAGGATGGGTGCCTTCTCAGAATGAGTTTTGAGTTTCCCCAGGACTACATGCTACTCCCCCCATACTCCCATCACTACCACCACCACCAAGGGTGGTTATTAGCATCCTGTATAATAAGAGGGTCCTAGATTTAGAGGTAAGGTAGGAAGGACCCAGGCACACAACTCCTGATACCGCCTCTTTCATGAATTAGGCACAGCCAAAGGCTGCCATCCAGGAAGGAAAGAGATACTTATTTATATGTGCAGAATGACCCAAACTCATTTGGAGAAACCTGTTGGAGCAGTGGAAGGAATCTTGGATAGAAGACTTGGGGAAGCAGGATTCCAGGCTTTGCTCTGTCACGGACTGGGTGGACAAGTCAATCCCTCCATCCATGCTAAGTGTTAGTTTCCTCTTTCAACAATAAGACGTTTGGACTCGATACTATTTAAATTTCCCTCTTGCTCCAACATTCTGAGCTTCAATGTTGGTTGGTCAGTCTTCAAGCACTTACAATGTGCCTGGCCCTGTGCTAAGATCTAGCAATGTCAGGAAGGGTTGTCCCTGCTCTCATGGAGCTTACATTCCAATGAGGAATATAGTATCTAAAAAGCTAGGCACATACAAGATACATATATAGAGAGTAGATCGTAATCTCAGAAGAAATTTAAAAATTCAGACGAGCCATATGTTTGTTCTGACATTTAAGAAACACTACAGACAGCTTTTCAGAAGAGGAAATCCAATGTTATGATTTTCTTTCCTTTATCCAACTACTCTGAAGAGGGGTTCTCCTTGCTACCCCCTCCCCACCTCCCATCCTATCCCCCAATCCTCCACACTCTAAAAACTAGGGAGTTACTGATTTACATGCCTCTCTTTCCCCAGGAGATTGACAATTGGAGAATTGGTTTGGAGACATGGTAGGCCCCAGGCAAAAAACTGTGAGAAAGAGTCCAAGCCTGTCTTCCACACCTCTTCCTTCTGGGTACTCTTTCCTAAGCCTTCTACTCCTTCTTTGGACCATTCTGCTGCCCTCCAGGCAGCCATCTTCCTGGCCTGGAGCTTTCATGCCGCCTTTGGCTGCCCAGAGGGTGTTAACCCTACTCCTCCTGAAAGAACCTTGTATTTATAAAGCATCTCCTAATTACAGAGCACTACATTTTTATCTCATTTTATCTCCTCATAGCACTCCAGTGAAGTAAGGTGATGATAGAATCTCCCAGACGTAAGGATCTCAAAACTCTTCCAGTTCAATTTGTGCCTAAGCAGGGTTTTCTTCAATATGAGCCCTAAACAAAGGCCCACCCGCCTCTGATGGAAGACCTCCCTGCCTAGCACCTATCCATTCTTCCATCCTATTCTTGGATGGGCTCTGATTGGTAGGAAGAGATGTAGCCAAAATAACTAGCACATGTCATTTACTTTCCATGGGCCTCCAAAATCTCATCTGGAAAACGATGGGAATCAGAAGAAATCTCTTTGAGTTTTAGACCCTAATGAGCCTAGTTCTGCTCTCTGGGGACAAGCCTTCCAAAGCCTTTAAAAATAACCAAAACCAGCTGTCGTGCCCTTCGGAGTCTTCTCTTCTTCAGAGGAAACATCCCCAACTCCTCCAGCCAATGTTTGAATACCCTCACAATCCCAATCTCTCTCCTTTGGATGTTCCAACTGGTCAATCTCCTGCCCAAGCCATGCCTTAGAACAGAACAGGGAACCTGAGAGTGGATCTGAGCTGGGCAGAGGCTACCGAGACTGTTGTTTTTCTGGCTCTGAACACAACTTTTACTAAATGAAAGCCTAACACAGGGGTGGGGAGCCTGTGACCTCGAGGCCACATGTGGCCTTCTAGGTCTTTGGGTGCAGCCTTTTGATTGAGTCCAAGTTTTACAGAACAAATCCTTTTATTAAGGGGCTTTGTTCTGTGAAGTTTGGATTCAGTCAGAGGGCTGCACTTGAGGACCTAGAGGGCCACATATGGACTCGAGGTCGCAGCTTGCCCACCGCTGAAGGATATGCATGTAATCGTTCAAGGTAAGTGCTATTATCATTTTTACAAATGAAGAAACTAAGCCTCAAACAAAGAGCAAAATCGTCTCTGTTGGTAAGCGGAGGAAGGCGAATTTCTGACTCTACGTCTCAGACCCTTCTTCTGTGCAACCTACAATGTTCTCCTGGGCTAGAACTGCTATTGTCATTCCCTTTTCCTTTCTCTCATTATTATTATTAGTTAATAATGAAAATAATAAACATCCTGCATTTGTACGGGAAGTCTGCCCAACTGAAAATGTCCTTATATATAAACAACCACCCCCAACTACAGCTGGTAGACACAGGAACATCCCTTTTCTACAGATGTCCCTGCTTAGAATTTCCTTCTCCTTCTGTCTTTGCTTTTCCCACCACCCTGAGACTGTTCACTCTTCCTGACTCTATTTCTCACCTTACACCAAGGACAGTTATGGGATCATAGCTTTTGAGCTAGAAGGGACTTGGGATGTCATCTAGTCAAAACTCCCTTAATTTTCAGATGAGAAAACTGAGGGATAGAGAGGGGACATAATTTGCCTCAGGCTACACTGGTACTAAGGAGCAGAGGCAAGATTTGAACCTATGTCCTTGAAATCCAAATCCCTCACCTCCTCTCCCTCCCTCAGATCCTGTAAGGAAATGGCCAGAACAGCTTAAATCTGGTTTTCTTGACCCTTTGCCTGGATTGACAGTGCCTTTTTATTCCTCCCTACCTTTTCAGAACTCCCTAAACTTGACCTCTGGTCTATCTCAGCTATAGTACCTGTCAGACCCTCTCCGGTCCACATAAGATGACCATTCTGACCCTCCAGAGCCAGTCCAGTGTGATGCTTAGAGGATGTCCAGCTCCCATTCAGTGTGGGAGGGATCATAGGCTCATAGAGCCCACAAACGAGGGGCATCAGTCATCTGGTCCAACCTCCTCATTTTAGAAATGTGGAACCTCAAGTCCAGGTAAGTTACTGAAGGTCACTGCGGTGGGATGCGTCAGAGGAGAGATCGAACCCTGCATCTCCAACTCCAAGGCCAACATTCTTTCTTTTTCTTCAGTGTGCCATACAAGTACGTGAGTAGAAGTGATGTATATTACGTTTCTGTCCTGTTTGACTTCTCTATAATCCTGGGCCATGGTAAGGCTCAGAAACAAACCCTTCCACCAAGCAGCCAACACTGCAGAAAAAACAACAACCAAAAAACCCCAGAGGTGTAAGGACTACTGCACAAAGCTGAATCCTTTAGGCCAAAGCCAGCACCCCCCACAGCTATAATTTGGAGTTATCCATTCTTTATTACAATGCGGGGGCCTTGGCTTTCAAAGGCCCTCTACCAGGGATCCTTTCTGTGGGGGCAATTTGGGGGCCTGCAATTAGCCGAACAGGCATCTTTTGTGCCTGCTAAAGTGCTCAATTGCAGGTATAATTAGGCTCCCTCACCCCCGAAATCCAGGGAGAGCTGCCTGCCTTGACTAACTGCACCCACAATTAAGTGCTTAAGGCCACGAGGATGGAGCCTGTGAACATGTGCGCATGGCTAATAGCAGGGCGACCAAAAGCGGTTTCAGAAATAGAAACTGGGGATAGAGAAATCTGGCCCTCTGCATTTGTTTGTAAAACTGCTCCGTCCAGCTGGGAATAATGATTAAAGACAAACATGCCAATTATGCTAAGGCCTATACATAAATAAAGACGGGCTGCTCCTTCATTAAGCCATTTATAGGAGCGGGGGAAAGGCTATGAAAGAAAGGGGAAGAATGGGGAAATGAGCTGATATTCACCCCACCCCTACCCCTACCGTCCGGCTCCCACCTTATGCATGTCTAAGGTCACACAGCCATAAGAGACTGGCAACTGTAGATTCCACGTAGGCCAAATCAGAGGATCCAGGCAGGAAATGTGTCTCTGCCAGAGATCAGCACCTGGACATTACTGGGAGCAAGGGAATAATGATAATAGTGATAACAGCTCTTGGGGAGCCACATGGTAGACGTAAATAGGCTCCAGCATGTTACCAACAATGGCTTATGCATGAGAAGGGACCTGAGGGGCATCATCAAGAGCATATCCGACCGGAAAAGGGAGATGGGCCAACCATCCATGTAGCCATAGCAGAGTGTGATGGAGGAGGCTCCTGAGTGCTGTACTGGTATCCAGGAAATGAATGGTAAGGTAACCAAAGGAAGGTCTCTACTGGAGATATTCAGAAAGACCTAGACAAGAACTGCAAAGGAAAACAAGGCAAGGATGGATCGTGACATGCACAAGTAACAGGAGGGCTCATTCCCATAAAATCACAGAATCAATGAAACAATAAACAGTTGACATTTCTACTACCCTAAAGGGCAACAGTTCTCAACCTGTGGGTTGTGACCCCTTTGGGGGTTGAACAAGCCTTTCACAGGGGTCACAGGGGTCGCCTAAGACCATCAGAAAACACACTTTTCTGATGGTCTTGGGAACCAAGACACCGTTCCTCTATCCGTCTCCAGGTGGGTTCACCCACATGCAGATTCACCCACATATGAGTATTAAAGGGTTGAGGCATTAGGAAGGTTGAGAACCACTGCTATAGGGTTTATAAGTTACTTTCCTCCCAACAACCCTAATGGCTTAGTGGCGGATGGCTCCCTAGACTCATGGTCAGGAAGAACTGAGTTTAAACCCTACCTCAGCTCTTTGACCTTGGGCAAGTCACTTAATCTCTTCCCACTCCAGATTCTTCATCTGCCAGATAGAAATAGTAAAAGGACCTACTTCACAGGGTTGTTATGAGGACCAAGTGAGATAATATAAGTAAAGTGCTTTGTTCTCCTTAAAGAACTATAGTAGTAGAACTATAATTATCCCCTTTTTACAGATGTGAAAGCTGTTTAGGGAGTTCAAGTGATTTGCCAAAGTGGCACATGTAACAAGAGACAGAGGTTTTCTGAATCCAGACTTCCTGAGTTCCCACAACATTCACACTTTATAAGTGAAAGAGAGTGTCGGGATCTGAGGATGCCTCCAGGAGCCCTACCAGCAGCTGCTAGGGGGAAAATCTTCCCCATCTACAGGGACAGGGAATATAGGGAGAAACAAGGGTCTCCCAAACCCGAGGTTTCCCCCACAGAGACTGAGAAAGGAGGGCATCATGCCCAGATTTTCTGCTCTTCTTAAGATCTATATTCTGATCTCTGAGGCTCTTGCAACATACACATCTCATTCTTTGCCTGTGGGGCTGGCTCTGCATCTGACTAAACTCACCACTGAACAAACCCACTGCTGGTTTCCGAGTCCTGCAACATCCTAGGTGTTTTAACCTGCCATTTCTAAATGGGGTCAAGAATGGGCTGCAGCCCCCAAGGGATCGAATGGAGAAACTTCCATGGCCTTGGAACAGAGCTGCTCTAAGCACATTCTGGCTTCTGCACAGCTCAGCAGTCCCAAAAGGATGCAGAGGGCACTGGTGATATTTAGACAATTAAAAACCCATCACTTTTCCTTGCCAGCCCATGGGCCCTCAGGGGGCTCAGGTGTTCCCCTCCTCCCCACACCTAACTAAACCTGATATCACTAGGGCATTTTTATGTTTTATCTTCCCTTTTCTCTCCTCCCCTTCCCTTCTGTTTGAAAAATCTAATCCATATATCATAACCCAAATCAATCAAATGAACAAATATTTATGAAGTGTCTACCATGAATGACGAGAAAAGAGGCAGGAAGAGCAAGGACCCAAGTGCTTCTAAGCAGGGTAATGTCCTCTGACCTTCAAGAAATTCTTTCCCCCAAATAAGACTGAAGTCAGGATATGATAATGTCTATGGGAAAAGAGTAAAGCAATGACCAGCCTTCAGAAGAATCTACCCAGAGAGCCTGATGATCGGCCCCAGAAGATCAATGGAGTTTTAAGTCCAGGTCTAGGAGAACTGAAACGTGGGCCTGAGACCTGAATAATTTACTCAGATCTGGAATAGCCTCAGGCAGTTCTCCTGGCTTGGTAGCCTTCCCAGGTGGTGAAGGGAGGTCTGGACTTGTCCCAGGGTTCTCAGGATTAGAGATTAAAAACTGACAGAGACCTTAGAAATAAACTAGTCCAACCCCTGATTTTATAGAAGAGAAATCCAGAACTAGAGAGGTTAAGCAACTGGCCCAAGAACAAGGAGATAGAAGAGCCAGGTTTTAAATCTGACTTCAAATCCAGAGTTCATTCCACCATGTTTCTGTAAAATGTCACAGCTGGGAGGGACCTTAGAACATAGAATGTCAGAGCTGGGAGAGACCTTAGAACATAGAGTGTCAGAGCTGGGAGGGACCTTAGAATATAGAATGTCAGTGTGAACCAGCATTAGATACAGAACACTGCTAATGTCAGGAGAAAGGGGAAGTGGGGGAGGAGAATGGTAACTCCTATATTAAAGGCAGTTTCACATCAGGTTTTTATACATACTTGATGAAGAGTCATAAACTATCAGAGCAGAAGAGCACAAAGAGGTCATTTGGTCCAACTCCTATGTTTCAAGGTATGTGATCTGACCTAGAGCTGATCCAAAGCTGTGCTTATAGTGAGCTGAGTTTTAACTGAGTTGTACAGTACTTAACCCAGAAAAGGTGTCAAACTTAATTCAGTTAAAGATTCCCTAACAAGGTGCTTCTGTAATGTATTCAACTTTGGGAATGATTACAATGCTATTCCAGGAATGGATTTAGAGCCCTGGTTTAGAATCTATCCCTCCTGGTATCTGGGAGATAGCCAAAAAGTTTTCCCTATGACCCATTTCTCCAGCTCCAGGATGTTGAAAGTTTCCCACAGCCTGGCCACCTTCAGGGTACATTTTCACTTAGCAACCAATGCAGTGTAGACTTTCTTTGCAGTCTGCAAAGACTATGATAATAAAATTCCACAACAGTTAAAGGTTTTCAAATGTTTTTGTGTGTGACAGCCCTGTGAGGTAGCCTAGGCAATGCAAGAGTGATTGACCTCATTTTAAATAACTTTATTTTAATCAACAAGACCAGTCCTTCTCCTTGTGTCCTTGAACCTACCCCACCTCCTACCCCCTCTCACCACCTCTTCACTCACTTTTCTCTAACTTTTAACCACTCTTTGTTTATTGACTCCTTTCTGGTAGCTTTACCAACATGCCCAGGTCTACTCCTATCCACAAAACCTTCACTTGTCCCTACTATCCCCTCAGATTATCTTCTATATCTCTCTTATACTCACAGCCCAACTTCTATAAAATTCCATCACCTATACACTTCCTTTCTTCTCATGCTTCTCAGTTCCAACGTCTTCACTCAAACTGTCACCAACTTTATCAACTGCAACTACTCTTTCCAAGGTTACCAATAACCAGTCAATTGCTACATCCAGTGACCTCGGTTCTCATGTTTCTTGACTTCTCGGTTGTCATTTGACACAGCTGAATATACCTCCTGCTTCTGGATATAGTTTTCACTTCAGGTTCTTTGGATGGATAATTGTCTGTGTCCCAATCCTAAAACATGAGTGTCCCCCAAGACTCTCTACTCTGGGTCCTTCTCTCTACTTCTCTCTTGGGGATCTCTTCAGCTCCAATGAGTTCAGTGATCATCCCTATGCAGAGGACTCCCAGGTCAATATATTCAGCCCTAGTTTCTCTTCTGGGCTCCACCTCTGCATCATCCACTGTCAAATGGACATTTCCTAGTGGATGTTACATTGACATCTACCTTAAATGCAATATATCCAAAATCAGATTAATTCTATTTTCACCTAACTCCACTCTTCTTTCTAAGATTTCTGTTTCTGTCAAGAGTGCCTCTGTGCTTAGGGCCACCTAAGTTTACAGCCTTGAGGTCATTCTTGATTCTTAACTCTTCCTCACCCCACATAGCCCTTTCAGTTGCCAAGTCTTATAGACTCTACCTTCACCATGTCCTTGTTTGTCTTTTGATCTTGAAGAGGACCATGACATCATGGAGGTGATGCCATGATGTGCAAGTGAATGTTTAACCTTCAGGATACTTTCTCCATCTCTCTCCATTTCTTTCTTCACACAGCTGCCACAGAAGCACTGGCCTTCATCATCTCTGTAATAGGCTCGGCACAGTGCCTGGCACTTTTAATAAATGTTTGTTCCCTTCCTCTTACCATCACCTCTCACCTGGACTTCCAGATAGCCTCCCAATTGGCCTTAGGGCCTCTAAATAGTGCTGTTCTGTTTCCTAATCTATCTACAAACACGCAGCTGCTAAACTGATATTCCTAAAGCACATATTTCCCCTGTTCAATTTGGAATAATATCCAAACTCCTGTCTGGCATTTACAGTCTTTCCCGATCTGGCTTCAACCTATCTTTCCAGGTTGATTTCCCATTATTCCCCAGGATGCATTCAATATTCCACCCACACTGGCCTACTGTATCTCCCATCCTTGTGTCTCCCCACTGGCTCCCTTTCCTGAGGCGTAGGCCTTCCTCACCTTTAGAATCCCTAGTTCTATTCAGGATTCAGTTCAAATTCTGCCTCTTATAGGTGGTCTTTCTGGTCTCCCTAAGGCGCTGGTCCCCGTTCCCCTCCCAGTTATATACATTTTGTATAATATTATCTGTGTACAGGTGGCTTCCCCAAGGATTGCCTTCCCTCCCTGAAAGCAGGAATGGTTCCTTTTTTGTCGGTGCCTGCCATAGGTGCTTAATAAATGTTTACTGACTGATTATTTAATGAATGGGTAAATGGATCTAGAGGCGGAATTGGGATTTGAAACTGAGTCTCCTAGACTTCCAAATCAGGGTTCTTCCCACTACTCCACCCTACCATTCACTTAACTCATTTAACAATGTTCTCTTCAATTGTTAATCATCTCAGAGTGGGTAAGTCCAGGGTCTCCAATTAAACTGTAAGCCCTTTTGAGGGGGGAGATTTCATCTCTGAGCACCTATATAGTACGAGGCCCTTCCCACAGCACCTGCTTAATAGCTCTCCTTTACTTTTCTGCAAAACCCGACTAAACTCTGTTTGCCTCAGTTTCCTCATCTGTGAAATGAAGTTAATAACAGCACCAACCTTCCAGGGTTATTGTGAGGATCAAATGAGATGATAATTATAAAGTGCTTAGGACAATGCTTGGCATAGTGTATAACTATATTAAATACTTATTCCTTCCTCCCCTCACCTTATTCTCAAGCCTTCTGCCTTTTCTAACATTGTCCTCCATGGCTGGAAGAGACCTCCCCTTTGCACTGATCTCACGCTCCCTTGTTTCAGTTACTGGCACACTTACCTGAATCCCTCCTTGACTCACTCTCTATAGTCTTCTTAGTATTTGCTATATCCAGCATGTGGTAGGCATTTTAGCAATGTTGAATGAATGAATATATGGATGGATGGGTGAATGAATGCATGAATGGATGGATGGATGGATGAATGGATGGATGAATGAATGGATGAATGAATGAATCAATGAATGATGAAATGTCTTGGGGACAGTGTAGAGGTGGTGGTGGTGGGAAAGGTTTCAACCCCCATGGTATAATGGAAAGATAATTGGATAATGAGAGTACCTGCATTCAAGATACCTATTAGCTGCATCAACTAGGGGAAGTCACTTTAATTCCTGTAAGCCTCAGTTTCCTCATCTGTCAAATGGGACCAATAATATTTGTACTCCCACAACTCACATGGTGTGGCTCAATAAGCCTTAAAATGCTACAGAAATGTGAGCTGTTGTTTTTATGATGGAGTAACACCAAGCGCTGCTGGTTCCCTTCTCCACAAGGCAGCAGATCTGGGAGAAGGGGGATGAGGAAATCCCTGTAAACTAAAGGGTCAACTGTGAATGAAGGCAAAGAGCTGGCTATTGGATAAACTGAACAGCCAGAGAAATTCCCCAGCCTTCCAGGGTCAGAGCAGACCAGGATAACCTGACTGCTGGTCTACAAAGTAGCCACAGCCCGGGGCTGAATCTGGAAAGCTGTACTCCCAGCCAAGAATCCTTGAGTTCCTCGGGGGTTCAGAGAGTCTCCCTTGCTCCTCTGGCTGACCTTCTGCCTGATCTTGTCCTCTTCTGGATGCACCAGTGAAAAGCAAAATCCAGAGAGGTTCCTCTCCTCGACAGCTCAGTCTCCGTTATCTGTTGTCATGGGGACAGGAAGAGCAGGGATAACAGTACCTCAATGATAACCTCAAGCCCCAATTTTCATTGCTGTTTTAATCTGCCTTCCTGATGAAGCATGTGACCGGTGGAGCCAGCACCTGGCAAAATAACTGGTTTGAATTTGCATTCCTTTGCTTTCTTCCCCTTCCCTCTTCCCTAATGGAGGTGTTACTGAGCAGAGCAGACAGGCTGGCACAAGGAAGTCACAGGAATGCACCATGCCCTCGATTTTTTTACATACTTATCCAGTCATGTGGTGTTTTCTCCCAGCAGAATGTAAGCTTCTAGAGACCAAGAACTTTCATTTTTGTTTTTTCCATCTGTGGTACCTTAGCATAGTATCTGGCAAAGATGTTTAATAAACATTTTTGCTGAATTGCATCAAACCCTACAGCATCTCAGTTGGAAAGGACTATAGAATACAGAATAATAAAGCTGAAGGGGCTCAGAGAGCATTGAACAGAGAAGGAAACTCAGGCTCTGATGAGAAGTGACTTTCCCAAGGTCATACAGCTGGTTGGAGGCTTCCACTCCCTTTTATCTTGCTCTGTTTTATAACAAGGATGCAGGAGTTTTATTCCCCCCCAAAGTCACTCTTACCTAAAATTCTAAAAAATTGGACCTTTCTAGGACCTCTCTAGAAGAAGAATTTTGTGCTTAGTTATAGTGCATAAGGTAATAACAAGGGGCAAAGTGCTTTACATACACTATATTATTATTTAATGTTGTCTTTGTAATACAGTACCAATGGGATAAGGGCAATGGGGATAGAGTGTTCAACTCTGAGTCAGGAAGACTTGGGTTCAAATCCCACTTCAGATCCTTCCTACCTATCACTTAATTTGAGCCTTGGTGTCTTCATATATAAAATGGGAATAAAGATAGCACCTACCTCATGGGGTTGTTGTGAGAATCAAATAAGATGATGTATCGAAAATGCTTTACAAGCCTCAAAGTGCTACCTGAATATTAGCTATGATTATTAATGAGATAGTTGGACTGTCCCATATACAACCCAATGTCGCTGAGCTGGTCAAAATTCCTTAGTAGGTATTATCATACCTACCTATATAGGAATATAGGGCAGCTAGATGATATAATGAATAGAGAGCACCAGGTCTGGAGTTAGGAAGACCTGAGTTCAAATCTGATCTCACACACTTCCTAGCTGTGTGACCCTGGCCAAGTCATTTAACCCTGTTTGTCTCAATTTCCTCATCTGCAAAATGAGCTAGAGAAGGAAATGGCAGTATCTCTGTATCCAGTATCTCTGCCAAGAAAACCCCAAATGGGGTCACAAAGAATCAGACGTGACTGAAAAACAACTAAGCCACAACAGTATGGGAATGTGCCTTGACAGACACTAAGTCAGAACCAGAGACTCAGATATGTAGGAATATACCTATAGTTATATTCATACATACATGTAATATTATAAATTTTAGAAAAGTAGAGATGAGACAGATTAGATAAGACAAAGAACTATTATTCCTATATATTTATCTTAAATATAGGAATATATTTATGTGTAATACATAATAATGCTTATGTATAATACACACATTACATATATAACATATAATATGCACAGCATATAATATGTGATACACATATTACATATAATATGTGATGTATACATATATAATATATAATGTACACATTATACATATACACATATAATGTAGAAAGGTAGATAGATAAAACTATATCCCTATTTCCTTTTTTTTTCATTTTTGGGGGAATTTATTTATTTATTTTTAGTTTGCAACATTCATTTCCACAAGATTTTGAGTTCCAAATTTTCGCCTCATCTCTTCCCTACCCCCACCCCAAGATGGTAAGCTTACTGATTAATCCTTCCCCCAATCTGCCCTCTCATATTATATCCCTCTTTCTAAGATAAGCATGTAGGAATATATCTATAGGTATATTCTAAAATATACCTACACCTTAGTCTCTGACCAAAATACCTTAGTGCAGCTTTACAAGACAAAGGCTTGTAAAGCATTTCATGACCTGTGGGTCATGACCCCTTTGGGGGTCAACTGACCCTGTCACAGGGGTTGCCTAAGACCATCAGAAAACACATATTTCTGATGGTCTTAGGAACCGAGACACCGCTCCTCTATCCATCTCCAGGCGGGTCCGCTCACGTGCAGATACACCCACATACGAGTATTAAAGGGTCGCGGCATTAGGAAGGTTGAGGACCACTATGTGGGTATTTTCGATTTCTAATATCTTTGGGTCTAACTCTATACCTTTTACTGCCTCCTAATTCTCACCAAAGCTGGGGAGAGTGTTGGGTATGAAGCAGCTGTAGACCTTGGTTTGCTCTGATTTCCCAAAATGCAAGAGAAGCAGTCCAAAGGCAACACACCACAACGGAAATCGCACTGTATTAGGATTTAGGAAACCTGGATTCTAATAATGACTCCAATAATTAACTCATTATGTGACTCTGAGCAAGTGACTTCACCCCCAGGCCTCAGTTTCCCTATCTGTAAAACAGAGATAATAATGGCTGCATATGGACCTCACCAGGTTGTTGTAAGAAAAGAAATTTATAAACCTCAAAGCACTATGGAAATCTGACTCTTTTTTTTAAGGGGAAGATAACCTCTCATTGTGACTGTCTCTCTTTTTTGTTCCACCAGAAATAGAAAATGAAAGAGTAATGTTCTTTTCTGTTTGGATTATCCAGAGTGAGGCTAAATCCCAAATTTTAACCAAATGCATCTTCAGATCAGTGACACTTGACCCAAGGCTTCATTCAACAACTTCTCTTTTTCCCTCAAGGTCACCAAGACCACACCGGAAGAGACCTTCTCTTATCACCTCCAGTCACACCCAGCAGGGGGTGGTGGCTATGGTTTTTTCTTTCTTCTCTTAGCCAGATAAGGACTGAGACTTTTACTCCGTGACACTTCCCCTTCAGAGAATGGGGGCAGTGTGAAGGAGTCTGGCTTATTCATCAGTTCCTCCTGATCTGTGGGCTGCTGGGGACTTCCTGGAAGTTTTGATGTCTTCAGAAGACCCCCAGATTTTGGAACAGAAAATTAGTTCCTCATCCCTCAGAATATCAGTTTCCTGTTGGTCCTGAGAATGTAAAACGAAAAGGTGGTTTTTCCCAAGAGCTTGTCTTCTCACCAAGGAAGGGCTCTTTGCCTTACAATTCACACTTCTCGAGCCTTCAAAAGTCACCCAAACACCAAATTTGGAATTTGAGGATCTAGGTTCTTATCACTGGTCTACCACTTAATATCCTTGGGCAATCTTTGCTAAGCTCCCAGGGCACTGGATTAGAATTCTCTCTAAGCTTCTTTCTTGTTCCAAAATCTAAAGCAGCATGAGCTCAGCTCCTTCTCTACTATAGGTCCTATGAGCTATCCAAACACACACTCCTGACCTAAAGACCTGATGGTCTTACCTAAAAAAGGAAACCCACATTACCAGATAATTTATGATTGGCATCAAATCAACAAACAGGAGGAAAGTGAGGAGGAAAGGGAAGTTGCTTTAGGCAGAAGAGAAGCTAAAGAAATATGGTGGCCTGAGCACTAGGTTGGTGTTCCTTTCTCTACCCATCTGCTTGTTATCTGCATGACCGTGGGCAGCCCATTTCTAATTCTTTAGGCCTCAGTTTCCTCATCTGTAAAAAGGGGACAGATGACATGTAGAGGGTCTCTTCTAAATGGAAACTTTGATCTCTACTCTTGCCCTCAGTTTCTTCAGCTGCACAATGAGCAAGTTGAACTACACCAGGTGTTCTGAATTTGGGGTCCATGGGATGATAGATTTCAGGGGATTGGTGAACTTGGAAAGGGAAAAATATTCCCTCCTTATTTTTTTTTATCTTCTAAGTAAAGTTAGCATTTCCTTCAATTATTGAAAAACATTATTTTGAGAAGAAGGTCATAGACTTTTGGGCTAAGAAATGATAACTTTCAAGTTAGATCATCTCAGATGCTGAATTCAGAAAAAGAATTTTGTCTTACATCCTCATTCAGTTGGAATATTCAATCTTCAGGCTGCCCAATGCAGTTTATTCTCAATTCAGGGTCCTTTTCTGATTCCTCCCTGAGGTTCCAGGTTGTACAAGCTTGACTGAGGTCCAAGAGAGCAGCTAGGCGGCTCAGTGGATAGAGCACTGGGCCTGGGGTCAGGAAGACCTGAATTCAAATGTGGCCTCAGATGCTTACTAGCTGTGTGACCCTGGGCGAGTCACTTAATCTCTGTTCGCCTTAATCCACTGGAGAAGAAAATGGCAATTTTATAGATATCTGATTCTTGTGAAAAGTTATGGCTGAACCACCCAACAATAATCTATCATACTCCATCAGTCTTTTTAAGGTATCTAAAAGAGGGTGTTCCAGGCACAAGGTAATGAGGCCCTAGGTCTAATGCCAACTCTGTTATATACATAAATGCATATAGATGCATATATGTCAATGTGTATATAGATTCATATACACATACATACTTGTGACTATGTATAAACACATATACACATACTTGTACCTCTATATGCAGAAATATATATATTTCTATACATAAGTATATATACACACACATAGACATAGACATATACATATACATATTTTTATTTTATTTTTAAAGACTGGAATACAGTGGCTACTCATGAACCCAGTTCCATTCCTGAATGACCAGGATGCTCTGACTGCCATTTCTTTTCTTGGACTAGTCTACTAAACTCCTTAAATAATCTGGTAATGCCCTTCCCCCCCTCCCCCAGGAGTTCACTAAAATGGTACCAGACTCTGAGTGGACACCTGATCAGCTTAGCCCCCTGCAGCTCAGAACTCCTACGATCAAGTGATCCCCCAGCCTCAGCCTGGCCCCACCTCTGCTATCAACCTGTAAAATGAACTGGAGAAAATCCTCTCCCTAATTTATTTCTGATTCTTCCTGTAGGTTGGTCTATAATCTAAGGTCCCTTTTCTAGCTCTGGAATTACCTGTTTCTTTTCTTTCAAATCCATATTATTTTGCTCTTTTCCTTCCCCCTTTTTTTAACAGATCCCCTTATTTCCTCTGTTGCCAGACACCTGTTTCCTCTTTGTTCTTATGGTTTTCTAGACCCAAAGCCAGCCTGCTCATCTTCAGGGAGGCACAGAGGTATCTTTTGGTAAGTCACAATCAGTTAGCTGCCTATTAAAAACCTCTCCCATATCCCATAAGAAGCATAAGCAAATGATAACTCACTGGCAAAGACAAGGGAGAAGGTAGTAACAGGCTCTAATAGCTACCTCAGATCTCCCATCTCTGCCAAAGAATGGAAGAGTCAGCAGCAGACAGTTCTGTTGGTACCCGTGCCTATTCCATCTTCACATTACCTCTCACCTGAACTACAGCAATTACCTTCTAATAGACAGGTCTCCTCACTTCCAATCCCTCCCTTCTCTAACCCATCTTCCACACAGATGCCAAAATGATATTCCTAAAGCGCAGGTCAGACCACACCACTCCCCTACTCAGGAAGCTTCAAAAGCTCCCTAAGTCCTCCTTAATCTTAATGCCTTCCTTCCGATAGCAAGTCTGATTTATCCTGGTTATATGTGGTTTGTACATAGTGGTATGTATCATTTGTACCTACGTTGTCCTTCCTATTAGGCTGTGAGCTCCTCCAAAGCAGTAACTGTTTTTTGTCTTTTTTTGTATCCCTAGGTCTTAGCACACTGCCTGATACATAATTAGAACTTAATAAATGCTGATTGAAATGAACTGATTGTTTCCTTTGGGGCCTAAGTCTGCTCCTGATGCTTAAAACATAATTAATAAAATCCAGCTGGCTTTGACTCCTGTGGTAAACGAGTACTTGTGACTCTTCCAATAAACCAGAGATTTAAAAAAAGTTGGGGCGGGGGGAGCCTTAGATCAGGAGCGAGGCTGTCAACTACCCCATGCTGTCTGTCAGGGCTTCCTTGACTTTGCTGGATGGAACCATCAACGGAGCCAGCAGTATATTTGATATTTCTCATCTTCCCCGCAGGGGCTAGTGGGTACTACTCTTCCTCTCTCTTCCTCTTCACCTAACTAACTCCTGTCTTTGTCCTTCATTCTTGAAGAGGACCATGCCATCATGGAGGTGACGCCATGACTACCCTTCTCTCAAAAGCCTACCTGGAAGTCACCTCCTCCAAGAAGTCTGCCCAGATTCAATATCTCCTTTGATGAAAGTGATCTTTCTCTTAGCACTCTGCCTGGACCTCAGAGGAGTAACTCCTGTAAGGAGTTACAAAATGCACTAAATCACCAGTTAGAAGACTTCATTCCCTATTGCCTGGGTGACTCTGGACAAAGCTCTTCTTCCACAGACTCAGTTTTTGTTTTTTTAGGTAGTAACAGAAAGGATTTATTCAATTCTTGCAAGAAAGGGAGTCTCACCTTCACCAGGATGAACCAGTGGAGGGAGGCTCTCAGTTTGTTGTTTAATCATTTTTCAGTCACGTCTGATTCTTTGGGACCCCATTTGGGGTTTTCTTGGCCAAGACACTGGAGTGGTTTGCCATTTCTTTTTCCAGCTCATTTAACAGATGAGGAAATGGAGACACCCAGGGTGAAGTGACTTGCCCAGGGTCACACAGCTAGTAAGTGTTCAAGGCCGGACTTGAACCCGGGAAGATATGAGTCCAAGCTAGGCGCTGTCTCCACTGTGCTGCCTAGCTGCCTGGGCCTCAGTTTACTTATCTGTAAAATGAGGAACCTGAATTTGCTTCTCTCTCTAAATCCTATGATCCCCTTTGTTCCAATTTTATTCCTACTCTGCATCATAGTTATTTCTCTGTCTCCCCTCGTAGAATATCAGCTCCTTGAGATCGAGTCTGTATTTAATTTGTCTCTGTACTGGGTAGCCAATATATACCCCAGTACATGCAAAGCAGGCACGTAATCAATGGTTGTGGAATCTAACCAAATCCAGTGATTTGATACCATTGTCATTAATCAATATGAAATGAACCCTGGATCTGTGTAAATTCTTTAGATTGTAAGCTCCGTGAGGGCAGGGACTGTGGCTGAGCTTTCTGTGTGTCTCCTTCAGCATAGTGCTCTGCACTTGGGAGATAAACAACTTTCAATGCATGAATGAATGAATGAATGTATGAATGAATGAATGAATGTATGAATGAATATATGAAGAAATGAATGAATGAATATATAAGTGACTGTATGAATGTATGAATATATGAATGAATGAATGAATGAATGAATGAATATACAGGCCCTGGACCAGGGCCCTTGCCTGATACAAAGAAGCATTAAATTAGCCCTTTTCTTCGCGGGGCTTCAGGAAATACAGTCTCCTCGGGGGGGTAAAGGTACAGATAAAAACAGAATAGTATATAGAATGTGGAGAGCTGAAGGGGATTTTAGAATGCAGAATGGAAACTTATCAATCATATGATCCAATGCCTTCATTTGGCAGATGAAGAATCTGAGGCTCAGAGCGGGAAAGGACCTGCCCAAGGTCACTTAATCTCCCTTGAAAACCCAGAGGAAACAGGATAGCAATAACAAAATAATAATAGCTAGCGTCCATATAGCACTTTAAGGTTTGCAAAGCACTTTTCAAATATTATCTCATTTGAGCCTCACAACAACCCTGGGAAGCAGGTGCTATTATAATCCCATTTTTACAAATGAGGAGACAGAGGTTAAGTGACTTGCTCAGGGTCACACAGCTAATCGCTGTCTGAGGCTGGATTGGAACTCAGGTCTTCCTGACTCTAGGCCCAGGGCTTTATCTAGTTTATCAAACTTCATGTGGTACAAAAACCAAAGGAAATCATCCCTCTGGAAAGGAAGGGTTTTGTTTCCACGTTTTATTAAAAAATAGAATTCGATTTACACTAAGCTTTTCAGAAACAACCTATTTCATAGGGCATGGAGGTGTGTGTGGCAGGCATCCTTCTCTGTGTCTGAAGCATCCAGGGATTAGGTTTGCTCTTCCTTGGCCCCAGAGGGCAAAAGAGAGAGGGCAGTTTACCAGGAGACAGGTTTCACAAGGAGGATTACCCGGCCCTTAGAGCTGCCTGAAACTCAGTAACATCACTAAAGGTATTTAAGAAGACAATGCTGAGTGACCACTTGTCAAGAAGGTTGTAAAGAAGATTCATGTTTCAGATCAGCATGAACTAGGTGGTCTCTGAGAAACTTCCCAAACCTAAGATTAGGTGACTCCTGGGTTTAAGAGGAAAACATGAAGTACTTCAGAATTTCCTCTCTTCCACTCCATCTGCACAGGGAAAGGGGGAAGGGGAGGAGTCTGAGATCTATAGTCAATAACACATAGAATTAGAATGTAATGGCCTACTATGTCCTTGCAGGTCCTTGACCTGCAATTCAATTCAATGCATATTAACAGGGCAAGGAGTTTATAATAAAGTTGGGGGTGAGTGGTACTGATAAGACAATGAGGCTTTGTGGATTGCACAAAATCCTTGAGAGTCAGGGGGATCTGAGTTCTAGTTTCGGTTCTGATATTACCTACCTGTGTAACTAAAGGCAATTCTTAATGACAGGAAGAGAATCAATCATAGTCAATACATGTACTGACTCAGGAGACAGGAAGGCTCAAATGCAATTTCTGAAATTTACTAGCTGTGAGATCACGGTCAAGTCACTTAACTGCTATGACCCTCAGTTTCCCTACTTATAAAATGGAAATAATAATTCCTGCAGTACCTACCTCAAAAAGCTATTGTGAATATCAAACGACACAGATCAATAGATGTTACAGGGTATGATAGAGTACTGGGCCAGGAATCGGGAAGACTAGGGTTCAAATTCAGCCTTAGATATTAACTGTGTGACCCTGGGTAAGTTTAACCACTCACACCCTCAGTTTCTTCAATTATAAATGAAGATAATAATATCACCTATGTCACAGGGTTCTTGGGAAGACAGAATGAGATCTTTGTAAATCCCTTAGCACTGTGTCCAACACATAATAATAGATGCTAAATAAATGCTTCTCCCCTCGGCTCCCCTTCCTTTCCCTGTCCCTATGTATATAAAGTATTTTGCAAACCTTGAAATACTCTGAAAATGTCACTTATTATTAGGTCATGTCCACTCTCTGATAATTGGTTTCCTCATCTGTGATAATAAACCAATCTTACAGGTTGTCCAAAAAGGGTTTTGCAAACCACAAAATGAGCTAAATAAATGGGAGCTAAAATAATAATAATAGTTGGCAGTTCTATAGCCCTTTTTTGCTTTACAAAAGGCTTTGCAGACATCTCATTGATCTTCACAATGACTATGTGATAGTGCATGCCCATTTTACAGACAGAGAATCTGAGGACTGGCTTATAAAAGCGACTTGCCTCAAGTCACACAACCACTGTACATGAGAGCTAGAGCTTGAACTCATTCTAGGTTGAAGTGCTGCCTTCAATTCCTTCTATAACTCGAAAAGTGTCTAGCACAGGGTTGGACAGGGACTGGGGGCCCAGAAAAGCTTGCTAATTGACTGCTTCGAGGAAGCAGAAAGCTCAGAGGGTGCAAGAGGAACTTTGGAAAGGTTCAATGGGTATTCAGATCCCAAACCCCCTGCTGGAGAGAGGATGCTGGGTATTCCAACAAGGGTCCCTGGGACAGGAGAATGAAAAGAATCCTTCCAAAACAGCTGAAAAAAACAAACAAACAAACCCACTAACATCCCCCTCCCCCCCAAAAAAGCACCTTCATTTATACTGCACAAAACCGCCCTCACTGCATGGAAGGATTTTTATTTTATCTTCTTATTAGACCCGATTATCTCAAAACGGAATCACTTTGGATGCCGTAATTGTTTCTTCCATATACTATCCATTAATGAGAACTCTGATCAACCGGCTGGCTGTTTGGTGAGGCTTCAGGTAGCAATTTTCCATTTGTGTTTCAAATTTTAATGAATGTTCCTGTCTCTGCCTGAGATGAGCAGTGATAATCCGAGGCGGGCAGGTCAGCCTGCGACCAAAGACTCCGGCTCAGGAGGGATTTTTACAAGGGTTTGATTTCTTCAGGGAATAACTCAGACAAAAAATGGTAATCGCGCCAGACATCCCCCCTCGTTCCGATTGGCTCCAGAGGCCGGAAGGCTACAAATCATGAGGTTATTATTTCTTTCCGACATCCCCAAAGTACGCTAGAGCCCAAGATGGAGAGTAAAGTTCAGACCTGATAAGACTGCATTGCTGGGATGAGACGCACTCTCGTTTTCTCTCTTGTCTCTCTCTGCATCCTCTCCTTTTCTTTGAATATAATGCCTCTGTAATCTTACCTAGGGCATCTAGTGTGGCTTCCCAGCAACCTGTTAATACCTATTTATAGCGTCTGATCGATATCAGTCTGTCCGTGCTCATCAACTATCTCTAGCCTCTGATCACAGGCAGACAAAGGGATGGAAAATGATGATTGAGGGGAAGGGACTTCCCTCCAGAATTTCCCACTGTGCTCTGCGGTATCTCCTATATCACTGTTCTGGAGCAGGAGATGAAATCATTCCACATGTACCGTCTAAGTGTTTTCGGAAATGCTCCTTCCTAGGAGATTTGTGACTACCCTCATCCTCCCCCACAGGGAGGGTATCACTGTTCAGGAGCAGCCAGGAAACCAAAGCGTTGGCCTCTTCTACTGCTCTGTTCACCGTAGGTCCCACTACCAGGAAAACTTTCTTTGAAAACCCCTCCACCTTCAAACTAAGAGGACTCCAAGGCTCGGACAATCACAGGAGTTGTGGAATTAACAGGTGCAGAATGTCAAGGTCGGGAAGGATATTAGAACATGGAATATCATAAATGGATGGATGTTAGAATATGAACATCAGAGTTGAAGGAGGCTTAGAGATCATTTACGCCAATCTTCTCGTTTTATAGATGAGGAACCTGAGAGCTCCAGGGAAAAAAGTGATTTGCCCATGGTTACATAGTCAACTAAGACCTTCTCATTCTAAATATATTTCCTGAATAGCCAACCCCAATTCTAGTACCAAGTGGTGCTTCGAGATGGTTTGGGAGTCTTAATCATAGCCTCTCCATCCCAGATGGAATTAGGCTGCTCTCCAGCTAGCTACTCTATGAGGGTAGAAAGACAGGAGCTGAAGGATGTCCTGGCTGGGCAGGCTGATCTATCTTTTTTCCTTCCAAAGTCTTCCTCCTGTCAGGGTAATGGCCAAGGTTGGAAGCAAGACGGGGAACTCATCCTGAGCCTGACCTACTTGTAGAATGTTTTTTTTTTTTTAAAGCAGTGTCCAGGTACTGATAAAGGACACCCAGGCTCCAGCTGGAAATTCTACCTTCCCCTGATGCCAGTCAGCTATTTGCAAGGTGGTGATAAGCAGCAGTCTGAGGATTCCATAGTGTCTGGCCTCCTAGGGAAGCACCAGACACCTGGCTCTTGTAGAATGATCCTTGGGACCTTCTCCTTGTGTTGAATCAACACCAGAGGAGAGGAGAGGAGAGAAGAGGATGTTTGGAGCTCTGCTGAAGCTAGTCATCACTGGCTGACTGAGCAGATATCTGCCCTGTCAGTGAGGGCCCAGGAACCAACTGAAAACCTGTGCCTGCTGACAGACAGCTTCATTTGCCAATGATATTAGTCAAAGGGAGGGAAAAAACGAGAGTATTCCCTTCCACCCAAGTGAATTCCAGTTTTCATATAGGTTCAATTATATTTTTATACACCCTATAATTATGTGTGGGGCCTGCATGGGTACACATTTCCTGCATATGCTCCTGAGATGAAGCCTCCACCCTAGAGTTCAAGTGCCCAGAACATTTCAACAGTCTGAACATCTCCCTCAGTACAAAGAGCCTACTCTCCCCTACACCCTGGGCAGGCACCAAATCATGGCCACTTGGCAGGCTGCACCCTTCAGGCCCTGGCCAGAGACAAATTTGTCTTTGTGAGTGTCAGTAGGCAGTGTGCTAGGAATCAGGAGGTTTGGGTCCTGATCCTGGCTCCCTCAGCTGTGTGACCTTTGGGCAAGCAATAGATAGGATGTTAGGCTCTAGGCTGGTAAGGACCTTGGACACCATCAGGTTGATGGCCAAGACCATGTAGACCCCCCCAGGGTTCTTCCCATAGGGTACATGAAGTGGTTTTCTTTTTTTAATATTTTAGTAATTGTACTTCGAGAGAACTGGTTTCTTTTGTAATCCTACTATCTTATTTTTATGCTTTTAAAAACATGATTCTGAGAAGGGGGTCCATTGGCCTCCCCAGTGTGCTGCCCCAGAAATCCAGGACACAAGGTCAAGAACCTCTGTGTTAGCTCAGTATGATCATTTAGCAGATAAACACATTGAATCCAAGAATGAGGTGATATTTTACCCATGGTCACACAGGACATAGGAATCAAAGTCAGTATTCAGACCAAGGTCTTCTGACCCAAGTTCAGGGCCCTTTGAACTCTAACAGCTGATGAAACTGGAGCCTAGGTCTTCTGAACCTAAGTCCATCGAGCTGCCCTCCCCATATTGCTACAGCCCCTGGCTTTATCCCAATCCTCTTCAGCCTGTAGGATATTTCCACAGACCTCTCTGAAGCTTTCTGAGTTTTTCTACTCTCTTTCTCTTCTGTTCCCCCTCCACCTTTACAGTGGCAGGTCCGTTCCCCATAAATCACATTGCCACTTGATTGACAATGCTATGAGCTGCTTTCCCAGCTGCCCCCATCCCTAGTTGGGGGAGCATGAGGGAGGGAGACCACACACATGTGTGCCTGTAGGCAGATAGGAACCTCTCTGGGTGTATATGGGCCACCGTGTGTCCATGGAGAATCCTCCTGGCTATGAATAATCCAACATGTTTTAATAATCCAACATGTTTAACGAGTGATAACATGAACTCTAAAGGAGGGGAGGGGGATAGTAGGGAGGGTAAAGGCTCAGAGCTCCCCAGGGTATCTCCCAGGGCTTAGGCCAACCAGCCAGAGGCAAGGACAAGGACCCAGGGACCCTGGTCAAGCTGAGAAGGGGTGGCCAGGAGGTCCTGGATGGATCCTCAAAACCTTTCAAAGAAGACATTATTTTTATAACCCTGTTTTGGCACGTCTGCTTCGAACTTAATTTAACATCCATATTGCTGCTACTTAATTAAATAAATGAACTCATTTTATATTTTCGAGTCTTAATTCATCCAGAACAAAATTGGCCATGTTTGGGGCTTTATCTACCACTAACTCGCTGAAACAAATGGCAACCTTTTGGAGTTAACTGAGAGAACAGGTTAAAAGCTAATTATCAGCCTTGGTCCTGTGTATTAGCTTTATTTATCACTAGGTGAGGCCTGCTAACTGATGAAACAGTAGAGGTTGCTGGGTTGTTCACTACTTCCTAAATTTTGTCACTAGCTCACCAGTTACCAGGGCCCTTCAGGCCCATCTGGCCATTGCCCACCTGCCCAATTCTGCCCCTTGGATGGAACCCTATGCCACACCTTGAATGCATGCATTCATAGAACTTGACAGACAGAGGGAGAAGAATCGTGGAATGCCAAACATTCTATCCTTAAAATACTGGATAAAAAAGAGACCTTGGCACTTAAAATGGGAAAGCTAGAAGAGACCTCAGGACATAGAATAGCAGAGCTAGAAGGAACCTTAGAACACAGAGGTGTCAAAGCTAGATTTCTATTCAATGAGATTCAATAAGCATTTGTTTTTTGTTTTGTTTTGAAGGCAGTTGTGGTTAAATGACTTGCCCAGGGTCACACAGCGAGTAATGGTCTGAGACTGAATTTGAACTCAGGTCCTCCTGACTCCAGGGCTGGTGCCACCTAGCTGCCCCTTCAATAAGTGCCTATTAAACATCTACTATAATTAAGACACTAAACTTTAGTGATTGTCCAATCTAACTTCCACCTCTGCTCCTGCAATTTTACAGAGGAGAACTTTAGAATGCAAGAAGAAACTGTATGTCAGAGGAGGGATGTGACTTGTCCAAGGTCACAAAGAATAGCAGGCTTCTGGTTTTGCCAGGCTTCTCACTATCCTGTTAACACATCTTATTTACTGTCTTAATGGGCTTGCTCTTGTTCCTCCCTCTGCCATTGTACACATACTTGGGACGTTCCCTCTGCCTATCCATGAACATCCTACCTACTCTTCAAAGCCTAGCTCGAGTCATGCTGTCCATGTACCATTCCCTGATTATGGCATTGCTTGGTGACCTCTTTCCTTTGAACTCTTAGAGACCAGGTCAAGTGATGGTTTTTTTAAAAATCTTTTTGTTGCCTTTTGGTTTTACGTCATGGTCATTTTGGAAGCACTTACTCCTCTCCCTGGAAATTGAACCCTCCCTTATAATGCAGAAAAAGAGCTAAACAAAAACACCTGAGAGAATGACGTATACAGCATTTTGTCCCAGGAGTTCCCCACCTTTCAGCTGAGAGGAGGAAGGTATGATATGTTATATGTGTTCCTGGACCATTACTTCATTAGAAAAGAGAAAGATACATTCAGGCGCTCTTAGACCAGTGCAGAGACCTGAGAAGATGATGCCTCCCTTGTTCTCTCAGAAGCCTTCCCCCAGGGGCCTGAGAAATCTCATTTTTAGTGACCATTTTCTTGGTCTGGCACACTCCCGAGGTAAGCAAGCATCTGAAGGATAGGGCTCAGGCTCCCAGGTCTTTCAGTCACACAGAATCTGGTTTCATTTTCATTATTATGCCTCTGATTCTCCTACTTCTGCTCATTTTCACTCTGCATCAATTCACAGAAATCTTCCCTTGCTTCTCTGAATTCTTCTGCCATTCCTTGCCACACTTTAAAAGTCATTTTCCAACTGACTTTGTTTGTGATTCATTGTTGCCACAAGGAAAACTACTCCAAAAATTTTGGTTGCACCATATAATTGAGTGGTGGCAGCTAGGTGGTGAAGTAGATAGAGTACCAGGCCCAGAGTCGGGAACACTCATCTTCCTGAGTTCAAATCCAGCCTCAGACACTTACTAGCTGTGTGACCCTAGGCAAGTCATTTCACCCTTCTTGCCTCAGTTTCCTCATCTGTAAAATGAGCTGGAGAAGGAAATGGCAAACTGCTCTAGTATCTCTGCCAAGAAAACCCCAAATGGGTCGGACATGACTGAAAAACTACTGAACAACAAATATAACTTAGTACTGAATTGTAACTGCTACCTATTATTCTGTGTATATGACTTTTCTTTCTGCCTGGACTATAAGCTCCTCAACAGCAGGGATAATGCCTCCTTTGCTTCTTTAATCCTCAAAGTTCAGGAAGATTATTGAACACATAGCTGGAACTGTTTGCTGATTGACTGACTCATTGTTTTTGGAAAACAAGGTTTCACTTGTCTAAAATCCCTCATTTCTCTATAACACTTTACCTCCATTATCTAATTGGGTCCTCCATGGTAGATAGGATGCAGATTGGTTATACCATTGTACAGAAGAGGAAACTGAGGCTGGAGGAAGCTGAGACTCGCCCCCAAGTCATACAGCTAATAGTACCAGAGCTGGGAAGGAAGCCGACATCTCCTGAATCCTACCCAGAGCTATTTTCCCACTAATTAGAGAAGATGGTAACGGCAGACACAGAAGAAACCGGAGCATCTTTCCTACAAGCTGCATCCATGGGCCATCCTGTTATTCAGTTTTTTCTCGGGTTCCAGAGGAAAAACCAAATGAGTTTAAGGGGGCAAAGTGGTGACGATATGAGGGTTTTAGCAATTAAATGGTAGTCATCTATAACACTGACACTGTGTGATACTGCCCGTTGCTAGGAGTTTACAGTCCAAGCAGAAAGACAAGTCGTGTACACAGAATGCTGGGTAGCAGTTACAATTCAGCACTAAATTATATTTGTGGTTCAGTTGTTTTTCAGTTATGTCCAACTTGTGACCCCATTTGGGGTTTTCTTGGCAGAGATACTGGACTTGTTTGTCATTCCTTCTCCAGCTCATTTTACAGATGAGGAAAATGAGGCAAGCAGGGTAAAGTGACTTGCTCAGGGCCACACAGCTAGAAAGTGGCTGAGGCTGGATTTGAACTCAGGAAGGTTAGTTTTTCCAACTCTGAGCCTGGCACTCTACTGTACATTATTCCCTTTCTCTCCGTTTCCTTTTCCTTCTCTATAAAATTAAAGGGCTGGAATTAATCATCGCCGAGATCCTTTCCCCCTCAATGGTGTATGAGTTGAGGCCCAGCCTTTGTTCTCTCACCTTCTTGGGCAGGGGTGTTAACTTGGGATCCCTGAACTCAGATGGGACAATTTTTACGTCTTTATTTTCACTAGCCTCTAACTGAAATTTATCAGTATAAATTTCTAAAATAAAACAACAAATAAACCTTAGCCTCTACCAGACTGCCAATGGGTGCCATGACACACAAAAAGGCTGAGAACTCCTACTCTAGAGAGACTCCACTGATGTGAATTTCAGGTTGGCAGAGGAGATACTTGGGGCCAGAAAAGGCCTCCTCCTCCCCACATTTCACTCAAGTAGTAATAACAGGTCACACCTATATTGGCTTTAATGTTGACAAAGCACCTTCTCTGACATTCCTCATGCTATTTTACGGATGAGGAAACAGGAGGTTAAATGTCACAAAGGTCACATAGCTACTAAAAAGGTCAGAGGCGGGATTAGACCCGGGGCCTCCTAGTCCAATAGTCATGCTTGGAGGCCCACAGGTAGGACAGGTCGTGACTGAATCGGAGGGAGTCCAAGGCACTCTTCCAGGAATCAGCATATGTTGGCATTTTGTTTCTAAGTTGAGAAGGGAATATGGTTTGACCCAGAAAACAGCCTGAATGAATGAGCCTTGGTTTCCTGGGGCTGGGTCCACATAAGTGAGTTGGGGTTGGATCTCAGTGGGAAAGCCTCAAGATTCAGGTTGAGACAGCAAACTCTTGTGAAACATCCACGGGCCAATGGGGCCCCTTGGTGATGCAACTGGCCAGGCCGGTTGCAGGGAATGTGGTTGATGAGTCTTGGAACACCCAGGAGAGAGCTCCTTGTTTGTTCAGGAAGGTAAGGAGAATGTGTCTGGAGGTTTCCATAGAACAGGGAAGGGGGAGGTGGGAAAAGAAAAAGGTAGCCTTACTCATTAGCTTTAAATCCCAGTTATGGCTCTGTAAAGAATGCATCCCCGCACCCTAGGGGGGTGAGGTCACCTAACCTAGTGTGTCAGGAAGTCCAGAGATGGGGAGAGGCTGTATATTCTTGTGGAAAGATTGGACTTGCTGTCAAAAATCCTAGATTCAAATCCTGACTGCCCCCTCCCTGGTCCTCAATCTCTTCTTCTGGATAATGGGGGTTGGATGAAAAGGATGCTAGGTTCTAAATCCTATAATTAGTTCTACCTCTGACATGCTCTATGACCTGCAACAAAAATTAGGTCGCTACAGTTTCTCTTTTGGTGAAATGGGAATAAATGCCACTCCTCTCTGTTAGCCGATGGGCATGCCACGTAGGAAGAAAATTTCAGTACTCTGTTATCTAAGTGTTGTAGCAATTCTCTGAGTTATTAATATTACTGTTTATATTACTACCTCTGAACAAAGCTCTAACACTCGGGAATAGAGTTTTATATATGTGTATATGTATATGTGCGTACATATATTATATACATATATATATATATATATATATATATACACACATATATATATGTACTACATCAAGAGTTCTTAACTGAGTCCATGAACTTGGGTTTATGTTCAATATCTTTTATTGTTTTTAATATTTTGGTAATTATATCAATCAGCTCTTGGTTAATCAACCAACATTTAAGAACCTTCTACATGCTGGGTGCTGGTAAGCATTGCTCAGGATGGCCAAGAGTGGTCTATAGTTATTAACATGAGTGTTTGGATTATTTCTACCTCTGGACAGTGCTCTGACACTGAGAATATCAAAGCTAGGAAGAACCTTGGAAAAAAGTGTGATGAATACAGCATTGGACTTGCAGTTGGTCAGGAAAGTCCCAGAAAGAATCCCAGTTCTGACATTCACTGGTTCCATGACCTTGGGTAAGTCACTTAACTTCCAAGTCCTTGTTTCCTCATCTGTAAAATGGAGGTATGACTACTTGTCCTAAGGAAAATGCTATTTAAAAACATTAAAGTGTCCTACAAATTTCAGTCATCATTCTCTAGGTCAAACCTCTAATGTTAGAGCTGAGGAAATGGAGGCCTGGTGAAATGGCATGATTTGTTGAGGTTACAGAGTGGCAGAGTCTCAAGAGCCAATGTTCTTTTCCATCAAAACCACCCTCAGGGTCTTTGTTTCAAAGGCTACTGTGGTTGAGCATCTTGAGGGCTGTGATTGTGAGGCCCCCTAAGTCCCTCGAAGGGTTCAGTCATCCCCACCATGTTCTGAGTGTAGCTGACACGAAGCCTACAGCAATCCTTAGAGGCCTGAGGCGAGGGATGCCTCCTCTGTCCCCTCCTTGACACTCCAGTGCAGGAGAATGGCCCCATTGGTTTTGGTGGAAACAATAAGCTGAGTTGGCCAAGGACGATAAGACGTCCATCCTGAGGATGGGAGAGAGCTAGGGTTTCTAAGGGTGGTCACCAAAGGAACACCTGTGAATGCTTAGAGCCAGAAAAGGCCTTAGATAACGTCCAGGCTGGTGGTTCTTAATGATGTAGTTCAATTCCAGTCATGTAAAAATGAGGAAACTGAGGCCCATAGAGGCAAAGTGATTTGTTCAAGTTCACACAGGGGAGGCAAAGGTAACATGATGGCTCAGGGCTCCTGCCTCCCAGTCCAGGATGCTAACCCCAGTAAGTAGGCAATCATTTATTAAAGCATTGCAGAGAAATCCAGCATTCATAGGGAAAGGGTTCCCCCATGGAAGAGAAGCACTTAGCCTAGAGCACCCCCATTCAACTCAAGAGATCCCTGAGGCTGAACAGGTGGAGAATGCTGGCTGGGAGCCTAGGTGGAGGCTATAAGAAATGTCTGCAGGAAATAAAGGGAATGGGAGAGTGGGAGAGAAGAGGGAGGAGGACTCGGGTTTCCCAGAAACACAACGTTCTCCCCAAGAGGAAAAGTGTCTGTGTCCAGAGTCCCTTCCCCCAGACCTGACCCTAGAGTTAACAGTAGCTCAGTTGTCTGGCATCCCAAGAGCCAGGACCTCCCTGGCTGCTGCCCCTTGCCAGTCCCCGATGCTGACAGCATCTCTGCACACCCGGACCTGCCTGGCAGTTAACTCTGCTGGTATTTTCCTCTCTGAACTACCTACAGCAGTCATGGGGAGATAAGCATCTCCCAGGCTGGGCCAAGCAGTCCCCCAGCACATGCGGCAGCAGAGGCAAGAAAAGCGAAATGGATTCTCCAGTTACTCCCGAGGCGTCCCCAGACTAAAGACTTCGGGGAATGTCAAGAAGCAGGTGTTAGCTCTTGGCTCTTTGCCGAGGCAGAGGTTGGTCCCCATTCCCTTTTTCTGAACATGGCAACAACCCGCACTTCTTGCGCTATTTCCCCTCCTTGGAATTGCATCACCTCAAACCTTGGAGGCCAAGGAGCCAGGAGAGGCTGGGGAGGCGGGAAGCCGGTGGTGGGGTGCTCCTGCTTTTCCTTCTCTCTTATTTCCATGCCCCTCCCCCGCCTTTCCACTGCCTTGTTAATCAGTCTCAGGTGACCTTCTGAAACCAGGAGAAGTGTTAGGAGTTCACCCAATCCCACTGCTTCAACCAAGAAATAATCCACCGAAAGACCCCACCACGTGGAGAGAGCAGAGAGCACTTTAAGAGATCATCTCTTCCCAGGGCAGCTACATTTATAAGCACTCTCTGTGTGCCAGGCACATAAGAGATAAGGACCACAGTGTGGTGTTCTGGGAAGAGCATGGATTTGAATCCTGGCACCATAACTTATAGTCCATGGGACCCTGGGTAATCACTGCCTTTGATTAAAAGTTTCCCCATTTTAAGGTGTACGAGATGATCTCTCAGACTCCTTCCAGAAACTAGGTAGCCCAGTGGATAAAGCACTAGGCCCAGAATCAGGAAGACCTGCACTCAAACCCAGACTCAGATACTTGCCAAGTGATCCTGTGTAAGTCACTTAACTTCTGCCTCAGTTTTTTCAACTGTAAAATTGGTATAATGATAGATAGCACTTATTTCCTAGGGTTGTTATAAGGATCGAATGAGATAATATTTGTAAAGCACCTAACACATAGTAGGCACTTAATATCTGCCTGTCTTCTTTCCTTCCTTATAGTAATAGCCCTTTGGAAGTAGAACTGAGGTCTTTAAAATCCTGTATTTAGGGCCAGAGTAAGTAGGAGAGCTACTTGTCAGGGCTCATGATTTCACTGGGATAAAGCACTCCCAGAGGAGAAGTCTCCTCCCAGTGCAGGGTGGCACCTTCTTGGAAATTTATAGTTTTAGAGAATTTCTTCAGGCACAGGGAGCTCGAGGTTGCTGTCCAGGACCTTGCAGGCCATACAGATCTGGGGCTTCCTGGCTCTGAGAGTAGCTCTTGACCCACAACGCCTCTCTGATTTAGTGGTTCAGACAGTAGATGCTATAGGAGCCCAGAGAAGTGAGTCAGGCCTTCCCTACTCTAAGGACTCTTTCCTGGACAACCCACTTCCTCTCAATAATAAGCAGGGTCTTGAGGTAGATATAAAGACAGATGATTCACTCCAGCCCTGCCCTCAGGGTGGGAAAGGAATGTGCATGGAGGACCACAATTCGAGGTAGTGTGAGGGGAATTAGCTAGGTGTGTGGTGGAGAGGATAACCAGGGGAAGTGGGAGACATCCCTTGGGGTTGGGGGTGAGGAGGCAGGAATCTGAGTTGGCCCTTGAAGGATGAGGGCAAAGAGAAGGGGGCAACCAGCCTTCCTGCCAAGGCTACAGAGAGCATCCGAGTCACGTTAGGGGATAAGGCCGAGACCAATCTAGGCTCTGCCAAGAGAAGCAGGCATTATGGTAGAAAGTTGGTTTGGATTATGCTCTCCCTCTTACAAGGTTCCCTCCCCATCTTAGGGGGAGTGATGAGATTCTTCAAAGGGGGGTAGGCTGCACTGGAAACCGGAAACCAGAGTCTTACCCTTGTGTTTAAAACACACACACACATGCACACACAGATTTTCATCACTGAATTTCAATAGAATTGGTTTTTTTTGTCATCCTCTGCATTTTCTTTCATGCATTTAAAAAAGATAATTTCAAGAAGGGATCCACAGGCTTTCTGGGCCTAGGCCACAACTAGTTCTTTACCCTAGAATCTCTGCCCACATGTTGACCATTTTGGTTATCGCTAAATAGCACCCATTGCTATGGAGGCTTCATTCACAAGGCACTTTGCTCACAATAGTTCTGTGCTTTAGGTTGGGCACACATTATTATCCCTATTTAATGGATACTGAAAGGGAGGCCCAAAGTTGGTTAAAGTGTCACAGTGGCCTAGGCACCTCTCCCTGCTTCCTTCCCTCCCATGTTTAAGCCTCGGATTGTTAGATTTCCTTGCCTGCATCGGGACACCAGAGGTAGTTTCTCTCTCTGTCTCTCTCCAATGCTGATCCTCAAAGTTAAATGAGAATTCTGGGAAAGCAAGCCAAGTCCTTCTAAGAAGGAGAACAGGAGAACAGAGAAGCAAGTGTTAATAAAGGCTTCCTCCAGGGAAATTCTCCTAATTCCTACGAATCTCTTTGCAAGGAGGCTCCTTAACATGCTAGCTCCCAGATATCTTTCTTCCGAAGGAGAGAACCTCACTTCCCATGGCTTCGGTTCCCGAATCTGCTCGCCAGTGGCGTCACTCAGGCTTGTTAGCAATGCCCAGTTCCCAGGTGGCACGAGTAATTATCTGACTGCTTTGTGCTACTAAAGAATTCAGCACGCCAGGATCTTAAAACCCTTCTGGGCCCTTGGAGCAGCTGGGACAGAATAATTGTACATTTATAGGCAGAGGAAACTGAGGCAATGTAGGCCCCAGAAGCAAATGCTAGGAAGAGGAGCTGTTGCCTCTCAGGCCTCTACTCCTTCCAAAGTGCTGGCTTTGGAGTAAGCAACAGCTGCCAATCAGGCGTGTGGTAGAAAAAATGCCAGGATTGGCATGAGCAGGCCCCGTCACAACCCTGCCTCCAGCACTGAAGAGTTGTGTCGCTGTGAGCAAGCCCAATAACCCTTCTGGGCCTCAGCTTTCGAATCTCTAAAATGGGCTTGCTAGTGCTTATGTTACTGAATTCATGGGGCTGTGGAAGCAGGCATTCCTTGTATACTTTTCCCTCTTTGGGTTTCTCTTGTCTTTTGGTGCCTTCTTATTCTTTCACCAGCAAATCCTACTTTCTGGTGAGGATCTGCTATTAGACACTTCTACTTTAGCATGAATTTAGGTGACTGTGGACAGACCCATCATATGTGATGTCAGGAGATTCGGAAGGGTTGAAGTCCTGAAAGACCAGGGTTTGAATTCTTCCTCTTAATTGTTAGGAGCTATGTGACTGCGAGCTCACTTCTCATGAGCTCAGATTTTCTCAGGGAGGTCCATGAGATGGATTCTAAGAGTCACCCAGCTCCAAAGCTATGGTCTTTAACTTCAAAGCATTATGGAAACAACAGTAACAGTAACTAACTTTGAAGATAACAGAGCATTTACAGAGAGCACTTCACTGGATCCTTACAACAGGTAAGGTAGGTGCCATTATGGTTTGTATTGCTATCCCCATATTACAGATGAGAAAACTGAGGCTGAATGAGGTTAAATGATTTGATCAAAGGTATACAGTCAAAAAATATCTTTGGCAGGATTCAAACTTCAGGTCTTTGGGACACTGGAATCCTTCACTCTGCCTACTGCACTACATTGCCAATGGCCCTGGCAGAGGCCCTTACATAGGGATGGACTTCCCTGACCTGCTTTTGAAATTTCTTTAATAGAAGCTCTTCTCATTCTTGGGAAATTCAGTCCCCAGTAAGAGAGAGAAGAGAGAGAGAGAGACAGAGAGACAGAGACAGAGAGAGAGAGAGAGAGAGAGAGAGAGAGAGAGAGAGAGGAGAGAGAGGAGACAGAGAGACAGAGACACAGAGAGAGAGAGAGAAAGAGAGAGAGAGAGAGAGAGAGAGAGAGAGAGATGGAGAGTGAGAAGCTTAAAACACATTCTCCTGGAGAAGTATATACAGTGACCTAAATTCAAGTTCATGGACTCCCCCTAACCCCCCAAATTTATTCTCTCTGGGGCCCCATGTTAAGAATTTTTGGATTGGATGATCTCTAAGGCCCTCCTCCCCATCCTAAAATCCTAAATCCTATGATCTTGGTAGCAGCAGAAAGAACAATGAACTTGAGAGTGCTGAGCTCAGTCATGAGTTCTGGGTTCAAATCCCCATTCTGCCACTAATTATTTTAGTAACTTGGTTTGTATAAGTTACTTCATCTCTCTGAGGCCTCAGTTTCCCCATGTGCAGGATAAGGGAGTTGGCATAAGGTCCTTCCAAGCTCTAAGGCCCTGATCCTCTCCTTCCTGGCTTTAACATAGTCCCTCTGAAGAGTTCAGTTGCCTGGTCTCACCCTTGCTTTTATAGCTTCCTGTTTCTCCTTACCTACTCCTGGATTAGGAGCCTGGTGATCTTAGGCACCAGACCTGCTGACCTTCCTGTCCTGGCTGAGCAACCAAGAGGAGAGAAGAACTCTGAAGTACCCCCTGCCCCTTTCTGAAGTCCTTTTGTAACAAGGGGCTGTGGTCACTTCACACTGGAGGGAGGCTCTCCGGCCCTGGTGACTGCTAGGGTGAAGGTTCCCCCTGAGTCACTACCCTGCCTTACTGGTCCCACTCATCCCTACATAAGCCTCCTGACAGATACTAACAGCCCTATCCATATCCTTCTCCAAAGAGACCTCCCTTCCTAGATTAGGCCAAGCCAGGGGCCTCCCTGCTGGAGGCATCCAAAGACCTGTCAGACCAGTCTCTTTGCCAAGTTGCTGCAAAGGTTCTGGGGCACCACTTACAGAGGCCTGTGAAGACAGGCCTCCCTCTGTCCTCTGGTCCTGGCTACTGCCCCTCCTCCCCAAGCATTCTCCCTTGAGGGAACATCTTCTCTGCAAGTCCCACCCACCCATGTTCCCTGGCAAGAAATGAGAGGGACTAAGAGGGTGTGGACCCATTACAGGCTTGGAAACTAGCAGAAAAGGGGAGTGAAAGGGGGAGATGGAGAGAAGGAGGTGTCCCCAACAGGAGGAAGATTTCTTCTGGAGGGTAAGGACACACCTCTCGCCTTGGGTTAAAAAAAAAAAAAAGCAGCAATTCAGAATAGTGGGGCTGGAAGGCCAGGAGGGATCACATAAGTCACGGAATCTTGGCAAGTCAGAGCTGAAAGGACCTGATAGAGATCCTCTTAGCCCAAGGCTGACGAGCTGGAGACGGAGAGGGGGGAAGTCTTACCTTCCTCTTTTCAGGGGCCCTTTACCAACTGTCAGCCTTGGATAAGGAAATCTGGAATGGCCGCCTCCATGTTGTTGTGGGGGTCATGTGGGGTCCCTGCAAGCTTCCTGGGCCAGGTGCCATAATTCAGAGCAAGGAAGAGAACGATCCTCCTCCCCCATATACCCAACTCTGCCCTCCAAGATACATACTGAATCACCCAGTCTATGGCTAAAGTCTCTAACAGAACAGGAAGCCCCCTGAAAGCCCCCAAACTGCTCATTCCCTGAGTGTTGCTGATTTTCTAATTCCTATACCCTACATGGTCTGGGAAAAAAGACCCTAAACCTGAAGGCTGTGTAGGGGAATGGGAAAAATGTTGAATTTGGAATTAGAGGACCTGGGTTTGAATCTCAGCTCTGTTCCTTAGCTACTTGGGAGACTTTCAGCAAATCACTTAGGGGCTCAGTTTTTTCCCCTATAAAATGAGGTAGCTGGACAAGATGGTCTCAAGTCTCACTCCCAGCTCTCAAACCCATCCTGGAAATAGAATCTTGTTAGCAAAAAAAAAAAAAAAAAGAATCTTAAAGGTCATCTGGTCTAGTTTATTGAAATCTTTTTTTTTCCTGAGGCAATTAGGGTTAAGTGAGTTGCCCAGGGTAACACAGATAATAAGTATCTGAGGCTGAATTTGAACTCAGGTCCTCCTGACTCCAGGCTCAGCACTCTATCCACAGCGCCACCTAGCTGTCTCAGTTTATTGCAATCTTGTAGGACTATAGATTTAGGGCTGGAAATGAGTTTTGAGTCAAACCCCCTCATTTTACAGATGAGGAAACAGAAGTTAAAGTAACTTGGTGGTACTGTTTATAAACACGAGGGGTAAGATTTGAACACAGGTCTTCCTGACTCCCAGCCCAGCATTCTGTTCACTGTGCCACTCTGCCATCCAGGGATGGAAAGCTCACTACCTTATCAAATCAGCCTAGTCCAAGTTCACACAGCTGTAACCACAGGGTCCTTTAAGCTTTGGCACAGTCTTTCAAAATAGGCTTTGAAAACACCCTGGTCAATGGACTATAGGCCTGTCAGCCAAAGACCAGCTTAATTAAATGCAAAGATTCTCATTACCAGAATGTTGCCTGATGGGGGAGGGGGCTTTTTCAGCTTCCACATCTCATTAGATAATTATGGCAAGGCTGGAACTCGGCTCAATGAAACGAGCATCTCTACCAATGAAAACATGGACCCTAGAGTCATGAAGGTGTCACAATGGACAGACTGGCAAGGCTGGTTGGGGTCTACTTCACCCTCCTGAGATCTCTTCTTTGGGGCTACCATTCGGCTGCTCCAGAGGAAACAGAATTGGCAGGTGAGACCTAATTCGGCTCCAGGCTCAGCCTTGAAACCTTCGCCCATCAAACTGGAAGAGCTGCTACTTCTATCTCCCAATGTCTTCTGCTTCATCTGAAATGGAATCTCTCATGGTTCAACCTTCCCCCTGATCACACTGCCTACAATGACCCTCCTGATCAAGACTCAGTCTTCCTAGGCTGACTTCTCTTGCCTCACTCCACAGGAAAACAGAATTTAGAATTGGAAGGAAGAGAATGCTAAACTTGGAGTCTGGGTTCAAATCCCACCTCAGACTAGTAGTATGATCCTGGAGAGTTCATTTAAGTCCTCCATGACTCAGTTTCCTTCTCTGTAAAATAAAGGGGCTGGACTCTAAGGTTCTTTTCAGTTCTAAATCTATGATCCTGTGACCTAGTTCTCAGTGATTCCTTTTACAAAGCAAGAGAAGCTAAGAGGGGAGGGATTGCCTTTGGTCATACAAGTAGTGAGGAAGCCAGCTGAGATTCCAACTCAGGTTCTTCTGGTTCTAAATCCTGAGTGCCAGGGGCATTCAGAACCCTTTGTGCCAAATCAAAAGGATCAGCAGAAGCCAATGACCAGGGGTGAGGTGAGCAGAGAGGGTGGGTAGCCTGATAACCAGCGGTCTCTGCAAGGAGGAGATAAATCTAGCCAGCATCCAGGAGATGTGTTCCGCTCCACACTAATAGCATCTGTCAGGGCATTTGGGGCCCTGAGCATCATTCCTGGGGCCTGAATGGGGGAGGCCAAGAGACAGGGACAAGGGAACAGCAGAAAGCGACCGCCGGCTCACAAAGTGCATGTCCTCTGGAAGAGGAGATAAACCTTAGGAGAAGGAGGGGGGAAGAAAAGGAAGCGTGAGCTGTTGTTTAGGCGATGTACCACATGCTGACAGGGCAAATGTGAAGGCTTTTACGGCCACATGGGTTTCCATTTGCAGTTATTCATAGCGCAGGCCAGCACTTTATCTCACTTACATTATGTGCGGCCACAATGCAGACACTTGTACCGCAATGCACTCAGTTCCCTTAGAAAATATTAATATGTAAATGTCACTCTCTCCCAAGACCAGAAATGAAATGCCCGACTGGAAGAGTCTTTGCTGGGAAGATAAAAACCTTCCCAGGGAAGAAAAAAAAAGAAAGAGAGAAAGAATACTCAGGAGAGAAAATGACAAGAAGGACCAAGCTGCGTGAGGGATGAATGGCTGGTTGGGGGTGGAGGTGGAGATAGCAGGCTGGCTGGTGCCTCTCTTGCCCTTTCTCTCTCCCCAGCTTTATAATACTACAGTATTACAGAAGGAAAGATGGCCCTGGCCCTGTGCCATGGCATGGGTGCTGGTACAGGTATATAACTGCCGGGGGTTCACCTTGAAAGAGATCTGGGGGATCTTAGTGGACTGCAAGCTGAATGAATCAGCAGCGTGATAGAGCAGCCTGCAAAAGCTACTTCCATGTGAGGAGCAAGATATCTGGGGGGAGGGAGCTGATCCTCCTCCTATCCCATGACCTAGTCAGACCATAGCTGGAGTACTGGGTTATGCTACGGGAGCCCCAATTTAAGAAGGCTACCAGGTCCAGAGGAGGGACACCTGGAATGTAGGTGCTTAGTGATGAATGCTCATTTGGCTGACGTTCTCCAGCAATGTCCCCATGCTTTTCTAGCACCGTACCTGTGTTGATGATTTTCCCTGTGCCAGAATTTCTGCCAGGTCCCTCCATCCCCCATCCCAGCACCCAGGGACAATTCCGGACATCAAAGTTGGCACAGTGGCTAGAGTACCAGCCTTGTGTCCCAAAACTGCTTCAGACACTTCCTAGCTGAAAGACCCCAGGCAAATCCCTCAACTTCTTTGAGACTCAGTGTCCTCATCTGTACAATGGGGATAATAGTAGCACCGGCCTCAGGGAGGGAGGGGTTGTTATAAGGATCGACTGGGATAATATTTGCACAGCACTTTTGCTAACTTCAAAGCAAGGTATAAATGAATGTTCGCTATGATGAAGATGATTCTCACTTCCCATCCTGCAAAGCCCAACTCAGATACCACTGCTAATGATGAGCATCAATGATACTGTTCAAGCTTTACCAAGTAATTTCCTTACCACAACTGTGTGAAGTAGATGGAGCAAGGATGAATATGCTCCCCTTTTACAGAGGAAGAAACTGAGGTTCAACAAAGTTTGGGGTCTTACCCAGGATCACACAGACAGCTAGAAAAGGTTAGAGCTCAACCCACTCAGGGCTTCTGATTCCAGAGCCAATGCTTTTTCCGCCGCTCCCAGTTGCCTCTTTAAGGAAAGGCATCAAGGGCTTGTAGAGCTTGGAAGGGGCAGCTGGCGAGGGTCCCCACCCCCATAGGGTGTGCTAAGGAAGGCTATGCAGGGGTGGGGGGTCAGGCAGGGAGAGAGTGGTTCGGGGAAATCACTGCTGGCCTTCTAGCCTCCCCATTTCCCTGGAAACCATCAGAGAAAAAAGCTGTCATTGAGAAAACATCCCTCCTGCTTTCCCTAGGGCATCTGAAGCCTTGCTGTTCTCCGTCATCTGCCCTCTCCCTCCCTAGAGCAGTCTGCTACCTCCTCCCCTAATTGTTCCCCCGAATCCCTCCCACTCTCACCCCCCACAAGAGTTCCTGCCCCACCTAGTCCTCAATTTTTCTGGCTAGGCCACACAGCCCCCAGAAGGCTCATGGGGAAAGCTGGTTGTCTTTCTCTCCCTCCTCCTCTAAGCTATCTCCAGGCAGGCCACAAAACTGTCTTACTCCTACTTCAACCTCCAAGCCTAAAAAAAGCAAAAGGTCAAATTTAATAAGTCAAGGTGAAATAAAAATCTACTTCAAACCCTTCTGCAGCTGCTAGGCCTCACTTCACCTGCTTCCCACCTCCCTCTCCCATTCCTACTTGGCCACTTTCACAAGATGATCCACAGAGTCAGTCTCAGGGTGACCCAGAAGTTCAGAAGCTAAAAGCAACAGTTGTGTGTGTGTGTGTGTGTGTGTGTGTGTGTGTGTGTGTGTGTGCGCGTGCCTCTCCCCTCTGGTCTGGAAATGAGATGAGATGAGGAGGGCATGGAGGGAGACAGAGACAGGGAAAAGAGAACCATTAAAAAATAAAATCATTTGAAAAAGCCGCAATGTCTATTAGTCAATAAGCATTTACTATATATCCCCTATGTACCAAGGCATGGGGATACAACGAAAGGGGGAAAAAGTCCCTGATCATAAGAGTTCATAGCCTAATGGGGGAGACAACCTGCAACGGGGATAACTGGACATGATCAACAGAGACAAAGCATCCTCAGAACCACAGACCCCACAGGTTGGAATTCACTTTGGTAAGGCCCCTTGTCTAGAAGTTGCTGCCTTGTATAGATGGTGAAACTGAGGACCAGACAAGTAAAATTACTTTCTCTAAGTTTCCAAGCTAGTTAGTGGCAAGGTCCTCCAGAGACCCCATCTAGAAACTGTTCCACCCCTCCAGGGTGGCAGGCATACCACTCTATTGTAAAGGATGTTCTGAGTCTATAGGGGGGAAGCTACCAGAGCAGAGGAGCCTTCCCCGCTCCTTCAGGGCTCCCCCAAGAACCCGCAGGTCCAGGGCCTAAGCCTTCCATTCAGCCAGCAGAGAATGAAGGGTTTCCTCCCTCCCAGGCTCCCTTCCCTGCAGGTTCAGACAGGAAGTCTTAGCTTAGGCCCTGGGCCAAGGATCACTCAAATCTTATCAGGGCCAGAGTATCCAACCTACATCTCTCTTCCTCCCCTGCTCATAACAAGGGTCAGTTCAAGGAGGGTGGTTGGACCAGGAGAAGAGGATGTTGAGCTAACAGAATTGGAAGGAGTCTTAACCTTGGGAGGAGGAGAGGGGAAAGGGAAGAAGGGAGAGCTGTTGAACCTTGGTGACCACATGCAGGTCTGGAGAGAACCTCCCCAATCTTTCCAGTCTGAACTAAAATTACTTGGGCTTGAGGGGAGAGAAGCAAAAATGAAATATATCAGCTAAGGGTGGGAGTGGGGACAGATGAATTCATGGCCCTTAGGGAGGCTTCTGGACTCTAGAAATCTTTATAATACTTTTTGGCAACAGTATCTTTCTCTCCCTCTTTTTAAAAAATGAACAATGGAATACATAAATCCTGTGTATGCATGTGTAGTGTGTGTGTGTGTGTGTGTGTGTGTGTGTGTGTGCATGCGCGTGCGTAACGGAGTCTGGCAACCTCTTAGAGGAAGTGTGCCAAATAATTTATTCATTCCCTCTGCTGTCAAGAAGGTGGGGAGGAGGGTGGAGAGGGAGTGCCAAAGATGGTGTCTCCTGGGTAGCCATTACATTTGGGGGTGCGGACAGCTTGGGTCTGAATCTCAACTCTCCAATTCACTACCTGTGTGACCCTGGGCAAATCACTTAAACTCTGTGGGTGGGAGGGTAGTTTTCTCATGGACTGGCTCTAAATCTTAAACCTTATGACCAGATGACCCCTAAGGTTCCTACTAGCTCTAAAACTTAATGATTTATCATGCCACCATCAGTAAGTATGCCTTCTACACTATGCTAATCCCTATCATAAAGTATCAGAACAGTCCCACTATAAGAGACCACACTCATATAGCACCCTTCCTTTGGGTTTTCACCAAACTGACTACCATCTCCTGATTCTCCTTCTACCTGTCTCATTACTCCTCAGCTCCCTTTGCTGATTCTTCACCCTGAACATGCCCCTTAACAGTGGCTATGCCTCAACTCCATTTGGAATTTTCTTGGCGAAGATACTGGAATGATTTGCCATTTCCTTCTCCAGCTCATTTAACAGAAGAAACTGAAATGTTCAGGTCTCAATTGGCAGCCTTGACTCGCACTCAGGCAGACCAGAGTTCAAGTTCTGCCTTAGACACTTGACTAGTCACCATGAGCAAATCACTTAATCTCAATGATTCGGTTTTCTCATCTGTAAAATGGGGGATGTAAGCTCAATGATCTCTAAGATTCTGCTTAAAGTCTATGATTTTAAATTCCTCATAAAATTCCTGCTTAAAACCTATGACTCTAGAAGCCTGCCCACATTCTGAAGCTTAGGAACCATTAGAACTAGGGATGCTACTATTTGGTTACTTCCAGCTAATATGTCATGCTAGGGCTATAGCTTTGTGGTTCTGACTCAGAAAAGCCTAGGGAGAGCTAGGATTCAAACCCGAGTCTTCTGACTTCAAATATCATGTATTTCCCATGATTCCAACTGCTTCCCCCACATACCTTGCACATGTGGGGTTTTGCATGGCAGGATTTAACAGATAGAAGACTCCTTGAACTTTGGGCACTAAGGGGAGAGAGAAGGGAATGACCATAAGACCAGAAATACAAGAAGGATAATTCAGCTCTGTATTCTGGTATAGTCCTATGAATAGCACTGGGCCTGGAGTCAAGTTGAGTGCAAAACCAAACCTCTGAAACTAATTAGCTGGGTGACCCTGGCTTCTCCTTTTTACAGATATTATTGCATTTAGTCTTCACAACAATTCTGTGAGGTAGGTGCTATTATGATTCCTGTTTTACAGTTTAGGAAACTGAGGCAGGCAACACTTAAGTGACTTGGCCAAGGTCACGCTGGAGTATGACCATAACCTCTGTGGGCTTCAGAAGTCCCTTCATCTGTAAAATGAAGGCACTGAACTTCATGACCTGTAAGGCCCCTTCCTGCTCTAAATCTATAATCCTAGTTCAGTTCTCTTATTTTACACAATGAAGGACTGAGGCCCAGGTCTAGGAAATCACTTCTCTAAGGATCACAAGGCTAACAAGTGCAAATTGAAATGGGAACCTGGGTCTCCTGAATTCTGGTCTTATCTCACTCTAGCATGGATGGGTCAGGGGGGAAAAGATTCACAGAATTGGAAGGTTGATATCAAAGGTTAGATTAGCTTTGAGGAGGAGAGGGAAGAAGAGTAGAATTAGCACTGGGATTCCATGTCATAGGCTCCTTTAATCAAAGTCAATGGGCTTACATATTGCATGGCCGCCATTACAGGCTACCTGCCTGACCTTGGGCAGGTCGCTTCCCTTTTCCAGATCTCAGTTTCTTGAGATTGGATCATCTATAAGGTCCCTTCTGCCTCTAAGGCTCCATAGGCTCCAACCTGTGACTGATCTTATGGTCCCATGATGTGGTCTTTCTCTTCTCTGGAAGGAGGGGAGATTGCTGACCTCTCTGTAATCTCCTAGCACCCCACCCAGATATGCAATGAAATCAGTGTTGTGTCTCTGCTCACAATCACCAGGCTAATAAGACATTTCCCCCTTCCCCCAACCCTGGTGTGATGGGAATGCTTTGATATCAGAGTGGACTCTAATGGGTTTGGTGGAAGGGACCCTTAATTTATTACGTGCCTGTAATTGATGTTTATATAAAGTAGCTCTTACAGCTATTCAAAGTGAGAGATGAAAAGCAATCAATCCGCCATTTGCCTCAAAAGAGAAGGAAGAAAACACCACAGATATCAAAAACATCCCCGAAAAAATAACAGGGAGGGTGTTGGATTAGCACATCGACACTTTGAAGCTACGAGTTTCAGCCACACAGACAGACTGCTGATTGGGAGAGGCAAAGGAACAAGAAAGCACCCAAGTAGGTAATTTGCAGCCAGAAGGACTCAAGTCAGAAAGGTCTCCTGATAGTGATGGGAAGCCTGGACTCCCATTTTTAGGCCCTGGCAATCTTTCCCCAGCAGACGCATCCCTCCCACCCTGCACCACTCCCCGCTCCTTCCAGTCCATAGAGGGAGGCTGCCGGTGTCTCTGCCCACCCTTTCTTCCCCAGGGATCCTCTGACTCCCAGTTCTGTTCTGTGTCTCTGCTTAATCACCTTCCAAACATGTGGCTCTAAGACTTAGCCCAGACCTGAGCATCTCTTCCTAATCTTGATCTGAAATGCTGGGCTGGCCCTCAGTTTCCTAAAATGATAGGATTATAGAGCTTGAAAGGACCTTAGAGACCATTGAGTCCAACCTGTTCAGTTTGCAGATGAGGAAACTGAGGCACAGAGCTTGCCCAGGGTCACAAAGCTAGGGAGTATCTTTCCTGACTTCAAGTTCAACATTTTATCTACTTCTCTTTCTTACAGATCCTTGATCTGGAAAGGGCCTCAAGAGTTCCTCACATCATAACAGTGCTGTTTTATTACAGATGACCTAGTCAAGGGGTTCTTAACCTTTCATGTACCCTGGATGCCTTTGGAAGATTGGGGAAGCCTGTGGCCAGCATTCAAACCCTGCCCCTCTCTACTCAAATCAAGTGCACTTTTCATTATGCCAGGCTTTTGGTTTGTTGGTTGTTGTCCTGCATTCTCAAAGGGGCTCAAAATGACATCACTATGTTGGGGTCAACTTTTCATTGTACCAGGCTATAACGATGTGCCTAAGGTCCCACAATAGAGCTGGGACTGAGCCCCAAGTCTCTTAATTCCCAAGTCCAGGGTATTTTCCGTGACCATCCAGGCTTTGAGCCCTGGAGGATGAGAAAGGGGGCACCCTTTAATGCAAGGCTATGGCCCAGCTAGTACCCAATCCATATACTCTGCAATTACTGCAATCAGGAAGCAGCCACAGAGGGGGCCCCTGGCTTGGTCTCTGAACCTCTTCTATCTTTCTCCACTGGCTTCCTTTCCTTCCCAACCCACAGGCAGAGTTTATCTTCATAACCTCCATCCATCTCATGTTATCTCTTCCCTGACTCTCCAGATCCCTCTATCTGCAGTCTTTAACCCTACCATTCTCATTGCTCTGGGGCCAAGCAAGCTTACAGAGATCATAGCAATGTAAGAGCTAGGAGTGCCCCTAGAATACAGAGTGTCAGAGCTGGGAGGGCCCCTAGAAGAGGGAATGTCAGAACTGGGATGGCCCTTAGAACACAGGATGTCAGAGCTGGGAGAAACCTTAGAACACAGGGTATCAGCTGGGAGGGCCCTTAGAACCCAGGGTGTCAGAGGTGGGAGGGCCCTTAGAACCCAGGATGTCAGAGCTGGGAGGGCACTTAGAGCACAGAATGTCAGAGAGGAACACAGATGGGATCTTAGAACACAGATCGCTAGAACATAAAATACAAAATGCTGGGACTAGAAGGAAGCTTGGATTATAAACTAATAGAACCAGAAAGGACCTAACAGATCATCTAGTCCAAGGGGCCTTAACCCTTTTTTGTGTCCTGAATTCCTTTGGGAGCCTATGGGTCCCTTCTCAGAACAATTCTTTTAAATGCATAAAGTGAAATGCACAGGATTACAAAGGAAACCAATTATGTTGAAATACTAATCATCAAGATATTTTAAAAAAGAGTTCACAGATGCCATGTTAACAACCAACCTCTTCATTTTTACGAAGGAGAGAATTATGGTCCAAATGGGTAAAATGACTGGCCTGGAGTCACAGTGCTAGCCAGGGAATGAACCAGGAAGAGGAGTCAACCTCCTGATTCTCAGCCCGGGGCTCTTCCCACTACATTAATTCCATAAGAGCTCTCTTCTCGTCCTCACTCCCACTCCCACTATTATGGCCCTGCCCTGTGAGATCCATAAGGGAAGTCTCCCCCATGGCACCCTCACTTGGGTAGGGAGGGTGGAGGCTAGGGAGAGACTGCACCAAGAGAAGAAAATGGAGAAGGAAAAAAGAAGCCAACCAGTTTGACCATTTACTTCTGTCATGTTACTAAGGCCAGGCTGTGAGGCTGCCTTTCTAATGAGTCCCCGCCTCGACCTTGCCCCCACCCCAGCATCAGGCACCAAGGGTAAGCCTTCCCTGAGCCGGGGTTACAGAAGCCAAGTTACAGCCCTGCGCGCACAGCGGCAGAGATGGAGACAGGTCACCAGCTGTGTGTACTGGGTACAGATGTGGGCGCGCTTGGTACATACAGCCCCATCCCGGCTGCGGCTGCTGATTCTCAGTTCCGCATCAGGGGGTAGGGCTCATGGTGGCAAGGGGGCGGGAGAGGGTCCGCTCCAACATCGCCTGCCTGGCATTGCTCCCCACATTAAGAATTTATCAGCCCGGAGGGGAGAAGCCTTTAGCTCAGGTTCTCCCGGAGTGGCATCTACGGCAGTGGCAAAACTTTGCTGCTGGGAATAAAATTGAAATTCAGCCCCTAGAGTATAATAGAAAACAGGCTCATCAGGTTCTCTCCTCGCAGGCGCTGCTCGCATATTCTCCCTCAGCTGCCCTTACAAAAGAGAAGTGGGGGAGGAGGCGGCCCCCCCCTCCCCCCCAAGGAGCGGTGAGCCCCTGCAAAGGCGGAGGGAAAATCAGGAAATGGCAAGCCAGGTGCCATGAGTTATAAAGGTTTCTCCAGTCTGTGCACAGGCAGCCCAACCTGCTTAGCGGTGGCCTGCTTGAACTGGTATATGGCATGCAGGGTCTAATAAACCCACGGCACTTGGGAGTCACATTCAATGCAGTTCCAACAGGGGAGCCATACGTCACCAAATCCAGCAAAAATTTGTGCTAAATTGAATCAATCCATCTTGGAAATGGCTCTTGTCAGCCTCTGTCAGGAAAACCGTCTGCAGGGGAGGAAGAGAGGGAGATCAGGAGTGGGGGAGGGAGAGCTCCGGAAGGGGAGAAGGACAGACCAGGAGGGGAGAAGGGATGCGTTGGGGAGGGGGCCGGCTGAAGGAGCCAGCAGACATTACTACGGTGGAAGGGAATGCCCGACTATAGGGGCATTGAGGACGGTTTACAGGCGTGTAGACACCGGGATGGGGACATGGACAGGGTGGGGGTCAGGGGAAGAGGGGTCCTGGTTGGGAGCTGAATCTACTCCACTCCCACCTCAGGGACAGCAGCAAGAGGCAGCTGAGTTGCTGGATGCTTAATCATGGGCCACACACAACCCAGACACTCCTTTCTCTCTCTCTCTCTCTCTCTCTCTCTCTCTCTCTCTCTCTCTCTCTCTCTCTCTCTCTCTCTCTCACACACACACACACACACACACACACACACTCCAAACTCCTAGACTGAGCAATCTCATCACTCCCATCCTTAATGGACCCAAGGAGAGACAGAAGGTAGCAGAAAGGACAACATCAGCTTCTGAGAATCCCCCCGGGAGCCACGAACACAAGCCTCCCAGCCTCCCCACCCCCCCAAGAGCTGGTACAAGTAACAGAGGCCTCTGGGGAACTGGCAACAGGGGGTGTGAGCCTCTTAGCATGGGATTCCCGGAAACCACTGTTACTCACTAATGCTCTCCTGAGACATGTTTCTGTCCTCAAACCTCAATGCTTAAAGCCCACATTCCCTGGAACACAGGGGTGGTAGGTGAGGATAGGCTCCTATATCTCAGAGAGCCAGAGACTCTTAAAGCTGGGCTACAGGTCATAGGGCCTAACTCCCTCCAAAGACTCACCAAGAAAAGGCCATCTGGCTAAATTCTCACAGCTAGTTAAGTCTGGACTGGGTCCCAAATCAAAACAAAGTTGTATGGTACAGTGGATAGCAGGCTAAGTTTGGAGTCAAGAAGACCTGAGTTCAAATCAAGCTTCTGACACTTACTAGCTATGTTACCCTGGGCAAGTCACTTTAGTTATCTGACTTGGTTTCCCCATCTGTAACATGGAGATAGCAATAATAATTAATAATAATTATTATAATAAGGATAATAGTACCTACCTCAGAGGGTTGTTGTGACGATCAAATGAGAATATTTGTAGAGAAGTGCTTAGCAGAGCCAGGTACTCTACAAATACTTATTCCCCCCACTTATTCCATTTACCCACCGAGTGAGGCTCTGAGAGACAATGTCCCTATCCTCCTCCAGTTTCCAGTCTAGAAGAGGGATAAGACCCCCTACAAATTGCTAGAACAGACCATAATACATGATCAGCCATGATAAATGCAGTAGAGAAAGATCCAGGGTACTGTGGGAGGTCCAAGTCGCTATCAATGTGGGCATGTGTGTTTGAGGGGAGAAAGGGTGGTAAAGAGGGAAACCACTTTGTTCCTCCGTTAGGACACTTATCTCATCCTGCCATGCACTATGGTTATTTGTGTGTTTGCAGTATTTCCCCATTAGAGTATAATTTCCATAAGGCTAGCAACCCCACCCAGTGCCTAAGCACAGGGCTTTGTAAAGAGCAGGCCTTCTCCTCCTGCCCTCCTCTGTCCCTGGGCCACCCAGAACCCATCCAGGCTGTCTGGGAGCTCACACAGCTTGGATAAGATGAAAGACATTCACTCTAGTCCTTCCAGTGAGATGGAAGGCCTTACCATCTGCCGCACCATTGCTTCCTAATGTCCTGATCTGCCATGTCTCTACATCCTCTGGACTTCTCCTAGAAGTGCCTAAAGAAGGCCTTGAACAGAATAGATGCTCATTAAATGTTTCCTAAATTACTTGCCTCTGTTCATGTGGTTCTGGTCAATCAACATTTAGTAAGCACCCCCTGAATGCAAGGCACTGAATTCCCTTTGTTTTGAATATCTTATATTTCCTTCAATGGCTTTGAAATCCTACCCAACCTTCAAAGCTAGGCTCAAGCTCCTCTTCCTTGAACCTTCCTTGGCTCCTCTAATCTACTGATCTCTCTACTCCAAAGCCCTCTGCTTCAGCTTCCTCCTTCCTAACTGAAGGCAATAACTGTCTTTTAAAAATTATTATTCTGTTAAAATTAAAATTCTATTAAAATTATTATTCTGCTTGTATGTCTGTCTTCAGTGCCTGACAGGAGTAAATGCTTATTGAATGACTGAGAAGGCAACACTCATTGCAATTTATATACTATCAACAGGCACTGATCTTGTCTCTCCAACTAGAATGTAATCTTCTTGAAGGCAGGAGCCATATCTTCTCTCTCATCAACTCCACAGGATCTGACACAGGTGATGAAAAAAATACTTGTGGAATGACTGCCTGGTTGGGAGCTTCTGACCATGCCAATCCCAGCCCTCCAAAATGCTGCATCTGAACAGAAAAAATGAGACTAAATGTGGGATCAGATGTGGGATTGGAAGATCCCAGATTTAGCTCTAAAAGCGGTGTTGGGAGCCAGTTTCCTACTGAATCATTTGACTGTGGAGTTCAAAAATTCCTCCAGGGACATCAGTGTTACATGGGATGTTTTCTTTTTCTTGGTCTAAGTCTTGGGGTACCAGGGCAATCTGTATGTTACATGCTGCCTGAATGTCACATTCATCTGAGTGGCAGGTGCCATTTCTGGCTTTCCTGGCTTCCTTCAAGACTCAGCTAAGGTCCCACCTTCTATAAAAGCCTTTCTCAGGTCTCCTTCACCTTGGTGCCTTCCCTCTATTGGCTGTCTCCAATTTATTCTTCTTTGCATGCAGCTGTTTGCATGTTATCTGCCCCCTTCCCCCCTTAGACTGTAAGCTCCTTGACAGAAGGGTCTTCCCCACCCCACCCCCTTCCTTTGTATCCCCAGAGTGCAGTATATAGAAGGTGTTTAATAAATGCCTGTTGACTGCCTGACCTCTACATACACTACATGGGACACAACATTAATGGCAGAATACAAGCTGAAAGAATTCAAATTGTAGACCATCCAAAGGCCAACAAAGAGATGGGTGGCGGGTGGGAGCAGGCTGGAAAAGTGTTGGCTAGCCAATGAAGAATGCCATAAGAGAAGGGGCATAATAGAAATAATTAGAGAAGTATCCCCCCAGAAAAGGAGACAGCCTAGTCATGTAAGGAGAGCAGCGAGGGATGACCAATGGACAATCCATCAGGGAATGCCCACAGCAAAGTTCCTGGCAAGTTGGGTGATTGACACTAGGATTTATGGGAAGATAAGGATAAGAGTGCACAGGATGAAAAGGCAACTGTGGGTAGCAATCTGCATCAATGAAGAGAGTACCCACAAGACCCACCCATATGGCAAAAGAAACAAGGATGATGATGATGATGAAGATGATAGCAACAGTTGACATTTCTATAATGCTTAAGATTCCTAAAGGGCTTTCTGTGCATTATCTTGTCTGAGCCTCACAGCAACTTTGTAGAGTTGATGAAATAAATATTATTATGCCCATTCAAATGTGCTTTGATTTCAGTCTGGTTTTTTTCATTAATTGGATCTAGCAACTTCTTGGCTTGTATTTCATAAGCTGTCTTGACTACAGTCATACATAGTCAGTTAAGAAAACAGGCTCAGAAAGATCAAGTGGTTTACCTATGGTCAGAGAATGGCAGCTAGGTGGCACATTGGATAGAGGGTCAGGCTCATCTTCCTAAGTTCAAATCCAGCCTCAGATACTTACTAGCTGTGTGACTCTGGGCAAGTCACTTCGCCCTGTTTGCCTCAGTTTCCTCATCTGTTAAATAAGCTGGAGAAGGAAATGGCCAACCACTCTAGTATCTTCATCAAGAAAATCCCAAATGGGGTCACAGAGAGTAGGATAGAACTGAAAAATGAGTGAACAACATGGTCATAGAAGTACTAAGAGTCAGAAGAGGCTGGCCTCTCTTGACTCTGCATCCAGAGCTCTTTCTACTATGATTCCAAAACAAGGTGTCGTCAACCCTTGTGAGATAACAACCTCACTTTCTGTTAAGCAGCCGGTCTCATAATTTACCCAGAGCCTCCAAGTCATGGTTTCTCATTTATTTCTTATTGAAATTCTTCTATTCATTTACTAGCATCTCAAACTCAGTTCTTGCTACTAGTTGTTCTGAGTCAGATGGAAGGTATGGAGATAGATCATAGATGTATCTGTAACATGAAAATATAATCAGATCACCTACCATCAGTTGGGGGCAGGAGTTAGGAGAGAGATAAAGGACCTTAATTCCAGAATGGAATTTCAGAAAATCCAAAGTCGTAGAAACACTGAATGTTATAGTTGGAAGGGACCTAGGTGGACCTAGGGGACCTAGTTATAGTTGGAAGGAAGTCTGGGACCTGCTTTTTAGAAGTATTCTGATGACTATATTTCAATATAATTGTTTTCCCTTGTAATCCTATGTATTTTGCTGTCTGCTTTTAAAAGAAGGGGTCCATAGGATTCACCGGACTACCAAAGAAACCTATAACACACACACGAAAAATCTAAGGATACATTCAGGTCAACCACATTTTACAGAGAGAGTAGTTGAGTCTTTGAATTAAGAAGTGATTTACCTAATGTCACATAGTTCATAAATGACAAAGGGTAGACTAGAATCCAGACCTTCAACCTCCAAATTCAGTGCTCCTTTGTCTACTCCTCTTGGATTCCAAACTGGGAACCATGAAAATGTCAGCCCTTAATCCAACAAAAAACCTACCACTAAAATCAAACCCTGATTCCAAAAATGGAATCTAAGTTGTCCTGTTAACCAATGGGTAGTGCCTGAGGCAAATGGGGCTACCCAAACTTTCTCTGAGGGTGGGTAGGAGGAGAAGCAGGTAGACCTTTACTTTATGTATTTAAAAAAAATCACCACTACCCCAATTTAATTTTCAAAGCAGATATCCAGAAAGCAGAATGCTGAATAGAGAGATATATACAGAGGGATTTATTAGTAGGCATAGGAAGACAGGAGCAATCCCACCTGACACAAATATAGATGAATACTTGTGTATGGAACCCACAGACTGGCAAATTAAAACGTAGTTCAGGGGGTGGTGTGTGTCCTGGACGCCAGGTGATTGATTTCCTATCCAAGCATCCAAACCAACCAAATATGTCACCAAGACAAGTACTTTAAAAACAGCGGCAGACCTGGATTTATACCATTCTAACTCTTGGGGCCATCAATCATTCCCATAGACACTAAAACAAGGGGGGGAGGGGTGCAGGTAGAGTGGACAGAAATCCTTGAGGGACAGGGGCTTGGAGAGGCTGGGCTATGATGATTTCAAATGTGAGGGTTTGGGGGAAATTTGTGTATGGACCCATACAAATGGCTTGAGCAGTTCCTAGCTTCATCATCTTCATCTTCATTGACATTTGTGAGTGTTTTCCTTACGATAATCCTGTGAGGGAGGTAGTGGAAATATTATTATCCTTATATGACAGATGAAGACACTGAGGCTGTGAGAGGTTAAGTAGTTAATGTAGCTAGCAAGTATCTGATCTGAAATCTGAACCTGGGTCTCTTGGCTTCACATCTCATGCAATTTGTTTATTTATTTTCCTTAAGTTTTTCTATTTATTTTTAACATTAAAAAAAACAATTTAGATTCCAAATTCTCTCTCTCCTTCCCCCAGTGTATTTCAGAATTGGAAAGAGCCATAGAAGACTACTTAAGTCCATCTCTTTCATTTTAAAATTGGGGAAACATTTTACATATACAATCTATGGCCAAGTCTTGTCATGTCTACCTTCACATCAGTGTGTGTGTGTGTGTGTGTGTGTGTGTGTGTGTGTGTTCTCCAATCACACAATCACCACCCTGGTATAGGCTCTCTCCATCTTTCCCCTAGACTACTCCAACAGCCTTCTGGTTTGTCTCCCTGCCTCAGGTCTCTTCCCAGTCCAAACCATCCTCCATTGAGCTTCCAAAGAGGTCTTCCTAAAAAGCAGGTCTGATCATGTCACTCCCTCCTCCCCCTACTCAGTAGACTCTAGTGCTTCCCCATGACTTCTAGAACCACATATAAAATCTTCTCTTTGGCATGGAAAGCCCATCATTATCTGGCCCCTTCCAGTCTGCTCATATTTTATTCTTGGCCACCTACTCTACAATCTAGAGACACTTGCCTTCTGGATATTCCTCAAACATCTCCCAGCTCCATGCCTTTTCCTTGGCTGTCTCCCATGCTCTCTTTCCTCACCTCCTGTCTCCTGGCAGTTCCCAGACATCCTTGAAGATTCTGTTCATATCCTACCTTCTGTAGGAGAGCTAACCAGCAGCTTTTCCACCCCCTCCTTGAGATCTCCTTCCTTTGCTCTCTCTCTATCTTAAATACACAGGTACTATTTCCCTCCTTGGAATGTAAGCAACACAGTGTTTCTGCCTTTCTTGATAAGCCAGCCTTCCACACGGTTCCTTGAATAGAACAAACACATACTTAATAATCACTTGTTGACTGACTGTTGACCAAGACCCTGGAATGGGGAAAGGATTTGCCCTGGGTCACCTGAAGTATAAATAACAAGGATTTCAACCCAGGTCCTCACAGTTCACAACCACTGTTTGTGTCATTCAGTTGTCTTTTCAGTTATGTCTGACTCTTCTCGACCCCATTTGGGGTTTTCTTTGCAAAGATACTGGAGTGGTTTGCTATTTCCTTCTCCAGTTCATTTTACAGATGAGGAAATTGAGGCAAACAGGGTTAAGTGACATGACCAGGGTTACACAGATAGTAAGTGCCTGAGGTTGGATTTGAATTCAGATCCTCCTGACTCCATTCTGCCACTGAGAAACCCCAACACAACCAACATACCACATTGCTTTCCTGTTTTTTTGCAGAACTGTGTGTGAGTGTATGTGTGTGTGTTATTAGTGGTAAGAGGGTTGGGGGGTTCTTTTGGGGCAAGGAAGCAGTAAGACACTCTCCTGAGTCTCATAAAAGCACCTAGGAGCCTTTGTTTAGGGGTGTTACTCCAATGGGCCCAAATGTGTATGGTAGACTGGAAAGTGCTGAGTCCTCTGGGTCAATGCTCATGGATGGGACTGGATTGTAAACTCCTGGAGGGCAGGCGTGATCCCCTTGATTGAGAAGCTTACTGATGACTGATTGATTAATCTGTGCTGGATACTGAGTCAAATATCTGAGACCTCTCAGATCACTTATTTAGTTTTTTCAGCCCAATGGGGCAGGTAAAAACTGTAGATGAGAAGCAAGGGCTCCTGCAGTGGGTAACCACGATCTTCTTTTCCAGCTCTAAATGCTCCAGCAACTCCTCATTTTCTCTCCGATAAAATCCATGCTGCTCTGTTTGGCACTAAAGCCTTTGGTGAGCTGGCTCCAAAGGACCTTTCATGACTCACTTGACCTTCATAGCCTCCAGCCCACTCCTTTATCCAAGCTAGCTGCCTTTCTCTACCCGCTACATGCTTTCCATCTCCAGCCTTCACACTTTTTTTTTTGGTTGCTTTTTTGGAGGGGGGAGGGCAGGGCAATTGGGGTTAAGTGACTTGTCCAAGGTCACACAGCTAGTTAAGTGTTAAGTGTCTAAGGTCGCATTTGAACTCAGGTCCTCCTGACTCCAGTGACAGTGCTCTATTCACTGCACCACCTAGCTGCCCCAACTCTAAACTTTTCTATTAATTCAACATGTAACTTTAGAAGATCTGAATTCAAATCTGCCCTTATATGCTTACTAACTGACCCTAGGCAAGTCATTTAACCCATCTACCTCAGTTTCCTCAATAATAATACCACCTATGTCCCAGGGTTATTGTGATGATAAAGTGATATATTTAATAAATGTTTGTTCCCATCCCCCTTGGGTAAATCACTTCTCCTTTCAGAGCCTCAGTTTCCCCTGTGGGGACAGATAAGATGCTTTTCTAGGTCCTTTTAGCTCTAATATTCTTGGAGCCCAAGGAATCAGGTTGTGAGATTATCACCACTTTGGCTCATTCACAAACGTGATCCTGTTTCTAAGTCCCAAGGCAATGAACACACCCACCCACCTACATACCCACACCCACACCCACACCCACATACACACCCCCACACACATACTTAGGACACAGAAGGCAACAGAATTCAGAGCTGGATCAGATCTTAGAACAACTAGTTCAACACTCTCATTTTATAGTATGATTACAATTTAACAATGAATATCTGTTTCATTGGGGAAACTGAGAGCCCTGCCCTTCAAGAAACTTATAGTCCAGTAAGGAGAAGAAAAATAATTTCCATTTCTGTATTGCTGTAGGAGTCTACCACATACCCAGGGGTGAGTGAAAGTGAGCCTAACCTAAGGGAGAAAAGGTAGAGAACTGAGGCCTCCAGCCTTTCTAATCCCTTCATGTCTCCTCCTTTGACAGGGAGAGAAATTGCTTCCTGTGTTTGGGACTTTGTAGTGCAAATGCACAATTACCAGGCCTTCTTCCTCCTCCCTATCTCCCCCCAAACCCTCCTAATACCTGATCCTCTTGGCCCTCCAGCTCCAGGAAAATGGCAACTTTCAACCCTGTGATACTTAGTTTTTGAAAGACTTGCTGCTCTGAAGAGGCCTTCAGGAATCAGGCAGGCATTTTTGTTTGAAGGCTTCCTTTCCTTGGCCCATAAACCACAGAACGGTAGGACCAGAAAGGCCCATTGGAATAGAGAATGTTGAGCTGAAGAAGGCCCCTCCAACATTGGTGATTAGAGATAGGAGGAAACATGTAATTTTAGACGATGGAAAAGAGGCTTTGGGAACTTGAAGAGTCCTGCAAATTCACTTATTTCACAGGGAAAGAAGATGAAGAGAAGGCAGGAAGCTAAGAACCTCCCAAGGCCTCTAAGTCCCATTCCTATATTCTTTCCAGGACATCATGCTGCCTCAAGGGACCCTGGGTAAGAGGATTAGTGCCCATCCTGACCAGTGTCTCTCCTGAGCTGCTCAGACTAATTCCATTCCATTAATATTACATCTCAAATGATCTGGAGCCTAGATATGAATTTCCAACGAAACCAACAATTTCTACCTTAATCTCTGGTGCTGTTTGTGATGTGTGTGTGTGTGTGTGTGTGTGTGTGTATGTGTGTGTGTATGTGTTGGGGGAAGTTATATAATCAACACCCAACCTGGCAGAGAGCTGGAATCAGCTGGCAAGAGAGACTTGAGGAAACAGCAGAAGTTGGCTGGGGGTAGGTAGAGACAGGAGAGTTATACTATGTGATGGTTCTGTTATCAGAGGGCCCTAGCTAGGCTCAGCTGCCAGCTCTGTGATTTAGTCACAGTGTGACCCAAGACAGGTCATTTTCCCCTTTCTGAGGTTCAGTTTCCTCAAATGGGATATTTGGGAAGCACTTAGCACAGTGCCTCGTAAATAATGGGTGTTTAATAAATGCTTATTCCCTTCCCCCCTTCACCTGATTTGTTGTTTAAAATGAGGTCCCTTCCAACTCTACACACTAAGATAGGGTGGGTCAGGATTGAATGGAAATGGAAGAGTCTTGGAGTAAGACAAACATGGGAGAGGTGGAGGGAGGAGTGAGTGCAGAGAGACTAGGTTCACTAGGGTTTGGAGGCACTTGGAGATTGGATGACCACTGTGAATTCCCTATCACTAAAAGATGATCCCCCACACTGAGGCTCAAGGGAGGCAGGAGTCATAGCTGCCTCATACCTTTATGACCCAATACTTCATGTGGTGGGGTGGCTAGGTGGCTCAGTGAATAGAGCACCAGCCCTGGAGTCAGGAGGACCTGAGTTAAAATCTGACCTCAGACACTTAACACTTACTAGCTGTGTGACCTTGGGCAAATCACTTAACCCCAAGTGCCCTGTCTTCCCCCCTCCAAAAAACAAAAAACAAAAAAATACTTCATGTGGAAAACTCTCCAGAGAGATTTTGGTGAAGGCAGCTCAGCTCCTGACTGCAAGGAGGTTACCATAGAACAGAGGTTCTCAACCTGTGGGTTGCAACCCCTTTGCGGTTGAACGACCCTTTCACAGGGGTCACAGGAACCTCCTCTATCCATCTCCAGGCAGGTTCGCCCACATGCAGACAAGGCCACATATGACTATTAAAGGGTCGCAGCATTAGGAAGGTTGAGAACCATTGCCATAGGAGATTAGGAAGTTAGTGATGAATTACAGGTAAGGAGGGAGCCCCACAGGATAAAAGCACTGGTCTGGGAATCAAGATTCTGGGTTCCAGCCCTGACTGTTCTAATAACTGGAGTAGTATACACCCTCTTAATGTATTCAAGTGGACTGTTTGTGCCAGCCCTGTGGTACAGCCTTCTGATTGGCCACAGTGGAACACACTGGACCTTGAGTCCAACATCGTGATGCCATTTTGGTCCCGTTCAAGAACAAAGAACAACAACCAACTAATCTCCCCTTTTTCCCTTCCCCCACTCCTGCCTCCTCTAGAAAATGAGAGTTAGAAAGGGTGAGCCTCCTAAGCTCCCTTCTAACTAAAAGGAAACGAGATCATACGGGGAGTTGGAATCCCGATCACATCAAAGATCTGAGTGTAGGTCCAACCTGGCATTCAGTATACAATGCTTGATCGATTCAGCCTTGGAAAGATCTCTGTCCGGGGAAGGATGGGGTGGATGCTGGGCCTCAGAGAGGCCTCCTTGGTCCAGGGTATTTTATTCTTCTTTCAGCCCCAGTCCCCTTCTATCATCCCCTCCTGCTGGGTATCTCCAATAGCACCCTTAACCTCCCGCTGAAGACACACCAGGCCTCCCCATGCTGTCAGAAGGAGGGTTCAGAACGGGGACCAAGGAAGAGAAAACGCTCGAGTGGAGGTGGCAACTATACTGCTGAGCCCGTAAGATCTGGGAGGCAAGTGGATTCTGCTAGTTCAGCAGCCGTGTACCTTCTGCAATCAGGCACCAAGCCCTGAAACTTCCTTCTAATGAAGGAAATGGGAAGGGTAAATCATCCATCTTTTGCGCCACTGGTCCTAATTAAGAGCCAGAGAATTCCCCAACCTGCCTACTTTCTGTCCCCAGTATAATATGTTATTTACCTGTAGCTAACAGGTTCAGCGCAGTAATGATAGTCTTGTATCAAATGACTGGCGCTTGGCTTCTGACAGCTTTAAAGACCAGTCTCTGGGACACTACAGTTTCTAATTACAGGGTTTGTCATCCGCAAGGTTCGGTTCAACACCACTCATTCTCCCGAGGGTGATACTTCTGCCCAGATTTGAAATCTAAACACAGCCCAGACAGTTAAGGTTAAAAATACTGCACAGTACAAGGCAAGGGATCATAATTTGGGTCACTGCCGTGTTTAATTAATTGGAATGGAGCAATCAAAGCACTGTGTGCGGTAATTACAGGCTGGGCTGGTGAAGTGCTCAGGAACTCCTCCCCTTCTCCCCCCATCCTATACCTTCCAAGTCTTCCAGCTCAGATTTCATGCTCAGACCAAGGGTCTAGGTCATTCTTTTAAGACCGTGTACTTCATTAGGAATCTGTAATTGAATGGCCCATGGCACCAAGGACCCATTCCCAAAGGCCTGAAAACCCCAGAGGGAACTGCAAGAGAAATGGAAGACTGCCCAGGAGTGGCTTCCCAAGATGGCAAAGTGCTTTCAGTCCTTACCAGCTGTGGGCCCTCCTCGTAGACCAGGATAGACCACTAGGACACTTGGGCAAACCCTGAGATGGCCAGAGGTATCACTGACTGAAATGGACCTCACAGAAAGGAAAGACACTGCCCCTCCCCCCCATACTGAGTTAATCCTCAATTTAAACATCCCCGAAGCACAGACTATTTCATTGTAGTGGAACAGCTCATCTTACTCCAACCTTTCTTTTCTTTTCTTTTTTTAAACAGAAGAAGAAAGTATGGCCCAGAGAAGGGACTGATTTGCCTTAGGTCATCACCCAGCTAAGGAGAGAACATAGTCTCCCCGCTCGAGGTCCACTTTTCTGCCCACTACACCAGGTTCTTCTACTTGCGACTTTATACACTATATTTGAATGATTCCTCAGCTTTTGTCTTTCCAGAATGAGGATTCATCTTTTTCACTGACTCATGTGATAAGCCCTTCCCATTCCTCATTTAAATGGTTCTTTTTACATTTCCAACCACGAAGCAGCTAGGTGGCCGGTGGATAGAGTACCAGGTCTGGAGTCAGGAAGACTTCAATTCAAATCCAGCTTCAAACACTTATCAGCTGTGTGACCCTGGGCAAATCACTTAACCCTGTTTGCCTCAGTGTCCTCATCTGTAAAATGAGCTGGAGAAGGAAATGGCAAAGTACTACAGTATCTCTGCCAAGGAAACTTCAAATGGGGTCATGAAGATTTGGACACAACTGAACGACAACAATCCCCAATCAAATTGGCCCACTGCCTCCCCCTCTCCCCCAACTCTTCCAACCTCTTTGTTCATACTCTTCCCCAGGTCTGGAATACCTTCAACAGCTGAATTCCTACCTAGTCTTTAAAGACCAAACCAAAGATCATCTCTTCTAGGAAGTTTTACCTGTGTGCTTAAAAGAATGTAAAAGAACGGGCTTCCCTTTCAAACCTGATCTAGCACTTAAAAACAAAAAAAAAACAAACCCAAGAACTCTCTCTAATGCAATTATCCTGAAATCCCGTCTATTTATCAGCATTGTCTCATCTCTCTTCTAGATGGCAAGAATCATGAGGACAGGGAATACGTGTCATTTAAGCTTTGGATCTCTCCTTCTACTGAGCAAAGTGCTCTGCACCATGGAGGACTTACCATTTGCTGAACTGAACCAAACTCTACCACATCTTTCTCGAGGTACCATCCCTAGAATCTCTTTGAAATATTCCCAAGAACATACCAGTCTAGGCCATGGGGGAGGATGAGGTTTTCTGTGTTCTTACAAATTCCTCTCCCCAATACCACTCAGCATTATCCTGACTGTTCTAACTGGGTGTCACAACAGGCTAATGTCTTCAGGAAAGAGTTTCTAAGGATTCCCTGAGCCCTTTCCTCAGAGGCTGTCATCTTCTAAGTATAGCTTGGACTGTTTTTCCCTTCTGCTTTCCCACACCGAAGCTCATCTGTCCCTTCTCTGCCCACTCCTACAGCCTCCCAAGATCTTCCTACAGCTTATCCCTGTTGGCTCGGCCTTTCACTATCCCCAAAGAGCTTGGCATCCTCTGATAACTGTGTACTCCCTCTTCCAGATCATTTTTATAAATGTTAAACATGATTGGTTCCAGGACCTATTCCTTGGGGAATATAAAGCCCCAGGGAACCACACATTTTTTTCCTACCTGTTACTGCCTCTCTTAGTCAGCTCTCAACCATCACAAATAATCATTTCCAGCATTTATATAGCCATTTAACGCTTGCATATGTTACTTCATCCCATCCTGACAACAATGCTATGAAGGAGGTGCTATTATTATTTTATTATATTATTTTTATTGTTTATTATTACCCATTTTACAGATGAGGAAGCTAAGGCTGGTAGAGATTGTCACATAGCTAATAAGTTCCTGGGGCAGGATTTGAACCCAATTCTTCCTAATTCTCAAGTCCAGTGTTCCATCTACTATGCTAACTGATCAATTCCCTATTACAACTGTGACTCAAGTCCCTGGTATCTCAAAGGGACATAGAAATGATTCCAGGCTCTTGAAGTTACACATGGGAGCACAAGATCCAGCAGATCCTACCAAGATGGAAAGGTTTCAGGTTGTTGATTTGACTTAATTAAGTTCAGAGAGGTTTGGTAACCCAATGGTGAATGCAGGAAAACCGTTGCTTGCATTAGTGGAGAAAATGAAGTTAGGATTTTGGTTGTGCTGCACCTAAAACGGTTTCAATAGCTATTATTTGTCCCAGGCTTGATATGCATAGCCTGATTTGTGCCTTACAACAATCTTGTAAAGTAAGTACTGAAAGTATTATCCCTACTTTACAAATAAGGAAACTGAGGTTTGCTCAAGGGACTTTCCCATGGTCACCCAGCAAACAAGTTTCAGAGGTGGGATTCTAACCCCAACATGCTATACTTTTCATTACATATATAATCCCTCCTCTCTCCTATGAAAAGTGTTTTTAAGTTGAAATAAATTGTACCTAAGGTGAAACCCCATAAATCCATGGGGAAAGAGGAAGTCAGATGAAGGGGGGAGGGACAGAAGGAGCATGGAGGGATAGGAAAAGAAGGAACAGGGAGAAGGAAAGAGGATCGAAGAGGAAGAATATCCTAAAGAAATCAAAGAAAGAGAAAAATGGTATAAAAATATTCAGACCAGCTTTTTTCATGCTGGTAAAGACTCAGAAAATGAGGAGATGCCCATCAATTGGGAAATGATTGAACAAATTACGGCACATGAACATAACAGAATCCTATTACATCTTAAGAAATGATGAAAAGGATAGTTTCAGAGAAATCTGGGAAGACTTGCACTAACTGATGCAGACTAAAGTAAGCAGAACCATGAGAATAAATCTTACCAAAGCAAACAAACAAAAACATATAAAGAGAGTTTTGAAAGAGAAATCTGCCTATACATGATTGCACGCCACCATGGGGGGGGGGGGGAAGGGAGGGGAGAAAATCTGAAACCCAAGTGATTGTGGAACTGAATCTTGTAAATTAAAAGTAAATGAGTAAATAAAAAATAAATTAAAAAAAAAAAAAGAAAGAGAAATCTGACCAATGCAAGGACCAACCACAACATCTGCTGGCAGAGAGGCGATAGATTGTGTGCATTTTGTGGGCCAGAATGTGATAGACATTCTTGGATCTAACCAATGTGGGACTTCGTTTTGCTTGACCGAATTTCTGTTACAAAGGGTATCTTTTTCTTGTTCTTTTCTTTTCCTAGTACGGAAGGGAAGATGGGAAAAGTAAATGGCAAAATAAATTAATATTAAAATTTTTAAAAAGGAGAGAGATGAGGAGGAAAGAGAAGGAAAGGAAACAAGGAAGAGGAGGGGACAAGGGAGAGAGAAAAGAAAGAGGAAAAATGAAGGAGAAATGTGGGAAAGAATGGAGAAGGGAGAGCTGGAAGGGGAGATATGGGACAGATAAGGGAGAAGGGAGAGAAAGGATGAAGAAAGAAGGAAGGG